>OX451736.1:362532439-363276324 GCA_948472305.1 Vicia faba
CAAACACATCCGTGGTCATTAATTAATTTTATGAGTTATAACAATATTTTCGATTCGTCTTCTTTTTCTCATACGCTTTTTAGAGATATAATGTATTTTCAAAGATATTATAACATCACTTTGATGTCAAAGTAAGGTAAAATTATATAAATAACAAGTAGATGAATAAATTGAGTGATTGTATTTGAAAGTTAATATTCTATTTGTAAATATATGTTGAGTATCAAGTGTCAAAAATAAGTCCCACATTGATTAGAAAAGGGAAGATTGAACACTTCATAAGTGAGAGAACTACACTCCTATCACCTTAAGATTCTGGGTAATATGTGGTGCATCTCTCACAAAAGCGTGTTACTCAAAGGAAGTGCCCTAAGTCTAAAAATGCTCCCTCGTGTTGACCCTTTGAATTTCCCCAAACAGTGGTATCAAAGCCTTTAGTTTTGAGTGAAGGGATCGACTTACTTATATCGAAATTACTCCCACAGGTGCTGTATATGATGTGTCCTGTTAAAGAGAGTTAGCAATGGTACAAGTGTATATGGAAGAAAGAGCTTCCACTTGAGGGGGGAAAATTGAGTATAGACTCACACTTGAGGGTGAGTGTTGAAAATCAAGTGTGAGGAAGAAGTCCCATATTGATTAGAAAAGGGAAGGTGGAATACTTTATAAGTGAGTGAACTCACAAACCTACCACCTTAAAGTTTTGGGTGAACATGTGGTGTCTCTCTCACAAAGGTGTGTTGCTCAAATGAGTGTGTAACACCCCAACATAGTTAGATTATTTATTTAATTATTTGATTAAGTTATATTGAGTATTTGTGACTTAATTATGATGTTTATGTGATGTATGGATGATCATGATGCTTAATATGATATTTTGTATGGTGCATGATGGGGTGGTAGGAATTAAGATGGTATAGAGTATTTTAGAATAACATAGATAATTACAATAATTAATTGGAATTGTTTTAATTAGTTAAATAGAATAATAATAAGAGGTAGAAGCTATGAGGTCAAAGTGGTAAATTGTGAATGGATAAGTGAGGGTAGATGCGAAACCATAGAAAAGGTCCTAAGGTTAAACTAGGGAAAAAGAGTGTCAGTGTTCATTCTATACAATCGTGAAAAGAGAAGGACATTGTGAAGAGAGCTAGGGCACAGAAGAACTGAGAGGAATTTGATAGAACGCGAAGAGAAATCAATTTCTAGGAGAAATCTAAGGTAAGAGGGTTTATCGTTGTTATTATAGTTGATCTAAGGTTTAGATAATTGTAGGTTATGTTGGGTTTTCGGATGATGATGTTAATATGATGCTTTGAAGAAAATTGGTGAAATTATGATGTTTTCTTGCAAATAATTGATGCATATGATGTATGATAATATGTGTTGTTGTTATATGATGAAACTAAGTGAATCTATGATGAATTGAGACATGTACTATGTAGAAATCATGTAGAAATTGGGATTGTGCAATGCATAAACTGCAACAGGGAAGTCTTGTTTGTGTTGCACCGCCAGTGTTAACTGAGAATTTTGACTATGCAAATGTTGAGCTGAAATGATACATCCTGGAAGAAATTTGGTTCAAAAAAAGTAGTATGAAGGGGATCTTGTGAATATTTCGATGAATGAAAAGCTAATAAGAGTTTCATTTTTCTAAGTGTTATCGTAAGGTTCGTTTTGTAAACCATTGGAACTTATTTAGTCAAAGTATTATAAGAATAAATACTTCAACTGTCACATCTATAATTTGGCGCTTCGAAGACAAGAAGGTTTTCAAATTTTAAAGTTTGATCTTATCCAAAGAGACACGTGGAATTGAGACATGTACTATGTAGAAATTGGGATTGTGCAATGCATAAACCGCAACAGGGAAGTCTTATTTGTGTTGCACCGCCAGTGTTAATTGAGAATTTTGACTATGCAAATGTTGAGCTGAAATGATACATCCTGGAAGAAATTTGGTTCAAAAAAAGTAGTATGAAGGGGATCTTGTGAATATTTCGATGAATGAAAAGCTAATAAGAGTTTCATTTTTCTAAGTGTTATCGTAAGGTTCGTTTTGTAAACCATTGGAACTTATTTAGTCAAAGTATTATAAGAATAAATACTTCAACTGTCACATCTATATTTGGCGCTTCGAAGACAAGAAGGTTTTCAAATTTTAAAGTTTGATCTTATCCAAAGAGACACGTGGAAGCCTGAAGAGATTCTAAGAACATGAAATAATAAACGTGGAATTGTATTGTACCCCAAAATTTTCCCTCTCATTTATCAAGTAATTTCCCACAAGATCTCCTTTGGTTCAGGATTGCACAAGGTTTGATCAGCTCAAGACATCTCCTCAAGCACCGATGACTGAGAATTAGGGTTTGAGATTGCACAATGACAACTGGACTTTTAATGCCTCATATTACTTTCATGGATCATTTTGGACTCTCAATATTGCTCATGATAAGTTTCAAGTCTTGGATCACATTTTTGCTCAGTCAATTGATCAGTTGACCTAAAAATCAACTGTATTAGGGAAAAAGTCAACTGTGGTCAATTTACAGTCAAAATTCATAATTTTTGATCCATATCAACATTATGAACTCATATATGTCATCTGATCAAGTTTGGACCACAATTCCTCAAGAAATTTGATCAGATAATCAAAAGGGCAAAATGGTCAAAATTAGGGTTTTGACTGAGGAAGTGCAATTTCTGATTTTTGATCTGGCAAATGTTTGATTGGTTTAAGTTATGATCTCAAAGATTCAATTGCATCATTTTTACCTAATGGCATGGCTCAAAACATCCCTCAGGATCAATTGATTGATAGTTGATTTTCAATCAACTGATCAAAAGTCAATTGTACACTGAAAAGTCAAACTTTGACTTTTTGGTCAAGATCAAGTATCAAACATCACAATTCATCAAAACATGTCAAAATATGAAACTTGTTCATCATGAAATAAAAAAGTCAAGATTTCATTTGGAAAAGTCAAAATTTCTAAACTTAGAAATTTTTCTAAGTGTTTGAAAATTCATATTTTTTCACAACTTTGAGCCAATTTTTCACCGTGATGCAAGATGATTCAAAAGAAACTTTCAACATGAAAGTTGTAGATCTCAATGAGATCTAAAAATTTTTAGAACACAACTTCTTCTATAAATGCATGGATTTCAAGTTATGATTTTGTGAATACACGTTCATGAAACTTGGAAACTTAGTAAAATTTTGCCCTAGTTTAGGCAGGATTTTGACCGAACTTCATGGCAATTTTTCACATAGTTCCAAGAGGAATTTTAAAAAATGACCAACATAGAGGTTGTAGAGGATGTTACAAGATTTAAAAAATATCCAAGAAATCATTGAGATCATGTTTGAGCAAGGAGAATCGAAGACAGGAAGTTAGGGTTTTCAAACTTGAATTACAAGCCATTTCATGACGAACAAGAATTCAAATCCAAGCCTAGGCTGCATAATATTTGATTTGCAGGCAACAAACTTGTTTGTCACTCCATAATTAAATGTTTACACAGCTGTTAGAGCTTTGATCCAAGCATTTGAGCCATTATCCAAGTTGCATTTCCATTTATGGCACAAAGTTACCATTCCATTCTTGTAAAGAGGCTTTAATCACAGAGTCAACTTATCTTGAGCTTTGCACTTGTTTCTTATGATCACACACAATCTAAAAGCCATAAGAAACTTGTATAGAGCCTCTAACAACTCAGGCCATGCTCGTACTATGCCTTGAAACCATGTTTTCCCCTTTTCTTCAAAATCAAGTAACGTAGCCATAACTCTATATCTTGTATTTCTGACCACCTCAAGGGCACTAACCTCTTTCATATAAACATACAAGTTATTTGCAAGCTAACACACGATTTGAAACCCTCCCAAAACTGCCCAAACTACATTTTGCCTTAAATCTACCCAGCTTGACAGTTTGAAGCAAAAAACTCGCCATCTCCATTTTCACTCGTGCATTTTGATTTCTAATCATCTAAACATCTTACATACATCATATATAAATGATCTAAGTCTGTGTTTCAAGACTGTAATCATGTTTCCACCATCCACCATTTTTGAAACTCAAGCTTGCAACTTGACTTGAGTAGGGAGCTTCAGCCATCCTCAAGGAAAAGCAAGACTTGCAACACATTAAGAGAGGTCCAGGCAAGCTAACCTGATCATCTTCACTCCTCAAAACTTGCTCAAAGTCCATATTCAAATCTAGCTATAAGAGGTAAGTTTTCAAACTTCAATATCTGGATACAAGCATCCTTTGTGCATACATTCTGAAGTAAAAATATAGATATTATTGCCCTCAAGCTGACCATGTCCCTAGTTTGCATTTTACTTGCTTGTGCTTGGATAATTTTGCTTCTGACCAGTTAGGGCATGCAATTGGTATCAAACAAAATTAAGTTTAACCTTTGATTTTTAGCTTAATTAAATTATATGGTTAAATTGATGATGAAATTTCCAGTAAGTTTCATGTTTGTACTTTTCAAAATGGTCAAGAAATGAGAAAGTTATAGGGTTAACAATGGTGGATATGATGCTCTACGCGCGCATGAAGGAGGAAGAAGATGATTTCAAATATTTAGGGTAGGATTTATGTTATATATTTATTGTTGTGTTTAAGTTAACGGATGTATCACCATCCCAGTGGTTAAAGCGCGCGCCTGTAACCTGAGGGACCTGGGTTCGAGCCCCAGGTGTACCCTTTTGCCTGTTTTTCATATTTTTCACTTCCTTTTTGATTTTGTTTGCGGCGTTGGGCTACCAACATTGGGCCTGGCTATTTGTTTGCTTCTTCATACCCCAATCTCATTTTTGCACCCCTGACCTTTTATTTCTATTTCTTTTTCTTTATTTTATTTTTATTTTTCATATTAATTTTATTTTTATTATTATTATTATTATTATTATTATTATTATTATTATTATTATTATTATTATTATTATTATTATTATTATTATTATTATTATTATTATTATTATCATTTTTATTAATAAAAATCCAAAAATATATTTTATTTATTTACATATTTCAAAATGTTCATTAATATTTTATTTTTCTTCATAAAACAAAATACCAAAATATTTTTCTTTTAACAAATTAATTCCTTTTTTAACAATAATTAATGTTTAGACTTAGGTTAATTATTATATTATTTCTTGTAAATTAAAATTAATTTAGAACTTAGGTTTCTTTTTAATTAATCAATTCTCATGTTATTTTCATTATTTAAAACCTTTTCAAAAAAGCCTAAAAAATCATTTTAAATTAATTTCTTTTCTTAATTAGTTTAAGTTCATTTTAGTTAATTTTTCATTAATTATTTTCTCAATTAGGTTAAAACCTTTCATAAAATTAAACAAAATCATTTCTTTACCCATTTGCATTTTTGCATTTTTTATTCAATTCTTGCACATTTAATCAATATGGTTGTAATAGTTAATTAGATTTAATTTTCTTGCAAATCCCTCATTTGTAAATTTTTATACCCCCTCCCCTAATGATGTAATATCTTAGTATTTTTATTTTCTGCAATTTAACGCTTTATATATAAATGCTAGTAAATTACGGTTTGTATGGAAAGATAAAATCAACAAGTTAGCAAACCCTAATTCAAGACAAAACAATGCATGTAAGTCAACACACTTGCACACTTGCACCCTTAGGGTAATTCCACTTTGTTGCCTTATAAAAATGTCCATGTTATGCATGTGGGGTATCTTAGCAAAAACAAATAAAAAATACAAGATCATAGTCCCTCGATGACGCTATCAAATGTTGTCTTTCAAAATGATCTTAGTCCCTCAAAAAGAATTGCTAAGATATTTCACAACATTGCTATCATGGCTATATGATGACCCATGCCCGTCCCTTTACATCCAAATATAGGGCTTCTTACCAATTCAATGGTAAGATAGCAATATCAAAGGAAAGGAAGAAATGAACTAAGACTTTTGAGTAGGTAGATTGTTCCTAGTTGCTTGCTCAATTTCAAATCAAACACTCTTGATTATTTTCAAAACAAACACCAACACTTTCGAAAACACTTTAAAAAACACTATCAAAACATCTTCCAAACTTGAAACATTTTCAAAAGCTCAATACTTTGTATACGTTCTTACGAACGAGAACTATTAAAAGTTTGCCTAAACGATGGCGCCTTTTCAAAAATACTTTCAAAAACCACACAAAGCATATTTTCAAACAAAAGCAAGTGATCTTGCAAGCAACTAAGAGCCCATAGATAACTATGGATGAAAAAGGTGCTAACACCTTTGCTTTTCATAATTTACCCTCCGAACTCAAGAAATAATCTCAAAGGTCTTTCCTGTTCTTTTCAGCCTTTCCTTTTGGATAAAAGAAAAGTAGGTGGCGACTCTTGCTAATCCAACATTTGCGATAAAACGTAAAACAATCAAGTCAGTTATCCCACCGTATCACAGAACTGGCGACTCTATTGGGGAGAGACTTAAAAGTGTTGTTACCTTAGGGCTAGATCACCTTTATTTGCTTTCATTGTTTAATTTGTTTGCTTTATATTTTGGTTCTTTGTTTGGGCTTAAATCCTCTATCCGGATTTGGGATACCTTATAGGTAAGTAGCAATACGTTGTGGAAAATGTACGGGGTAAACCGACATGGTCTAAGCAATAGCTACATTATTGTGACATATTTGTGGGTGCCGGTAGCCCTTGAGTAGTCAAGGAGAATACGGGGCCGCTGAGTGATGTCATGAAGCACTAACTTACTTTAGAACCTTTACTTGACCAACTTGGCCATTAGGACGTAGTGAGATGACTGACTTTGGTGCAGTCCGAAGTTGGTAGATACTCGATACTACACTTATTGAGGTTTGGCTTTTTGGGATATTTCGGTCGCTGTGAAAGAGGCTTACGCTGAAACAATGCCCGTGAAGATACACCAGTGATATTGGGATCCTTTAGAACCCGGTTACTATTTCTAGGACAAGTTTGAGCCAACTAAACTTTAAGAGGGTACTTACCTATGAGACTCCATGCAAGCCTAAACCTAAGGACTTGTTTGCCTTGTTTGTATATATATTTACTTGTACATAACATCATAAACATCATAACATCGTACTCATACTCACTAACCATTTCAAGGATTTTTGGGATTTATCTTTGTTCTGTTTTGTAGGACATGGCTTCTATTCGCAGGAAAACCATTAAAGTTAATCTCGTAAGGTTTCCTCCTTAACTCAAAGAGTTGGCATCAAGGGTTCCTGATAATTCTCCATTCACCGAAAGACATAGTCGCCTCCTAAACTTGGTTACCTCCAACACCGATGAAGATATGATGAAGGTGCTCTTCCAATTCTTTGATCCTCTACACTATTGCTTCACTTTTCCCGATTATCAACTTGTTCCAACTTTAGAAGAATTCTACCAACTCTTGAGCATTCCCGTTATCAACCAACTACCCTTCAACGGTACGGAAAGAGATCCAAAACCTGAAGATATGGCTCAAGCCCTACACTTGCAACAATCTGATGTCATAACTAATTAGGAAACAAGGAGTGGTGTCAAAGGTTTCTTGGCCAAGTTCTTGTTTGAGAAAGCTCAAGATTGTTGGAACTCCTTAGATTTACAATATTTTGAGGAAATTGTGGACCTTCTCATCTATGGGATGATTTTGTTTCCAAATCCTGACCAACTCATAGATGTAAACGCCGTCAAAATCTTCATGTCTCGTAACCCGGTGCCTACTTTGTTAGGAGACATCCTACATTCTTTTCACTCTCACACTATGAGGAAGAAAGGTATCCTCATGTGTTGAACTTCTCTCTTAGAAAGATGGTTTATTTTTCATCTTCCCCAATCTGTGTTGAAAAATGAGCAAAGTTCAAGGTGGTCCCATAGGTTGATGACGCTCAGACATTCAAATATTCATTGGTGTTCCCGATCTTTGGAGAATGTTACTATCGTCGACCGTTGTGGAGAATTCCCTAATGTCTCCTTGCTTGGAATTAGAGGAGGTATCACTTACAACCCCTGCTTAGCCTTACGACAGTTTGGTTACGCCCGAAGAGATGGTCCACATGAGATGCTTATCCAAGGAGTGGAATTCGACTATGAGAATGACGATCAAGGTTATCATAAGAGGTTTATCCGATCTTGGAGGATGGTAAACAAAGTGGATAGAAAGACGCTTAGACACAATAATTCCATTCCCCTTGAGCCTTACCTTAAGTGGGTACGAGCTCGTGCTCAGAAACTTGTGATGCCTTATCCTTCCATCTAACCGATCATCATGGAACATGTGGTTGAAGGAGATGTTCCCTACACTATCCTCCACCCTGACATGCCTACCTCTCTCGAAGACTTTCAAAAGGGTTGGATTCAGCTGAAGGAAGAACGATATACTTTCGAGGCTCAATTCTATGCTAGTGAGAAGAGGGTCTTGGAGCTTATGAAGCAGCTACAAGAAGAGCAAAGTGTGAATGCCTATCTCGCACCGAAGAGGACACGTTCAGTCTTTTTATCTTAGAAAGTTATTTTGTAAGCCCAAGAGGCATGATGTAATATTTCTTGAGTTGTTTAATGAAAATTGACGTTTGTTCATTCTTTTGTCTATACAAATTTAAATCTCATTAATCCTTGAAATCATTTGCATATACGTATTCCATGCATCATAACATGACAGGTTTTCACATAACAAGTTTCCTTATCTTTCTGCTGTTTATTTCAGCAAGATGAATCTAGAGAAAACTGTGAAGGATCTCCAGGCACAAAACTCTCAATTCAAAGAGACTCTACTGGCCCTAGCCAAGGGGCAGTAAGATATGATGGCATTGCTGGCCGTTAAGAAGAATCCCAAGAAGAAATCTCTACTCAACATGGGTACAAGGTTCAAGGAGACAGTCCATTAAATCCCAGTAGGAGAAGATTCATCTGAAGAGGACGAGAACTAGATTGGTGAGGTCAAGAGTATTTAGGCTGACTGTGTTAATGATCAAGCATCTGATGATGATTATTTCGACGAGCAGTATCCACCTGCCGATATCAAATACAAGCAGTTAGAATAAAATTAAAGGCTGTTGAAATCTAAGCCGTCCCCGGTTTAGATTTTGATGATTTGGGTTTAATCTCTGGGGTAATCATTCCCCACAAATTCAAAATACTAGTCTTTGCAAAGTACGATGGAGTTTCTTGTCCAAAACTCCACTTGAAATCTTATGTGCATAAGATACAATCGCACACTGCTGTTAAGAAGCTCTGGGTTCACTTTTTCCAAGAGATCTTGGCTGAAACGCAACTTGAATGGTTTTATCAGTTAGATGGTTCTCGTATCAATACTTGGGAGGATTTAGCTACTGCCTTCTACCATCAGTATCAGTATAACGTCAACTTGGCGCCAATGAGGGTTCAATTACAAGATATGACTATGGGAAAGAATGAAGGATTCAAGGAATATGCGCAAAAGTGGAGAGACCTTGCTAGTAGGGTTCAACCACCCTTGACTGATAGGGAACACATTGACATGTTCATGGGCACTTTATCTGGTCCCTTCTTTAATCTGTTGGTTGGCTGCTCTTCTTCTGGTTTCACCGAGTTAATCTTAACCGGTGAAAGAGTTGAAAGCAGCATTAACAGTGGAAAGATCTCTGTGGCATCTACCTCCATTTCCAATCCTATCAAGAAACCTTTTGCTGCAAAGAAGGAAGTCAATGCTGTGTACGGGGAAAGGGCCTGTACCAAGAAGAATGATCATCCGTCTGTAAATGATGTCCGAATCTCCAATCCAACTCCTACTCAAAGACCATTTGTAAGTCATCAACATTTTGAAACTCCGAGAAGACAATTTACGAGGTTAGGCATGTCATTGTCTCAAGCCCTTCAACATTTTCTAAAGGCTAATTTAGTGACATTGCGCGATCCTCCTGCCATCTGATACCTCTTCACTAAAGTATAATCCGAACGTTAAATATGCTTACCACACAAGTAGCCCCGAGCATGAGACTGACTAATGATGGGCCTTGAAGAATAAAATTCAGGATTTGATTGATAACAAGACTGTTGAATTTGATCCTCCTCCAACTCCGAATATAATCACCACGCCTATGCCGAAGCATGGCAAGGATGTCAATAAAGTCAACGCCGTGGGTGACTCTGATGAAGAAGCTGCATTTGAAGATTGGGTGTATCCTACTATAACGAAGCTGAAGAATTGGCATGCAAAGGACTTTGTGCCCATCTCCTTCATTGAGGAGTAATCTACTTGTTATTACTTTTATTTCAATTCAATAACATTTTGTCTGTAATATTCAACAATGACTTTTAAGCCATGTGCCTGGCCCTGGGCACTTTGGTCCATTTGTCAAGGGTTTTATTTATGTTCATCTAATCATATGATCATTCAGTACATTGGACTCTTTTGTATTCAAATATTTGTGTTCATTGTCTTTCTTTTCTTTCAAATACATTTTTCAAAAAAATAGCCTTGTATCTTACATGCTCACACACACACCCACTCTTGCAGGTCCTCATCCACTCTGGATCCTATCGCCAATGACTCTACTATTGCCGATTATGACTTCGAATGTCCAATTAACCAAGCTGAAGACGAAGGCGAGGAAGATTGTGACATACCGGGAGAATTAGCCAGACTTCTATTATAAGAGGAAAAAGCTATTCAGCCGTACGAAGAGTCAGTTGAAGTCATCAATCTGGGTACTGACGCAGATAAGAAGGAAATCAAGATCCGCGCTAATTTGGAAAGCAATGTCAAGAGCAGGTTGGTTCATATGTTGCATGATTATGTGGAAGTATTTGCTTGGTCTTATGAAAATATGCCCGGGTTGGATACCAACATTGTAGTTCATCGTCTGCCAACAAAGGAAGACTGTCCCCCGGTCAAACAAAAGGTTCGTCGTATGAGGCCTGATATGTCTGAAAAGATCAAAACTGAGGTGATAAAACAATTTGATGCAGGGTTCCTAGCTGTGACATCCTATCCCTAATGGGTTTCCAATGGGGTTCCAATGCCAAAGAAGGATGGGAAAGTTCGCATGTGCATAGACTATAGGGATCTGAATAGGGCAAGCCCCAAGGATGACTTCCTTCTACCATACATTAACGTCTTAGTTGATAACACTGCTCATCATAAAGTCTTATCTTTTATGGATGGTTTCTCCGGCTATAATCAGATAAGGATGGCTCCCAAAGACATGGAGAAGACTACTTTCGTTACACAATGGGGGACCTTTTGTTACAAGGTCATGCCGTTCGGGTTGAAGAATGCATGGGCAACGTATCAAAGGGCTATGGTAGCTTTGTTTCATGATATGATCCATCATGAAATAGAGGTATACATGGATGATATGATTGCCAGATCACAAACTGAAGAGGAATATCTCGATCACCTGTACAAACTATTCGAGAGGCTGAAAAAGTACAAGCTGAGGTTAAACTCTAACAAGTGCATGTTTGGAGTACGATCTGGAAAGCTTCTAGGTTTTGTTGTCAGCAATAAAGGCATTGAAGTTGATCCTGCCAAGGTGAAGGCTATCCAAGAAATGCCAGTCCCTCATTCTGAAAAGGAAGTTAGAGGATTCTTGGGGCGTCTCAATTACATTGCTCGCTTCATATCACACTTGACTGCTACTTGTGAGTCGATCTTCAAACTCTTGAAGAAAGATCAGGTAGTCAGATGGAATAATGAATGTCAAGATGCCTTCGACAAAATAAAAGAATATCTACAAGAGCCTTATATTCTCATGCCTCCAGTTGAAGGAAGACCCTTGATCATGTACTTGATAGTACTAGAGAACTCCATGGGTTGTGTTTTGGGCCAACATGACGAGTCTGGCCGAAAAGAGCATGCTATTTATTACCTGAGCAAAAAGTTTACCGACTGTGAAACCAGATATTCACTGCTTGAGAAAACTTGTTGCGCTATGGCAGGGGCTGCTCGCCGACTAAGAAAGTATATGTTGACTCATACCACTATATTGATTTCTAAGACAGACCCAATCAAGTATATTTTCGAGAAACCTGCCCTTTCCGGACGGATAGCCAGATGGAAAATGATCTTGACTGAGTACGACATTCAATACACTACATAAAAGGTCATCAAATGAAGCGTACTAGCTGATCATTTGGCCCATAAAGCTATGAATGATTATCAGTCAATGAACTTCGACTTCCCTGATGAGAACATCATGCTGGTGACCGACTGTGTGAAACATGGACCGTATGATGGACCTGAACAAGGATCCCAATGGACCATGGTCTTCGATGGGGCTTCCAACGCCTTGGGTAACAGAATTGGAGTTTTGATCATCTCTCCTGAAGGTTACCACACTCCTTTCACTGCCAGATTATGCTTCGATGCACGAACAATATGGTTGAGTACGAAGCGTGCATTTTGGGTCTGAAAGCTGCCATTGACTTGAGGATCAAACATTTGAATGTGTTTGGGGATTATGCCCTAGTGATTAGCCAAGTAAAAGGAGATTGGGACACTAAACATCCTAATCTCATCCCTTACAAGGAACTTGTGCTATCCCTGATTCCCTACTTCGAAGAGGTCACTTTTGAGCACTTCCCTAGGGAAGAAAATCAGTTGGCTGACGCTTTGGCAACCGTGTCTTCAATGATCAAGGTCAGATGGGACAACGAAGCCCCTATGATTACAATTGAGAGATTCGATGAACCTGCACATTGCTGCGAGCTTGACACTGACACGAAAAAGCCATGGTACCATGAGGTGATGAGATATCTCGAAGCGCAAGAGTATCCAGAGGGATCATCCATCAATGATAGAAAGTTCTTACGAAGATTTTCAGCCAAATTCTTCCTAAGTAACAAAATATTGTACAAGCACAACCATGATTGAACTATAATCCGATGCATGGACAAGAAGGAGGCAGAGGAAATCATGGAAGACATACACGATGGTCTCTTTGGTAGTCACTCAAGTGGACATACGATGGCTAAGAAAATATTAAGAGCTGGATACTATTGGTAAACAATGGAGACTGATTTCCATCAACACTCTAGGACTTGTCACAAATGCCAAATCTATGCTGACAAGGTCCATGTGCCTCCTATCCCTCTGAACTTCATGACTGATCTGTGGCCATTTGCAATGTGGAGTGTTGATATGATTGGGGAAATCAAGCCCACCGCTTCCAACAGATATCGCTTCATTCTTGTCGCTATCGACTATTTCACCAAATGGGTCAAAGCCGCCTCGTTTGCCTCATTCACCAAGAATGTGGTAGCAAGATTTATCAAACACAACCTCATTTGCCGCTATGGTATCCCCGAAAAGATCATCACCGAATATGGGACTAACCTCAACAATGCCATGATTATTGAGCTTTGCACTCAGTTTAAGATCAAGCATCACAATTCTTCCCCATATAGACCGAAAATGAATAGCACAGTCGAAGCGGCCAACAAAAATATCAAGAAGATTGTGCAGAAAATGGTAGTAACCTATAAGGATTGGCATGAGATGTTGCCGTTCGCTCTACATGGCTACCGTTCTTCAGCTAAGACATTAACTGGGGCAACTCCATTTTCTATAGTCTATGGCATGGAAGCTGTTTTTCCAGTGGAAGTTCAGATTTCCTTGTTGAGGATTATGAATGAGGCGAGCTTAGGCGAAGACGAGTGGATTCAAATGAGATTGGATCAGCTGAACTTGATCATTGAGAAACAACTGGCTGTTGTTTGTCATGGTCAGACGCACCAAAAATGGATGATCAAGGCTTTCAACAAAAAGATCAAGCCTCGAGTATATGAAGCTAGTGACTTAGTGATGAAACGCATCATTCTACCACAAGGCGACCCCAGAGGAAAATGGACTCCCACCTACGAAGGGCCATTTGTTGTCAAGAGAGTTTTCTCTGGCGGTGCCATGATGCTGACTACCATGGATGGTGAAGACTTCCCACATCCCATAAACGCGGACATAGCTAAAAAATACTATGCATAAGAGACCCGCTAGGTTTACACACCTAGGAAAAATAAGGGCATCCTGGAAAACGAAAAGGTTTGGGAAAAATTTAGGGATATATGCAAAATATTGTACACCCGGCAAGTTCAAAACCCGAAAGGGCGACTTGGGAAAAAATGGGTATCCTGGTGGGCTGAAAACCCAAAAGGGAGGTCCAAGCAAAGTTAAGGATTAAAAGCGTATAATTGTGTCCCGTGGATTCACCACAGTCAACTTTATCACTAAGGTCCGAGTTCAAACGGTCCAAGATTAATCCAATCAACTTCTGTCAACGACAAGGGGCATTCGAAGACATTTGGGCAATAGTAGAGTTGGAAGGCAATGAGATCATTTCACATGGCTATTTATTTTTGTTTTCAATTTTGTTTTCCTTTCGAGGATTTCCTCTTACTAGGATCTTCGTCTCTTTGTACAAAAACGCCTATTCACGGGCAAAATATCAATACAAATATACTTTGAAGTGCAAACTTCCTGTCTTTGTTTTGAATGCAAACTTGTCCAATGACTAAAATTGAATGAACATATGCATATGAACATAATTAAAACTGTTTGGAACATATGACCTAAGCAGTAACAAGCACCTCTTTAATGAATATGGAATATCCCCACAGAGTTATTTCATTAACATCCTCCTCAACAAAGTTACTCACAAAGTCTCTTTGCATAGGATAATCTCCAACCAGAGTCTCAATCTCTTGGAAGCTCTTTCCCCAGCTAAGTTTGAATCTTACAAGTAGAAGCCTTGTGGATCTCTTCCTAAAAAGAATTCACCTCTTCCGCAGTTTATCAACATGTTTTATTTCCCCAACAAACAACGAGTAGCATAACTCCCCAACCGAGTACAAGATTCCCCAGCTTTAGTCTACCTTCCCCAGCTGAGTTTGTTACCCCCAGTTGAGTATATCCTCCCCAAGCTGAGTCTGTCCTCCCCGACTGAGTCTACACTCTCCAGCTTGAGTTTTCCTTTCAGATTATTACAAATCATAGGGCCACAACCCCTGATCCCCAGTAAAGTCGTCAACAAAACCTTTACTATCTCCAAAAGATACTATGAAGAATGGACCCGACCAGATATTAGTACAACTTTCAAGTTACTATGAAGCCTAGACCCAACCAGATAGTAGTCAACTTCTCAAGTCACTATAGAGCCTGGAACCGACCAGATAATAGTATAACCTTTCAACTAACTATAAAGACTGGATCCTACCAGATAATAGTTAACTTCGTAAGATACTATGAAACCTGGACCCGACCAGATAATATTTTAACTCTTCAAAATATAGAAGAACCTGGACTCAACCAGACCAGGGTTTAACTTCTTTTCCCCAGTAAAGTTTGCCTCTACCCCAACAAGTTGTTGTGAAGCCAGGATCCGACCATATAACAATTACCCTAAGAAATTCGTTGTGAAACCTGGAACCCGACCAGATAACAACTAAATCCCCAAACAGTTTATTGTGAAACCTGGACCCGACCAGATAACAATTAACCTCATCAACCTCAGAAATATGCAAAGCTTGGACCCGACCAGATGTCAGTTTTCAAGCAATTTATTGTGAAGCCTAGACCTGACCAGATAACAACTAACTATGATCCCCATAGAGACGCTATGAAGCCTGGACCCGACCAGATAATAATATAACTTTTCCAAAACCATGAAGCCTGGCCCTGACCAGATAGTAGTTACCACTTCAAGTTGCTAGGAATCCTGGACCCGACCAGATATCGTTTAAACTTTATCTGACTGGTTACTGCAAAGCCTGGATCTGACCAGATAACAATTAACTTCCTTATCCCCAGCAAGTTGTTGTGAGGCCTAGATCCGACCAGATAACTATTCAAATTCAAGAAATTTTCTGTAAAGCCTAGAATCCAACCAGATAACAGTTAATTTTTTCTTCCCCAGTAAGTTACCGTGAAGCCTGAATCCGACCAGATAGCAATTGACTTTCTCATTCTCAGCAAGTTGTGAAGCCTAGACCCGACAACAACTGACATTCAAGAGATATTCCTCAGCGGAAGCATCAACAAAGTTTGAAGATATGCATATTCTTCATCCCCTACGGCAATCAGGGATTCAACTCCCCAGAATTTCCTCAGCAGCACTCAGGGATTTATTTTTCCAGACAAAAGCATACATTTTACATTGATACATCATGACATATACATACAAAATGCATTTAACGTGATCTCATTCATCTTGTGAACATCATGCATACATCTGCATTTTACTAACTCTTTTTCTCACAGGTAAAACATCAAGTTTTAGTATGAATTGACCAAAGATTTGTGTTGATACTTCCTGCAGCGTTTACCATCATTCCTCCAAATGGCATCTATAAGCCCATTCCCAATACATCTTCAAGTGCATCTGGGCCCTTTAGTGTTCAATTATCTTCCACCTTCAAGTCACAAATGGAGGATCCACCAATCTAACTCTTCAGCTTTAAGAAGATTGAACAGGGGAAGCTGTTATACCCAAAATTTGCCCTCTCATTTATCAAGTAATCTCCCACAAGATCTCCTTTGGTTCAAGACTGCATAAAAGTTGATCAGCTCAAGACATCTCCTCAAGCATTGATGACTGAAAATTAGGGTTTGAGATTGCACAAGGACAACTGGACTTTTAATGCCTCATATGATTTTAATGGATCATTTTGGACTCTCAATATTGCTCATGACAAGTTTCAAGTCTTGGATCACATTTTTGCTCAGTCAATTGATCAGTTGACCTAAAAATTAGTTGTATTAGGGAAAAAGTCAACTGTGGTCAATTTACAGTCAAACTTCATAATTTTTGATCCATATCAACATTATGAACTCATATGTGTCATCTGATCAAGTTTGGACCATAATTCCTCAAGAAATTTGATCAGATCATCAAAAGGGCAAAATGGTCAAAATTAGGGTTTTGACTAAGGAAGTGCAATTTCTGATTTTTGACCTAGCAAATGTTTGATTGGTTTAAGTTATGATCTCAAGGACTAAATTGCATCATTTTGACCTAATGGCATGGCTCAAAACATCCCTCAAAATCAATTGATTGATAGTTGATTTTCAGTCAATTGATCAAAAGTCAACTGTACACTGAAAAGTCAAACTTTCACTTTTTGGTAAAATTCAAGTATCAAAGATCACAATTCATCAAAACATGTCAAAATATGAAACTTTTTCATCAAGAAATCAAAAAGTCAAGATTTCATTTTTAAAAGTCAAAATTTCTAAACTTAGAAATTTTTCTAAGTGTTGGCAATTTCATGTTTTTTCACAACTTTGAACAAAATTTTCACCATAATGCAAGATGATTCAAGAGAAACTTCCAACATGAAATTTGTAGATCTCAATGAGATCTAAAACATTGAAGAACACAAATTCTCCTATAAATTAATATATTTCAATTTATGATTTTGTGAATACATGTTCATGAAACTTGGAAACTTAGTAAAATTTTGCCCTAGTTTAGGCAGGATTTTGACCTAACTTCATGGAAAATTTTCACATAGTTCCAAGGGGAATTTTCAAAAATGACCAACATAGAGGTTTTAAAGGATGTTACAAGATTTCCAAAATGTCCAAGAACTCATTGAGATCATATTTGAGCAAGGAGAATCAAAGACAGGAAGTTAGGGTTTTCAAACTTGAATTACAAGCCATTTCATGATGAACAAGAATTCAAATCCAAGCCTAGGCTGCATAATCTTTACTTTGCAGGCCTCAAACTTGTTTGTCACTCCATAATTAAATGCTTACACAACTGTTAGAGCTTTGATCCAAGCATTTGAGCCATTATCTAAGTTGCATTTCCATTTATAGCACATAGTTACCATTCCATTCTTGTAAAGAGGCTTTAATCACAAAGTCAACTTGTCTTGAGCTTTGCACTTGTTTCTTCTGATCACACATAATCTAGAAGCCATAAGAAACTTGTCTAGAGCCTCTAACAACTCGGGCCATGCTTGTACTATGCCTTGAAACCATGTTTTCCACTTTTCTTCAAAATCAAGTAATATAGCCATAACTCTATATCTTGTATTTCTGACCACCTCAAGGGCACTAACCTCTTTCATATAACTATACAAGTTATTTTCAAGCTAACAAACGATTTGAAACCCTCCCAAACTCCATTTTGCCTTAAATCTGCCCAGCTTGACAGTTTGAAGCAAAAAACTCACCATCTCCATTTTCACTCGTGCGTTTTGACTTCTAATTATATAAACATCTTACATACATAATATATAAATGATCCAAGTCCCTGTTCCAAGACTGTAATAACATTTCCATCATCCACTATTTTTGAAACTCAAGATTGCAGCTTGACTTGAGTAGGGAGCTTCAGCCATCCTCAAGGAAAAGCAAGACTTGCAACACATTCAGGGAGGTCCATGAAAGCTAACCTGATCATCTTCACTCCTCAAAACTTGCTCAAAGTCCATATTCAAATCTAGCTGCAAGAGGTAAGTTTTCAAACTTCAATATCTGGATACAAGCATCCTTTGTGCATACATTCTGAAGTAAAAATGTAGATATTAATGCCTTCAAGCTGACCATGTCCCTAGTTTGCATTTTACTTGCTTGTGCTTGGATAATTTTGCTTCTGACCACTTAGGGCATGCATTTGGTAACAAACAAAATTAAGTTTAACCTTTGATTTTAAGCTTAATTAAATTATATGGTTAAATTGATGATGAAATTTCCAGTAAGTTTCATGTTTGTACTTTTCAAAATGGTCAAGAAATGAGAAATTTACAGGGTTAACAATGGTGGATATGATGCTCTACGCCCGCATGAAGGAGGAAGAAAATGATTTCAAATATTCAGGGCATAATTTATGTTATATATTTATTATTGTTTTTAAGTTAACGAATGTATCACCACCCCAGTGGTTAAAGCGCGCGCTTGTAACCTGAGGGACCTGGGTTCGAGCCCCAGTGGTACCCTTTTGCATGTTTTTCATATTTTTCACTTCCTTTTTTATTTTGTTTGCAGCGCTGGGCCTCCAACATTGGGCCTGGCTATTTGTTTGCTTCTTTATACCCCAGTCTCATTTTTGCACCCTGACCTTTTATTTCTATTTTATTTTCTTTATTTTATTTTTATTTTTCATATTACTTTTATTATTTTTATTATTATTATTATTATTATTATTATTACCATTTTTATTAATAAAAATCCAAAAATATATTTTATTTATTTACATATTTAAATATGTTCATTAATATTTTATTTTTCTTCATAAAACAAAAGTCCAAAATATTTTCTTTTAACAAATTAATTCCTTTTTTAACAATAATTAATGTTTAGACTTAGGTTAACTATTACATTATTTCTTGTAAATTAAAATTAATTTAGAACTTAGATTTCTTTTTAATTAATCAATTCTCATGTTATTTTCATTATTTAAAACCTTTTCATAAAAAACCCTAAAAAATCATTTTAAATTAATTTCTTTTCTTAATTAGTTTAAGTTCATTTTAGTTAATTTTTCATTAATCGTTTTCTCAATTAAGTTTAGGTTAAAACCTTTCATAAAATAAAAAAAATCATTTCTTTACCCATTTGCATTTTCGCATTTTTTATTCAATTCTTGCACATTTATTCAATATGGTTGTAATAGTTAGTTAGATTTAATTTTCTTGCAAATCCCCCATTTGTAAATTTGTATACCCCCTCCCTGTTTACCGTGGTTATTGGTAAACAACCGCTGATCCTCCAAATGGTTACTTATTTGGTTACTCGCAGGATCGATCAGATTGATCCTAAGACATGGTTGATTTTGAGGTTTTGATTAAGTTGGATAATGGTTAAATGACAAGAAAATAAAGAGGCTTTAAGTAAATTGCATGAAGAAATGGGCTTGATAAAATAAATGAAGGCTTGAAATAAAGGGCTTCGACAAGAAAAATAAAGAAGAAGGCAAGTAAAGTTTCTGGAAAGTAAATGACTTTGATTAATAAAAGTGGTGTTTCACACATACATTCTCAACAATTCTTTCTCACACGCTGGGTACTCGAATCTATATGAGTGACTTTGTATATATTTGTGAACACACGCGAGAAACTGCGTGACCTACTACTATTTATACTAAAACATCCCAAGTAACCGTCGGGCAGTTACACTGCTTCGAGATGACTCCACTTGGCACGTTCTCAGCGTTCGACGCTCCAGATCTTTGCACGTTGCACTTGGTAACCGCTGGAAACCGTTTTCCCTCCAAACGCTTTGAATTTCAAACCGTTCCACTCTGAACCAT
Source organism: Vicia faba (assembly GCA_948472305.1). Taxonomy (NCBI): domain Eukaryota; kingdom Viridiplantae; phylum Streptophyta; class Magnoliopsida; order Fabales; family Fabaceae; genus Vicia; species Vicia faba. The sequence continues at coordinate 362,552,692 of OX451736.1, forward strand.
CGAACACCTTCGTCGAGAAGCATCTTCGACGAGAAACACCTTCGATGTTGAAGGCAACCAACTTCTCTCTTGGAAGAAATCCTCTAAGTACATTGCCACCTTTCGATGGGCATTTCGACAGACCCAGCTGGTCGAAAACATCCTTCAGCTTTAATGGCTGATATTAATAAAACAAGGGTGTCGAATTTAGGAGCCAACAAATTGCCCCCCAAGAATGCCTTATTTCGACTCTGAAAGAAAAAGGCATTCTTTGAAATGCCATTCGACACCTGTCTTTTCATTCTTAGTCACAAATTAAATTGTGCACCTTTTTTGTCTTCTACCAACCACTGACAATCCCAAGGAAAAGCCATCATTTCATCCATACCTAAGACGTCACTTCAGTACAGCGTGTAATGTGCCAAACGTCTTTTCACAAATTGTCATCATGACAATTCCCAAAAACGAGGGCGCACGCTGCACCCTTCCATTTCTGCAGAACGGCTACAACAACAGGGAGACGCCACGTGCCCCACTACCGTCTGCAACATTAAATGGCATTAAATGTCCTCGAAGTTGGGGATTTCCCCAACTACTATAAATAGCGCTAAGTACCCATTGTGGGACTTTTTCACGCTACCTTGCCTTCAGATATTCCTCATTGCATACAAACTCTTGTCTCCTTTGCAAACCACCTGTTTTTCGCTTCGTCTTCAACCTTAGTATCAACAATGGAATATGGTTCTTCCAACGCTCCTAGCGCCAACACTCCCTCTGGAAATGTCAAACCCAGGATTTTCTCCACTGCTCCCGTAGTGACTCCCACGGGCCAACGAAGGGTCCCTGAGCCTTTGGACATTGCTGTACGTGATGCTTATTCACGCCACCTCATGATTCCGGTTGGATATTCCAACCAAATCTTTGCCATGTCTGGCCCATTATACCCAAGCATTGCTGAAGCCATGAAGATTAAAAGCTACTTTCCGGTACTTGAAAAACTCAAACCGGTTGGATGCTCCAAGAAAGATGCAGAGGATAATGAAGATCCTGCTAAAGAGAAAATCGACCTCCGTTTCTTCAATAGAGGTGTTAGGGCTTTCAGGTCTGGCCCTAGCCTCACTCCTGATTATAGTGCTTGGCTGGAAAAAATGGAGAAACGCCAGGCTTCGATCTGGAAAGACATGGGGATATTCGACCTGGTTATGCTGTCGAAGACATGTCTTAACTATTCCCCAGAAATGTTGATAGCTTCCCTACTCTTCTGGGATTACACCCATTTCACCTTCCATCTTCCCTGTGGAATGCTGACTCCCACGCTCTTCGACGTGGCCGCCATCACTGGCCTTCGACCCACTGGGGACTATTTCGACCCAGAGGAAATGTCGGAGGATCATATTGGATTCTCTGCCACAAAACCAACCTACACCACCTTCATCAATCACTACCACGATAAGTCGACGGACGCTGTGTCGGATGTAGAACATATCGCGTTTCTAGCCTTATGGCTGACACGCTTTGTATTTTTCTCCAAGTCCTTACAGGTGACCAAGAAGATGGTCACTCTCGCCACTCAACTCCACCATGGCCAAAATATCTATTTGGCAGAATTGATTTTGGCGAGTCTGTACGAGTCGATTAGCAACGGAGCGACTCTTCTGAAGATCATCGAGAACAGAGCCAGTCTACTGCTTGCTGGACCTTTTTGGCTGCTTCAGCTGTGGCTCAATGCCACCTTCGAGTCTTTCTTGCCTCAGAAGACTCAAATAAATGAGCAGGCTCCAGAAATAGCAAATAGATGCGTCGAAGGCACCAGATTGGCTCTGTTGACTCCAACGGAAGATGGGCTGGAGCTTCAACAAACTTCGTCTTGATGTTTGCTAAAAGGAAAGAGTTTGCTTCGACCATTGCTCCGTTTGCTCGACGAAAGGTTGGCCCAGAGTGGTTCACAAGGCCACATCCTAGGGCGTCGAGTGGTCCTCAGGTCGACGAACATACAACAGTGTGGGAGGCATTTCTCACACCAAGAATAATGCCCCTGCGATTCAAGAGCTCCAAGACTCACTTGAGTCTAATCGCGTATCAACCAAACCTGGTGTCTCGCCAGTTTGGTATTATTCAAACACTACCTTCTCCAATTTTTCCCAGGGAGAAGTCTATGTTATACTTCTGCAACGACTACACTGAAGACGCTGCCACTAAGCATATCGACAGATATGCTGGTCGAACAGTTCTTTCGTTGTTTGACTATGAGCTTAACTTTCTCTGCTCACCATCCTTCGAGGAGTGGTGGAAAAGTTACTACACTGAGGAGTTTTTCGACGAGAAGGACTTCGTGGAAGAACTTCAGAAGTCTTTTGTCCTTGTCTTGGACAAAATAAAGAAATGTAAGTTCATCTTTCCGAATTACTTTGTCTTTCCCTTTTGACTGGTAGCCTGTTAATTATTTTGTCTACTTTCAGTTGTTCGAAAGCCTGCAGCCAAGAAGGTTGCAGAAGGCCAACAGGGAGGAGGCCCCTTAACAAAACCTCCACCACCGGCAAAGACTATAGCGCCGGCGAAGACCACAACAAACCAACAGGGGGAAGGCCCTTCGAAAAAGCCTTCTGCATCGGTAACCAGACTTTTATTATTTTCTTCTGGCTTTAACTTCTGACTTTCGATGCAACTTCTAAATCGAACTCCAATTGGTTTTTAAGGCACCTTCACCCAAGAAACGGCCAGCACTGACAGTCGAATCTGGGAGTGACGAAGAAGATGATTCTCCCCCTGCCCCTCTAAAAAGGCGAAAGTTGAAGAAGGACGTTCCTCTTCCTGAGGCTCGAACAATCAGAATAAAGGTTGCTGGGAGAAAGCCCAGGCCACCTCCAGTAATCATTGAAGAGCCAACGGAGGAGGAACTAAATGTTCTTCTCAATAAACCTGTCTGTAAGTGCCTTTGTTTAGGATTGGCTCATTTCTTGTAAAACAAATAGTAACAACAATAATGTAATGTAATGTACAATAGGAACAGCCTGAAAATCCTATTGTAAATGCCTAAACATGCTGTGTTGATTTAAATCAACATCTGGAACAACATGTCTCAAGAGATGTCATAACATCATACCAGACATCAAGCTACTGAACTGTCAAGTCTGATGCAGTTCTGTTCCTGAAGTTATGCAGAATATTCTGCCAAATAGAATGCATAACAAGTAGCGAAAATTGAAGGCATATGTGGAGCCCTAGAAGATTCAATCAGAAGCTAAGGATAAGGAGAAAAGCTCGATTGAAGACCTAACTTACAGCAGAAGTTTTCTGCTTACTTTATGCAGGCCGTTAAAGCTGCATTGCTGTCATATGAAGGCCCAAATCCAGTTGGGTAAAAAGGGTTATAAATAGAAGTATTGTAACCTAATTTATGGGTGCCGTGGATTGACAAGATGTAATCATTAGGGCTAGTTTTGTTGTGAACCACCCGGGCTGTGGGATGGTCACTATACTCCTTGAAACCTGTAGGTTAGAGGATGTATGCATTGTACTTGATTGAAGCTTTTAAGCATGATCAAGATGTGTAATGGGAGAGTAACTTCTGAACAGTTTATGTACTGTAGAAAGTTATCACTGCGGTGATTGAGGGGGAGTGAGAGGGGTCTCATATCTAGGATTGGATCTTAGGTAAAAGTGTCATTGGGTAGTGATTAAGTGAGAAGGCTGTCAACGGGTGTGTTGGCTGTAGGGTCTTTGAATTGATACTACTAATAGTGAACTTTATCCCTGGCTTGGAAGCCCCCAGATGTAGGTTGGTTGAACCGAACTGGGTGAACAATTCTGTGTGTGGTTTACTTTCTGCATTGGATATTTGTTTGATGTCACAGCATTCCTCATGACATCAATGTATATGATTAATCTTAACTGCTCTGAACTTCAGTAAATCAGAACATGTGACTGTTGTAGAACAGATATCAAGAGTACAGCCTATTCTACCTGTACAGCACTTAATGTCAGATCAGATGTCTTAACGTTCCATTAGACATCCTGAGTCTGTGACATACCAGGAATTTCAATTGGTATCAGAGCAGGCATCCTGTCTGTCTCTGGATGAGATCCATGGGGGATACTTTCCGGTTGTGTACAAGGTAGAATATTGTTTGAACCAGTGGTGTTCATATTGTCTGGTCCATAGGAGTATGGACCAATTTGGGAGAAACTAGATCAGCTATGTTGAAGGAAGATGAAAGTGTTTGAACAAATTCAAAGACCTCATGTGGGAGTGAAGATTTTGGAGTGCATTGTTCAACCTGTATTCAGCACAGAGAAGAACATTATCAAAACCTTCATGCGGGAGTGAAGATATTGATAAGGCATCATATGTGTTTATAAAACCTTCTTTTAACTGAGCTGTAGAGTTGGGTCTAGAAAGTTGCTTGGTGAAGAAGCAAACAACTTGTAGGATTGATTTATTTTCAATCCTTATGTGTCATGCTTGCCATATGGAGTAAGCATTGTGTAAGTTCTGGTGAAATACTGCTATTCCGCTACATAGCTACTGATACAACCCCTAAAGTGAAAGAAGAACTCTAGGGTTATTATTTTCAACAAAATTCGTAAGCAGATTTTGCAATCTATCAATAATGTCAAAGATACTTGAGATTTCCTCAAGTCCACTCATAAAGGCTTTTATTATTAGTATTAATGAATATCAATTGATCAATGATTCTCATATACATCTGCAAGCTGCTTGAAGACCTTGAAGATTATCAAGGATGATGTGTTCCAAGGAGATGGAACTGATGTTCTTAAGGATGTTAGAACATCATGCAACTGCCAGTTGAAGAACAGATGTTCTGGGTGCTAAACACTTGTAATGTGAGTACATATGTTTGGAACCTACTCCTGATCTGGAAGAGGAGACATCTGCTTTGAAATAATTGATCAGGACACAATCAACAGGTCATCTACTCCAGTTGTGAGTTTAAGGGAGTATATGTGCTGAGCTAAATACACTTAAAAGGACTTTAAAGCTGTGATTTCCAGGTTTCCCCTCATGTGATGGATGATGGAACATCATTTCTGTGTCTTCAGCCAAGTAAATATGCTTAGCAAGCGTGAAGAAGTAATCAGTCAGGATCCTCTAGTGAGATTAGATAATTCTAACTGAATAAATGATGGAAGCAGAATCTTTATGTGATAAATATATGGAAATCAGAATCAAAAGTTCTAAAGCTTGTGATGACAAAGGATGTACAACATCACAACTGTTGAAGACATCAGTTGTCGAGGAAAGACAGATAAGTTCCAGATTTAGTGAACATCCTCATGATTGATAATGAAGTTTCTTCTAGTACAAGTTACAGAATGTGGCAACCTGAAACTTGTACATCAAGCAAACTAAGGACTCTTATTTTGAAACCTGTGGCAAATTCCAAATAAAGAGTACTTACTATGTGTCTAAAGTAAAGAGCTCAACCATGTATCCATAAAGAGGAAAGTTGGATAACATTTTGTTCAGAGGCAGTAGTATAATCAAGCTGATGTGAAAGGGAGTTCACCTTACCTTGTTCTGTAAGATGCTTGAGTTTATTTCTCATGATCCTAGTGATTTCCAAGGAGGACAGGAATAAGAACAGGTTATGTGGTTGTTATGGGTCTGATCATAAAGGATGATTAGCTTATGGTGTACTCTTGTATCTTCTACAAGAAAAGTGTGCTTTGATTGCAATGGATGTTCATCCAAAACCATAGTATAAGCCAGGCTCATATGGTTGAGATCAATGTTGCAACATCATCTCAAACGAAGGGCCTCTTCAGCAAAGGAAGCTTGTAAGGAACAGTTGGCTCTTCATGCATGGAGCAGAAGATTGTTAGAATAATTATCCTACCTTGAGAAGGTAGCTTAATCTAACTATTAATGAATACTTTGACGGGAGACTAAGTATTCATTAGGATCTTGCATAAAAGATATATATAAGCACTTTGATGGGAGACTAAGTGTTTGTATAATATGCATGCAAGGCTGTATTCTGAACCTATTTCTCAGAACTTGGTAGAGAGTTTATTTCTCTCCAGGGTATTCTGGTGAGCAACTATTGCTGAAGATGAAGATCATACCTTTCATATGGGGAATATAAAAGGGCATCAATCCCCCGAATGTTAACTTCAGAACCCAAGCAGATAGGTTCTGATGTCCCAGATGATTCTGTAACATTATTATTGCTAGAAGTCTGTGGCAGAGACTTGGGGAATGTGAATCTTAATCCTCATTCAGAAGTGGCAATTCTATTGTTGGAATAAGTAGATTCTACTTGTGTTTAAAAGTAGTATGCTTAACAAATAATAACTACTAGTGTGGTCTGAAGAATTTGCTAGTATTAGCAACTACTAGTAAATATATTTTTGATTAAAGGTTAATCCTTCTAGAAAATCTGAATCTTAGTAAAGCTTGTAAGCACACTAAGAAGGTTGGAGGTTGGTTTCAGACTATGGCTACATGATTTCTCAGCCATCCAGAGAGTCATGATAAGTGTGGAAGTGCAAGGGCATGAATCAGAGATGTCCTTACTGTACTAAGACTGGTTCAGGGTGCTTGAAGTTACCACCTCAGAGCTAGTACTACTGGTTTCCACACTACTGTTTTGATTGGCCTTAACAAGGGAAGTCACTGAGTGTTGCACTTTTCCCAATTACAATATACATTGAAGGGAGACTTTGTATATGTATTGTTGGACTTAATCTGAAGATCAGAAGTCAGAAGAGGACGGTGGTATGCTGATGTTTATGTGTTCTGATAATATGACATTGTGTACTTCTAAGTGAAGTCATGGATAATGTCTCAACATCAGGAGATTGAAGATTTGCTTTTGTTATTGGTCTGGGTTTAGGAAGAAAATCTCAGAGATTCTTAAAAGTATCATAAGTGGCAGTTTTGATACTTTTGGAGCAATTTGGAAGATTCAGATCTTATCAATAGCAACTTGGTCTGGCAAATCAGAAATACTATTGTGGTAAAAACTTCACTAGCTCTAGCAACTACTAGTAAATGGAGATCAGAAGAAGTAAATCAGATATATTCAGCATATGTTCAAGGGGTTCTCTTACTACAAGAAATAGAAGTGGCATCTGAATTTGGTGTATTAGAACTAATCTGTGATGTCTTGTGAAGCATCTTGGAGTCTTCTGGTTTATTATTTTGCTGTCTGGAAGAAGGTAGAAAGTAATTGTGTTGGATCTCAGCAACACTTAAGAAAGCATGATTGATGGCCATGCTTAATGCTACTAGTCTCTTGCTACTAGCTGGTTAAAGTGTCCTTCTCTGTGCCTAACTGAGAGAAGTAAAAAGAAGGCTGCTGTTGTTGAAGAATGTAAGGTAATGTCTAAGTAAGTGTCATGACATTACCAACGACATTGCAACCTTGGGGAAATCAAGAAGAATACGTGGAAAATAACTTCACCACATCATTGGTATTTTGTTTCCTAGAAGGAATAAATCTTCAGCGTTAAAAGTCGGTCAAAGGCTGATTTTATTCAGGAATTGTTTTGACCCAAACTTATGCATGTATTAGGACTGGTTCTTTTGGCAGAAACAAACAAATGCATGCACAGTCAGTCTGAAATATGCAACAACTTTAACAGGTATCCTTGACCAAGATTTTATATTGCCATCTTCTTGAACCTGTTATCTCTTTATATAAACTCCTGTCACACATTCTTTTCTCTCACAACCATCATGGGGTTTGTACGGATCTGGGAAAACTGTTCTTGGATCTGGTTTTGTGAGGGCTTTCTTTGTCAATTTTTGGCCAAAAAGGGGGAGAAAGGGTACTGTTACTATTACTATTTGACATTTCCCTCGTTGCAGCAGCTACTCAAAATTTTGATCACAAAGACTTGTCACAAATTCAGCAGAAATTCAAATGGCGCGAATTTCTTTGTGACTTGTGATCTGAGTTATGAACACAGTTGTGACCTGTGTTCTGAGTTACAAGGGAGATATTCTGGTCACTCCTTAAAGGTTCTCTGATGCCTCTGAAAGGATAGTTTATCTCCCACGGTCCTCTTTTTCCACCACCAGTGACAAGAAATGGTTCGTGGTCTAAAAGGGAATGAGGTGCATCCTCTTCCTCCTGTGCTTCAAGAGGTCCTGAATGGTTATGATGGTTACAACCAAAGATGTCAAGATCAATGTCAAGACACTCTTCTGTGTGTATCCTGAACACTTTTATTTTTTTTATTGTTGTATTTGTTTTAGCCAAAATTTTCCAAAGGGGGAGATTGTAAGTGCCTTTGTTTAGGATTGGCTCATTTCTTGTAAAACAAATAGTAACAACAATAATGTAATGTAATGTACAATAGGAACAGCCTGAAAATCCTATTGTAAATGCCTAAACATGCTGTGTTGATTTAAATCAACATCTGGAACAACATGTCTCAAGAGATGTCATAACATCATACCAGACATCAAGCTACTGAACTGTCAAGTCTGATGCAGTTCTGTTCCTGAAGTTATGCAGAATATTCTTCCAAATAGAATGCATAACAAGTAGCGAAAATTGAAGGCATATGTGGAGCCCTAGAAGATTCAATCAGAAGCTAAGGATAAGGAGAAAAGCTCGATTGAAGACCTAACTTACAGCAGAAGTTTTCTGCTTACTTTATGCAGGCCGTTAAAGCTGCATTGCTGTCATATGAAGGCCCAAATCCAGTTGGGTAAAAAGGGTTATAAATAGAAGTATTGTAACCTAATTTATGGGTGCCGTGGATTGAAAAGATGTAATCATTAGGGCTAGTTTTGTTGTGAACCACCCGGGCTGTGGGATGGTCACTATACTCCTTGAAACCTATAGGTTAGAGGATGTATGCATTGTACTTGATTGAAGCTTTTAAGCATGATCAAGATGTGTAATGGGAGAGTAACTTCTGAACAGTTTATGTACTGTAGAAAGTTATCACTGCGGTGATTGAGGGGGAGTGAGAGGGGTCTCATATCTAGGATTGGATCTTAGGTAAAAGTGTCATTGGGTAGTGATTAAGTGAGAAGGCTGTCAACGGGTGTGTTGGCTGTAGGGTCTTTGAATTGATACTACTAATAGTGAACTTTATCCCTGGCTTGGAAGCCCCCAGATGTAGGTTGGTTGAACCGAACTGGGTGAACAATTCTGTGTGTGGTTTACTTTCTGCATTGGATATTTGTTTGATGTCACAGCATTCCTCATGACATCAATGTATATGATTAATCTTAACTGCTCTGAACTTCAGTAAATCAGAACCTGTGACTGTTGTAGAACAGATATCAAGAGTACAGCCTATTCTACCTGTACATCACTTAATGTCAGATCAGATGTCTTAACGTTCCATTAGACATCCTGAGTCTGTGACATACCAGGAATTTCACTGTCGAAAGCGACAATTCCAGCCCTGGGGCTGAAGCTCCTTTGCAGGTAATCTCTTTGATCCCTTTGTAACTCAGGTGTCGATACCCACGTTCGATTATGTCTCTTTCGAATTTAGAAGATTCTTCTTCTTTTCTTTTCAGGACACCACTGAAAGCTCCGCGCCAAGGACTTCTGAAACATTGGATTCTGCTGAACTCAGCAGGCCACAAGAAAAAGACTTGGCGAACGATGAAGCCAATACTGAAGCAAACGAAGCCAATGCCGAGACAGCAGAACAACCAACAGAAGATCCACAAACAGAAGAGCAACAACCAAAAGAGATTCAGGTGGTTGATCTGTCGGAAGAAAATCGTGACGAAGGGGACCGCGGTGACGCTGGCGAAGAGGATCAAGGTGACGCTGGCGAAGGGAACCATGATGACGCTGGTACTGCCGCAGTCCGAGTCGAAGAGAGTCAAGTCGAGGCAAATGCTACTCAACAGCCTCAAACCCAAGACAACGCTGTTGCAAAGGCTGTCACCTCAACAAAGCATAGGTCGAAAGAAGACTTAGAACTCTTGAAGCAAACTGATCTTGTTGGCTATCTGAACGCCATCATCGAGAGCAAGGGAAGTTCGTCTGATGCTAGTCAGGAGGTTCCTACTCTGTCGGGGAAGTCCACTGAAACTTCTCCTCTCGATGAGGCTTTGACGAAAGTTAAGGCTCAGTTTTTCAAGAAGGACTTGATGAAAGCTTTGGAGGGGGACCCTACTGCTCCATCATATTTGGGGGCTGTTTTGAATGCCGTAGACTTTCTAGCTGTGCCTCCGGAAGTTTCCGGCTTTATCATGGAGTTACACTCCATTATTGATCAAGTCTCAGCAGATTATCGGCGACAAAGGGGCTTTAATAGCCAGCTTGAAGTGTTGTATGGCAAAAGCTCTTCTGCATGGACTGCTGTAGCAGAGACAACTTCTCGAATTGCGGAGTTGTCGAAGCAAAAGGCATCTAAACAAGAAGAAGTTGATGCCATCGATCGAGAGAATGCTTCCCTCAAGGCGCAAATCGAAGAAATAGAGGCTAAGATAAATGCCAATACTAAGCGCAAGGAGGAACTTCTCTCGACTGTTCCAGACACCGAAAGTCAAGCTGAAATCACCCAAGGCCTAGAATTTGCTGAGAAAGCTCAAGCCTTCGACGATCAAATTGCCAAGCTTGCGCAGGCGAATGCCTTGTGCAACAAAAGATTGGAGTTACAGCAAACTAAATACCTTCGACTCAAGGATTCCATCCCCTTCTGATTGATTCAGCCCTTTAACCATATATTGTAATATGTATTCGACAATATTGCCATTTTGGCTAATTTATAAAAATTTTCCATTTTGGTTTATTTATGGTTAATTTAATCGTTACTTGTTATTTATTTTTATCTCTTGGAGTATGGGTTTATACTTTTTCAAATATTTACCATTTACTCGCAAGAGCCTTTTGTCTTCACCTAACTCTTCAACTTCATAAGCTCCACCAGAAAAAGTTTGGATAATTCTGAATGGTCCTTCCCATTTGGGTGACCATTTTCCCATGCTTCGATCCCTTCGATCCATGGGAAGACTCACCTTCCAGACTAGTTCTCCAGGCGAAAATGCCTTAGGTTTCACCTTTTTATTATAAGAGTCTTCTACTCTTTTCTTCTGAAGCCTGAGTAGGTCAAAAGCGCGCAATCTTTCTTCGTCTAAATCCACTAGTTCGTCTAACATCATATCCCAATAAATTTCAGAGGGAATATCATAATGTCTCTGAACCCTTGCAGATTGAAGACAAATTTCTGCTGGCAACACTGCGTCATAGCCAAAAGTTAGCCTATATGGCGTTGTACCTATGGCTTCTTTTGGGGACGTTCGACAGGCCCACAAGATCTGGTCTAACGTCTTATGCCAATTTTTTGGCTTCTTCCCAACATGCTTTTTTATCAAGCCAATCACTACTTTGTTCGCTGCTTCGACTTGACCATTTGCCTGTGCATAATAAGACGTTGATGTTAGGAGTTTGAAACCTGTTTCCTGAGCGAATTCCTGCATCTTTCGACCGGTGAAAACTGATCCTTGATCAGTTTTTATAGTCTCAGGGATTCCATATCTAAAGATAATGTTCTTTTGAATAAATTCAATGACATTTTCTTGGTCTACATTGACTAAAGGGATAGCTTCGATCCACTTAGTAAAATAATCAATGCCTACCAATATATACTTCTGGCTCTTTGATGATGCTGGTCGAATCTCTCCAATGAGGTCCAACACCCATCCTCTAAAAGGCCAAGGTTTCACTATCGAGTGAAGTTCGCTTGCTGGTACATGTTGGATGCCTGTATGGATTTGACATTCTTGGCAACCTTTAGCGAACTCGACACAATCTTTCAACATGGTGGGCCAGTATAGTCCTTGTCGAAACAACAACCATTTCATCTTATGGCCTACTTGGTGAGCCCCACATGCTCCAGCGTGCGTAGTCGAAAGGGCTATGTATGCCTCAGTTTCACTTAAACATTTTAGCAATACCCCTTCAGGCGTCTTTTTAAATAACTCATTACCCATGAGTACATAACTCAACGCCCTGTACTTTGTTTTTCATTCTGTCGAAGCTACTGGATTTTGAAGATAATCCACAATGGGCTTCCTCCAATCTTGCTCTGACAAATTATCTATGAACGAAATTTCGAAGTTACTTTGATCAGCATATCCTAGTCTTGTCGATTCCAAGTCTGTTGGTGATAGACAGGTTGCTTTTATCTTTTCTCGAACTTCGATTGCTCTTTGTAATCTCGTTTTTGAAATCTTGTACCCAGATGCAATTTGTGCCAAGTCGTTGGCTATTTGATTTTCCAATCTGGGTATGTGTCGAATATTGACCATTTCAAAAATTTTCAATAAACGATTTGCTATCACAAAGTACATAATGAGATTTTCTCTTATGCATTTATATTCTTTTGTGACTTGCTTAATGACTAACTCTGAGTCTCCCATTATTTCGACTCGAGTTGCCCCCAATTCCAACAATATCTCAAGGCCAGTAATTAGAGCTTCATACTCAGCCTCATTGTTCGAACAAGAACCTGCTATCTTGTACTTGAATGTTGTTGGAATTTTTTCTGGAGAGATAATCAAGACTCCTACTCCTGTTCCATCTTTATGGCTGGAACCATCGAAGTAGAATTTCCAAGGTTCTATCTCCACATAATTAATATCCTCAACTTGAATTGAGTGGTCGACTATAAAGTCTGCAACCACTTGTCCTTTTACTGCCTTAAGAGGCATAAAGGTCAAGGAGTATTCAGTTAATGCTAGTGCCCACTTGCCAATTCGACTGTGCAAGATGGGTTTCGACAACATGTACTTGAAAACATCAAAATGAGACGAAACATACACATCAACTGGTTTTATATATTGCTTGAGTTTTGTACAAGAGAAATACAGACATAGACACAATTTTTCAACTTCGCTATATCTAGTTTCTGCATCGTTCAAAACTCTACTAAGATAATAAATGGGTCTTTCGACTCCATTCTCATCTTCTTGGGCTAACATGCTTCCCAAAGTTTTGTCGGATGCAGCTATGTACAATCTCATACTCCTATTGCTACAAAGAGGCACCAAAATAGGTGGCTTGGTGAGGTACCCTTTGATTTTGTCGAAGGCTTCTTGTTGCTCTTGCCCCCATTCGAATCCCTCTTTATTCAGTCGAAGTAAGGGTGAAAAGGCTTGAGCTTTCCCACTTAGGTTAGATATAAATCTCCTTAAGAAATTTATCTTGCCTAACAGGGATTGCAGTTCCTTCTTATTCGATGGTGCTTTCGCTTCCAGAATAGCCTTCGTCTTGTTCTGGTTGATTTTGATTCCTTTCTTGTGGACAACGAAGCCCAAGAAATCTCCAGCTTTCACACAGAATGCACACTTCAAAGGGTTCATCTTCAGACCATGTTCTCTCATTGTTTCGAATGATTGTCGAAGGTGGTCAATATGATTCTTCCTGGAAACAGATTTTATAACAATGTCATCAATATATACTTGCATAAAAGTGTTAATAAAATCATGGAAGATAGAATTCATTGCTCGCTGGTATGTTGCCCCAGCGTTCTTTAGGCCAAAAGGCATCACTACCCATTCGTAAGTGCCTAAAGCCCCAGGGCATCGAAAAGCTGTTTTCGACACATCTTCTTCAACAATGAATATTTGATTATATCCTGAATAACCGTCGAGCATACTCAGATACTCGTAGCCAGCGGCAGAATCGACTAGCATTTCCGCCACAGGCATAGGATATTCATCTTTGGGTGTAGCAGCATTCAGATCTCTGAAATCTATGCACACCCTCAATGTACCATTTTTCTTAATTACTGGCACAATGTTTGCAATCCATTCGACATACCTTGTAACGCGTATGAATTTTCACCTCAGCAGTCTTTCGACTTCCGTTTTGATCTTCGACAGTATTTCTGGAGCGAAGCGTCTTGGACTTTGCTTGATTGGCTTCTTCCCAGGTTTGATTGGCAACTGAAGTTCTACCAATCCTCTGTCGAGACCAGGCATTTCGTCGTAATCCCATGCAAAACAGTCCTTGAACTCTTTCAACAATTGGATTACTTCCAACCTAAGTTCTGGGTCAATTTTGGCGCTGATGTAAGTTGGCTTTTTCTCTGACCCTTCGCCTAAGTTGATTTCTTCTAAAGGATCTTGCGCTAACATTTTAATGTTGTTCGCCAAGGGGTCCTTTTCGAAGCCCAAAGGCTCATCGTCATAGATGGCGTCGAGCCTCTGTTCCTGCATTCCTTCTGGCATGATATCAGGAGGTTCTGGATTGAAATCCTTTCCTGGACCTGCAGCAGATAACTGTTGATCATTGGCCTGTGTGGCCATGTACTTTACTTCGGCTTCGAGAGCCGTTATCATCTTTGTTTCGGCTACATAAGCCGAAATTCGCTTTAATGATTGTGACTCAGTCATTATCACTGAATTCACTTCCCCAACCAGTTGGTTGGATATCAGTTAACCCACTGAAGTCTATGTGGGACAAGTCTTCTCTGTCCCATTGAAAACCATGCTCAGGATGCAGGTATAGGGAACAAAAAGTATTTGGCGCTGGCGCCAAGTCGAAGTCAGGTGTTGGACATGGCCCTATGTGAGCCAAGTTCTTGTCGAAATCTGCCAGCCCTAGGTGATTCACTTCGCCCAGGTAATAGCTTTGATCTGCTTCTATGTTTTCGACCATCCCATCTGGACGCCATAGCAGCAACCTCTGGTGCATTGATGATGGCACAGCCCCAACACCATGAATCCATTCACGGCCCAACAAAAGATTATAGTTAGGTTTGGCCAATATGACCATAAACATCGTTGGTCGAAGGATAGATCCTACCTTGATATCCAGTTGGATCACTCCCATAGTGGTCCCTATGCCGCCCTCATAGTTCGACAGGACCATGTTGTGAGGCTTAATGTCCTCATCCCTTTTGCCTATTTTCCTTAGCATAAAGTGAGGAATAATGTTGATGGTTACCCCACAATCCACCAAGATTTTATTCACTGTAGTTTCTTCGAGTTTAGCCCTTATAAATAAAGGCTTGAGGTGATTTTTCATCGCCTCTGTAGGTGGCTCGAAGAACCCATTTTGTTCCTCAGTAGTTCCATTGTCCATGACGAAATAACACACTGGCCTATGTTTGGCCATTTCTTGCTCCACTTCCCAATCACTGGTTTCGACCTCCACCTGTCGGTTGAACTCTCTGGGCAGCACTGAGACTATATTCACTATGATGTCCAAAGTGTCATCAGACTCAGAACCATCTTCGTCCTCAATTTCACCTTGGTTAGGCCAAACTAGCCTGTTGGTTACTGGCTCTCTTTCCAGAGGTTTCCTTTGCTTCCTTAGAGGAACATTTGAACTGGTTTCTGCCTTTGGTTCATTGGCAGCCTCCCTCTCAGCTTTTCGTCGCCTCTGGTATCTCCTCCACTGAGATCGAGACATGGGATTTTTCCCTTTGTAGTTGCTTGACACCTGTGTAACTTTAGGGGCAGCAACTTGAGGCTCTTTCTTTTGTGTTAAAGATGAACCCCTTGGCACGTCGAAAGAGTGCCATCTTTCTTCGCTTGGCCTCTTTCGACCAGATGTTTTGTACCATGTATCTACTGGCACATTAGTTGGAGGCCTGAAAGTCAATGGCCTCTTTTCTTAGTTTGAACCTCTTTGGGAGGCTCTTCTGGGGTCATGTCGAAGATCAACATTTTCCCTTCTCTTATTTGCTGCTCTTACGCCTTGAATATGTTCAGCAACTTTTTTGTCAAAGATCGAACTGCATCTTGGACACAGCATCACTTCTGACTTCTTTTTTTGGCATCTTTGCAGGAAATCTGCCAGATTTTCATTTTCCCGAGGGAAAGCAGTCTTGTTAGCTTGTTCTTGCCTCATGGCCTCCTCTGATGCTTTTGGGTCAGAGACTTCGACCATGTTGACATTCATGGTATCTTTCTTGGCAAGAGTCAACTGCTTCATTTGAATCTCCAAGTCCTCTGTCTGGCCTTGAACTGTGGCCAAGTGAGAACTGGGTTCTGGTCCAGTTTTTTGGGCTCCAACTGTCTCCAGCTTTGGGCTTTCGACCGCTTTCTGAACCGCTTCAATTGTCTTTCTGGATAAATTCCCAGAAAAACTACCAAAGATTGGCATGTTGATATGGTCCTTTGAGACTTCGACCATTGTGATTCCTGGCCTCTTCGACTGGCTTCTGGATGCCTCGATCACGTTCACCTCTGAAGGTTCAGCATAGTGGGCTTCAACCTACAACGAATTAGAGTCCACAGCCATGGGGGTCTTGTCAGCAAACTTCAACCTCCCTTCTTCGATAGCGTCTTGCACAAGATTCCTGAAAAGAAAACATTGAGACGTTTTATGGCCCAGAAAATTATGATATTTACAAAAGCCTCTCTTCTTTCTTTGATCAAGAGGAGGCACTTTTACCCCTGGGGGTATTATCATTTGGCCATCTTTTACAAGCAAGTCAAAGATCTCATCACATTTTGTAATATCAAAACTATAAGTCTTTTTGGGGAACCTATCGTTGGTCCTTTCTGGACCAATGGGATTTTTCCCACTTGAGGGGACTAACAGTTTGCAAGAGTATGGTGGCCCTTGTTTTAGTTCCGCTAAATCGATTTCTCCTTCTTCGACAGTTATAGTATCGTCGAAGGATTCTGGATCTTCGTCATCCATCTCAACATACGCTATCCTCTCTCTCTTATGAGTTTTCGTTGCCTTTGCTTTTTCAGCTTTGAGGCGTTCTACCTGTTGAACTCTATCGGCCAGTTGGGCCATGTCTCTCAGGTATTGAGTGTCTAACTTCTTCCTAATGGAATAATCTAAACCGCCTGCGGCTATTTCGACTAACTCATGTTCCGGCACTTGTGTAAAACATCTTGCTTTGAGCAACCTAAACCTATTTAGATATTCGTCTATAGGTTCAGTGAAACGTCTCTTTACACTGGCCAATTCTTTCAGGCTTATCT
This sequence comes from Vicia faba, assembly GCA_948472305.1. Classification (NCBI taxonomy): domain Eukaryota; kingdom Viridiplantae; phylum Streptophyta; class Magnoliopsida; order Fabales; family Fabaceae; genus Vicia; species Vicia faba. The sequence goes on from OX451736.1 coordinate 362,569,568, forward strand.
TGGTTTGCCCCATGTAGAATTGTTCATGGAACAATCTTTCCAACCGGGTCCAATGATGGATCGAATTGGGGGGGAGAGTTGTAAACCAAGTAAAAGCGTTCTTTGTTAAAGAACTTGGGAAGTACTTAATCCTCAGGTTTTCATTGTTCGAAATATCTCCTGCTTCGATCAAGTATCTCGCCACATGTTCGACAGTAGATTCTGTCGTGTCCCCAGAGAACTTAGTGAATTTAGGGACTTTACATCTAGGAGGTAAGCCTGTTTGTAACACGTATTCTGATAGCGGGGATGTAAAGTTGGGCCTTCGAAAGCCCATGTTCATCCCATTTTGAGTCATGATCCTTTCGATCATGGTTGCCAGATTATTTTCCAAACCCATGTTTTGGTATTGGATATGCTGAACTACTTCGTCAGCATTTTGGTTTCTGTTAACTAACCTTACCTCTGGGGTTATTACCCTAGGTTCCTCGACAGGTTTCTCTAATCGTGCCCTAAGGTTTTCTTCGACAGGCTATTGGACCTGGTTGATAGTGGTTTCTTCCTCTAAGAATACACCCTGGTTTCCCCTTATTTGCGCCCTTTGGGGCTGTCGAATAGGTTGGGGGACTCCAAAGAAATCAGCCAAACGCGTCATTTGTGCTGTCATCTGCTGATTCGATTGAGTAGTGTTTTGTATTAGAGGGTTCAGCACTGTAGTTAAAGTTTGTGCCAACATTTGAACCATATCATGGTTGCTTTCGTCCATTTGTTGCCTCAAGACTGCTGTCGAGGCATTAGTAAGGCCATGTGCTACTTGGGACGTTCCTCCTAAGAGTTGGGTCCTATTTCTATTCGCCATACCTACTCCAGAACCTTGGAGTGGCGAAGAGGCACTCACTAAAGGGTCTGAAAAAGTGGACGCAGCATTCGTCAGGCTAGCCAAGTCAGAAGTTGGCATGCCATAGAGTGGTTCTCGATTATGACCGCCTGTCATAAATCCTGGGGGAACATAAGGCCTTGTGCCTAAATTTCCCCTTGGTGGGGGAGTTCCCAAAGGCACTCTGGGGCCTATGAACGGAGGTAATGGCCCCGTTATTGTGACCGTTACTGCTGGTGTTGAACCAGCGGTTATCGCTTCACTTACGGTCGGGATAACCGTTGCTCCCACATTCGTTTGTGGGATTTCGTTATTGTTTGGCGGATTCGCCATCTCTTCCCTTCTTCTGGCAGTATTGGTATCGTTAGTGTATATTCTACCACTTCTCAGTAATATACAACACTCCTCGAAAAAGATGAGATTATGTTTAAAAGGTTAAACTTCAAAAATCCATACACAGTCCCACCAGGTGTGCCAATTTGTTTACCGTGGTTATTGGTAAACAACTGCTGATCCTCCAAATGGTTACTTATTTGGTTACTCGCAGGATCGATCAGATTGATCCTAAGACATGGTTGATTTTGAGGTTTTGATTAAGTTGGATAATGGTTAAATGACAAGAAAATAAAGAGGCTTTAAGTAAATTGCATGAAGAAATGGGCTTGATAAAATAAATGAAGGCTTGAAATAAAGGGCTTCGACAAGAAAAATAAAGAAGAAGGCAAGTAAAGTTTCTGGAAAGTAAATGACTTTGATTAATAAAAGTGGTGTTTCACACATACATTCTCAACAATTCTTTCTCACACGCTGGGTACTCGAATCTATATGAGTGACTTTGTATATATTTGTGAACACACGTGAGAAACTGCGTGACCTACTACTATTTATACTAAAACATCCCAAGTAACCGTCGGGCAGTTACACTGCTTCGAGATGACTCCACTTGGCACGTTCTCAGCGTTCGATGCTCCAGATCTTTGCACGTTGCACTTGGTAACCGCTGGAAACCGTTTTCCCTCCAAACGCTTTGAATTTCAAACCGTTCGACTCTGAACCATCGAACACCTTCGTCGAGAAGCATCTTCGACGAGAAACACCTTCGACGTCGAAGGCAACCAACTTCTCTCTTGGAAGAAATCCTCTAAGTACATTGCCACCTTTCGATGGGCATTTCGACAGACCCAACTGGTCGAAAACATCCTTCAGCTTTAATGGCTGATATTAATAAAACAAGGGTGTCGAATTTAGGAGCCAACACTCCCCCAATGATGTAATAGCTTAGTATTTTTATTTTCCGTAATTTAACGCTTTATATATAAATGCTAGTAAATTAGAGTTTGTATGGAAAGATAAAATCAACAAGTTAGCAAACCCTAATTCAAGACAAAACAATGCATGTAAATCAACACACTTGCACACTTGCACCCTTAGGGTAATTCCACCATGTTTCCTTATAAAAATGGCCATGTTATGCATGTGGGGTATCTTATAAAAAAATATAAAAAATACAAGATCATAGTCCCTCGACGACGCTATCAAATGTTGCCTTTCAAAATGATCTTAGTCCCTCAAAGAGAATTGCTAAGATATTTCACAACATTGCTATCATGGCTATACGATGACCCATGCCCGTCCCTTTACATCCAAAGATAGGGCTTCTTACCAAATAAATGGTAAGATAGCAATATCAAAGGAAAGGAAGAAATGAACTAAGACTTTTGAGTAGGTAGATTGTCCCTAGTTGCTTGTTCAATTTCAAATCAAACACTCTTGCTTATTTTCAAAACAAATACCAACACTTTCGAAAACACTTTCAAAAACACTTTCAAAACATCTTCCAAACTTGAAACATTTTCAAAAGCTCAACACTTTGTATATGTTCTTACGAACGAGAGCTATTACAAAGTTTGCCTAAACGATGACGCCCTTTCAAAATACTTTCAAAAACCACACAAAGCACATTTTCAAACAAAAGAAAGTGATCTAACAAGCAACTAAGAGCTCATAGATAACTATGGATGAAAAGGGTTCTAACACCTTCCCTTTTCATAATTTTTCCCCCGAAATAAAGAAATAATCTCAAAGGTCTTTCCTATTCTTTTCAGCCTTTCCTTTTAGATAAAAGAAAAGTCGGTGGCGACTCTTACTAACCGCAACATTTGCAATAAAACGCAAAACAACCAAGTCAGTTCTCCCACCGTATCACACATTGTTTTAGTAATAGACCGTTAGGATTGAATTAGTATAAATAGGGGTCTTAGCAATAGGATTTGTGTGTTAACATCTATGTACAAATTACTCTAAATTACTTAAAGCACCAGTGTTCGAGAAATAAGTTGTGAGAATGTACGCATGATGCACCAATTTTATTTTTATTGCCATTCAACTTTAATTAAAGTTTTATACATTCCTTTTTAAGTTTAAGTCAAAACCCTTTTACAAAACAGTCATTTCTTTAAAGAATTACATTACTACATTTGAAGTAACAATTGAAATCAGTATCATTTAAAAGATTAAGAATGTTGTCGAAAGTATTCTTTGTTTTCAAGAACAAAAGTTTGCATAAGAACACATGTCCTTAGAATTAATCTGGTCAATCCTGAAAGACATCAATATTTTCTTTGATTTGGAAGACTAGCGGTTGTTTACCATATTTCATGGTAAACAAATTGGCACGCCTAGTGGGACTGTGCTTAATAAACAAATTTTTCTGTTCTTGTAATTTTTTTTTTGAAAATCTTCAGCATCCCTTTGTATTTTTCTGCATTGTATGAGACTTAGAAGTGGTAAATTAGCCACAAACAACAAGGAAATACCTAAAAGAAAGTACGTTAGGAAAATGGAAAACCAAGGCCAGACAGGTAATCAGAACCCTCCTAACAATGATGAAGTACCACCCCCAATCACTTCAACAGGGGGAACTACGGTTTCTGCGCCTTTTTTCAGTGGCTATACCGTCTTCAACAAGTTCGAAGCCAACGCAGTCGAATGCTTATACATGCCCTATTTTGACCTATATAGGACCAAAGGTTCCCAAGGGACCCCCCCTCTAGGGGGAAATACTTTTCATAGGCCACAAGAGCCACTTGGTTTTTCCATGCCTCAAAATGGCCGTGAGCAGCCTTATGACATGCCATCTTCGTTTATGATGGGTTTACATAATTTCACTTCAACATACTCAGATCCTGTGATGAATGTTACTTTGCCATTCCAAGGTTCTGGATCTACTGTTCATAATAGGGATCGAAATGTTCAACCACAAATTGAAGGAGTTTCTTCCCAAATGCCAAATTTAACAAATTGATCTGCAGTTGTGATTAGACAGCAAATAGACAAAAGTAACCATGAAATGGTCTAGATGCTTGCACAAACAATGGGTACAATCTTTAACCCTTTGATTTAAAACACTACTCAAGAGAACCAAAAAATGACTGCAAAAATAACACGCATCGCTGATTTCTTTGGTGTGCCTCAACCCTAAACACATCCTTAGAGGGAGTGAGTTAGGGAAAATCAAGGGGTGATCTTAGAAAAGGACCCAACAAATTTTAAGGCAACTAGAGCCTAGGGTTATGTTGGTAAATAGAAATCAAAATGTTGATGAAGACTTATATAAAGTTCGACAAGACAACATGGCAGCAGACAACAATCTGGAAGCCATGGTCGAAAGAATCATGGCACGAAATGGTGTAAATATTGGCTTTAGTAGGACAAACTACACTTCTCCTTTATTTGAATATATTTTGCAAACTGAATTGCCCAGGGATTGGAAAGTCCCAAAGTTCACAAAATCTCTAATGATACCAGCGAATCAACTGTCGAACATATAGCCAGGTATCTTATCGAGGATGGGGATATAGCGAATAATGAAAACTTAAGGATAAAATATTTTCCTAGTTCACTAACCAAAAATGCTTTCACATGGTTCACTATCCTTGAAGAAAATTCTATCCAAGATTAGACTCACTTAGAAAGTATGTTTCATGAACAATTTTATGTAGGTCAATAAAAAATAAGCCTAAATGAATTGGCCAGCATTAAGCGTAAGTTTAGCGAGCCAATTGATGATTACCTCAACAGATCCCCCCTGTTAAAGGTAAGATGCTTCACCCAAGTTCCTGAACATGAATTAGTTGAGATGGCTGCAAGAGGATTAGATTTCTCCGGTAGAAAGAAGTTAGATCCTCACTACTTAAGGGATATGGCCCAATTGGCGGACAGGGTTTGACAAGTGGAATGCTTGAAGGTTGAAAAGGCTAGAGCAAACAAAAGCCATAGAAAAGAAATAGTTGCATATGTCAAAACCTGTCTAGATGAACAAGAAGTCTACAGTCATTTTTCAGACTTCGAAGAATGTGAAGTGGACTTGGCTGAATTAAAGCAAGGCCCACCATATCCTTACAAATTTTTAACCCCTTCGAATGGGAAGAATCCTGCAGAGCCAAAAAAGCACGATAGGTTCCCTAAGAAAACATACACTTTCGACGTAACTAAATGTGACGAAATATTTGATTTATTGGTAAAGTATGGCCAGATGATAGTGCCACCTGGTGCCAAAAATCCTCCGTTAGATCAGCGGAAGAAATGAGGTTTATGTAAATATCATAACTTTTTGGGACATAAAACCTTACAATGTTTTCTTTTCAGGGATTTGATTCATAATTCTATCAAGGAATGGAGATTGAAGTTTGGCGAATAGAACAGGAGCCAAATGAAGGTTGATACTGACCCTCTCCATGTAGAAGAAACTAGTTATGCCGAACTAGCAGATATCCACATGCTAGAAGTTATTGGTTTCGACATTAACCAACCTTGAAGACAAGGTCACTGAAGATTTTGTTGCATATGTTGAAACAAAGGAGGCTACTGAAGGCCTTGCCAATAATTTAAACAAAATTACTGAGGATTTTGTTGCAGGTATCAAAGTTCAAAATACCAGTGAAGGTCTAATTAACAAAGATATCAAAGGCAAGCTTACTACTGATATTACCACAAATGCTGAAATGACAAAGGCCATTGAAGGTCTTAGAGTCAAGTTCGAAAAGACCAAGATTACTGAAGGTCCTGGCCTTGAAGTTAACATGGTGGATCTGAACCAGCCTGCTCCTAAGATGGAGGAAGTCTAAAGGCGTCTTAGAATGGAAGATGATCATATAAGGAATGTTTACCCAAAGGCTGGAGAAAGTCTTCTAGATTATTTGGTTCGCTACCATAAGAAGAATTCTGAGGGGCTAATGTGTCCCAGATTTAGCATAATCTATGATCGAAAGGTAGTAGACACTTATGAAAAATCTTATATGCTCGAACTGGGGGAAATTCGAGGAAAGATGATCAGATGGAAATTATCTACCCAAAGACTGGAGAAAGTTTGCTGGGTTTCCTTGTCCACTGCCACAAAACAAAATCAGAATGCCTAATATGCCCAAGGTGCAATGCAGTTTATGATCGAAAGGTATTAGAAACGTTTGAGAAAATCCCATATACTCGTTGTTGGGACAACCAGAGGGGTCTTAGGAATAATTTCACATTCTACAAAAGGGGAACTCCCAGGAAGGCTTATAGCCCTTATCCCAAGGGGAATCTAAGAGTTACCTTCAAGCCACCTACAAATATCCCAACTTACAAATGGATAAATACTAACGAAGTTAAGGGAGTAGGAAAAGAAAAATGGAGGAGTTTCGAAGCAGGAGGAAGGACATCAATAACATATCGAAAGAAATTCTAAGTGGAAAAACAACAAACATAAAGGTCAGAGAATTACAAAGGAAAAAACCCCATGTCTAGATCTCAATGGAGAAGACACCAAATGATAAGGAAGACGCAGAGAGAATGGGAAGAAAAAGAAGTGGGAGAATCCAGTAGTAACCAACTTCTCTCAAGCATCACGGTCAAAGAGAAGAAGCCTATAGGGATAAGATTGTTTTCCCAAAAGAAAGAAGAAATTGGCGAAAAGGATCAAAATGACCCATCAAATGACAAAGACATGATGACAGATGACTTCGAATAAGATGGAGAGTCTTCCCTCAACATCAACTGCAATGTGGTCTCAGTGCTTAACCATGAGTATGATCATATAACCTAGGTCAAAGAGTCATAGGAAGCTGACAAGATTGAGATGGCGAAACACAAGCCAATGTGCTACTATATCCTGAATAATGGAGTCGTTGAAGAACAAAATGAATTCTTCGAGTGACCTGATTAGGTAATAAAGAGTAACCTCAAACCTTTGTTCATAAGGGGAAAGGTAGAAAGTGTGGGGATCAATAAGATTATGGTAGATGGTGGAGATGCAGTGAATCTAATGCCCCAATTCTTGTTGAAAAGAATTGGTATGTTCGACACTGATATCAAGCCCCACAACATGGTACTTTCAAACTATGAAGGTAAAATATCCCACACTTTAGGTGTGGTGCAAGTGGATCTCATAGTGGGTTCGATCACAAGACCCGCCATGTTCATGGTCATTGTAGAAAAGACAAATTATATCTTATTTCTAGGACGTGAATTGATCCATGGATAGGGGCAATGCCTTTTTTAATGCATTAACGAATATCAATATGGAGAGAAGACGAAATTGTTGAGAACATTGAAGCATATCAGAGCTATTACTTGGCAGAAGTTAACCATGTGGATAGAAGGAAATTTGATAAGAATTTGGCCAAAATTGGGCTATGTAACCCTGCTAATGATGCATATTCACCTAACAAGAATGCTCTTTACTTCCTTACTCTACATCCCACTCATGGATTCCAGTGGGATAGGGAGATTATGGGAGAAGAAGCTGATTAGAAGGAGTTATAGGAATACGACCAACTAGCTGGGCTGACGAAGACATTGACAATGTCTGAGCCCCAATTCTTCAAAAATATTTCGACTTATTTATCCAAAAATAAATTAGAGACGATCTTAGAGGCCGAAGTAAAACAATTGTCTGTCAAAGTCAAAGATGAAGCAATGCATGTGAAGGGACCTGGGGTGGATTTCAAACCAAAACCCCTTGACAAAGAGATACCCTTCAAAGAAAAAGAATAGAGGCTAGATTCAATATACAATGAAGAGCCTCTAGTATTCGAGAAAGATCCAACGGCTTCAAGTGCAAAGATGATGGCGCGGGATCCTCTCGAAGAAGTGGAGCTGGGTGAGGGGTCCATCAAAAGACCTACCTATGTGAGTGCAAAACTCAACCCAAAGATGAAATCTAAAGTGATGAAATTTCTAAAAGAGTACAAGTGTTGTTTCACTTGGGATTACGACAAGATGCCTAGTTTAAATAGATATTTGGTCGAACTGAAGCTGCCTATCAAGAATGGATAAAAGCCCATCAAGCAGACTCCAAGAAGGTTTGCACCAAAGATTCTCTCGAAGATAAAGGAAGAGATCTAAAGACTCCTCCAATGCAAATTTATCCGGACCACGAGGTATTTCAAATGGATTGAAAATATTGTTCCTGTTATTAAGAAAAATGGGTCTCTTAGGGTTTGCATAAATTTTTGAGATTTGAATTCTGTAACCCCAAAGGATGAATATCCAATGCCTGTGGCAGGAATGCTAATTGATTCAGCCGCAGGCTTCGAGTATATTAGTATGCTTGATGGATACTCTGGATATAATCAAATTTTCATTGCTCAAGAGGACGTACCCAAGACATTTTTTGATGCCCCGAGGCATTAGGCACCTTTGAGTGGGTAGTCATGCCTTTTGTCTTAAAAAGTGTTGGGGAAACTTATCAAAGAGCAATGAACTCAATATTTCATGAATTTATTGAGACTTTCATGCAGGTTTATATTGATGACATAGTAGTAAAATTTGTATCAGGTGAAAGTCATATGGATCACCTTCGCCGACCATTCGAAAGAATGACGAAACATGGCTTGAAGATGAATCCTCTTAAGTGTGCCTTTTTTGTGCAGGTTGGTGACTTTTTGGGCTTTGTGGTCCATAAGAAGGGAATAAAGATTAATAGGAACAAGTTGAAGGTTATTATGGAAGCGAAAGCACCATCAACAAAAAGAGAGTTACAATCACTTCTAGGAAAGATAAACTTTTTAAGGTTTATTTCAAACCTAAGTGGATGCACTCAAGCCTTCTCTCCCATTATGCATCTAAAACAAAGTGGTTTTAACTAGAAGTCAGAGCATCAAGAGGTGTTCGACAAGATTAAACAATACCTTGTCCACCTCCTATCATGTCACCTCCTTGTAGAAATAAGTGTATAAGATTGTATATATCTGCATCAGATGTTACTATAGGAAGTATGCTTGCACAAGAGGATGAGAATGGCATTGAAAGAGCCATCTATTACCTCAATCGAGTACTAAATGATGCAAAAACTAGATATAGTAGTGTAGAAAAGTTATGTCTTTGCTTGTACTTTTCATGCACTATGTTTAAATATTATTGTGATACGCTGGCTGAACCGACTGCTATACTGGTTTTACGTTTGTGTTCGCAAATGTTACAGCAAGCAACCGAATTTTATTTTATCCAACAAAGGAAAGGGTGAAAAGAATAGAAAAAGACCTTTCGAGAGTTTTTTGAGTAAGGGGGTAGATTATGGAAAGGGAAGGTGTTAGCACCCTTTCCCGTAGTTTTCTATGGGCTCTTAGATGCTTAGCTCAATTTGAAAGACCTTATGCTTTGTGTGTTTTGAAAAGTATTTTTGAAATGCCAATAGTAAGGCAGTGTGATACGGTGGCCAGAATCGGGACGTGTTTACCTTTTTAAGGAATTGCTGGTTTGTGTTTTGCGTTTGTATTCACAAAATGTCGCGGTAAGTAAGAGTCACCACCGAATTTTATTTTATCCAACAAGGAAAGGAAAAAAGCACAGAAAATTCCTTTTTCGAGATATTTCTGAGTAAGGGGGGTAGATTATAGAAAGGGAAGGTATTAGCACCCTTTCTATCCGTAGTTATCTACGGGCTTTTAGACACTTGCTCATCATTTTCAAAATTGCTTCTTTGTGTTTGTGTGTTTTGAAAAGTTTTTTTGTTTTAACTTCGATTTAACTCTTGCTTCTATCTTCAAGAGTGTAATGAAGTGTTTTTGAAAACTTTATTTTGTAAAGGAATGTAAGTGTGAAAAAGTTTGTTTAGATTGAACAAGTACTTAAGAACTAATCTACCTACTCGAAAAAAGAATCGTTCTATATTCGTTTCCTTTAGACAATGCTATCCCACTATTAGTGAGTAGGTAGCACCATCGTTGGAGTTTGAGGGTCAATTCGAAAGGGACGTACGGTCACTAAAGCAATGTTAGGACGTCTTAGTAATAACCCTAATGTCTTAGATCAATTATCCGAGGCAGCAATATCCGAGGCAACCATTCCGAGGCAACTTTGATCTTTGGACAGAAGGACAACCACTAAAGCATCCTATACTCAATGACTGTTTACCGAAGGCAACCAAATGGGAGTGTACCCTAGGAGTGTGCATGTGCGAGTGATTCAATTTCAGATTATTATCTTTGTACATATTAGGGTTATCTAACTATTTTAAAGTTTACATACATTCTTGTCATGCATCCTAATATCATACATCTAACAGTTTAATATTTTGTGGAATTTAAATGCGGAAATTAAACTAAGCTATTACAAGGCTTCGAGTATTTACATAGCCAGAAAAAACCCTTTGAAAATAAAGCGATAAATGAAAATAAACGTCCTAATTAACTATTACAACTTGTGAGCAGTTACAATAATATGGTAAATAATAAAATAATAAAGCGCGCGCGATGAAATTAAGATCGGGAAGAAAATTAGGGTTTTGACCCTTCTAACCCTAAAATTGAAAAAATTGTTTTTTTGTTGTTTTTAATTATTTTTAAGAAAATAATTAGGTTTCCTAAATTAAATGACAAAATTAATTAGCAATTAAATTAATTAATGAAAATAAATAAAATGACCTATTTTTGTGTTTTGTTTTTTTTTAGGAAAAGAAAATGTGATTAAATTAGAAATAAAAAACCTAATTGTTCTAATTAATTTTAATTATATACAAAAGGAATTTAAAATTATCTAAAATTATCAACCTAATTAAATTAATTTAATTTTTGTATAAAAAATAAACATCTAAACCTAATTTGTGAAAAGTATTATTTTTATGATTTTTTGATAAAAAGAAAATAATTTAATTGTGTTAATAAATAAAATAAATAAATTAATTAAATAAAATAAAAAAAGTATAGAGAAAGAAATTTGGGCCTGAAGATGGAAGTCCACGTTGACTTCCTGGATTCAGTGTGTTGTGTTGACTAGGCTTCATGGTGTTCTCCCCTTGATGGCCCTTGGATCTGGCCATCTGGCCACTTGGCAGACTGGATCTTGAGGTCACATGATAGACCCTTGGCTTATGTATGCGCTGAATCCTGAAAAGGCAAAATACATGAAATATTTGGGGGACCTGGGATTCGAACCCAGGTCTTGAAGAAATATCCAACTCTACACTTACCAACTGCGCCACTTGTTCTATTTGTTATAATAATGCAAAATAATGATCAAATATTAAAAAGGCCCTATGTATCAAATCCGCGTGCGTTTTTTCAAACAGGCCAATGGTTGCTCGCCAGCTGGTCATCTTCCTCCTTGGATCTGTTGGTAAAAGTTCCAAACTTTTACATACGAACACTTGGTCGTAGCTACAAGTCCTGCAAATCTTAAAATCAATTTCAAGCGTGATAAATAAAAACGAAGGCCATGGACAACTTCGTCTTGACCTGCTGAATTCATTGGTAGCCCTTTCGTGGCCCAATTTTACCTGTAAACAAAACTCCCAATTTGAAACAAGGAACCCTAATAATGGTGAAATCCACTACAAGCCATATAAATGCAATTAAACAATATAGAAAGCTTGCAAATGTTCCATGGATCAAGAATATATGGTTAATTCGTGCTAACAATGCCTAAATCACGCAAACCGAATTCAAGAATACATGGATGTCGTGATAGACTTACAACGCGATGTAGGGCCTGGAAATGCTTGCTTTGGATTGCTTTTGCTTGCTAAGGATGCCAGGAAGCGATTGGAATGGTCCAAGAGTCTTGAATTAGCCTCTAAGTACGAATTCAATTCACCACTTTTTTCTTGATTTTTCAAGTTTTGTTTCTGGTTTGTACGCCTCTTTCTCTCTAGCCTCCTTTGGCCTGCCTCGCTTCTATATGTATCAAGGACTGAATTAGGGTTGAAAGAATGCACTTAATCTTCCTCCATCAATGAGTTTGATCTTGATTTGATTCACCTTAAAAATATTTCCAAAAATGATCTAAATTCAATCTTTTTGCACACACATGCCTTTACACGAATTTGAATACTTGCCAACTAGATTTGAGACTTTAAACAAGTATAAAATCTTGAGTTTTCAATGCTTTAGATTTTCTCATGATTTATTTTGATTAAAATTGATTTAAATCAAATCAAAATCAAAATAAATAATAAAAACACGATAATGACAAGTGGCAAGGGCTAGAGCTCGTGGACTACGTTGCCATCTCAAAACAAGTGAAAAAGATTGTTTGATTCGAAAATAATCACCCATGTCGAATCAACTATTGTGGGGTTGGGAGTAAACAAGGCAAGAATCTGGCCTGGATAGGTTAGGATATGTGTTTTTCTTAGTCATGCCAACCCATTTCATTCCTTATTTGATTGAGAGAAGATTCTTTCGATTATGAGATTTCTGGCTTATTTTGGAACAAATACCCTTCCTTCCTTCCTTCGAATCTGCCTTCCTTGCCAACCTTAAACTCCAATTTGAGCCAATCAAGACTTTCCTTATTAGAAGCTTGTTCTCTTTAATGGTTCTGAGTCGAATTGTGTCAGCTTCAATACTAGGGCTCCTTCGATTGGACCACCCTTTGCTTCTATTTCCTGTCCTTTTGAAGAGAATTTCCTGGTCGAATCAGCTCTTTGTGGAATTATGAACAAACAAGGCAAGAATCTGGCCTGGACATATTTTTCGAGTGCCCTCTTGATGGCCTCTTTTGAATGGCCTGGAAGGAATTCTTCGAAGGGCCCTTGTCCAAATACCAATCGAAGGACTTTGACACAATACTAAATCGAAGGATCCCTTGCCATGCCAATCGAAAGGCTTGGACACAATGCCCATTGAAAAGCTTGTCATGAGGCCAATCGAAAGGCCTTTTGCAGATGTCAATCGAAGGATGCTATGTAGATGTCAATCGAAAAGTATTTTGGAGATGCCAATCGAAATGCATTTTAGAGATGCCAATCGAAAGGCACTTTGGAGATGCCAATCGAAGGGTATTTTGTAGGTGCCAATCGAAGGATACTTAACCATTAATTGAAAAATTTCCTTGTCTTTAGGCAAAGGTTTATAACCACCTATGCAAGAGGAAAATCTTGGAAAAACATGAGGGAAAATTTTGGGGTACAACAGGCAGTTTGCTTTATGATAACTCTTGTATCAATCCTCAAGAGTCTTGATAAAGTATTTTTGTAAATGTTTTTGAAAGTAGTTTCGTGTAGGTGTAAAATTTTGTTTTGAGCATAGCATCTAGGAACTATCTGCTTTTACTCGAAAGGGTTGTTATTTTCCTCTTTTCCTTGAGACAATGCTATCCGACTATTAGTGAGTAGGTAGCCCTAGTCGTTGGATGTTTGAGGGACAATCAAAGGAACGTTTATAGTCACAAAGGCAACTGGGTAAGAATCCTTAGTAACTACCCTAGGGTTTTAAGATCATTTTTACCGAGGCAACATCGAGAGGGTCATCGAGGGACTTTTGATCTTTAAACCGGATGGTAGCCACTAAAATCTCTAACGTTTCGAGAGTTGTGTCTGTTTTTTAAAGTCAACCAAAGTGGGATACCCTAGAGGTGCGCATGTACAATTGTGTTGTTTTCAGTTATTTTAGTCTTGTGTTAGGTTTACTAGCGTTTTGATTTTATGTTCTTGCCATATAATCCTAATTAACATACATCAAAGCAGTTAATAATTTGTAGTAATTAAAAGTGAGGAAATGTAAATCCTAACTATTACATGGCTTCGGGGAAGGGGGATTTACAAGTTCAAAATGGGAAAAAAATAAAAGCAATAAAAGTAAAGTCCTAGTTAAGTCTATTACATCACAGTAAGCAGATACAATAATATGCGAAAGTGTGAAAGTAAAGGTAAACGCGCGAATTGAAAATACGTCTAAAACGCCTAATAAAAATGAATTCTTTTTGTTTATTTTTGACCATGGAAAGAAATTTGATTTAAAATCCTAAGTCTATTTATTTTTAAATTAAGAAAAGGGTTAAAATAATTAATCAATTAACAAAATTAATTTAGTTGAGGAACTACTAACCTAATATTTTTTTTCTGATTTTTTATCTGATTTTATAATGCTATAAAAAAACAATTAAAAGCAAAATAAAATGGGCCAGGATAGTAAAGCTAACATGGGGTGTGAATTGGATTTTTGTTTAGCCCAAATGAAAATAAGCCCAGGCCACGTTGGGATCCTGTGCTATTGGCCATTGAGGTTCCATCATGAGGTGGTACTCCTGGGGCATTGGATCTGATCCCCTTATCATCCATTGGCTGGACTTTGAAGGCGCATGGGAAGTGTTTGAAACGAAGCACACTGGATCTACAAGATAATGGTTAGAAAAAACATAATACACAACCTGGGTGTTGAACCCAGGACCTTTCCACTGCACACGTTCCCCTTTACCATCTGAGCTGTTTGTTCATCCGTTGATACAAATAAAATCATGAAATTATATTAGTAAAACAAATCAGATATATATATATATATATATATATATATATATATATATATATATATATATATATATATATATATATATATATATATATATATATATATATATATATATATATATATATATATATATATATATATATATATATATATATATATATATATATATATATATATATATATATATATATATATATATATATATATATATATATATATAAAATTCAAAACCAAAACATGCGCGTTGTACAAGCCAAAAGGAAAGAGACGCCTGGATTTTGAGATTCGAAGGACTCAGTTTCAAATGCCCTAATAACCGTGTCCTGTTACTTTAGTAGTGATTTTCACATGTAACACGTTAAAACAATCACAAACATCCTTTATAGCATGGATATACGATCAATATGGATTTAAATTATATATTGAATAAGTTTAATATCAAAGGCAAGTTACCAATAGAGGGATTGTGTGAGTGATGCTCCTGCATGCGTTGGACCTGCCTAATGCTTGGAAACGTCTCCTGGAACCTTCAGGGAGTGAGTGGAATGCTTATTTTGGGTTGAAGAGGCCTGCAAAGATTGTTTCAATTCTGACAACTTTGTGAAGGTTTGGAGAATTTGGTGTTGTTTTTTGGGGCATCTGCTTGTGTGTGTAGGCAATGTATTTTATGTCCGGGCAATGTGTGTGTGTCTTTTGATAGAAAATCCCTCTTGTATTTATATGGGTGTGGTGGTGGGAGAAAATGGCATGAATCAACCATTAACCATGGCTTTGAAAGCAAAATCGAAAGTTTTAAGAAGTTATCGTTTTTGATGATTTTCTACCATTTTGGACTTTGAGTGAACCTGGACAGTATTCGTTTCAACCTTCCACATCTTAATTCTTTCAAATGCTACTAAACTTTTTTCTTTTCTATGGATCTTAGTCCCAATTCGAATGGTTCAAGGCCTCATCATCATGGCCTCTTCGATTGGGTCACTATCTGCCTTAGTTGCTTGATTTGAAAAGTATCCAATCAGCCCAATTTAACTCAACTCTTGTTCCTTTCGAATTTATTTTCCTTCAATCAGACCTATTGAAGCATCACCTCTTCATCTTGGCTTGTCGAAGCTCCATTTTATTCTTTCTTTCGAACACAGTTGTGTAGGTGGTCCTTTGATTCCAACTCCCACCCTTTGCTTTTGTCTACAAGAATATCTTTCTTTCTCACTAGTTCATCTTCGATTGGTGAATGCAGCTTGTATGCACCAATCGAAAGGTAACCTATGAGCATTAGGATTTCACTTCAATCATCCAACACTTGTCCAAGTACATGCCAAAAGCTCTAAGGTGACTTATATTTGGATAATTCTTCCCTATCTGTCCATCGGTCACACCATGTTTGATGATTGCATGTCCTTTGAACCATTAGACTTTAACGTGCTTCTTTGGATAAGATAAAAGCTTCAGAATTCAAAATATTCTTCTATTCGAAGCGCCATTTCAACCAACATGGAAATTAAAGTGTGCCTTCCTTGTGATGATTCGAGTAACTTACATTTCCATGGTTCAAAAACGAACCATTCGATGACGCTCTTTACTAGCTCTTCCAATCCAAGACCTCATAAAAGCCTCCTCACGATTTCTTTTGAACAATTATATTTCCACGTGTTTCTTTGGATAAGGTAAAATATTTTTGAATTCCAAATATTCTTCTTTTCGAAGCGCCCATTCAAACACCATGTCAGTCGAAAGGTCTCTCCTTGCAATGCTTCGAATGGCCTATACTTCAACGGTTAGAAGACGAACCCTTCGAAGACACTCTTTACTAGCTCTTCATCAATTGAAGACTTCACAAAAGCCTCCTCACGCTTTATTTCGAATTATCATTCCTTTGGTCCTAATGCTTCGTTGGGCATAAAATTAGACTACATACTGCTGTCGAAGCTGTTTCGACCCAAAAGTTCTTAGGCATATTTCAGCTTTAGACCTACACCTTGTTATGTACACTTCTTTTCTTTCTCTCAGCTGTGCCATTATGTTGAGGCATATAGGATGCCATGGAAATCATTTGAAGCTTCTCAAGCAATTGAGAACCTCAATGAGCATACCTTGAATAAAATGGGAGGGAAAATTTTGGGGTACAACTGCTGCCCCTGTTCAATCTTCTTAAACCTGAGGATTTAGATTGGTTTGTATGCCTTTTGTGATCTGAATGTGGAAGATGATTGAACACTAGAGTGCCCAGAAATTTATGCTCGAATGAAGTAATGCCGTTGGTTGATGATATTAGGAATGGGCTTAAAGATTCCACTTGGAGAAGATGACTGAGAGTTGTCGAAGATGAGCTTAAAGATGCCATCCAAAGTAGATGCTGACTTCATAAGAGGTCTCTTTATGGGGATTCTTGTTCCTGTTGTCATAGGAGGATTCCACTGGAGAATGTTGGTTTCTGTTGTTCCCTTGCTTGAGGAAAACTTTGTGGGGAATAGAGTCTAGGAGTTTAGTTGTCCATGGCTCTACTGAGGCGTTATCTCTAGACTTGAGAGATGAAAGTTAGCTGTTTTCTGGTTGAAATCCAGGCTTCGCAGTAACTTGGGAAAATGAAATTAATTTTTATCTGGAAATATATTGGAAGGAGCCTGTGTAGGGCTGCTTCAGGATGAGTCCATGTTAAACTTCATCTGGAGATATATGAGAAGGGGCATGTGTAGGGCTGCTTCAGGATGAGTCAGTGTGAAACTACATCTGAAAATTGCGAGAAGGAACCCGTGTAAGATTGCTTCAGGATGAGCCCGTGTAAAGCTGCATCTAGAGATCATGAGAAGGAACCCGTGTAAGATTGCTTCAGGATGAGCTCGTATAAAGTTTGATCTGGAGATCATGAGAAGTAACCCGTGTAAGATTGCTTCAGGATGAGCCCGTGTAAAGCTTCATCTGGAGATCATGAGAAGGAACCCATGTAAGATTGCTTCATGATGAGCCTGTTTAAAGCTGCATCTGGAGATCACGAGATGGAACCCGTGTAAGATTTCTTTAGAATGAGCCCGTGTAAAGCTGCATTTAGAGATCATGAGAAGGAACCCGTGTAATATTTCTTTAGGATGAGCCCGTGTAAAGTCGCATCTGGAGATCATGAGAAGGAACCCGTGTAAGATTGCTTCAGGATGTGCCCGTGTAAAGCTGCATCTGGAGATCATGAGAAGGAACCCGTGTAAGATTGCTTCAGGATGAGCCCGTGTAAAGTTGCATTTGGAGATCATGAGAAGCAACCCATGTAAGATTTCTTTAGGATGAGCCCGTGTAAAGCTGCATCTGGAGATCATGAGAAGGAACCCATGTAAGATTGCTTCAGGATGAGCCCGTGTAAAGCTTCATCTGGAGATCATGAGAAGGAACCCGTGTAAGATTGCTTCGTCTGGTCATGTAGATAGTCACCACGTCTTGTTTTGGGAATTGATCCACCATCAGCTATTCATAGGTAGTTGCCATATCTGTTTTCAGGAATTAATCTGGAACATGCTTTTGTTGGTCATTGAGATAGGTGCCCTGGCTTGTTTTAGGTATTAATCTCTGACCTATTTGAGAAAGAAAGATAGTTTCCCCGTCTTTTTTCGGGAGTTAATCTTCAATTGGTTGTTCACAGATAGTTGTCCTGTCTTGTTTTAAGTATTAATTTGGAACTTGTTTTTGTTGGTCGTTGAGATAGTTGCCCTGTTTGGTTTCACGTATTAACCTCTGACCTTAGAGAAAGAAAGATAGTTTCCTCGTCCTGTTTCGGGAGTTAATCTTCAATATGTTGATGTAGATAGTTGTCCTGTCTTGTTTCAGGTATTAATCTATAATTAGTTGTCCATAAATAGTTGTCTTGTCTTGCTTCAGGTATTAATCTGGAACTCGCATTTTGCTGGTCGTAGAGATAGTTGCCCTGGCTTGTTTAAGGAATTAATCTCTGACCTAAGAGAAATAAAGATAGTTTCCCCATCTTGTTTCGGGAGTTAATCTCCAATATGTTCATGTAGATAGTTGTCCTGTCTTGTTTCAGGTATTAATCTATAATCAGTTGTCCACAAATAGTTGTCCTGTCTTGTTTCAGGTATTAATCTGGAACTTGTTTTTGTTGGTCATTGAGATAGTTGCCCTGTTTGGTTTTAGGTATTAATCTCTGACCTTAGAGAAAGAAATATAGTTTCCTCGTCCTGTTTCGGGAGTTAATCTTCAATATGTAAATAGTTGTCCTGTCTTGTTTCAGGTATTAATCTATAATCAGTTGTTCACATATAGTTGTCTTGTCTTTTTTCAGGTATTAATCTGGAACTTGTTTTTTGTTGGTCGTAGAGATAGTTGCCCTGGCATGTTTCAGGAATTAATCTCAGACCTGGTCTTGTAGATAGTCGCCCAGTCTTGTTTCAGGAAATGATCTACAATTAGTCGTTCATAAATAGTTTCCCTGTCTGGTTTCAGGAATTAATCTGGAACTGTTGAAAATTGATGATGATATTTGTCTGCTTGCGGACTTTCCTGAAAAAGGTAAATAGTCAGCTGTATGCAGTGTTATGATACATGAATTGCATTGGGTAATGATGTTCTCAAAATAGATGAGATTGTGATATATGCATTTGTGCTGCATATGCTATGGCGCTCGTAAAATGATGTATGAATGCAATGTATAAACGTATCAGTTGTTCTATTGCAGTGTTGTTGAAATAGGGAAAATAAATCCCTGATTGTTGCTGGGGATGAAGAATGTAAGTCTTCAAATTTTATTGAGGTTGAAATGCTGAGAGAAGGATTTCCTTGTTAGAGAAATAAACTCTGTTGGGGAAGGGAAACTCTGTAATCCACTTGGGAAATTTTATGAAACCTTGTTAGGAAACCCCAGAAGCTTGTGAACCAGGCTAGGGAATTCCAGGGGAATAATTGGAGATTCTTGATCTGCGGGGATATTGGAACACCGGACATCACTAGGCTATATGCTGAAAATGTAGTTATGACTTTGTAGGAGAACGTCTCTGTACCAGTGGAGAAAGTATCTGCTGGAGATTTTGTAGATTGTTTGAATGTTATCCCAACTCCTGGAGTCTTGAGTAAATGTTGATCAGGGTGATAAGCCTTCTACTGATAGACAAATGACGAGATGACGTGACATAATTGTACGCTTTAATCCCTAACTTTTGTCTGGACTGTCCTTTCAGATTTTCAGTCCACTGGGATACCCTTTTTTGCCCAAGCCGCCTTTTCAGGTTTTCGACTTGACGGGTGTACAATTTTAATCATATGTCCCTAGTTTTTTCCTGAACTCCTTTGGTTCGTCGGGATGCCCTTATTTTTGCCTAGGCCAGTCAACCTAGCGGGTCTTTTTTCATGCGTAGTATTTTCCAACTATATCCACGTTCACAGGGTGCGAAAAAATTTCACTGTCCATAGTAATTAGTGTTACAGCATTGCCAGAAAGATGTTTGCTTGATCATTCGTGACCCTTTGCTGGAATGCATGTTTAATGTCCCAAGTGATTCAGATGGAGATATGTCTCTGGCTATTTGGCACTCTTGAGAGATTCCTTGAATCTTAGACTCGACAACCCCAGATCAGCTGGACATCATGCCACGTCCCTTGGTTATGAAATGCCTGTTACTAGAAATATCTTTCCATCTGAGGTGATTTTGTTCATTGAGAGGGTTTTCATTCATTAAATGTTTGTTGTACGAATTTCTCTGCTGTTGAACAATTAGTCATATGCAAACAATGGCATTTAAAAAAATGCAAAGCTTATGTCTGTCTTGAAGTTTTGAAAATTCATTTTTTAGTAAAACAAAAATTTGCAAGAATGTGATATCAACTCAAGATTTATAGCAAACCTTACAGGAGTCAGGATACCTTTTTGTAACAATATGCTTTTGAACTAACCCATGCTTCAATTAGGACTTTTAATGGTTGTAGCGTGGCCTGGTTCACGGTTTAAGAAACAAAGGATAAAGGCTCGAAATTTATTTGTACTCAACCCGTTCTTCATGATGTTCTTCATACCTATGCTCGGTTAATTGTGCGTTTAGATCCCGATTGAGTCTGGAATATTTTCCCTGATATTCCGGTGGTGGTTCGGATACTGAAAGTTTATTTGAGAAGGCAATCATTATTTTTAAATTTTTTTGTAATATTTTTGTTGAGGATTAGTAGCGACCTCTATTTTTGATTTTATTATCTCTACCTTATGCCTGAACTGTTTCTTTTGTGATTATAGTCAGCGGGATGCCCTAGTTTTTTTCTTAAGTATCCTTCATAGGTTTTGACTTAGCGGGCTTTTCTTTTGAGAGAGAATGACTGCTTGTTTTGATGATTATGCGGAACCATCACCATCTTTGGTTTTGGAAGGGCATCGTTGACCCCACTCGCCATGTATGAAGGGAAAGCTTGCAATTGAATGCACTTTTGAATTAACTTAGAAACTACCCTGCCCCAGGTTATGATTAAGCGTTTCAATTTGTATGAAAAAGAGAACTTCTACTTCTTAGGCTCAAAGGGGCTGACTAGGGATTATCTTCCTTATAACTCCATTGTTTAGGACTTGAAAGAATGCATGTACATTGTCAACAAGGTATGTTACCAAGCATACTATAGAGATTATGGTATCTTTTTCGTCATCCTCCCTCTAAAGGCTTATAGCTTTTAATCAAGAGTTGAATATCACAAAAAGGAAGTAAAAGCACAGTTTCAGTATAGTGACAACGAATGAAATAATTCAAGACAAACATATGCAATGCATTGATGAAATAACAAAGTTTGACATAAATAAGTGTTCTAACAATCAAAAGAAGATTACAACTTGAAAATTCTAATGAACAAAAGCCTCTTTGTCTGAACTTGTCACTTCAGATGGCGTGCCTTTGAGGGATGGAAGAAGAATTCAATATGACCATCTTGTGTGAACTCCAATACTCCTTTGTTGATTAAGTCCTGAATCTTATTTTTCAATGCCCAACAGTCATTCTTATCATGTCCAGGACTATTGGAATGGTATGAGGACATTGCATTAGGACGATAGCTAGGATCAGAGACATTGGGATTCCGAGGAGGATCCCTTAATGTAATCAACTAAATCTTCAACATGTGTTGCAATACCTGAGCCAAGAACATGTTGAGTTTGGTGAATTGCCTTTTGGGCGTGTCCTGCCTACGCTGATTGCCTTGTCATTGTTGTTGCATCAGTTCTGAAATAGAAGTCCGCACTACCCCTACAGATTGGTTGCGATTACTCTTATTGAAGCCCTTCTGATCATACACAACATTGGACTCTTTCTTCCCATTGTATGGCTTCTTCTGAGCATTTGAAGATGCGGTCCCCTGAACTTCACCGCTCCTGGGCCTATTTTCAACATGCTCCTGCATGAACATGTCACCCAATTCCCTATCTGCTAAGAGAGATTGATCATTGATTAGGCCCTAAGCTCTAGTAGTTTTCCCTATACTGTCGTATCTGTCTTGATGAAGCTTCCTAATGAGAATCCTCAACTTTTATTGTTCCCGAGCTAAACTTTGGATAAGGGCCATCTGACTACTCATCTGGATTCTCATCCCTCCCATCTCAGCTTGCAGTTGTTTTAACTAGTCATCCTTGTTGTTGTCAAGATGTTTCTTGGTCGAGTTACCATTGAGGAGGGCTTTCAATTCTTCTTGCCCCTTGGATAGATTTAGGAACATTTCCTTGAACTGAC
Organism: Vicia faba; assembly: GCA_948472305.1. Classification (NCBI taxonomy): domain Eukaryota; kingdom Viridiplantae; phylum Streptophyta; class Magnoliopsida; order Fabales; family Fabaceae; genus Vicia; species Vicia faba. The sequence continues at coordinate 362,591,839 of OX451736.1, forward strand.
CATCTTGAGTTTAGAGATCTTTGTCGTTCTGTTTGAGATCTATTTTCCTTACTGAAATAAACAGCGAGAAAATGAGAAACCTGTACTGGAAAACTTGTTATGTAATGACATGCATGCAATGTTTTCAAGCATCTCGTAGGGTAAACATAAGAAGCTGTTAGAATCTGGCTGCAACTTTGATTGAAGAACTTCGTATCGTTGAAGGTCCTTCTATGAGAATCAAGCTCACCATGTCGAGTGGGTTATTGCCTATGACTCAAGTTATCCCGCTTTGGTCTTTTGACGACATTGGCTAGAGGAAAATAAATCCCCTTGACCCTTGCTATACGTCTGGTTCATCATAGCCTACATCACAGACTCTCGAGATCCTTGAAATGGTTAAGGAGATGCTATGGCATGATTTCATGATGTGTATGCTGTGCACCAAGCAAAAGTGTAAGGTGATGAAGACAAGTGAGTCTGCAAGAAGTCCAAGTTATTGGATAATGACTATAAACAAGTCCTTCAAGGAATTCACATTGTTAGATAATGAAAGCAAACAAGTCACACCAGTAGCCTTAGGTTTAGGCTTGCAAGGAGTTTGTAGGTAAGTAACCTCTTTAAGTTTAGTTGGTTCAACCTGTCTTAGAAAAGTAACCGGGTTCTAAGGAATCTCAATATCACTGATCTTTCTTTATCAGGCATTATTTCAGCTCAGGCGATCTTTTCTCGCGGCCGAAATATCCCAAAAGTCTGATCTCAATGAGTGTAGCATAGAGTATCAACCAATCATCAGCTTTATACCGAGGCCGGCTATCTCACTAACTAAGGTTCTAAGGTTCGTTAGTGCTTTATAACACCACACAATGGCCCTGTATTCTCCTCGATTTAACACAAGGGATACCGATACCAACAAATGTGTCACACTAACGTAGCTACCGCTTCAACCATATCGTTCTACGCTGTACAATCTCCATGATCTATTGTTGCTTACCTAAAAGGTACCCCAGATGCGGGTGTAAGATCTTTTAGTAACAACCCAAACAAGCCCTCAAAGATAAAGCATACAAACACACAATGTAAAGCAATTTAAAACTGAACTAAGCTCTAAGGTGACCAAACTTTTTATATATGTCCACAACAAAGTCGCCAGTTCTGTTATACGGTGGCAGAACCGACTGTTATATTGGTTTTGCATTTGTGTTTTCAAATGTTGCGGTAAGCAAGTGTCGCCACCAACTTTTATTTTATCCAACAAAGGAAAGGGTGAAAAGAACAGAAAAGACCTTTCGAGAGTTTTCTGAGTAAGGGGGGTAGATTATGGAAAGGGAAGGTGTTAGCACCCTTTCCATCCGTAGTTTTCTACGGGCTCTTAGATGCTTACTTCAATTTGAAAGACCTTGTGCTTTCTGTGTTTTGAAATGTATTTTTGAAATGCCAATAGTAAGGAAGTTTGCTTTATGATAACTCTTGTATCAATCCTCAAGAGTGTTGATAAAGCGTTTTTGAAAATGTTTTTGAAAGTAGTTTCTATAGGTGTAAAATTTTGTTTTTAACATAACATCTAGGAACTATCTACTTTTACTCAAAAGGATTGTTCTTTTCCTCTTTTCCTTTAGACATTGCTATCCTACTATTAATGAGTAGGTAGCCCTATTCGTTGGATGTGAGTAGAAACCTTAGTAACCACCCTAGGGTTTTAAGATCATTTTTACCGAGGCAACATCGAGAGGGTCATCGAGGGACTTATGATCTTTAAACCGGAGGGTAGCCACTAAAATCTCTCACGTTTCAAGAGTTATGACTGTTTTCCGAAGGCAACCAAAGTGGAATACCCTAGAGGTGCGCATGTGCAATTGTGTTATTTTCAGTTATTTGAGTCTTGTGTTATGTTTACTAGCATTTTGATTTTATGTTCTTTCCATACAATCCTAATTAGCATACATTTAAACAGTTAATAATTTGCAGTAATTAAAAGTGCAGAAATGTAAATCCTAACTATTACATGGCTCCGGGGAGGGGGGATTTACAAGTTCAAAATGGGAAAAAATGAAATCACTAAAAGTAAAGTCCTAGTTAAGTCTATTACATCCCAATAAGCAGATACAATAATATTCGAAAGTGCGAAAGTAAAGGTAAACGTGTGTGATACGGTGGGAGAACTGACTTGGGGGTTTTGCGATTGTGTTCGCAAATGTCGCAGTTTAGCAATAGTCGCCATCGACTTTTCTTTTATCCAATAAGGAAAGGTGAAAAAGCACAGGAAAGACCTTTCGAGATGTTTTCTTGAGTTCGGGGGGTAGATTATGTAAAGGGAAGGTATTAGCATCCTTTCCATCCATGGTTTTCCATGGGCTCTTAGTTACTTGTTAGATCACTTGCTTTTGTTTGAAAATTATGCTTTTGTGTGGTTTTGAAAGTATTTTGAAAAAGGTGCCATCGTTTAGGAGAACTTTGCAATGATTCCCGTTCGTAAGAATGTATGCAAAGTGTTGAGCTTTTGAAAATAGTTCAAGTTTTGGAAAGTGTTTTGAAGATATTTTGGAAAGTGTATGTGATTGTTTTAAAAATAGCAAGGATGTTTGTTTTGAAATTGAGCAAGTAAATAAAAGTAATCTACCTACTCAAAAGGTTTTAGATGTGTTTTTCCTCCTCCTTTAGATGTTGCTACCTTACCATTGATTTGATAAGAAGCCCCATCGTTGGATGTGAAGGGACGAGCGTTGGGTCATCATATGACCATGATAACAATGTTGTGAAATGACTTAGCACTTTTCTGTAGGGACTAAGATCATTTTGAAAGGCAACTTTGATAGCGTCATCGAGGGACTATGATCTTTTTTCAATTCGTTTGTGCTAAGACATCTCACATGTATAACATGGCCATTTTTGTAAGGCAACAAGTGGAATTACCTTAAGGGTGCATGTGTGCTAAGTGTATTTGATTGCAGGCATTTTGTCTTTGATTTTTGGGTTGTCTACTTGTTGATTTTATCTTGCCATACACACCTAATTACTAACATTTATATGAAGGTAATAAAAGAGTGCAAGAAATAAATCCTACACTATTACAACCATATTGAATTGCATGAAAATATAAAGGCAAAAATAAGGTAAAAGCAAGAAAAAATGGATCTTTCGATTTAGGGCAGCAAACCCTTCGACTCTGCCATTTCTGGCCCTCTTCGATCTTACCTGAAAAGGGGTGAAGGAATGAGTTTCGACTGGGGCCTAGAAGCCAGCATAATTTGGCTTTCGACTGGGGCCTAGAAGCCAGCATGTTGTGTCTTTCGATTGGGCTGAAGGTTAGTATGGAAGCCAGAGGCTTCGTTTCTAACTTTTCTATCTCCTGTTTCTTCCATTTTAGTTTGAATAGCAACATGGCCTAAAGCCAGGATAGCGTTACCTTATAGCCAGGTTAGTACTTAATGAATGTTTAGGTAAACAAGAAGCAAAACAAAAGGATTAGCTTTGAAAACATATTCAAAGGGTGGAAACGAAAAGAAGAACAATGGTATGTACATGTTTGAAACGAAAAGAAATTTTATTTACATGCTATGCTGGAAACGAAGGGCCAAAGGTTAAAAATGACTTACCTTGCTGGAGGTTGGAGCGTGTTCTGGACTTTGAAGCGGTTGCTTTGAATGCCTCTGGATTCGAAGGAAAAGACCCAGGGTAGGCCTTCAACACTGGATTCGAAAGAGAAAAATAAGTGAAATATCCTTCTTTGCTGGATTCAAAGGAAGGAACAAGTGGAATGCTCCTTAATTCGAAGGAAACTGGAATGTGTTGTTCTTTAGAATTGAAGGAGGTAACGATGATTTTTTTTTTGATTTCACAAGTGTTGAAGTGTTTGAGAATTTTATGGTGTGTGAGAATTTTGAAGATACATTCCCCTCTTCTTCTCTCCTTCTTCTTTGTGCAAATGAACTCTCTCTATTTATAGAGAAAGTATTTTGGAAAGCTTGGGGAGCAAAAATAATAAAATAAGGCTCAGCTGGAAAGTAAGTGTCCACTTGTGCCAAAAAAGCAAGATGAATGGTTTAGATGGGTTGCTTCCTTATGAAGGAAAACAGGCGCAAGGATCAAGACAAACTTTTCTAAAAGGTAGTATTATGCTATTAAGTGCAAGTGGTCTTAGACAACAAATGGGTAAAGGCCTAAAAAGGGAAAACACGTAGCGTATCCTATGGGTCTAAATGTTCAACTTGATCTTTTGAGTCGAATCCTCCATCTTTCTACACCTTTAGACTAGACTAGAACAACAAAGTATTCGTTTTCACCAGTTGTGTGTCCTTCGAATGAACCAACTGTGTGTTCTTCGAATGGCCATTTTCAGAAGGTTATTAACTTCTGAATTAAAGGAAGCTTTCAGAATATTATTGACTTTTAAATTGAAGAAAACCAAAAGGAGGCCTTTACTTCCTGAGTCGAAGGACATTCCCGAGTCGAAGGACATTCCTGAGTCGAAGGACATTCTTGAGTCGAAGGACATTCCTGAGTCGAAGGACATTCCTGAGTCGAAGGACACTGTTTCAAAGGGAAACAAAAACTAAATTGAAGCTTGTATGAAGATTATTTCCTCCTGAATCGAAGGAGACCTATTTGAAGTCACATGCTAAGACGAAAGAGGCACGCTAGCAGCAACTTTTGAGCAATCGAAGGAGGTGCAAAGTCCAATAGAAGGGGGCTGAATCGAAGGAGACATATTTTCCTCTAAATTTGTCAAAATGTTATTTTTATCTGTTTTCTCCCTTTTTGACAGTTTCCTTTTAATTCTGGTGCTGGAAAATCCCAATGTACTTGTGCAAGCTTGAATTTTGAGAATCATTGTGAGAGATGCCTTGAGAATTGAGAGGGCAAATTTTGGGGTACAACAACGTGCGAATTGAAAATTCATCTAAAATTCCTAATAAAAATGAAAACTTTTTGTTTGTTTTTGACCATGGAAAGAAATTTGATTTAAAATCCTAAGTCTATTTATTTTTAAATTAAGAAAAAGGTTAAAATAATTAATCAATTAATTTACAAAATTAATTTAGTTGAGGAAATATTAACCTAATATTTTATTGTGATTTTTTATCTGATTTTATAATGCTAAAAAAACAATTAAAAGTAAAATAAAAAGGGCCAGGATAATAGGTAACAAAGGGTGTGAATTGGATTTTTGTTTAGCCCAAATGAAAATAAGCCCAGGACACGTTGGGATCCTGTGCTATTGGACATTGAGGTCCATCATGAGGTGGTACTCCTGGGGTATTGGATCTAATCCCCTTGTCATCCATTGGCTGGAGTTTGAAGGAGCATGGGAAGTGTTTGAAACGCAGCACACTGGATCTGCAAGATAACGGTTAGAAAAAACATAATACACGACCTGGGTGTTGAACCCAGGCCCTTTCCACTGCACACATTCCCCTTTACCATCTGAGCTGTTTGTTCATTCGTTGATACAAATAAAATCATGTCATTATATTAGTAAAACAAATCAGATATATATATATATATATATATATATATATATATATATATATATATATATATATATATATATATATATATATATATATATATATATATATATATATATATATATATATATATATATATATATATATATATATATATATATATATATATATATATATATATATATATATATATATATATATATATATATATAATTCAAAACCAACACATGCGCGCTGTACAAGCCAAAAGGAAAGAGACGCCTGGATTTTGAGATTCGAAGGACTCAGTTTCAAATGCCCTAATAACGGTGTCCTGTTACTTTAGTATTGATTTTCACATGTAACATGTTAAAACAATTATAAACATCCTTTATAGCATCGATATACAATCAATATGGATTTAAATTACATATTGAATGAGTTTGAGATCGAAGGCAAGTTACCATCAGAGAGATTGTGCGAGTGATGCTCCTGCGTGCGTTGGACCTGCCTATTTCTTGGAAACGTCTCTTGGAACCTCCAGGGAGTGAGTGGAATGCTTGTTTTGGGTTGAAGAGGTCTGCAAAGATTGTTTCGATTCTGATAACTTTGTGATGGTTTTCTGGGGCAGCTGCTTGTGTGTGTAGGAAATATTTTTTGTGTCTGGGAAATGTGTGTGTGTCTTTTGATAGACAATCCCTCTTGTATTTATAGGGGTGTGGTGGTGGGCAAAAATGGCATGAATTAGCCATTAACCATGGCTTTGAAATCAAAATCAAAAGTTTTAAGAAGTTGCCATTTTTGATGATTTTCTACCATTTTGGACTTTGAGTGAACCTGGACAGTATTCGTTTCAACCTTCCACATCTTTATTCTTTCAAATGCTACCAAAATTTGTTCTTTTTGATGGCTCTTAGTCCCAATTCGAATGGTTCAAGGCCTCATCATCATGGCCTCTTTGATTGGGTCACTATCTGCCTTAGTTTCTTGATTTGAAAACTATCCAATCAGCCCAATCAAACTCAACTCTTGTTCCTTTCGAATCTCTTTTCCTTCAATCAGACCAATCGAAGCATCACCTCTTCATCTTGGCCTGTTGAAGCTTTGTATTGTTCTTTCTTTCGAACATAGTTGTGTAGGTGGTCCTTCGATTCCAACTCCCACCCTTTGTTTTTTACTACAAGAATATCTTTCTTGCTCACTAGTTCATCTTCGATTGGTGAATGCAGCTTGTATGCACCAATCGAAAGGTAACTTATGAGCATCAGGATTTCACTTCAATCATCCAACACCTATTCAGGTACATGCCAAAAGCTCTAAGGTGACTTATATTTGGCTGATTCGTCCCTAACTGTCCTTCGATCACGCCATGTTTGAAGATTGCATATCCTTTGAACCATTAGACTTCCACATGCTTATTTGGATAAGATAAAAGCTTTTGAATTCAAAATATTCTTCTATTCGAAGCGCCCATGCAACCAACATGGCAATCGAAGTGTGCCTTCCTTGTAATGCTTCGAATATCTTACATTTCCATGGTCTGAAAACGAACCCTTCGATGACGCTCTTTACTAGCTCTTCCAATCGAAGACCTCATAAAAGCCTCCTCACGCTTTCTTTCGAACCATTAGATTTCTACGTGTTTCTTCGGATAAGGTAAACAATTTTTGAATTCCAAATATTCTTCTTTTCGAAGCGACCATTCAAACACCATGTCAGTCAAAAGGTCTTTCCTTGTAATGCTTCGTATGGCCTATACTTCAATGGTTCAAAGACGAACCCTTTGAAGATGCTCTTTACTTGATCTTCATCAATAAAAGACTTCACAAAAGCCTCCTCACACTTTCTTTCGAATTATCCTTCCTTTGATCCTAATGCTTCGTTGGGCATCAAATTAGAATGCATATTGCTGTCGAAGCTGTTTCGACCCAAAAGCTCTTAGGCATATTTCAACTTTCGACCTACACCTTGTTATGTACACTTCTTTTCTTTCTCTCAGCTGTGCCATTATGTTAAGGCATATAGGGTGCCATGGAAATCATTTTATGCTTCTTGAGCAATTGAGAAACTCAATGATCATACCTTTAATAAAATGGGAGGGAAAATTTTGGGGTACAACAATTATATAAATCTAGTTGATGTTTATATTTCTTCGCAGTTTAATGTTATTAAACATATGCTTTTGAAACCATTCATGCACAATAGAATTGGCAAATGGGTACTTGCTTTGACTAAATATTCATTGACTTTCATGTCTTAAAAGCTATGAAAGGGAAAGTGGTATATAACTTTATAGTTGACCACACTGTGGTAGAAATTCCTCAAAATGTTGTGGAATTAGAACCTTGGAAATTATTCTTCGATGGTTCTACTCATAAAGATGGAACTGGAGTTGGAATACTAATTATTTCTCCTGATAAAATTCTAACCAAGTTCAAGTACAAGATCGAAGGCCCTCCTTGTTCGAATAACAAAGTTGAATATGAAGCTTTGATAGAAAAACTTGAAGCTTTGTTGGAATTGGGGGCAACTAGAGTCGAAATAATAGGTAATTCCGAGTTGGTGATCAAACAAATATTCAAGGAGTAGAAATGCATAAAAGAAAATCTGATAATGTACTTTGTGGTGGAAAATATATTACTTTGAAGATTTAAATATGTTAATATCAAGAATATCCTTAGACTGGAGAATTGATAAGTGAATGACTTAGCCCGAATTGCTTCATGATACAAAATGTCAAAGGAGAAGCTGAAAGAGTTAGTCGAAGTTCATGGAAAGGTACTAGATACTAAATTATCTCCAGTAGATTTAAAAAATACAAGTTTAGGATATGCAAATGAAGTAAATTTTGAAGTATTGGCCATAGATAGCTTAGCAGATACAAAATGGAGAAGCTCAATAATATATTATTTAAAGAATCCAACAACAAATGCATAAAGAAAGATTAAGTATCACGCGTTAAACAACATTTTAGTAGGTAAAAAATTGTTCAAGAAAACACCAGAAGGAGTATCACTCAAAAGTTTAGGGGAAATCGAAGCATACTTGGCGCTGTAAAATGTACATGGTTGGCCATGTGGAGTACATCAAGTAGATCATAAGATGAAGAGGCTCTTGTTCCAGTATGGCATGTATTAGCCCACCATGCTAAATGATTGCATAGAATTCACCAAGGGATGTCAAGTTCATGCAGGAACTCAACATTTTCCTATAAGTGAATTACATTCGATCATTAGACCATGGCCCTTCAAAGGTTGGGCATTAGATTTGATTGGAGAGATTCGAATGGCTTCATCCAAAGGACAAAAATACTTCCTGGTAGGGGTTGACTATTTTACAAAATAAATTGAAGCAACACCTCTGGTAAATATGGATCAAGAGAGTATTATCGAATTCATTCAAAATTACATAATCTACATATTTGGAATCCCAGAAACAATTACAACTGATTAGGGATCATTTTTCACTAGTCGAAAGATGTAGGAAATCACTAAGGAAATGGGATTCAAATTACTAACTTCTATGCCTTATTATGCCCAGGCGAATGGACAATCGAAGCTGCAAACAAGGTAATTATTGGTTTGATAAAAAGACACGTAGGAAGAAAGCCAAAAAATTTCCATACGACATTGGATCAAGCTTTGTGGGCTTGTCGAACATATCTAAAAGAAGCGATGAATACAACTCCATTTAGTTTGACTTTTGGGCATAATGCAGTTTTTCTAGTAGAAATATATTTGTAGTCAGTGAGAATCCAGAGGCAGAACAAAATCCCCTCTGACTATTACTGGGAAATGATGATGAATGAATTAGTGGATTTGGATGAAGAGAGGATACATGCTTTAGAGTTGTTGAGAAGGAAAATAGAAATAATAGCTAGAGCATACAATAAAAGAGTCAAAAGTAAAGTCTTTTTGAATGATGATTTGGTATGGAAGGTAATATTACCAATGGATCGAAAGAATAAGTTGTTAGGAAAATGATATCCACATTGGGAAGAAATTTTTTGAATTATCCAAACATTCATAAACAACGCCTACGAAATAGAAGAATTGGCAGAGGATCGAAGAATCTTGAAGATAAACGGCAAGTACTTGAAAAAGTATAAACCTATCTTTCAAGAGCTGAAAATTATGACACAATAGTATAAAGTAATGAATTAAAAGCCAACATGGTGTCATTATAAAATGCCAAAATGGCTTTGTCTCAAAATTACATAATTAGAAAGTGCACAAAACGTGAAATAGAAATACACCAAAGTTTTCAGCAGATTCAAAAAGGCAAGTTAACTTTCATCCTAACATACTTGGTCTTCGCCAGCTTCAGCCTACAGTCAATAGAAGATTTAGTAACATGATGAGCGTTTATTTCATCCTCTAATTTTTTGGATGCATCCACATGTTGCACACTTTGAGCAATCTCACGCTCCATCTCAGTATGATCCATATGTTCGATGATTTTCTGGCGTGCTTTTGTATGAGAAATTTTCTCTTGCAACTCTTTGATCTACTCTTTCCCGAAGGAGATAGAGCAAACATTGGTATCAAACTCCTCTTTGGAATTTTTGAAATATTTTCCAAGTTTCTCACTTTTGTTGGTTGAGTCAAAAGCTTTCGACCACTCAGTTTTCTAAAGGGTTTGCTTTTCTTGGAGTTGCAAATCCACATCTTGTTCCCTAAGAAAGTCTGCACTGACTGTGTTGATCAAAATAGTCACATCCATTAGAACTTCAGCAGTCTTAGAAGGACAAGTGACTATTTTAATTTGGTTGATCAGCTTCCTTAACACAATGCTTGCAGTGGCATTATTCTTCAGGACTTTGAATAGGTCAGCTTCAAATATGTTTTCTTTGATTTTATGGAGAAGTTTCTCATTAGTCAGCACTAGAACTTCCACTCGAAGTGGCAGATGGACCATGGGAAGTTTCTTGGGCAAGTGGTACCCTATTTTCCATAATGAGCCTTACGTACTCGAGAGGTTTGTTATCCTTCAAAGCCTTTAGTTCTTCTTGAGATAGTTGTGGTGAGACGTTGCTTGTAGTTTGTTGATTTGCAGAGGTGGTGTGAAATTGGGAGCTAAGTTGAACATGAGTTTATTTGTCTTTTCTCCCTTAGTTTATTTTCCTTCTGCTTCTACTTCATCTTCGTGGAAATAATGTTTGATTTCATAAGTAAGATGACCATCATCATCAAAAAGGTCATCAACAAACTTAATCTTCTTGGGAGAAGAATCACTAAGGCTATAATCATCTTGCACTTTGTCATCACTAACCTTCCTGGTCCCACCTTGACGTATCTATTGGACATTCTCAACCTAGGGATTAGACTCATTTTCATATGGTACAACAATATCAAGTTGATTAACTATAGTAGAAGATCCTTTGCTGAAATATGTATCGCTTGACAAGGGATGGTATGAAGCAGTACCACTATCAGGAGGAACGCTGGTCTTGATTGGAGACTCAGTATGAGTTGGTTGATTTTCTTGCACAATAAAAGAAAATAACATTAGTTCAAATAAAATAACAATGGTGATCAAAGAAGAATAATGAATATGAGTTATACCTTTAGTCCATCAGGACTTGAGTTGTCACTTTCGACCTGCTCCAGAATAACGCCTCTAGATGGTTGGGACATGCTTTTCTCTTTGGGATTTAGGGGCAGTATGGTGAGCTCAGGTTTCTGCTCGGATGGCTGCAAAGAGGCTGCATCAGAATTCTTCATCTTCTACTTCTTTGTCTTCTTAGTTTGTGAAGGAGTGGGAGGAATGTCTTCATCATCTTCGACCACCACTGGATTGTCATGGATGGATTTTCTTTTGTGTGGAGATTTTGGAGGCAAGTGATTAGCTTGAAAAGGCAATGCTGTTAGAAAATTAATATAATGCAAGAAGCAGATAAAATATCGAATGATACCTTTGATATCTTCAATATTTTGGTATCTAGAGTAACGCTTTTTGTTGAAGTGTTGGTTTGTTTGGAAGTTTCTGTGGAACCTGTCTTCGAGATAGGTTGTTCCTTTTTTATGGTTTTCTTTTTGATGACTAGAATAATGTATATGATAACAATGGTTAGTATCAGGTATAAAAAAAATAACAAAGGTAATCAAAAGGACCAGGGAAATCCTTTGGTTCTACACCTTCACCCGTCGGAGAAAGAATGGAGATAGCTGACAAGTCATAGTGAAGGAAGCCTTTGAAACTATCCAAGGTATGCTTAGTCGAAACCACTCGTTTATCGGGTTTTGAGACTCTTGTTTTAAAAAGTTAAGGTAATCCCCACAAACAAATCAGTTTGGGTAAGGAGGATAAAAAGGTAAGCCAAAATTAGCGCTAGGAAATTTTGGGAATTTTGGTGATTGAAGTTTGAAGGCTAAGTCATTTTTGTCCTCAGGTTTAACACAAGCATGAGTGATTAAACGAGGAAGCATTTTAGTGAATTTATCTTTTAAAATTTGGGCTACTTTGAAAGTAGTTAGACTAAGGTTAGTTGGATCATATACAGTTTCAAAGTACTTCTGGAATGCCTGGATTTCTTTAATATGTTTGTGTGCTTACCTTTTTGGCTTACATCCTGCATAGATGCAAACGATTTTGTCAGATGATGGATGAGAAAAATGGTGTCAAACATATTCTTCGAATAAAAATCTTTCCACCAAGTGTCGAAACCCTTTGAGAAATAAAAGAATGGTTGAAAAGGAACGGGGTTGAATTTTGCAAAGTTAACATGATAAACTGTATGTTTTTCCAAGTCTGGGAAAAAGAATTTCATTCCTGCTGTGTAGAGCTCACGTTTCCTTCCAAAAATAGGTTCAGGAATCATTTGACAAAGGCCAAATTATCGAAAAAGAAATTTGGTTGGTAGGCAAGTAAGAAAGTGTTGCTCTTCACATGCATGATCCTCGAAACAATCAACCTAGGGAATAAAAAGTCTCTCCAGATGTCAACAATGTCTGTATCTTTAGGTGAAATGTCGAAGAGGGATCTGGTGAACCACTCATGACAATAAGTCCTATTGGCGAAAGGAGCAATCAAAGGACTAAAGAGGTGACATTTAGAAAACATCATGACATACTTGGTAAAGCACTCCCCAAAGTTCTTTGCATCATCATTAGGAGTCAGTTGGAGCAGTCTAGTTCCTTCAACGGTTCGATTCTGAATGTCAGGATCTTTGTCAACTACTGTTCAAGAAGTAGTGAGAGATGGTTCGAACGTTGCATTGAGCCACAATTGGAGAAGCCAATATGGGCCATCCAGCATTATGTTTGTGCTTGCTATGTACCCTTTGAGTTTGGAGGTGGCAGATCTAAGGCTTTCATATAACCCATTGAGAATTAACTCACTAAGGCATATTCTTCTACCAGAATGATGTGGATTTTCTAAAGTGAGGAATATTTTGGAAACTTGCAGGGATTTTAAGCAAAAGATGCAGCTGGATAGCCAGAGATCAAGGAAAGCTATATGCTCAACATCAGATACTTTGTCTCCTTGAGCATGGTAAAGACTTATGTATTTGGTGAAGGCAACATTTTCGACTTTAAAGTCGATGATGTTTTCTTCTTATTGGTATCGATCGAAAGTTTCTCTAGTTGGTAGGAGTCCAGTAATGGCAGCCACGTCGAAGAAAGTGGGAGTTATCCTTCCACAATGGAGATGAAAACAATTATAATTATTATCCCAAATATATAATGAAGCTATCAACATAGGTTGGAAGTAGCTAAAACCTATTTTCGACATTTGAATACAGTCGAAAATACCTAAGTCTTTCGAGGCTTGGGATTTTTTCTTTTCTACTTTGGCTAACCAAGCAAGATATTGTTTATTTGCTACAGGACAAGACCTAAAAGGTCTAAAGTTCTCAGTCACATAGTCAAATTGAAAAGGTTTGCTCTTAGTTATAGGAACTAAGGAAGGTTCTTTCTGAATTTTCTCTACAGACGATTCTGCTAGATTTTTATCAAGATTATTGTCTTTCTTTTTGGGAGATTCTGCCTTATTAACAATGTCATGATAAACTGGGAAATTTTACCTAATTTGTTCTAAACACCCAGAAGATAACATAAGACCCATATACCCTAGGGTTTTATCAGCAATGGTGAAGGGGATTATTACCTTAGAAGCGAGATAGCTTGCTATTTTGCAGAGACCCGAGGAGTTAGAACAAGTTCTTAATTTCCAACAAGAAGTGGTTTAGAGATATGAAGAATGGGTTGAAATGCAGCATCATCGGTGTTCTTTACTTCCTTATTCTCCATGTTCTTTCTAGATTTTCTACCTTTCTTGGTTGGTGCCATGGATGAAAGTTCAGATTGTTGGATGATTAAGCGTTTTTGAGAAATAAAACTGAAAATGGCATAAGTATTTGAAACTCAGAAGTCAAGAAGTTGGAAAAAGTATTTTTTGAAGAAGAAGGAAGGTATTTATAGCTGGAATTTGTTCAGTTTATATTTTCAAATTTTTGAGTTAGTGGGACACAAGGTAGTTTTTGATAAGTCAATGAAGAAGGTTGTTTATTAACAAGCCGCATTAGGAACCTACTTTTAGTAGAAATAATAAAACTGTATCACACATGTCTTAATTATATGTTTTGAAAAAGGGAATCATGATTGTTTCTAACATCATAACAATTATTGTTCATCATGAAAGATACGAAATACAAATGTCTTGCAAAAAATGGATATTTCTCCAACTATATCGAAGTACACATTTTTGGGGGATAATTTGTTAACTGAGAATTTAGACTATGAAAATGTTGATCTAAAATGATATATCCTGGAAGAAATTAGGTTCAAAAAAAGCAGTATGAAGGGGATCTTATGCAGATTTCGATGAATGAAAAGCTAATAAGAGTTTCATTTTGCTAAGTGTTGGCGTAAGGTTCATTTTGTGAACCATTGGAACTTATTTATTCAAAGTATTATCAGAATAAATACTTTGACCTTCATGTCTATATTTGGTGCTTTGAAGATAAAAAGGTTTTCAAATTTGAAAGTTTGATCTTATCCAAAGATACGCGTGGAAGCCTGAAGAGATTCGAAGAACATGCAATAATGAATGTGGCATTGTTTTAGTAATAGACCATTAGGGTCGAATTAGTATAAATAGGGGTCTTATAAATAGGATTTATATGTTCACATCTTTGTAAAAATTACTCTAAATTACTCAAAGTACCAGCGTTTGAGAAACGAGTTATGAGAATGTACATATGATGTACCAATTTTATGTTTATTGTCATTCAACTTTAATTGAAGTTTTATACATTCCTTTTAAGTTTAAGTCGAAACCCTTTTACATACCAGTCTTTTCTTTAAATCATTACATTACTACATTCGAAGTAACAATTGAAATCAGTATTGTTTAAAATATTAAGAATGATGTCGAAAGTATTCTTTGTTTTCAAGAACAAAAGATTGAATAAGAACACATGTCCTTAGCATCAATCTGGTTGATTCTGCAAGTCACCAATCTTTTCTTTAATTTGAAAGACCTGCGGTTGTTTACCAAATTTCATGGTAAATAGTCGGGCGATGGATGTGTGTCTCTAGGCGATAGAGCCTCACTCCAGCAGCGCCGAGCGAGTACGTAGCGATGGGATGGGGTGAAAAACATAGCCCTGGATTTTGTATGGAGGATAGTCTGTCGCTGGAGAATCGTCGGGCGACGCATATGCGAGAGGAGAGAAAGATAAAACAACGAGAAATGGAGACCAGAAAGGAAAAAGGGTTATATCGCTCCCTCATTGCCGAGAAAGCCTCAAGCGAGCATCCTCCTTCGTCGGGCGAGCACTAGGCGATGGTCAACAAGAGTATTTTAAAAGTGTCATAGCTTGAGTTTCAGGACTCCAATTGACACGCCGTTTGAAGTGTTAGAAAGCTAACATGATAAACTATACCTTGGTGGAATAAGAATATTAGTATGATGTGTTTTTCCATTACCTATTCTTCGATGAATAAGATGATTCAGTGATTGTTTTAGTATGTTGTATGTGTATACAATGAATTGTTGATGCTATGAAGATGTTGTTTCATGTTATAAAGTATGTGTTGATATTTATGATGATTATATGAATGATGATGCATTTTGACTAACATTGGTTATTTGGTTATTAAAGATGTTTCGCATCATGCATTCATGACATAAGTTAAGGCGTAGCCCAATGATGGTTGCAGGACGTTGTTGCAGTGAGTTTTGTAGGAAGAATAGTTCAGTGATGGACTCAATCCCATAGTATGGATTGGGTGAAAATTATGATGTGCTCTGGTTCCAAGCGGGAATTGATCCTATTGGTGGGGATATTTTGAGTAAACAATGACTTTGTCATCAATGAAGTTTTGGTACCACATGCATGAATCAAAATAAGTTACATTGCATTATATATGGCATTGCATGATGATTTGATTGAGTGATGTTTTGTAGATGTGTGTTTGTGATAATTGCTAATTGATGATATTACCATGTGTCTGATGCGTATTATTATGCTTGAAGGTGTGAGTATGACATGAGGTTTTGATGGTGTATTTATTTAGTGTTGTATCATAACTACTATATTTACTCCTTATGTATTTTATAATGATTATGATTTACTCACCCTTGCTACTTGGAAATGTTGCCTCTATACGTGGGTAACTTGCAAGTAACCAAGAATAGTTAGCCGAGGCTTAGTGGATAGCTACGAAGTGTGTTCTTTATTTCCTATAGAATAAATGAGTTTTGCTCTGATATGTAACATCAGGGATGAGATTGTTTGTTATGAATAATCATATTATCTTGTTTAATTTGAGATTTGAACTGCCCTTGTGGTAATTGATTTGTTTTGATTCAATGAAGTTATTTAGAAGTATCTTAATACATATGTTTTGAATTATGAATTTCTATTACGAGTAAGTTGAGAAGCTATGGTTGTTAATCATGAAGTACTTAACATAATTTATTATTGAAAGCCCGTGTTACGGAGCGAGATGTGTCTTATTGTGAGGTTTGTTTGAAGAAATGTGACACCCTTTTGGTGCCTTATTTTGATTTAATTATTGAACTATTTTACGAATAATCTTTAGGGTTTAGAAGGGTTTTACATTAGTAGTATTAGAGCAGGTTGGTTCATTCGACCATGTTTTCTTATGATGTGCATGTCATGTCACTCGATTAGTGCGAGTACATTGTCGATACGTGTTTCTGACATTAGTTTTCTATGTGTAGAATGGCTGGAAGAAACGATGTTGCAATTTTTGCTGTTTTGCTGGCTGTTGTTGCTCAGGCTGTGCAAAATTAGCCCAATGCTGGTGGGAATGATGGATCCCGTGTTTTGGAGAAGTTTCAGAGGAATCATCTGCCTGTTTCCAAAGGTAGATACGATCCTGATGGAGCACAAACTAGGTTCAAGGAGATTGACAGGATCTTTCGAGTCATGGATTGCTCAGAGGAGAAGAAGGTGTGGTTTGGTATGCATCAACTGGAAGAGGAAGCTAATGACTGGTGGATTGGTACCTGTCAGAGACTGACATCAATGGGCGAAGTTACTACTTGGGTTGTGTTCAGCAGGGATTTTTGTGGAAGTACTTTCCCTAGCATGTGCGAGGGAAGAAAGAAATTGAGTTTCTGGAGTTGAAATACTGTGATTGAATATTCTTTAAAGTTCATGGAACTGGCCAAGTATTATCTACATTTTAATGAGGCGACTTCTAAGTTCTCGAGGTGTATTAAGTTTGAGAATGGTTTGAGCCCAGAAATCAAATGAGTAATTGAATATCAGCAGATCTATGTATTTTCAGAGTTAGTGAACAACTGTAGGACCTATGAAGAAGAAAACAAAGCTCATCCAGCTCACTACAAGAGTTTGAACGAGAAAGAATAAGCAAAAGTAAAGAACACATGATATATCCTGGTTCACTTAAGAAACTCCTAAGCTAATACAGTCTACCCTTCCGAGGTGATTTCGCCTTGAACTCAAGGACTTAATCCACTATAATCAATCTGATCACAATCGCACGGGCAACTGCCGGTGACTAACATCCAATGAAACATTCAGGGATCCAAACTAGATATAACTTTGATTAACCCAACAGAATCCGATTCTCCAGAATCTCATGTCAAGATTTCCTTCCAATGATATCCGTCAGTGATCTCAGAAGGCTGACCTTTACTCATTCCTCTTTGAAATATGACTACCATTGACCCAATAAAATCCACTACCAGGATTTCATCTACGATGGTCGTATCCAAAGTCTTCTCAAGTCTTCTGATCTTTACTCGATCAATTGAGGAACCAACCAATTCTAAACAAAATTGTTTTTCTGGAGATTACACAAGTTCTTTTTATCAAGTACATTACTCATAATTTAAGTACATATTGTTTGACATAATTCTGAGCAACAACTCTTGTGTATAAAAAATTTACATGAAGATCTTAAGAAATAACATAATCTGAGCAACAAATCTTGTGTTTTACATATTTCTACAAAGATGAATCTAATCTAAGTTAAGTGTAGCATCTTGTAGTCTTTTAGTCTTCATCTTCTTTGTTAAGCAAGCTATGAGCAACAACTTCTTGCTTCTTCATAATTCTGTCAAGATGTATATGATTAATGATTTGAATTACATCTTGAATAATTCTTCATTTTTATCATCTTTTTTCATTAAGAAAGATACGAGCAACAAATCCTTACTTTTTCATGATTCTTCCAAGATGTATATGATTGGTAGATTGAATAACATCTTGTAGAATTCTTCATGTTGTTATAGTTGATGATAGATTTTTGGTTGTGTTCTAATAATGATAGCTTTTCTTTTTAAAATTTAACATCAATTACATGTGACTTGCAACTTTCAGCTTTTAGCACCCAGCCAAGCAACCTACAACAAGCTCATCAATAGTTTAAACATACGATTATTTTCTTATATAGATAAGAAAAAAAGATCGTTGGCTATTTGAAAAAGAGTTGTTACAAACAGTACTGCTACGTCCTTATCTCACACACTTCAAGTTAGTGGATAGGTAGTGGCATAAAGATTTTCATACTGTGTACTATTGTACTATGTTACCATTATATTCTTTTCTTCTGCACTTCAGAGGCTTCCGCGAGCATGATTTTAGAAGTGGGAACATATCATTAGGTCTTCAGAACTTCAAGTATTCAGAACTGCGTCTTCAGAGTCTTCAACACTTGGCCATGAGAACCCGTTGTAGTGAACCTTTGAATCATAAGAGCTTCAAGTCTTCAGAGTCTTAAGATTTGCATCTTTAGAGTCTTCAGCACTTGGTCTTGAGAACGTGTTGTAGATAACCTTGGACCTTTAGAAATTTAAGTCTTTGGAATATTCAGACCTTCGGTATTTAGAATCTTTAGCTTTTGGTTCTTTAAGAATCCTTATCTTCAAAATCTTGTTATTAGAAACACAAAGTCTTCAGCATCTGGACTTCAGTTAGAAACGTTGTCTTTAAATATTTTAACTTTGTCTTCTTTGGAACAAGTTATCTTTTAGAAACTAAGTTTTTAGTATCCGGACTTCAGCAGAAACTTCTGTGATACGGTGGCAAAACCGACTGTTAATACTGGTTTGCATTTTGTATTAGCAAATGTTGCGGTAAGCAAGAGTCGCCACCGTCTTTTATTTTATCCAACAAAGGAAAGGGTGAAAAGAACATAAAAAACCTTTTTTCAAGAGTTTTTGAGTACGGGGGTAGATTGTAGAAAGGGAAGGTGTTAGCACCCTTTCTATCCATGGTTTTCCATGGGCTCTTAGGTACTTGATCATTTTGAAATTGCTTGTGTGTGTTTGTTTTCAAAAGTTTTGTTTACTTCGTGATAACCCTTGTATCTGTCCTCAAGAGTGTGACAAAGTTGTTTTGAAAACTGTTTTGAAAAGTGTTTGTGTGAAATTTTTTTGTTTGAGAAAGTACTTAAGAGTTTTCTACCTACTCGAAAAAAAGATTGTTCATTCTCGTTTCCTTTAGACAGTGTTATCCTACTATTAAGAAGTAGGTATCCCTATCTTTGGAGTTTTAAGGGACGTTCGTAAGGGATGAAATGGTCATCGAAGGCAACATGTAAAGATATCTTAGTATTTCTAAGGGACTATCGTCATAAGATCATTTCTCATAGGAAACTCGAGGGACAAGGTGGGACTATGATCTTTGTGATGACTTTGAATTACGGGTCATTACTAAGATATCCCTATGTTCGAGGGACACGACCATTATTTCCGAGGCAACCAAGTGAGGCAAAACTCTAGAACTGAGCATGTGCAAGTGTTTGATTTCAGTTTCATTTATCTTGCGCATTTAGGGTTTTCTACTGTTTTAAATTGATTTATCTTGCTATTCAATCCTATTATCCATACATCTAGGCAGTTTATAATTGCGGAAAGTAAAGTGCGAGAAATTAAAACCCTAGCTATTACAAGGCCTTGGGGAGGGGGATTACATAATCAAAAACCAGGAAAATAATATACGCGGAATAGTAAACCTAATTAACTATTACAAACTCAGAGCAGTTACAATAATTAATTAAATAATGGAAACAAGATGCGTGCGAGTAAATCAAACGGGGAATTAACGTCAAGTTTAGAAATAATTAATTGGCGAACAAAGAAAAGATAATTTTTTGGATTTTTGTGAAAAATAATAATTAACTTTGCAAATTAACCTAATTTCTATTTAATTTTAATTATGGAAAAAAGGAATTTAAGTTAACCTAATTAAACTAATTAATTAATGCAATTAAATATTTTATGAAAAAACTAAACCTAATATTTTTTGTAATTTTCTGATTTAATTAAAAAACAATGATTTTTGTAAAATAATTAAAACTATGATTTTGTAAAATAATTAAAATAAATAAATAAATAAAATAAATTAAAAGAGAATTAAAATTGGGCCCGATGCTGGATGGAATTGAGGGGGTGCAGTGCTGAAATTGGTGTTAGGCGCAAAGCTGATGGCCCAGAGGATCGTGCCTGATTCAGTGAGACCATCTTCTGAGGGTCTATCATGAGCTTGCGTATGCTGGACGCTGGATCTGACTGGAGATGGATCCAACAGATGGATGATGGGGAGCGCTAGATGGACCCTTAACAGAGTGACATGATGGATCTACTAGGAATATTCAAGAAAAAAAATACAAAATCAACACGCCTGGGATCGAACCCAGGACGTTTGCTTCAAACCCTCCGTCCTTAACCATCCGCGCTGGTTGTTAATTCATATACATAATCAAATAAAAATAATATAAGGAAAAAAACACGTGATGTCTAGAAAACGCGCCAGTATTCAAATAGCCAACCGAGAGCTTGCCACCTAGCCTTCTTCTTCCTCAGCACTGTCGTTTTAGGCTTAGACTTTTACCTACGGACAAAGTTTGTAAGTACAACCCCGCATCATTCAAAAATCCAGTACAAGCAATATAAATTATAATGGAGACCATGAATCAACTGGGTTTGAAGCCCTGATCACCATGGTATCCACGCCTAGCCCTAATTTTTCCTGTAGAAGGAAACCCTAAAATGAGCTTGGAAACCCTAAGAATGGTAAACCATGATTCCTGCACTTAAAACTCAATCAAACGATTAAGAAAGCATCAAAACCTTATGCTAAACACGAATACATGATTAAATTTCATTGAAAATGTATGTATGCATGTAATCAAAATCAAAAAGAGTTGGATAACAGAGTTAAGGATTTTACGATTCTGAGTGTTTTAGTGTGTGCAAGGGGTGCAGTTAGCTCCAGGAGATTGCCAGGAATGGATTGCTGGCATTGGAACGCTTTAAATCGCCCTGTAGAATCAAACTGATGCTCACTTTTTTGTCCAAAAATTGAGTTCTTACCCTTGTAGTTTACACGTCCAACCCTTGTCCCTGTGTTGGGAATTATTCTGTTATGTATTAGACTGAATTAGGTCAACAAAAAGCATTCATATCTTTGCACATTATCAAGATTTGATTTGATTTCCTCCTTGAATTATTTCTTTCTAAATCAAGCCAAATTATACCATTTTCATCCCAATCATCATTGGAACGATTTGATTTTGTTTTACAACATATTTGCATTGTAATTCCATTCAAAATCAGATCAAAAACAAATCTTTACTAATTTATATCATTTATTTGATTTAATTTGATTTTTAAATGATTAAAATCAAAATAAATTAAATAAATAAAGCCAATAATATGTGGGAGAATTTTTGGCTCGTGGACCATGTTAGAAGTAAGATGCAAGCATAAAAAGTTAGGCCCATTTGACAAAAAATGCAATTTTGGGTATTGTTGACTTTTGACAATTTTCCAAAAATAGCCAACTTTGACAATGCATATCTCATTCAATTTTACCCCTAAGAGGGTGTTCTTGGACTTTTTAGAAAGCTTAGGATGTCCCCTAAACAACCCTTTTGGTTTCATCTCAATTGGATCCTCCATGTTCATGTCAGAAGCTTTGACCCAAAAGGTGTTTTTGTTGACTTTTTGGGATGACCTATAATGTATGAATTTATATCTTTTCACGAGTGCATTTTTTGAGCTTGAGTGATGAAGATGAGTGGTAGGGAATTGGATTCTCTTCAAAATGAGCATTGTATGGAAAATATTTGATAAAGTATGAGAAAGTTATTCCTGGTCAAAGTTTGGTTGACTTTTCCTAAGAAACCCTAATTTAGCAACTTTTGAGTTTTGATGAATTAGGAGCATTCCTTGGGGAATCATGATAAACCCTTGATCAAATGATGGATATCACTTCAAAGTGTTGATGTTGACCAAAAATATTGAAGTTTGACTGTATGTGGGCCACAGTTGACTTTTGACCTAATATAGTTAATTTTCAGGCATGTGAGCAGTTGACTGAGCAAACTTCTTGTGCAAGGCATGAAAATTGACATGGATGGTCTTGAGAACATATTAGTACTATGGAGAGCATATGAGGCCTTTGGAGCTCACCCATCTTGATGAAAATGGAAACCCTAGTTGGAGGTTCATTGCTTTAGGAGAGAGTTTGTCTGGTCAACTCTTAGGCATCCTTGAGCAAGTTGAGGATCTCAATGATTATGCGTTGAGTAAAAATGGGAGGGAAAATTTTGGGGTACAACAACTTCCCCTGTTTAATATTCTTAAACCTGAGGATGTAGATTGGCTAGTCTGCCTTTCGTGATCTGAAGGTAGAAGATGATGGAACACTAAAGTGCCCATAAATTTGAGTTCGCATGAAGTAACGCTGATTGGTGATATCAGGAATGGGCTTACAAATTCCATTTGGAAGAAGATGACAAAGGATCGTCGAAGATGGGCTTAAAGATGCCATCCCTAAAAGATATCGGTTGCATAGGAGATTCCTTTGCGAGAATTCCTGTACTTGTCGTTGAGGAGGACTTCGCTGAAGAATGTTGATTTACGTCTAGGGAAATAGAGTATAGGAGCTTCGGTTGTCCATTACTCTACTGGGGAATTAACTCTTGATTGAGGAGGTGGGGAGTAGGCTGCATAATTGGTTAGGGTCAAGGCTGCACCGCGACGTACTGGGGAAATGTGAGATCGACCGATTCTGGTCGGGTCCAGGTCTTACAGTGTTATAAACTATTGTCTGGAGATAAGAGAGAAGGAACCTGGGTCATAGGGTTACATCGAAATGAGAGCCGGGATAGTAGGGCTATTGGAAGGAACCTGGATAGTAGGGTTACTTCAAAATGGAAGCCTGGATAGTAGGGCTGTGAGAAGGAACCTGGATAGTAGGGTTACTTCGAATTGAAAGCCTGGATAGTAGGGCTATGGGAAGGAACCTGGGTCGTAGGGTTACTTCGAAATGAGATCCTGGATAGTAGGGCTATGAGAAGGAACCTGGATAGTAGGGTTACTTCGAGATGGAAGCCTGGATAGTAGGGCTGTGAGAAGGAACCTGGATATAAGGGTTACATCGAAATGAAAGCCTGGATAGTAGGGCTATGTGAAGGAACCTGGGTCGTAGGGTTACTTCGAAATGAGAGCCTGGATAGTAGGGTTATAAGAAGGAACCTGGATAGTAGGGTTACTTCAAGATGAGAGCCTGGATAGTAGGGCTATGAGAAGGAACCTGGATAGTAGGGTTACTTCGAAATAAAAGCCTGGATAATAGGGCTATGAGAAGGAACCCAGATAATAGGGTTACTTCGAAATGAAAGCCTAGATAGTAGGGCTATGAGAAGGAACCTGGATAGTAGGGTTACTTCAAGATGAGAGCCTGGATAGTAGGGCTATGAGAAGGAACTTGGATAGTAGGGTTACTTCGAAACGAAAGCCTGGATAATATGGCTATGAGAAGGAACCTGGATAGTAGGGTTACTTCAAGATGAGAGCCTGGATAGTAGCGCTATGAGAAGGAACTTGGATAGTAGGGTTACTTCGAAATGAAAGCCTGAATAATAGGGCTATGAGAAGGAACCTGGATAGTAGGGTTACTTTCAGATGAAAGCCTAGATAGTAGGTGTTGTACCCCAAAATTTCCTCTCTCATTTATCAAGAATTTGCTCACAAGATCTCCCTTGACCCAAGACTGCACTAGGGTTTGATCAGCTCAAGACACCTCTTTAGGCACTGATGACCAAAATTAGGGTTTGAGTTTGCACAAGGATATTTGAGCTTCCAATGCCCCATATGACTTTCATGGATCATTATGGACCCTCAAGATTACTCATGTCAAGTTTCAAGCTTTGAATCACACTTTCGATCAATCAATGGAGCAATTGACCTAAAAATCAGCTGTATTGGGGAAAAAGTCAACTATGGACAATTCACAGTCAAACTTCATAATTTTAGGTCCACATCAAAATTTTAAACTCATGTGTATCATTTGATCAAGTTTGGACCACAACTCCACAAGAAATTTGATCAAATATCCAAAAAGGCAAAATGGTCAAAATTAGGGTTTTGACTGGGAAAGGGCAATTTCTGATTTTTGACCTAGCAAATGGTCAATTGGTTTAAGGCATTATCTCAAGAGTCAAATTTAATCATTTTTACCTAATGACATGGTTCAAAACATTGCAAGTCCATTGGATTGACAAATGAATTTTTCAGTCAATTGATCAAAAGTCAACTGTATACTGAAAAGTCAAACTTTGACTTTTTGGTCAAATTCAAGTACCAAAGATCACAATTCATCAAAACATGAAACTTGTTCATCAAGAAATCAAGAATTCAAGATTTCATCTTAAAATGTTAAGATTTCTTAACTTAGAAAATTTTCTAAGTATGGAAAATTTCTTATTTTTTCATAACTTTGAGCCAAATTTTCACCATGATGCAAGATGATTCAAGAGAAACTTCCAGCATGAAAGTTGTAGATCTCCATGAAATCTACAACTTTTATTTACACAACTTCTTCCTAAAATGCTTGGATCTCAAGTTACAACTTTATGAACATAGGGTCATGAAACAAAACACTTAGTGAAATTTTGCCATAATTTGGACAGGATTTTGACCTAACTTCATGACATTTTTTCACATAGTTCCAAGTGAAATCTTAAAAAGCAATTCAAATATGGGTTGTATAGCACATTACAAGGTTTCCAAAATATCCAAGAACTCCTTGAGATCATTCTTGAGGATGGAGAATCGAAGAGATGAAGTTATGGTTTTGTCACTTGAATTTCAAGTCATTTTTGATGAACACATGAACCAAATCCATGCTAGGCTACATAATCCTTGCTTTGAAGGCCTCAAACTTGTTTGTCACTCCATAATTAATGGTTTAAACAACTGATTATGCCCTTATCCAAGTGTTTCAAGCCTTGTCCAAATCAATTTGCCATTTTAGGGAGAAAGTAACATATCCATTCTTGTAAAGCAAGCTTTATGCACAAAGTCAGCTTCTTGAGCTCCCAACTTGTTTTACTTGATTACACTTCAACCACAAAGTCAGAAGTATTGTGTGTAAAGTAGTTAACAACTCTATGAACTAAGTAGAAAGCATTGAAACTTAGTTTCTCAAAAAATCACATGTTATGCTTAAACTTGTGATTTTGAATTCTGATCAACTAGAGCATTCCAAACTTGTTGCTTATAAATAGAGTCACTATTTGTGAGCTAGAGGACGAGCTTGAACACCCTGAAATACACCAAAACTCAATCAAATCAGAAATTGCACAAAAACTCCATTGTTGCACAGTTTTTGACCTTGAACATCAAACTCCCATTTCCATTGTGCGTTTCTTGGCCTTTTAGTTTCTAAAGCATCCTTACATCAAATACAACTCATCCCTATCCTTATTCCAGAACCTTAACACCATTTACCATAACTTCCATAACCAAAAAACAGAGTCTGCAACTTGACTTCTCCAGGCCATTTCAACCATCCATTGTTCAAGCTAACCACTGCATTAGCTTCCTAGGACCTCCAAGAAGCTAACCTGATCATCACTGTTGTACCCTAAAATTTTCCCTCCCATATTCTTCTAGGTTTGTCAAGAGTCGTCTTCAAATGGTTCAAGACTACTCAAGGGTTGCACAGTCAGACCACCTCCTAAGGCAGCCAAAATTAGGGTTTTGGTTCTTTCGTGGAATTTGAGGTTTTCAATGGCTCAATCAAGTTTCATGGGCCTGTATACATTGCCAAGCATCTACATGTCAAGTATCAAGTCTCACAACATCAAATTGCACAATCAAAAGCCCTATTTGGTTCACAATCAACTACAGGGGTAAAATGGTCATTTTGCAGGCAAAAGTCAGAATTTTTGGTCAAACATCTTATTTTGAGTTCACAATCATCATTTGATCAAGTCTTGATCATGATTCCACAAGCATGGCTCAAAAATCATCAAGATGTAAAAGTTGCTATTTTGGGACAGTAGAAAAGTCAACTGTAACTTGACCAAGGCATAAATTTTTCATGGTTCATCAGAAAAATCCCATCCAATGCTCATTTTGAAGAGGAGGACATTTACTACAACTCATCTTCACATTCCAAGTCCAATAAATGCTCTCACAAAAAGTTATCAATTTCTACATTATAGGTCAATTTCAAAAGTCAACAAAAAGGCATTTTAAGTCAAAGACCATAACTTGAGATTGGCAAATCCAAATGACATGGGACCAAAGGCATTGGTTAGAGGACTTCAAGACCTTTCCAAAATGTCTAAAAGCATGTTCATATGATCAAAATTGAGCAAGATATGCATTGGAGAAGTTGGGAAATTTTTATGAATTTGCAAAAGTCAACTATCCTTAAAACTTCAATTTTTGACAAAAGGGTCCACTTTCTTCCACTTGATTCAGCCTTGTCATGCCACACACGTGTCTCATGATTAATTTCAAGATCAAACATTTATTTTTCCATTTTATTTAATTTTTATTGATTTAATTCATTTTAAATCCATAATAATTCAAATAAAACCTAAAAATTAATGGAATATCATCTTTGTGATTTGAATAGCTTTTATATGTCATATGCCAGCTAACCAACTCGTGCTAAGCCTTTTTTGTGCATAAAATCCAAGATTTGAACCAAATATGAAAAGTTCTTCAATGGTGGTCAACCAAATCTCCAAACCCCAATACACCAAGATTAAGGCCCAACTTTTGACCTAATTTTGTTCTCATATACATAAGCAAGCAGTACCAACAGCATTCACGACCTAGACATTGCTAAAATGGCCTGAGCAAAAGTGGAAAATTGTTGGAAAAGTGGGAGATCAAGAACAAAGTAGGAGGCGTTTTCAGGCAAAAATAAGAACGTGGTTCTCTTCCTTGCTATCCACTGAAGCTAAAGTGATCACAAACGCATCCTAAGACCACCCATACAGCACTGTAAGTCATCACAAAGTCACTTCTGAACACGAAACCTAAGCTCTCTATTTTTTCACTTTTTCTCAAAAGCATTGGCATATTTGTGTTCCTTATTTGATTTCTAACATAACTGTAATATCCAATTGCGTTTTTAGGCCCTGAATCGTGATGCCCGATTCTAGGGTTCATCTTTTTGCGTTTTAGGTATTTTGGTTCTAGGTGAAATCAGAGCAAATCATGAGCATGGATGGACTTAGGAGATGGAGACGAGACCAACCATGGTCTTAGAATAAGTTTTTGAAGCCTAGGGACGATTTTAAGAAAAGCCTACGAAACTACCTGCGGATAAAAATCCACAGGTAAATAACCAGCAATGTTGGTGAAGAAGACGATGATGTGTCTTCCTATCACTGGCCGATTCAAACTAAAACGCGCGCATTTATTTTTATTTCCAGGATATTGCTTTTATTACATATAATATTAACTGCCTATTGTTATGATGAATGAAACGCGTTGGCGTAGTGGCAGGGCGAATAAGCATTGAGCGCTGGGACCTGGGTTCGAATCCCAGGTCCCCCCAAAATATTTGTTTGTTCTTTTCTTCATGTATTCCCATGCAGGCCATCCAAAGCGTTCTATCATGCACCTCACATCCAAGCGCGCCAAGTGGCCATTCTCACAGATCTGATGGCCTTGAGGTGCAGACTACCATGTTCCTGGTCAACCCATGCTCTAGGAAATTCCAGAAGTCAAACAAGGCTTGAGATAATGGGCTTCACAATTCTAGAATTCACCTCCTTCTGGGCCCAGAACCCCCTTGGTTCATTCCTTCTTCTTTTTATTTTATATTTTCTAGTTTATTTATTAATTATTTTTTCTAATTATTATTATTATCACTAAAATTAACATAATTAATTTTTCACAATATAAATTCAGAAAACTAAAAAATGTAAATATTTTATTTATTATTATTAATTTCACTTTAGTTTAATTATTTTGTAAATAAACACTAACTTAAATTAATTTAGTTTAATTAGGTTTAATTTTAATTTTCTTTTACAATAAATAAAAATGAATTAGACTTAGGGTTTTTCTTTTGACACTTTTAATTTCTTTTTTTATTTTATTTCATTAAAAACATAAAACCACAAAAATACTTATTCTTGTAAATAATTGATTAATTAGTAAATTAGGTTTAATTTTAATTGCAAAAAAGGACAAAATTCAATTCTTTCCTCAAAAAGGGTCAAAACCCTAAGGACGTCCCGATTCAATTCTTTCGCGCGCATTTTATTTCAATTCAGTATTTTATATTTATGTATCTGCTCAGAAATGTAATAGTTAATTAGAACTTTACCGCTTCCTTTACTTTTCTCGCATTTATTTTCCAAACGAGTTTTGTTTTTGGTGATGTATAGACCCGCGCCTTGTAATAGCGTAGATTTACCTTTCCGCACTTTACTTCCCGCAAACTATTAAAATGTTAATTATGCATGACAAGATTTGTATGACAAATAAAATCAATTCGTAGCTCACAAATAACATAATCTTAACTGAACCTGACACACATGCACATGCCACTCCTAGGGTACGCCTCACTGGTTGCCTCGACGTGGTTATCAAGTATAAGGTGTTTTAGAGGTCGCCCTCCTGTCTAAAGATCCAGTTGCCTCGAAACGGTTGCCTCGGATAAAAAGGATCTAGGACATTAGGGTTACCGCTAAGGCGTTCTACCATTGCTTTGGTGACCACATTGTCCCTGATAATCAAATTGACCCGAATACCTCCAACGACGGTGCTACCTACTTCTCAATAGTGGGATAGCACTGTCTAAAGGACTCTTACACAGCTTAATTCCTTAGAGTAGGTAGATTTCTCCTGGGTACTTGCTCTTTCAAAACAAAAACAAAAACAACTTTTCGCACCTACACTTTCAAAAAGTTTTCAAACAAATACTTCATACACTCTTGAGGACTGATACAAGAGTTACCTAGAAGTTTTTCAAAAGAACTTTTTCAAAACCCATAAACACTTGAAAAGCAAACAATTTTTGAAAACATAGTGAGCAAGTACCTAAGAGCCCGTGGATAACCACGGATAGAAAGGGTGCTAATACCTTCCCTTTCTATAAATCTACCTCCCGAACCGAGAAACATTCTCGAAAAAGGAATTTTGCTGTGCTTTTGTCCTTTCCATATTGGAGAACATAAAGACGGTGGCGACTCTTGCTTACCGCGACATTTCGCGAACCAGCTAAAAAACAGTCAGTTCTATTTCCACCGATCACTGAACTGGCGACTCTGCTGGGGAGACTTATAAGTGAGGTGTAACTTAGGATTAGACCACTCTTATGTTTTCAATTGCTTGTTTTGTTTACTTTAACATTGTGGGCCTGTCTTGGAGTTTCATAGATCCTAACCCGGATCTGGGGGATACCTTTTAGAAAGTAGCAACAAACTGTGAGGGAACTGTGCGGGGTATACCGACACGGTTGAAGCAGTTGCTACGTTGATGTGGCACTTTGGTGAGTACCGGTAACCCTTGAGTCAAGTCAAGGAGAGTACAGGGCCGCCGCGTGGTGTCGTGAAGCATCAACTGACCTTAGGAACCTTACTTGACCATCCTTGCCTCTTTAGGGGTAGTGAGATGACCGACTTTGGTGCAGTTCGAAGTTGGTAGATACTCGATACTACACTCATTGAGGGTTGTTTTCTTGGAATATTTTGATCGCCAGTTCAGTGGCTAAATCAAAACAATGAACATAGAAAACAACCCAATGATATTGAGCTCCTTAGAACCCGGCTACTTTTGATAGGACAGGTTTTGAGCCCACCAACTTCAAGAGGGTAGTACCCAAACTTCATGCTAGCCTGAACTCTAAGGGCTGTCTGGTGTGACTTGTGTGCCTTATCATGTTTGCCTTTTGTGAATACTTGTGGTGTGTTTTTATCATAACATCATAACATCATAAAGCATCATATGCATTTACTAACCACTTCAAGGGTTCGAATCTTCATCTTTGTTCTTGTTTTGTAGGACATGGAAACCATCCGCAGAAAGACAATTCAGGTCAACCTTGTAAGGATCCCTCCCCAGCTTAAGAAGCTTACATCCAGGATTCCCGAGAACTCTTCCTTCAGTGAAAGGCATGGTAGACTCATCAGCCTGGTCAACACCAACATTAAAGAAGATATGATAAAAGTTCTCTTCCAGTTCTTTGACCCTTCGCACCACTATTTTACTTTCCCGGATTATCAATTGGTGCCTACTTTGGAAGAGTTTTCTCAGCTTCTGAAGATTCCTATCCTTAGTCAACTACCCTACAACGGTACGGAAAATGAGCCAAAACTTGAAGAGGTTGCTAAAGCATTACTTCTATAACCATCTGACATTAAGGGCCATTGGGAAGTTAGAAGTGGTATCAAAGGATTCTTGGCAAAGTTAATGTTTGAGAAAGCACAAGAATGTTGGAATTCCCTTGACCTACAAGCTTTTGAAGAAGTTGTGGCACTCCTTGTCTATGGGTTGGTGTTGTTCCCGAATCCGGATCAGCTTATAGATATCAATGCTGTCAAGATCTTCATGTCCAGGAATCCTATACCTACGTTGCTTGGGGACATCCTCCATTCATGTTACACTCGAACCATGAGAAAAAGAGGTGTTCTCATGTGCTGCACTCCTCTCCTGGCAAGGTGGTTTATTTCGCACTATCCACAATCAGTTTTGAAGAACGAGCGGGGTTTGAGATGGTCACAACGATTAATGACTCTTACACATGCTGATATACATTGATGTTCTCGGTCCAGAGAAAATGTCACTATCATTGATCGTTGCGGAGAGTTTCCTAATGTTCCTTTACTTGGAATCAGAGGAGGCATTACTTACAACCCGTGTCTGGCTTTGAGACAGTTTGGATATGCTCGGAGGGACGGCCCTCATGATAGTTGATTCCTGACATAGTTTTTGACTTCGACAACGATGCACAAGGACTTCGCCAGAGATTCATCAGAGCTTGGAGGATGCCTAACAAGGTGGATAGCAAGACACTGGGGCACAAGAACTCCATTCCCCTTGAACCTTATCTCAAGTGGGTACGAGCCCGCTCCCAGAAGCTGGTGATGCCATATCCTCATGTTCTCCCCGTGATCAAAGAGCCAGTTTTGGAAGGAGAGGTGCCATACACCATTCAACATCCTGACATGCCGACATCTTGGGAAGAAATGCAAAAAAGCTGGATCCAACTCAAGGAAGAACGGAATTCTCTTGAAACCAGTCTACATGCCAGTGAGAAGAAGGTCTTGGAGCTCACCCGTCTACTTCACGAGGAAAAGACCCTCAACACCTACATCGCTCCAAAGAGGATGCGCAGTGTCTTTTGGGATTAAGTATTTTGTAATATTTCGCCCATGAGGCATTGATGTACTGAACATATTATTTCTTAATATAACGTGTGTTCCTTTTTTGTCTACAACGAATTTGAACTTTCGAACCCTTGAATGCATTGCATAAATAGCATATCATGCATCATGTGCATAACAGGTACTATTTTTCTACAAGTTGCTTAATCTTCTTCGCTGTTTATTTCAGCAATCATCATGAATCCTGAACCTACTACTGAACAAGCTATCAAGGCCCTCCAGGCCCAGAACGCCCAGTTCCAAGAGCTGGTCATGAGCTTAGCCCAGGGTCAACAGGAATTGAAGACTCTGCTGTTGAAGAAGAAGAAGAAGAGGAATGTGCTGTTCAATACTGGACGCAGATATGGGAATACACTGCAGAATGAAGCTGAGCTGACTACCCCATCTGTTGGGAAGGACAACCCACAAGGGAGAGAGGTTCCTAGTCCTGCGGTCTCCGACAACGAGACAAATTATAATGATGAGCAGTACCCTCCTGCTGAGGACAGGTACAAACAGCTAGAGGACCGTCTAAGTGCTATGGAAATTCAACATGTGCCCGGGTTGGATTTCGGAGATCTAGGTTTATCTTCTGGGGTGGTGATCCCACACAAGTTCAAGGCACCTGCCTTTGCGAAGTACGATGGGGCTTCCTGTCTTAAGCTGCATCTCAGATCCTATGTAAGGAAGATCCAACCGTATACTGCTGACAAGAATCTATGGATCCATTTCTTCCAGGATAGTCTTTTAGGGACTCAACTCGAATGGTTCTATCAGCTGGATGGAACCAGTATTCGTAACTGGGAGGACTTGGGTACTGAGTTTTATAAGCAGTATCAGTATAATTCCGACCTCGCTCCCACGCGTACCCAACTCCAGGGTATGTCACTTGGGACGGGTGAAGGTTTTAAGGAGTACGCGCAAAAGTGGAGAGACCTGGCTGGCAGGGTGCAGCCACCGTTGACTGACCGTGAACTCGTGGACATGTTCTTGGGGACCCTGTCTGGTCCATTCTTCAACCATCTGATTGGTAATTCTACTGCAGGGTTTACAGACCTCATTCTGACTGGTGAAAGGATAGAAGCTGGTATCAAGTATGGGAAGATACAAAAGGGCGCCTCCTCGAGTACTGAAAAGAAGCCCTTCAAGAAAGAATCTAGCGCTGTGTATGGTCCCATAAGACAAAATAAACCGGAGCGCCGCCAAGCTGTCAACGCGGTGGTAATTTCAAAGCCTGCTGCTTCTCCTCAGCAATACAACCAGCCAAGGGGTGAGAGACCTAAAAGACAGTATACTCGGCTCAGTATGAACCTGTCTCAGATATTGCCACAACTACTGTCGACCAATCTGGTAACTGTCAAGGAAGCTCCGAAGGTGGTAAACACAACCTCTCCGAAGTACAATCCCAACGCCCGCTGTGCTTATCACTCTGATAGCCCGGGGCATTCTACTGATGATTATTGGGCTCTGAGGAATAAGGTTCAGGACTTTATTGATGCTAAAGAAATACAATTCGAGGCGCCCGAAAGGCCCAATGTTGTGACTGCTCCCATGCCCCAGCATGGAGTGAATGCTGTTGAGGAAGACCTGTATGTAGCCTCTGTGGATGATATCGTTACTCCGTTGTTGAATGTCAAAAGGAACCTGTTGCTAGTCGGTTTATTTCCGGGATGTAGTAAAGGTTGCCATCTATGTTCTGTTTCACCTGCTGGTTGTCCTTTGTTGAAGTCAGGCATCCAAAACCTGATGGATAACAAAGAGATCTTGTTCGAGAAGATTGCTGTTCCTACTATCCCTGCTGAAGAAGTGTCCATTGTTACTATTTTCAACAACCCTCCTAAGGCTCCTTCAAAGAAGCCTGTCAAAATCATGTCTACTCTGAAGATTGCTCCTATCATCATCACTGTTCTGGGGCCCCTCTCCTATACACCAGACAAAGTTGTCCCTTGGCACTATGGGGCATATGTTTATGTTCTTGGAGTAAAACAAGAGTTTGATAATAGTACCGGCGTCAGCAACATCACCGGGCCTGCCAAAGTCACTCGTAGTGGTAGACTTTTCTCACCTGATATTACGCCACCAGCTATTCAGAGACCTCTTATCATCACACCTGCCTGTGTGCCTGCTTCCCTTCCTGACCAAGTTCCTATTTCTACCTCTGCTGCTGAGTCATCTGACGCTCGGGGCAAAGGGATTGCTACTGATGTGCCTGCCCAAACGGAGGCACCGAAGACCGTTAATGTTGAAGCTTCCAAGCAAGAGATGGAAGAGATTCTTAAAATTATCAAGAAGAGTGATTTCAATGTAGTTGAGCAGCTGGGGCACACCCCCTCTAAAATTTATATGCTATCACTATTGTTGTGTTCAGAGGCCCATGCCAAGGCCCTGATTTCCTTCCTGAAGACGGCCCATGTGCCACAAGAAACGTCTGCTGATCAATTTACCGATTGTGTGGCCAACTTGACTACTGATAATGGGTTGGGTTTCTCTGACGCCGATCTGACTGCCAAGGGAAAAAACCATAACGACGCCCTGCATGTCTCCATTGAATGCAGGGGCACTACTCTTGCCCATGTGTTGGTAGACACTGGTTCTTTGTTGAACGTATTACCCAAGAAGGCCCTAGACAGGTTGGATTGTGAGGGTTTAGAGCTCAAGCCTAGTAACATTGTTGTCCGGGCCTTTGACGGGTCGAAAAGGATGGTATATGGGGAAGTTGACATTCCAATCAGGGTTGGTTCTCAAGTTTTTGATTCTACTTTCTATGTGATGGACATCCGACCATCCTATTCTTGTTTGCTGGGTCGTCCATGGATCCACAAGGCTGGAGCTGTGACCTCCACACTACATCAGAAGCTTAAGTACCCGGTCAGGGGGAAGATTGTAACAGTTCAAGGGGAAGAAGAATATATGGTCAGCCATCTTAACTCGTTCCGGTACGTAGAGATGGATGGGGAGTTCATTGAGACCCCCTTTCAACACTTTGAAGAGGTTCCTCAGACACTTGCATCAGCAGAGACTGTGACTGAAGAAGACTCTCCTTTGAAGATGGCTTCCTTAAAGGATGCCCGAGCTGTGATTGAGAAGGGTGAGTGTGCAAACTGGGGCCGACTTCCTGATTTCACTCCGAAGACTGACAAGTTTGGTTTGGGTTTCACTACAGAAGCTCAGAGGGCTGTTCGTAAAGCAAGGATTGGAAGACCTCCTGTGTTCATCACCAACCCGGGAGTGAATGCTATTGAAGACGACGTGGAGGAAACTGAATTCGACAGCTAGATCTACCCAACGACCAACGGTGGACCAAGCAACTGGACTGCGAAAGACTTCGTACCTATTACTTTTGTCACTCAGTAATGAACTCCTTTGTTTTGAATTTGTAAACAGACAATAATTTTGAAACTTTATGGCCCGGTGTCTTACCCGGGGCACCGTGGCTTCATTTGTGAGGGCTTTTGTGTGTCACTTTCATATATCATTAATAAAAGCATTGGACGTTTTTGCATTTTAAATCTTGCGCTCCTTGTCTTTCTTTATTATATATTGCAAAACAGCTATATTTACACACACTCACCTATACAGGTTCCAATCCACTATGGATCTCACTGGTAACGAATCTGCTACTACCAGTTATGACTTCGAAAATCCGATCAACTTAGCCGAAGACGAAGGTGAAGATGATTGCGAAGTGCCTGGTGAGCTTGCAAGACTGCTGCTCCAGGAAGAGAGGGCCATTCAGCCACATGAAGAGCCTGTGGAAACGATAAATCTGGGTACTGAGACAGACAGAAAGGAAGTCAAGATTGGTGCCAATCTGGAGTCTAGTGTGAAACAACGATTGATTCAGATGCTGCATGACTACATGGAAATCTTTGCCTGGTCTTACGAAGACATGCCTGGGTTGGATACCGACATTGTGGTTTATCACTTGCCTACCAAGGAAGAATGCCCTCCGGTAAAACAGAAGGTCCGCCGTATGCGTCCAGAGATGTCCGAGAAAATCAAAACTGAGGTTATGGAACAATTTGATGCCGGGTTTCTAGAAGTGACTTCTTACCCTCAGTGGGTTGCCAATGTGGTTCCAGTGCCGAAGAAAGATGGTAAGGTCCGAATGTGTGTTGATTACAGGGATTTGAACAGGGCAAGCCCCAAGGATGATTTCCCTCTGCCTCACATCGACGTTCTAGTGGACAACACTGCTCAGCATAAGGTATTATCCTTCATGGATGGCTTCTCCGATTATAATCAGATCAAGATGGCTCCTGAAGACATGGAGAAGACCACTTTTGTTACTCAGTGGGGCACCTTTTGCTACAAGGTCATGCCTTTTGGGTTGAAAAATGCTGGGGCAACCTACCAACCTGCCATGGTTGCTTTGTTTCATGACATGATCCATCATGAGATTGAAGTATACGTCGACGACATGATTGCAAGGTCCCAAACTGAGGAGGAACACCTTGACCATCTACAGAAGTTGTTTGACCGCCTGAAGTTGTACAAGCTGAGGTTGAATCCGAACAAGTGCACCTTCGGGGTGAGATCCGGAAAATTGCTAGGCTTCATCGTAAGTGACAAAGGTATTCAAGTGGACCCTGCCAAGGTGAAAGCCATACAAGAGATGCCAACTCCCAAGACAGAAAAAGAAGTCAGAGGCTTTCTAGGAAGGCTGAATTACATTGCCCGATTCATCTCGCACCTAACTGCTACCTGTGAACCAATCTTCAAGCTACTGAAGAAAGATCAAGTAGTACGTTGGAACGATTAATGTCAGGCCGCTTTCGAAAGAATCAAAGAGTATCTCCAAGAACCACCCATTCTTATGCCACCGGTTGAAGGGAGACCTCTAATCTTATACTTGACAGTATTGGACAACTCAATGGGGTGTGTGCTGGGGCAGCATGACGAGTCTGGCCGAAAAGAGCACGCTATTTATTACCTTAGCAAAAATTTTACTGACTGTGAGACCCGATACTCACTGCTCGAGAAAACTTGATGCGCTTTGGTATGGGCTGCTCGCCGGCTGAGACAGTATATGTTGACTCACACTACTTTGTTGATTTCAAAAATGGATCCAATCAAGTATATCTTCGAAAAGCCCGCCTTGTCCGGGAGAATAGCAAGATGGCATATGATCTTGACTGAATATGATATCCAGTACACGACTCAGAAAGCAATCAAGGGAAGTGTGTTGGCAGACCATTTGGCACACCAGGCAGTGGACGATTACCAGTCGATGAACTTTGAATTTCCAGACGAGAATACATGGTAGTGACTGATTGTGAAGTACCTGGACCGGATGAAGGAACTGAGGAAGGATCCCGATGGTCTATGCACTTTGACCGAGCCTCAAACGCTTTGGGTAACAGTATTGGCGCCGTGATCATATCCCCTAAAGGCACCCATACTCCACTTACTGCCCGGCTATGTTTCAACTGCACCAACAACATGGCGGAGTATGAAGCATGTATCATGGGTCTTCAAGCCGCAATTGACTTAAGGATCAAGTTTCTGAGTGTCTTCGGAGATTCTGCTCTCGTGATCAATCAGATCAAAGGCGAGTGGGATACGAAACACCCAAATCTTATTCCTTACAAAGAGTATGTGTTAACGTTGATTCCCCACTTCGAGGAGATAACTTTTGAATACTTCCCAAGAAGGAGAATCAGTTGGCGGACGCGCTGGCTACGATGTCTTCTATGTTCAAAGTCAAATGGGATAACGAGGCTCCCCGGATCATTATCTGGAAGTTGGATGAACCTGCATATTGCTGTGATCTTGAAGCTGAAGAGGTAACTGAAAAGCCTTGGTATCATGAAGTGAAGAAGTACCTTGAAGCTCAAGAATACCCCGAGGGTGCATCTGTTAATGACAAGAAGTTCCTGAGAAGGTTTGCGGCAAAGTTCTTCCTCAGCAATGGAATTCTATACAAGCGAAACCATGATTCAACCTTACTGTATTGTGTGGATAAGACTGAAGCAGAAAAGATCATGGCAGAAAAGCTTATCCCCAGTAGAGTCTGGAAGCTTATCCCCAGTAGAGTCTGGAAGCTGGTCCCCTACAGAGTACATACGTCTCTCCCCGACCACATTCAAAGGTTATTCCCCACCAGAGCTTATACCTGGGTTATCTTCAGCTAATTACCACGGAAAGATCGTCCTCGGCGAAGTTCTTCCTAATCCCCCAACAAAACATATCAACGGTATCCCCAGCGGAGTTCGCATTCAAATCTCAGCGAAGCATCTCTTCCCACAGAGTATTTCCCCGCAGAGTAATCTCTTCAACAAGTTTATTCCCCAACGAAATCATCTTCTCCTACCAGTTTATTCTTGCAATCAACATCCCCAGCGGAAACGAAGAACTCTACTCTTCAACATCATCCCAGGATCTAACTTCCCGGCATTCGTCAAGGATTTATTTTCCTAGACGAAAATACATTCATAGACATTTCACATTTCATACATCCTGCTTACATACATGATAAAGTGCATACGACACTATCTCATTTTGAACATCATGACATCATGCATTTCATACATCATGACATTGCATACAACTGACGTTTTGCCTTTTCAGGAAAAAGGTCAATCCAAAGATAATTACTATCAACTGTCGCAATTCCAGATTCGATACCTGTATCTAGCCATGGCATATCTGTGAGTGATTGATTGTAGATTCGATACCTGTATCCAGCCAGGGCATGTCTGCATGAAGAGTTTAGAGATTCGATACTTGTATCTAGCCAGGGCATATCTATAGACGACCAAATTCCAGATTCGACACCTGTATCCAGCCAGGGCATATCTGTAGACGACAAATTCCAGATTCGATACCTGTATCCAACCAGGGCATATCTGTAGACGACAAATTCTAGATTTGATACCTGTATCCAGCCAGGGCATATCTGTAGACGACTAATTCCAGATTCGATACCTGTATCTAGACAGGGCATATCTGTGAGTGATTGATTGTAGATTCGATGCCTGTATCCAGCCAGGGTATATCTGCATGAAGAGTTTAGAGATTCGATACCTGTATCCAGCCAGGGCATATCTGTAGACGACAAATTCCAGATTCGATACCTGTATCTATCCAGGGCATATCTGTGATTGATTGATTGTAGATTCGATACCTGTATCCAGCCAGGGAATATCTGCATGAAGAGTTTAGAGATTCGATACCTGTATCCAGCCAGGGCATATCTGTAGACGACTAATTCCAGATTCGATACCTGTATCTAGCCAGGGCATATCTGTGAGTGATTGATTGTAGATTCGATACCTGTATCCAGCCAGGGCATGTCTGCATGAAGAGTTTAGAGATTCGATACCTGTATCTAGCCAGGGCATATTTGTAGACGACTAATTCCAGATTCGATACCTGTATCTAGCCAGGGCATATCTGTGAGTGATTGATTGTAGATTCGATACCTGTATCTAGCCAGGGCATATATGCATGAAGAGTTTAGAGATTCGATACCTGTATCCAGCCAGGGCATATCTGTAGACGACCAGCTCCAGATTTGATACCTGTATCTAGCCATGGCATATCTGTGAGCGATTGATTATGGATTCGACACCTGTATCTAGCCAGGGCATATCTGCATGAAGAGTTTGAAGTTCCGGATTCGATACCTGTATCTAGCCAGGGAATATCTGTGAGCGATTGATTGTAGATTCGATACCTGTATCTAGCCAGGGCATATCTGCATGAAGAGTTCGAAGATCAACCCCTGTAACAGGCCAGGAAATTATCTTTCTTTCTCAAATATACAAGTTCTCGCTAAGGAATCTCTTACGCGATCGACACCCCTAGATGGCATCTTTAAGCCCATCTCCACAACTATCCATTACATCTCCAAATGGCATCTGTAAGCCCATTCCCGACAAAGTTCCGTCACATTTCCAGATGGCATCTATAAGTCTATCCTCCTATCCATCACTTCTCCAAATGGCATCTGTAAGCCCATTCCCGACATCACATCGTTGATACTACACTATGTGAGTGCAAATTTTTGGGCACTCTAGTGTTCAATCATCTTCCACCTTCGGATCACGAAAGGCATGCAAGCCAATCTATATCCTCAGGTCTAAGAAGATTGAACAGGGGAAACTGTTGTACCCCAAAATTTTCCCTCCCATATTCTTCAAGGTTTGTCAAGAGTCATCTTCAAATGGTTCAAGACTACTCAAGGGTTGCACATTCAGACCACCTCCTAAGGCAGCCAAAATTAGGGTTTTGGTTCTTTCGTGGAATTTTAGATTTTCAATGGCTCAATCAAGTCTCATGGGCCTATATACATTTCCAAGCATCTACATGTCAAGTCTCAAGTCTCACAGCATCAAATTGCACAATCAAAAGCCCTATTTGGTTCACAATCAACTACAGGGGTAAAATGGTCATTTTGCAGGCAAAAGTCAGAATTTTTGGTCAAACATCTTATTTTGAGTTCACAATCATCATTTGATCAAGTCTTGATCATGATTCCACAAGCATGGCTCAAAAATCATCAAGATGTAAAAGTTGCTATTTTGGGACAGTAGAAAAGTCAATTGTAACTTGACCAAGGCATAACTTTTTCATGGTTCATCAGAAATATCCCATCCAATGCTCATTTTGAAGAGGAGGACATTTCCTACAACTCATCTTCACATTCCAAGTCCAAGAAATGCTCTCACAAAAAGTTATCAATTTCTACATTATAGGTCAATTTCAAAAGTCAACAAAAAGGCATTTTAAGTCAAAGACCATAACTTGAGATTGGTAAATCCAAATGACATGGGACCAAAGGAATTGGTTAGAGGACTTCAAGACCTTTCCAAAATGTCAAAAACCATGTTCATATGATCAAAATTGAGTAAGATATGCACTGGAGAAGTTGGGAAATTTTTATGAATTTGCAAAAGTCAACTATCCTTAAAACATCAATTTTTGACAAAAGGGCCCACTTTCTTCCACTTGATTCAGCCTTGTCATGCCACACACGTGTCCCATGATTAATTTCAAGATCAAACATTTATTTTTCCATTTTATTTAATTTTTATTGATTTAATTCATTTTAAATCCATAATAATTCAAATAAAATCTAAAAATTAATGGAATAACATCTTTGTGATTTGAATAGCTTTTATATGTCATATGCCAGCTAACCAACTCGTGCTAAGCCTTTTTTGTGCATAAAATCATAGATTTGAACCAAATATGGAAAGTTCTTCAATGGTGGTCAACCAAATCTCCAAACTTCAATACACCGAGATTAAGGCCCAGCTTTTGACCTAATTTTGTTCTCATATACATAAGCAAGCAGTACCAACAACATTCACGACCTAGACATTGCTAAAACGGCCATTGCAAAAGTGGAAAATTGTTGGAAAAGTGGGAGATCAAGAACAAAGTAGGAGGCGTTTCAGGCAAAAATAAGAACGTGGTTCTCTTCCTTGCTATCCACTGAAGCTAAAGCGATCACAAACGCATCCTAAGACCACCCATACAACACTGTAAGTCATCACAAAGTCACTTCTGAACACGAAACCTAAGCTCTCTATTTTTGCACTTTTTCTCAAAAGCATTGGCATATTTGTGTTCCTTATTTGATTTCTAACATAACTGTAATATCCAATTGTGTTTTTAGGCCCTGAATCGTGATGCCCGATTCTAGGGTTCATCTTTTTGTGTTTTAGGTATTTTGGTTCCAGGTGAAATCAGAGCAAATCATGAGCATGGATGGACTTAGGAGATGGAGACGAGACCAACCATGGTCTTAGAATAAGTTTTTGAAGCCTAGGGACAATTTTAAGAAAAGCCTACGAAACTACATGCGGATAAAAATCCGCAAGTAAATAACCAGCAATGTTGGTGAAGAAGACGATGATGTGTCTTCCTATCACTGGCCCATTCAAACTAAAACACGCGCATTTATTTTTATTTCTAGGATATTGCTTTTATTACATATAATATTAACTGCCTATTGTTATGATGAATGAAACACGTTGGCGTAGTGGCAGGGCGAATAGGCAATGAGCGCTGGGACCTGGGTTCGAATCCCAGGTCCCCCCAAAATATTTGTTTGTTCTTTTCTTCATGTATTCCCATGCAGGCCATCCAAAGCGTTCTATCATGCACCTCACATCCAAACGCGCCAAGTGGCCATTCTCACAGATCTGATGGCCATGAGGTGCAGACTACCATGTTCCTGGTCAACCCACGCTCTAGGCAATTCCAGAAGTCAAACAAGGCTTGAGATAATGGGCTTCACAATTCCAGAATT
The DNA here is from genome assembly GCA_948472305.1 of Vicia faba. Lineage (NCBI taxonomy): Eukaryota > Viridiplantae > Streptophyta > Magnoliopsida > Fabales > Fabaceae > Vicia > Vicia faba. The sequence continues at coordinate 362,633,658 of OX451736.1, forward strand.
CACCTCCTTCTGGGCCCAGAACCCCCTTGGTTCATTCCTTCTTCTTTTTATTTTATATTTTCTAGTTTATTTATTAATTATTTTTTCTAATTATTATTATTATCACTAAAATTAACATAATTAATTTTTCACAATAAAAATTTAGAAAACTAAAAAATGTAAATATTTTATTTATTATTATTAATTTCACTTTAGTTTAATTATTTTGTAAATAAACATTAACTTAAATTAATTTAGTTTAATTAGGTTTAATTTTAATTTTCTTTTACAATAAATAAAAATGAATTAGACTTAGGGTTTTTATTTTGACACTTTTAATTTCTTTTTTTATTTTATTTCATTAAAAACATAAAACCACAAAAATACCTTTTCTTGTAAATAATTGATTAATTAGTAGATTAGGTTTAATTTTAATTGCAAAAAAGGACAAAATTCAATTCTTTCCTCAAAAAGGGTCAAAACCCTAAGGACGTCCCGATTCAATTCTTTCGCGCGCATTTTATTTTAATTCAGTATTTTATATTTATGTATCTGCTCAGAAATGTAATAGTTAATTAGAACTTTACCGCTTCCTTTACTTTTCTCGCATTTATTTTCCAAACGGGTTTTGTTTTTGGCGATGTATAGACCCGCGCCTTGTAATAGCGTAGATTTACCTTTCCGCACTTTACTTCCCGCAAACTATTAAACTGTTAATTATGCATGACAAGATTTGTATGACAAATAAAATCAATCCGTAGCTCACAAATAACATAATCTTAACTGAACCTGACACACATGCACATGCCACTCCAAGGGTACGCCTCACTGGTTGTCTCGACGTGGTTATCAAGTATAAGGTGTTTTAGAGGTCGCCCTCCTGTCTAAAGATCCAGTTGCCTCGAAACGGTTGCCTCGGATAAAAAGGATCTAGGACATTAGGGTTACCGCTAAGGCGTCCTACCATTGCTTTGGTGACCACATTGTCCCTAATAATCGAATTGACCCGAATACCTCCAACGGCGGTGCTACCTACTTCTCAATAGTGGGATAGCACTGTCTAAAGGACTCTTACACAGCTTAATTCCTTAGAGTAGGTAGATTTCTCCTGGGTACTTTCTCTTTCAAAACAAAAACAAAAACAACTTTTCGCACCTACACTTTCAAAAAGTTTTCAAACAAATACTTCATACACTCTTGAGGACTGATACAAGAGTTACCTAGAAGTTTTTCAAAAGAACTTTTTCAAAACCCACAAACACTTGAAAAGCAAACAATTTTTTAAAACATAGTGAGCAAGTACCTAAGAGCCCGTGGATAACCACAGATAGAAAGGGTGCTAATACCTTCCCTTTCTATAAATCTACCTCCCGAACCGAGAAACATTCTCGAAAAAGGAATTTTGCTGTGCTTTTGTCCTTTCCATATTGGAGAACATAAAAGACGGTGACGACTCTTGCTTACCGCGACATTTCGCGAACCAGCTAAAAAACAGTTAGTTCTATTTCCACCGATCACAATCACCATCAATTGAAATAAGCTCAAACTCAAAACACGATTTCCAGTTTTGAGGCACTGGGCCCTTTGGGCCTGGTTCATTTTTTTTTTGCTAGCTGACTCCCATACTGACTTTTGGCACCCCCTGGCCCAAATTATTTTATTTATTCATTTATTTCTTTATTTCTTTTTATTTTCTTAAAAATATTTCCTAAATACTAAAAATCATAAAAATATAAGAAAATGATATATGTTTATATTTTGACTTATTTTATTTTTCCATAAATAAAAATATTTTTATTTACTATACCTTATTTATTTTATTAAGTAAATCTTATAAACTTAATTAATATTACTTTAGTTATTTATTTTTCTTCACACCATTTAAAATACATTATTTCAATATAAAAAAGACTAAAAAATATTTTATAATGCTATAAATATTTTCAAGATAAAAAAATACCAAAGAATATATACTTTTCTTAAAGTTATTTTCTTTTGATTAATTAATAGAATTAGGGTTTTCTTTTAAAACTTTTTCCTTAATAAATTCAAACTTAATTAACTATTTTCTTTATTTAAATTAGGTTAAAAAAAAATCTTCTTTCATGAAAACCAAACAAAATTCATTTTCTTTACATTTTTGCATCCTTGTACATTTATTCATTTTTATACTTTGTATTTATTTAATCCCTTGTATATTCATACCAATTCAATATAGTTGTAATAGACTAATTATGTTTAAATTCTTGCAATCCCCATTTACAAATTGTACACCCCTCCCCACAAATGTTGTAATAGCGTAGTAACTTTAAATTTCGCAATTTATCACTTTTATATAACATGCTAGTAATTAGGATTTGTATGGAAAGACTAAAACCAATATCTAGAAAACCCTATTTCAAGACAAAAACAAGCATGAAAATAATACACTTGCACACAAGCACCCCTAGGGTTATTCCACTTGGTTGCCTTATACAAAATGGCCATATTACGCATGTAAGGTATCTTAGCAAAAAAATAAGCAAATACAAGATCATAGTCCCTCGATGACGCTATCTAAGTTTCCTTATAAATGATCTTAGTCCCTCAAAAAGAATGCTAAGATACCTTTCAACATTGCTAATCATGGTTATATGATTACCCACACTTGTCCCATTTACATCCAAAGATAGGGTTGCTTACCAAATCAATGGTAAGACAACAATGTCAAAGGAAAAGAAAATGAACAAGAAAGACCTTTGAGTAGGTAGATTGCTCCTAATTACTTTCTCCATTTCAAAACAAACATCCTTGCTATTTTCAAAAGAAACACCTACACTTTCAAACATCTTACAAGATTGAAAATATTTTCAAAAGATCAAACATCTTTGTATACATTCTTACAAGCAAGAATCATTACAAAGATTGCCTAAACAATGGCCTCTTTACAAAATACTTTCAAAAACCACATCAAGCACAATTTCAAACAATAAGCAAGTGATCTAGCAAGTAAATAAGAGCCCGTGGAAAACCATGGATGACGAGGGTGCTAATACCTTCCCTTTTCATAATCTACCCCCCGAACTCAAGAAACAATCTCAAAGGTCTTTCTTGTGCTTTTTCACCTTTCCTTTTGGATAAAATAAAAGTCGGTGGCGACTCTTGCTAACTGCAACATTTGCGATCAAACGCAAAACCTTCAAGTCAGTTCTCCCACCGGACCACAGAACTGGAGACTCTGCTGGGGAATATTCTAAAAGTGAGGTTACCTTAGGGTTTAGATCACATTTACTTGCTTTTATTGTTTAACTTGTATGCTTTACATTATGGTTCTTTGTTTGGGTTTGAATCCTCTACCCGGATTTTGGATACATTATAGGTAAGTAGCAATACATTGTGGAAACTGTGCAGGGTATACCGACATGGTCTAAGCAATAGCTACGTTATTGCAACATATTTGTGGGTACCGGTAGCCTTTAAGTTAATCAAAGAGAATATGGGGCCGCTGAGTGATGTCATGAAGCACTAATGAACTTTTAGAACCTTTACTTGACCAACATGGCCTTTAGAATGTAGTGAGATGACCGAATTTGGTACAGTCTGAAGTTGGTAGATACTCAATACTACACTCATTGAGGTTTGGTTTCTTGCGATATTTCGGTCGCCATTAAAGAGGCCTGTGCTGAAACAATGACTAAGGAAACAAACCAATGATATTGAGCTCCTTAGAACCCGATTACTATTACTAGGACAGGTTGAGCCAACTAAACTTCAAGAGGGTACTTACCTATAAAAATCCATGTAAGCCTAAACCTAGGGACTTGTTTATTTTGTTAGTATATACATACATGTACATAACATCATGAACATTATAACATCATACACATTCACTAACCATTTCAAGGATTTCGAGATTCATCTTTGTTCTTGTTTTGTAGGATATGGATTCTCTTCGCAGGAAAACTATTCAAGTCAACCTTGTAAGGATCCCTCCATAACTTAAGGAGCTAGCTTCAAGGATTCCTGAAAACTCTCCATTCACCGGGAGACATGGTCGCCTAATCAACTTGGTCACCTCCAACACAGATGAGGACATGGTGAAGGTGCTCTTTCAGTTCTTTGATCCTTTACACCATTACTTCACACTTCCCGACTATCAACTTGTGCCTACTTTGGAAAAATTATCCTGACTCTTGAGGATTCCAATTCTCAACCAACTACCTTTCAACAGTACGGAAAGAGACCCAAAGCCAGAAGAGATTTCTCAAGCTCTACACTTGCACTCATCTGATGTCACAACTCATTGGAAAACAAGAAGTGGTGTCAAAGGTTTCCTAGCAAAGTTCTTGTTTGAGAAAGCCCAAAATTGTTGGAATTCTTTAGACCTGTAAGCTTTTGAGGAAATTGTGGCTATCCTCATCTATAGGATGGTTTTGTTTCCAAATCCCGATCAACTCATAGATGTGAACACTGTTAAAATCTTCATATCCCGCAACCCGGTGCCTACATTTCTAGGAGATATCCTACACTCTTTTCACACTCGCACACTGAGGAAAAGAGGTGTCCTTATGTGTTACACTCATCTCTTGGAAAGATGGTTCTTTTTGCATCTTCCCCAATCTGTATTAAGGAACAAGCAAGGTTCAAGGTGGTCACAAAGGTTGATGATGCTCAAACATTCATATATTCATTGGTGCTCCCGATCCATAGAGAATGTTACTATTGTCGACCGTTGTGGAGAATTTCCTAATGTCCCTTTACTTGGAATTAGGGGAGGTATCACCTACAACCCTTGCTTAGCCTTAAGACAGTTTGGTTGCGTCCAAAGGGATGGCCCGCACGAGATGCTGATTCAAGGTTTAGTATTTGACTACGACAACGACGGTCAAGGTCTTCGCCAGAGATTCATTCGAGCTTGGAGGATGTTAAACAAGGTAGATAGCAATACTTTGGGGCACAATAATTCCATCCCTCTTGAGCCTTACCTCAAATGGGTACGAGCTCATGCTCAGAGTCTTATAATGCCTTACCCCTCCATTCTCCCGGTAATCATTGAGCCTGTCATGGAGGGAGATGTTCCATATACTATCCTACATCCTGACATGCCTACCTCTCTTGAAGACCTACAAAGGGATTGGATACAACTCAAGGGGGAGTGAGATACCTTCGAAACCCAATTCTACACAAGCGAGAAGAAGGTTTTGGAACTCACTAAGCTACTTCATAAGGAACAGACTTTGAATGCCTACATTGCACCAAAGAGGATGCGTACTATCTTTTTATCTTAGAGTTTTTGTATTATTTTGTCCAAGAAGGCATTGATGTACTCAAGCTTTAATCTATTAATATGACGTGTGTTTCCTTTTTGTCTAAAACAAATTTGAATCTTAAAATCCTTGAAAACATTTGCATATGCATTTATCATTCATCATAACATAAACATGTTTCTTGCAACAAGTCTCCTCATCTCTCTACTGTTTATTTCAGTAAGATGGATCTCGAGCAAACGGTGAAGGACCTCCAAGCTCAGAATACACAGTTTCAACAGTTGTTCTTGACCCTAGCCAAAGGACAAGAAGAGTTGAAGACTTTGTTGGCTGAGGAGAAGAAAAAGAAGACAAAGAAGATAGCCAGAGTTCTAAACATGGGAAGAAGGTTCCAAGGATAGACAAGAAGAGTCCTAGACTTTGCAACAACATCCGTTGAGAAAGACAACCAAGATGGGAAGGGAAAGGAAACAGTTGTCCAGTCAGAATCAGAAGAGGAAGAGGAAGAAGAAGACTATTCTGAAGAACAATACCCTCCAGCTGATAACAAGTATAAACATCTCGAAGAGCGATTGAGCGTAATGGAAATACAAAAAGTGTCTGGATTGGACTTTGAGGAATTGGGTCTAGTATCGGGGATTATCATTCCTCCAAAATTCAAAGCACATGTGTTCCTCAAATATGACGGAGTTTCATGCCCTAAAATGCATCTCCGGTCCTATGTGAGGAAAATCCATCCCCATACCGCTGACAAAGACTTAAGGGTACACTTCTTCCAAGACATTCTATTTGGAACTCAACTTGATTGGTTTTATCAGTTAGAAAGAGCCAATGTTCATAACTGGGAATGTGATACGGTGGCAGAACCGACAGTTTTGAAAATGCTGGTTTGCTTGTATTCACAAAATGTCGCGGTAAGCAAGAGTAGCCACCGACTTTTATTTCATCCAATCGGAAAGGAAAAAAGCACAGAAAAAAAAAATCCTTTTTTTGAGATATTCTGAGTACGGGGGGTAGATTATAGAAAGGGAAGGAGTTAGCACCCTTTCTATCCATGGTTTTCCATGGGCTCTTAGGTACTTGCTCATATTTTTAAAATTGCTTGTGTATGTGCTTTGTTTTGAAAAAGTTTGACTTCGTGATAACCGTTGTATCAGTCCTCAAAGGTGTGACGAAGTTGTTTTTGAAAATTGTTTTGAAGAGTGTAAGTGTGAAAAGTTTGATTTGAGCAAGTACCTACTAGCATCTACCTATTCGAAAAAAGGACCGTTTCTATTCTCGTTTCCTTTAGACAATGCTATCATATTATTGAGAAATAGGTAGCACCGTCGTTGGAGTTGTAAGGGTCAATTCGTAAGGGACGTACAATCGCTAAAGCAATATTAGGACGTCTTAGTAATAACCCTAAAGTCTTAAGATCATATTCGAGGCAACATTTCCGAACGGGACTTTTCATCTTTGTTAGCCAGGAGGGAAACCACTAAGACACCCTATACTTAATGATCGTTTACCGAAGGCAACCGAAGTGAGAGTATACCCTAGGAGTGCACATGTGCGAGTGATTTGATTTCAGTTATTATCTTTGCACATTAGGGTTTTCTAGCCGTTTTAAATTATCATGCAATCTTGCCATACAATCCTATCAACATACATCTAAACAGTTCATATTTGCGAGAATTAAAATGCGAGAAAATAAACCTACGCTATTACAAGGCTTCGGGGTAGGGATTAATTACATAGCCAAAAAACCCGCAAAAGACGATAAATAAAAGAAAGTCCTAGATTAAACTATTACATACCGTGGACATTTACATCAATATTGCAAAAATAATAAAGATGCGCAATGAATCGAATGCAAAATAATTAGGGTTTTGACCCCAACTATACCTAATTGTAATTTAAAGGGAAAATCATTTTTTTTGTCGTTTTTTTGTTATTTGAGAAAATAAAGCTCAATTGAAAAAAAACCTAATTACTAATTAAATTTAATTTAAGAAAAATAATTAAATTACACTATTTTTTGTATTTTTATTTTTGAGAAAGAAATGAATATTAAATCAAGAATCTAACCCTAATTTTTCTAATTGGTTTTAATTATATAAAAAAAGTTAGAATTTCCCTAAATTAAATTAAACTAAATTAAATTAAATTTGATTAAAAAAAACCTAATTCTAATTTTTTTGTAAACTCTTGATTTTATGATTTTTATGAAAAAGAGATAAATTTTGTTAAAAATAATTAAGCAAATAAAATAAAATAAAAGAAATAAATTAGAGAAAAGAAAAAAGAATGAGCCTGATAGCATTATCAAAAGAGGGGGTGTTGCTTGAAATTTCTTGGCCCAACAAGCTCCTGGCCTTGTTGACGTTGCCCAATCCCATGTGCAGGTTTGACTGGAGCGCATGGTGGTCCTTCATCATAGGCATATTGGATCTGGCCAGGAGTACATCAAATGGCTGATGTTGAGAGTGCATGGAGTACGCTTGAGAATGTGAAGCACTAGATTGACCTGAAATTGTTGAGAAAATAAAATGCACACGCCTGGGATCGAAACCAGGACATGTGCATCAAAGGCTAACATCCTCACCATCTGCGCTAACATGTCAATTGTGATAATAATGAAATAAATGGAATATAATGCAAACAATGTGCAATGCCTCCCAAAACGCGCGAAAATTCAAACGAGCCATTCACACATTGCCACACCATTGTCTTCTTTATTGATTCTGTCGTTTTAGGTAAAAGGACTTTTACCTACGGGCATCAAGCATAGGTATAGCCCCTGTTCATTCTAAAATCCTGTACGTGCATGATAAATGAAAACCAATGGTACCAATCAGCTCGGTTCAACCTCACGAGCATCATGGTGTCATTATCAATGTCCAATTTTTCCTGTATAAGAAACCCCTAAAAACAAAGAACAAACCCTAACCATGGCAGTTTTACGTTCATTCAATAAAAATGCAATTGAATATAGTCATTAGCTTGCAAACTTCTCAAGGATTATAAATATGCCAATCAATCATGCTAAATATGCCAGAATAAATATATTCGAATTCAAGAAAATAGGCAAACCGTGTGAACATTACAGGGTGATTCTGAGTGTCCCAGGCCTTGCAAACGATCTTGTTGGCTTCAGGGATGATTCAAGAATCTGAATTGATCTTTTGAAACCCTTGAAACGGCCTGTGGAACACAATTCGATCAACACTTTTTCCTTCAATTTTTGCAATTGGTTCTGCCTCTTTCACGATTTCTCCCCCTCTCCTTTTGGTCTGCCTTTGTTCCTTAAGTATAATAGAGTGCATTAGGGTTAATATTTGCATCCAATCTTTTCCATTTATGAAGATTGATCATTGATTTAATCCTTGCAGCAAATCTTTCCAAATCAAGCATTTTCAATCTTTTTGTGTCCATATGAAGCCTTGCACGATTTGATCTTGTCTCCAGCTGTATAATGAATCTAATCATGCACAAAATCTCAAGGTTTTATTGATTTTTGATATTTTCATTATTTTATATTGATTTTATTTGATTTAAATGAAATAAAATCAAAATAAATAACAAAAATAAAATAATGACAAGTGGAAAGGCTCATGGGTCGTGGATCACATTACAAAGTCAGTGCAAGCATAAAAAGTTAGGCCCATTTAGCAAAAAATGCAATTTTGGACACATTTGACTTTTGGCAATTTTGCAAAAAGGGTCAACTTGGCAAATGCATAACTCTCTCAATTTTGACCCTAGAGATGTGTTTTTGGAGTTTTTAGAAAGCTTAGGATGTCCTATAAGCAACCTTTTTTGTCTCATCTCAATTGAGTCTTCCATGTTTATGTATGGAGCTTTGACCCAAAAGGTGTTTTTGTTGACTTTTCAAAATAACCTATAATGTCCAAATTGATATCTTCTTGTGAGTGCATATTTTGAACTTGGGAGCTGAGGATGAATTGTAGGGAATTACATCCTCTTCAAAATGAGCTTTGGATGGGTCATTTTTGATAAAGTATTGGAAAGTTATGTTTGGTCAAAGTTGAGTTGACTTTTCCTATAAAACCCTAATTTAGCAACTTTTGGGTTTTGATGAATTGTGAGCAATCCTTGAGGAATCATAATCAAACCTTGATAAAATGATGAATAATACTTAAAAATGAGAATGTTGACCAAAAATATTGAAGTTTGACTGTATGTGGGCCACAATTGACTTTTAACCTAGAACAGTCGATTTCTAGGAACTTAAGCAATTGACTAAGCAAATTTTCTCTGCAAGGCTTGAAACTTGATATAGATGATCTTGAGAACATATTAGGACAATGGTGAGCATTTGGAATCCTTTGGACTTAAGTATCTTGATGCAAAATGAAACCCTAATTTGAGATAGACTGCCTTATGAGAGAGTTTGTCTGGTCAACTCTTGGACTTCCTTGAGCAATTTGAGGACCTCACTTGACATGTATTGAGAAATATGGGAGGGAAAATTTTGGGGTACAACAGGGAAGATCTTGCTACAGCCTTTTACAAACAATACCAATACAATGCTGATTTTGCGCCTACTCGTACTCAACTCTAGAGTATGGCCATGATTTCCAATGAAGGTTTCAAAGACTATGCGCAAAAATGGAGAGACTTGGCTGGAAGAGTTCAACCTCCTCTATCTGAAAGAGAATTAGTAGACATGTTTTTGGGCACCTTGTCTGGTCCTTTCTTCAATCACCTAATTGGGAGTTCGTCGGCAGGTTTTACTGAATTGATATTGACCTAAGAGAGGATAGAAGCCATTTATCGGTAAGAAAGAAGTGGTTGCTGTTTATCCTCAGAGAAATCAAGATAGGGCCGAACGCCGTCCAATGGTGGGGGTTGTTATGATTCCGAAACCTGCGCCTGATCAGCAAAGAAACAACCAACCAAGGATGGAAAGACCAGTCAGACAATTCACCATAATTAACATGACCTTATCTCAAGTATTGCCACATATGTTAAGATCCAACTTAGTGACCTTGAAAGAAGCTCCAAAGAACCCTAACACAACATCTCCTCACTACCATCTTAATGATCGTTATGCATACCACTCTGAGAGTCCCGATAATGACACTAACAACTGTCGGGCTCTAAAGAACAAGGTACAAGACCTTATTGAAGCCAAATAAATTGAATTCGATGCGCCCGAAAAGCCAAATGTCATTTCTGCCCCTATGCCCAAACACGACCATACTACCAACACCGTTGAAGAAGATATGTTTGTTACTTCAGTTGATGAACTTGTGACCCCACTCATGATTATCAAAAAGAATTTGTTGATTTCCAGTGTATTCCCAGGCTGCGATAAAGGCTTTCATTTCTGTTTGTCCTCACCAACCAACTGTCCTTTGTTGAAAGCAGGCGTCCAGTGCCTAATAGATAACAAGGAAATTTTGTTTGAAAATACTTTTGTTCCACCTGTTCCTCTTAATGATGTGTCTATCATTACCATTTCTGCCAATTCTTCTAGGGTCTCCACCAAAAGACCCATTAGAATTACATCAGTTCCAAAAGTAGCTCCTTTGATAATTACAATGCCTGGACCAGTCCCGTATTCGTCAGACAAAACCGTACCATGGAATTATGGAGGGGATGTCTACTACCACGGTATCAAGCAAGATTGGCCAGCTGCCGAATATTCAAGTTCTGAGAAAGTTAACTCTGATATTAGTAATATTGCAGGGACTAGCAAGATTACCCGAAGTGGAAGGATATTCTCTCTAGAAATTGCTCCCCCAAAGCAGTTTCTGGACCCGTAATCATTCTTGTTGTTGTTGCTCCTCCGAAGGCTATTCCCAGTCTTACAATCATCTCCACTAATACTCCAACTGACAAAGCTGTTACAATCCCTGCTAATACTCCTACTGACATTCTTGCTGCCGATTTAACCGAGACTCGAGGTAAAAGTATTCTGATTGAGCCTGTCTGGACGAAGGCACAGTCATTGGCTATCCCTGAAACCTCCCAGAAAGAGATGGAGGTGAAGCCACCGGCAGAAAACACAGATCCACCACCAAACTTTATTTATCCCGAAGGAAGGGGAAATATCGATAAAACCACAAGGGAATGGATAAGATGGTCTTGCGACCAAGAGAAAGGGTAAGGGAGTCGGTTATGCGAGAGGAAGGTATTAGCACCCCTCACATCCGTTGTACCCAACGAGATCTATTTTGTTTGTTTGTCTTAAAGGGTGTATTTATCTACAATTATGCTTTCTTAAGGGGAAATGAATGGTTTTTATTATTGTGTTCGTGAGGGTTTCACGACCCTTTGCCTACGTATCCAATGAAGGAATCAGAACACCGTAGTTCCTCTAGAAAAGGGTTTGTTTGTTTGTGTTTCTTAGTGGGTGACACTAATGCATGCATTCTAGCGATAGGCACAACCGGTATCACGGTAGAACGAAGATAACTTGCCCTTTCGGGGAGCTTTTGATTGGTTGAGCGTTTTTGCGAGTTTTAAAATAAATTCAAGTAATGATTAAGTGTTTTTGGATTTTTGATTTGTGAGTGTTATGTTTTGATTTATTTTATGGTTTTATCAAATTAAATAAACAAATAAAATTTGAAAATAAATTCGAACCTAATTTAAACATATTCTAAATATATAACTATTTTTGTGATTTTATATTAAATTAAATATATGGTGAATCAAAAGTAAATCAAAGCCTACTTCTAAAATATTCTAATACCTTTTGAAAATTTTAAGTAAAGAAAATATTGAAAGGAAATCAAAATCTAACTCTAAATATTTTTGTTATTTATATAATATAAAGAAGACTAAAAGAAAAATAAATATATTCTAACATTTTGTGAAAATAAAAATATTAAAACCTAAGGCCCATTGGTTAAGACAACAAGGCACTGGGGGTATTGAAGCAGAATGGTGGTGATGTTGATGGTGAAGCTGATTGGGCTTAACGTGATGAGCCCACATGCTACAAAAGCAATTTAACAAAAATAATAAAAGAGCATTGCAGGGCCGGACCGGGTCAACGGGGTCCGAACCCAGCTCCTCTAAAACAAAGCCAATGGGTTGATAAAACCCTAAAATGGCGCCTTCTACCCCCTTTTCCACTCTCTTCGATCTCTCACGCTATCTCTCGCTCTTTCTCTATTCGAAGTAACAACAAACCTTCATCTCCATTGAAACCGCCCATCAATTCTCATTTCCTCGATCTCTCATCTCAGTTATGTTCCTCTTAAACTCAACTTAGAAACCCTAACAATAAACCACAAAGATTCTTCTAAGGTACAAACTTTTTTCTCCTTCGCTTGCCAATCTCTAAGATTCTTCTGATACTCTTCTCCTTCCCTTACTTCTGTGATCCTCTGTATCCAAGTTTTTTTAATCATTTTGTGTTGTTTTCGCTGCTTCAACGCAGAAGAAGATGATGCGTAATGGTGTGGTACGGTTATGCTGAAGCAGAGTTATTGCCTGTTGATGATGATGCATTTTTTTTGCAGGTGCAAAGATTGATGGAGATATTGACGATGAGGTGAGCAAAGAGTGATGATGATATGGAATTGAAGAACAAAGAGAGTGGTGTTGTTCTGCAGAAAGAGTGCATAGAGGATTTAAGAGGTTTTATTGTGATTCTTCAAGGGTTGTTCTAAAAAATTTTGTGTGTGAAAAGATGTCGTGAATTTAGAAAGAGAGAAAGAGTTTTTTCTTGTGTATTTTTGCTGTGTATTTCACTATAGGTTTGAGGTGAACGGATGGAGGAAAGTTTGCGGTGTTGTGAAACAGGGCGTTGAATAAATTGCAGCAGATATTTTTAAGGGTTGAGTTTATGGTGATTTCGGATATGAGGGAGAATTTGTGATGGAGGTTATGGGAGTGATGGATGGGGGGAGTACAGGGACTAGGGTGAGCTGATAAGGTTTTATTACAGTCACGGTTAATGCGTTGAAGCAGCGGGGGGTTTGAGTTAAGGTTTGCAATGAATGTATGCAAGTATAGAATGAGGTTAAGGGAGATTGTTCGAGGATAGTGAGTCAGAGGTTTTTTGTAGGTTATTGTGTATAATCCTTTTTTACTGATCTCTCTATCATTTTTACTCAACTCACCTTGTTTCTTTTGATTGTTTCCAGGTTCATCAAGAATAAAACAAATTAAAACATACTCAAAGCAACAAACGATTTTAACAAAATTGAACAACAATCTTTGGCGAAGGTAATTCAACAAAATGAGGCATAAATAAGCATATCAAAGCAAGTATGGTTGGAGATTTCAGAAAAAATACCAACTCCGAATGTTCTCGGAGGTGAAGATATCCCCTGGTAACTTCCCTTCTACTATGCTTCTAATATTCTCTGGTTTTCTTAACTAGTTTCAAAACTTTCTCCATCCTTGCTTGATTTTGAGTTTATAGGTTTTATTGGAGTTATGGAATTGAGTTTGATGAAAACTTGAAGTGCTAACAGAAACTTGGATGTTTGGAGGAAAGATCTGGATATAACTTCTACATAAATTTTGTAGTGTTTTTTGCTAATTTCTCTCTTCTAATTTCTTCATGTTTTTTACAGTGTGATCTCCTGTTGCTTCGTATCTTTTTTTTATCCCTGCTTTTGCTTTGGCTGTTTGTTTTATAACAGCTGAGAGGTGGGCGTTGGAGGGAAAGTGTATGAGATTTGAACATTGTTGGAAAGCTGACTTGTGGCCTTAGAATGCAGGTTTTTCTTATGCCTACTTTGGTGCTAATTTTGGCTCTCTTAGTGCAGGTTTGGGACAATAATAGAACAGTAGTAGCAATAAGTTTTAAGCTTTGTTTGTAGGTCTATTTTTGGTAATTTTGCAGGACTGGCCTGTGGGGCTGTTTTAGTTTTTGTATGATGCAGGTTCTCTCTTTTCTCTTTCATCTTTCTATGATAAAAAGCTAATTTTCTTTTTATTCCAATAAATCTGAAGGGTTGGCTATTTAGGAACATGATGATGTAGGGTTTTGACCCTGAACTAGTGCAAGCTTACACTGCCATTTTGTTTTGCTACTGCTATTTTTTTCTCATGAATTGTTGTTGTGTTATACTTGTTGCTGCCTGCTGTTTTGTAGTGTCGTTTGGCTTATGGTGCTTGTTGCTATTATTTGCTTTTTTTTGTTTTCTGGCCTGCAGATTTTGTGATGCAGTGCTTGTTGGTTGCAGCTTTGGGCTTGTTGCACTTGCAGCTGCTGTCTTGCTTGTTAGACAATGTTGGCAATTTTCCTTTTTTTTGTGAACCAAAAGGGAAACTTTTTGTGATTTGCAATCGGGAGAAATGGTCCATGATTAAAGATAAACCCCTTTTGATATCTGATTCCAAACACCAACCCTGATGATGAGCATTTTTATTTAGCAAATAATTCTTGCTTGGACTTGATGTTAACTAACTTCTTTCTTTTCTTGTTTCATGATCAACGAGAATTGGACGGCCAAAGCGAGATTGAATGATAAAAATACCATGGTGAGGAGTGAGGATGAATGGCTTGAAGGTGAAGCAAAGAGATTTTGAAGAAACAACATTTCCCTTGTAAAAAGATTTGCAGCTTGTATTTCAACAATTGTAATTTATGATTTCACATGCTCTGTAATCTTTCCCAAAAATGTAATGAACACAAAAACTTGAATGATATATTATGAATGAATTTGTTGTATGAGAATTAAACAAACTTATGAATTTTGATTGAAAGTAACAATTTCCACTTGAATGGTTTGAATGCACATCTTGCTGTTATAACTTGAATTTCAAGAAATCATGGACAAATGTTGTAACTTGTATTTCAAGCAATCATGCGCCTTATCTTTCAAAATCCAATCAAACTCTCAAACAAAATAAATGCTTAAGAATTTAATTCCCTTTGGTTAATTCGAACCCAAAACAACGGTCACTCAAACCTTATCTTCATATCACGCCTGAACCAAACTTGCACTCTTAAACAAAACTTTAACTTTGAGACTCACATCACAAGTAACTTGCAAGTTAAGCAACCCAAAAGATGTCTTGATCATCATGAACCCCCAGCCTTATTTCTTGTGCCCTAATTTCACAGTCGTCAACTTAAACTTCAAACTCTCGAATCAGTGACTTAGAGACTTTTAAGAAGAAAGCTTGAAATGCGAGGAGATGAAATTCTTGACCTAATGCACTGAGCTTTGAGCCATCTTTGGGGCAGGCGAAAGAAAAATCTTCACAAAAACCAAGGACCCAAAACCCTAGCATCTTGACCAACATATAGGGAAATAAATCCTAATCTAGGCTCTGATGAATTTGAGCAAGAAACAACCTCGTAACTTGATGAAAAAATTCATTCCACGATCCACTAATCCAGAACCAGAAGAATTCCCTTTCACCTGATAAGAGAACTTCAAAAAAAATTAGACATAAAGAGGGCACAACTCTAATACCTCAAACCAAAGCGGCTGATTTCATGAGATGCGGGATATGCAAATAACTGAGTAAAAATGGTGCAAATGGGATGCAAAGTTCAAAGCCAGACAAGAGTAAAGGAGATAGGGAAAATTTTGGGTACGATAGGAGGAAATTCTAAAGATCATAAAAAGAAGCGACTACGATGTAGTTGAACAACTGGGGAAAACTCCATATAAAATTTCCATTCTAACTTTACTACTATACTCCGAGGCGCATGCAAAGGCCTTGGTAAAATTCCTGAAAACTGCCCATGTACCCCAAGAAACATCTGCCGATCAGTTCCAAGACTGCGTAGCCAACTTGACCGCGGATAATGGTCTAGGTTTTTCGAATGTTGATTTAATGCCAAGAGGAAGGAAGCATAATGAGGCATTGCATGTTTCAGTGGAATGCAGGGGCACAACCTTGGCTCATGTTTTGGTGGACACTGGCTCATCTCTGAATGTATTGCCTAAGAAGGCTCTTGATAGGCTTGACTGTGAGGGATTAACATTGAAGCCAAGTAACATAGTAGCAAGGGCCTTTGACGGATTAAAAAGGATGGTGAATGGGGAAGTGGATATCCCCATAAAGGTTGGAACCCAAATATTTGATTCAACTTTTTATGTAATGGATATTCTCCCTTCACATTCCTACTTGCTAGGCCGTCCATGGATTCACAATGATGGCAATGTTACTTCTACGCTGCACCAAATACTGAAGTATCCAATTCAAGGAAAGATTATCACCGTTCATGGAGAAGAAGAGTATATGATCAACCATCTAAATTCCTTCAGATACATGGAATTAGATGGTGAATTTATTGAAACTCCATTCCAACACTTTGAGGAAGTCCCACAAGATATGGCAGTAACCAGGGTTGTTCCCAAAATCACAAGGCCTCCACTCAGAATGTCATCATTGAAGGATGCAAAGGCAGTGATAGAAGAAGGTGGGTGCACTATTTGGGGACAACTCCCAGATATCCCATACAAGTCTGATAAATTTGGCCTGGGTTTCACTTCAAATGCTCAGAAGGCTGTATGCCGCGCTCGTGCTGGAGGACCATCCCTGAAGATCAGCAACCGTGAAGTCAACGTGGTAGAGGATGATGAAGATGTTTGCAATCTGGAAGATTGGATCTTCCCAACTGTCAATGGATGGCTTAATAATTGGGAGGCTAGAGATTTCGTCCCGATCACTTTTATCCCACAGTAATTTGTCTTTACATTTTGTTGGATCTGTAATATTAAAACAATTCAAACTCTTAAAACCTTGTGTCTTACCCGAGGCACAATGGTCCATTTGTAAGGGTTATCATCTCATTTACATATGACATCAATGAATCATGGACGTTTTGCATACAAACTTTGTGATCATTGTTTTTCTTTTTACATTTTTTCTTTCAAAGATAGTTATACCATTACACACACTCACACTCACAATGCAGGTCTACATCCATTATGGATCCCATGGATAACGGTTCTGCGATGGCTTTTTGTGACTCTGAAAATCTAATCTACCAAGCTGAAGACGAAGGTGAGGAAGATTGTGAAGTACCAGGGGAACTTTCCAGATTACTACTGCAAGAAGAGAGAACCATTCAGCCTCACGAGGAACCCGTGGACACAATCAACCTGGGTACCGAAGAATACAAAAGAGAGGTCAAGGTGGGTGCCAATCTAGAACCAAGTGTCAAGGAACGTCTAATTCAGTTGCTACACGAGTATGTTGAGGTCTTTGCCTGGTCGTATGAAGATATGCCAGGACTTGATGCAGATATTGTGGTACATCGTCTACCTAGAAAAGAGGATTGCCCACCGGTAAAACAAAAGGTCCGTCGAATGCGACCACATATGTCAAAGAAGATTAAAGCATAAGTCATGAAACAATTCAATGCTGGATTCTTGGCCGTCACCTCCTATCCGCAATGGGTTGCCAATGTTGTTCCCGTGCCCAAGAAGGACGGCAAGGTACGAATCTGCGTGGACTACAGAGATTTAAATAGGGCAAGCCCTAAGGATGATTTCCCACTTCCCCACATTGATATCCTAGTTGACAATACTGCACAACACAAAGTGTTTTCCTTCATGGACGGTTTCTCAGGTTACAACCAAATCAAAATGGTGCTTGAGGACATGGAGAAAACAACATTCGTCACACAGTGGGGCACTTTCTGCTTCAAGGTGATGCCATTCGGACTGAAGAATGTTGGGGCAACCTATCAGCATGCCATGGTAGCTTTATTTCACGACATGATACATCACAAAATAGAAGTCTATGTAGACGACATGATAGCTAGATCTAAACAGAAGAAGAGCATCTTGACCATCTACAAAAACTCTTTGAGAGACTAAAGAAGTACATGCAGAGGTTAAACCCAAATAAATGCACATTTGGAGTAAGGTCTGGTAAGCTCATAGGCTTTGTCGTCAGCAATAAGGGTATTGAAGTAGATCCTGATAAGGTGAAAGCAATACAAGAGATGCATGTTCCTCGTACTGAAAAAGAAGTCAGAGGGTTCTTGGGACATTTTAACTACATTTCCAGATTCAGTTCTCACTTGACAGCTACCTGTGAACCAATCTTCAAGCTATTGAAGAAAGATCAAGTAGTCAAATGGAATGATGAATGCCAAACTTCTTTCGACAAGATTAAAGAGTACCTACAAGAGCATCCTGTGTTGATGCCACCAGTCGAGGGAAGACCATTGATCATGTATCTGACTGTTTTAGAAAATTCAATGGGGTGTCTACTGGGGCAGCATGACGAGTCTGGCCGAAAAGAGCACGCCATTTATTACCTGAGCAAAAAGTTTACCGACTGTGAAACAAGATATTCACTGCTCGAGAAAAGTTGCCGCGCTTTGGCATGGGCTGCTCTCCGGCTAAGACAGTATATGCTGACCCATACTACCATGCTGATATCTAAAATGGATCCAATAAAATACATCTTCAAGAAACCTGCTCTCTCTGGGAGAATAGCAAGATGGCAGATGATCCTGACGGAATATGACATACAATATACTACCCAGAAAGCTATAAAGGGCAATGTACTAGCTGATCACCTTGCTCACCAAGCTGTTGAAGGCTACCAGTCCATGAAGTTTGAATTTCCAAATGAAGACATCATGATGGTAAACAACTGTGAAGAACTCAGGCCATATGACGGACCTGAACAAGGATCCCGATGGACCCTGGTTTTTGATGGGGCATCTAATGCACTTGGCAATGGTATTGGTGTTGTACTCATATCTCCTGAAGGATGTCATACTCCTGTTACAGCAAGACTCTACTTCAATTGTACAAATAACATGGCGGAATAAGAAGCATGCATCTTCGGTCTCAAAGCTGCCATAGACTTGGGGATCAAATCTTTGAATGTATTCGGAGATTCAGCTTTGGTTATCATCCAGATCAAAGGGGAATGGGACACCAAACACCCTAACCTTATCCCTTACAAAGAACATGTTTTGACATTGCTCCCACATTTTGAGAAAATTACCTTCGAGCATTTCCCGCGAGAAGAAATTCAGCTAGCAGACGCACTAGCCACAATGTCATCTATGTTTAAACTTAAATGGGATAATGAGGCTCCCCAGATTACCATTGAATGAAGGGATGAACCAGCACACTGTCATGAGATAATACCAAAGAAGTAGTGGACCAGCCTTGGTTTCACGAAGTCAAGAGGTATCTCGAGGCCTAAGAATACCAAGAAGGAGCTTCAGTTAACGATAAGAAGTTCTTAAGGAGATTCTCTGCTAAATTCTTCCTTAGTAATGGCATTCTTTACAAACGCAACCATTACTCTGTATTACTTTGGTGCATAGACAAGGTTGAAGCTGAGAGTATCATGGCTGAATTACATGAAGGCACTTTTGGCACCCATTCCAATGGGCATACGATGGCAAAGAAAATCCTAAGGGAAGGCTATTACTAGTCTACCATGGAAGCAAATTGCTATCAACACTCTTGAACTTTCCATAAGTGTCAGATCTATGCTGACAAGGTGCACGTACCTCTGGTTCCTCTGAATGTCTTGACAGCTCATTGGCCCTTTGCTATGTGGGGAATAGATATGATTTGGGAAATCAAGCTGACAACCTCTAATGGACACCGCTTCATCTTAGTGGCCATTGATTATTTTACAAAGTGGGTGGAGGCAACTTCCTTCTCTTCCGTCACCAAGAATGTTGTCTCCTGGTTTATCAAGCAGAATCTCATCTGTCATTACGGTATCCCGGAGAGGATCATTACTGATAATAGTACAAACCTGAACAATACTATAACCACCGCCTTGTGCGAGCAATTCAAGATTCAGCATCACAATTCTTCCCCTTACCGGCCAAAGATGAATGGTGTTGCCGAAGCCGCGAATAAGAACATTAAAAAGATCATACAGAAAATGACAGTCACATACAAAGACTGGCATGAGATGCTACCATTAATTCTCCACGGGTATCATACCACAACTCGCACATCAACCGGGGCAACACCCTATTCTCTGGTATACGACATGGAGTCCATTTTTCCTATTGAGGTCCAGATCCCCTCTCTAAGAATTATGAAGGATGCAGGGTTGAGTGAAGAAGATTGGATCCAGACTCGACTTGACCAATTGAACTTAATTGATGAAAAAAGGCTTCCTGCTGTTTGCCATGGTCAAATGTATTTAAAACGGATGATCAAGGCTTTCAACAAAAAGGTCAGGCGCCAAGTGTATCAAGTTGGAGATCTGGTGATCAAACGTATCCTACTGCCGCAAGGTGATCCCCGGGGAAAATAAACTCGTACATACGAAGGACCATTTGTAATCAAAAACATATTCTCCGGTGGAGCAATGATCTTGACCACCATGGATGGCGACGACCTGCCACACCCTGCGAACGTAGACATAGTCAAAAGATACTACGCATAAATGACCCGCTAGGTTGACGCACCTAGGCAAAACAAGGGCATCCCGGCGAACCAAAAAGGTTCGGGCAAAAATTAGGGATAAAAACAAAAATCTTTATACCCGGCAAGTTGAAAACCCGAAAGGGCAACTTGGGCAAAAAAGGGTATCCCGGTGGACTGAAAACCCGAAAGGGCGGTCCAGGCAAAAGTTAGGGAATTAAAGCGTATGACTATGTCCCGTTGGATCACCTTACGGACAACTTGAAAACTCGACATTTCTGACCAATTCAATCATCTTCGGACAAGGCAACAAATGGACAAGATGCTCAGAGATACAAAGGCTATAGAAGAATGGGAACCCCATGGGATTATTGCACATAGCTATCTTTTCTTTGTATTAAAATTTTCATTTTTTACAACGGCATTCTCTTACTAGAATGTTTGTCTCATTGTACAAAAATACTCACTCAAAGTCAATACGAATATATCCCTTTGAAAGTGCAAAAACTATCTGTTTTTTTCTTTTCGCTTGTGTTTTGTTTACAAAAACATCCAATGATTCATTGTTGAACATATGCATTTGAATATAATTACTGTTTATAAATAAACAAAATAAAAGACAATCGCTGATGGCTTTAAGGGATAGGGAAATCTCTCTAAATTTATCTCTATAAAGTTCCCCACAGTGAGCAGTTTAATCCCCAATAGAACAAAGCTTCCAGTTATCAATCCCTAGTAGAAGTCGTCAAATTTCTCTGAATTCCCCAGATAGGATTTTTCAAGCAGTACACGACATTTCTCTTACAACAGAGTTTACTTCTCCAAGCAGAAATTCATCAACACTTAGACTTCATAACATGAAGACTTATACTCCATATTCCTCAGCAGCAGTCAGGGATTTATTTTCCTCAATCCAACAGCAGTGCAACAGATTAGCTCACATGCGCATACATCACATCCATATATTATAAACATTGATAACAAGAATGCATTATACTATGCATTTCATACAACATAAACATTGCATATTAGCTAACATTTTATCTTTTTCAGGATAAGATTATTCAAACAACTACCATTAACAATGTTCAAAGATTTCAGATACAGTTCAGATACGCTCCAGACACGAATGCCATTCTGATACTCATTCAGATTCAACTTTCAAGATACAGTCTGGATACGCTCCAGACACGGATGCCATTCTGATACTAATTCAGACGTAACTCTCAAGATACAGTTCATATATGCTCCAGACACGGATTCAATTCTGATACTCATTCAGATTCAACTCTCAGATATAGTTCAAATACGCTCCAAACACAGATTCCATTCTGATACTCATTCAAAATCAGCTTCCAGATACAGTTCAGATACGCTCCAGACACGGACGCCATCCTGATACTCATTCTTTCAGCTTACAAATTACAATTCTACAATCACTCTTGGATGGAATTTACAAGCCCATCTCCAACAAATTTCTATTACCTCTCCAAATGGAATCTTTAAGCCCATTCCCTCTACCATCACATCGCCGAGTGCAAATTTCTGGGCACTCTAGTGTCCAATCGTCTTCCACCTTCGAGTCACGAATGGCAAAACATGCCAATCTAACTCCTCAGGCTTAAGAAGATTGAACAAGGGCAGCTGTTGTACCCCAAAATTTGTCCTCTCATTTATCAAGAATTTTCTCACAAGATCTCCCTTGACCCAATGCTGCACTAGGGTTTGATCAGCTCAAGACACCTCTTTGGGCACTGATGACCAAAAATAGGGTTTGAGTTTGCACAAGGATATTTGAGCTTCCAATTCCCCATATGACTTTCATGGATCATTATGGAACCTCAAGATTACTCATGTCAAGTTTCAAGCTTTAAATCACACTTTTGATCAGTCAATGGAGCAGTTGACCTAAAAATCAATTGTGTTGGGGAAAAAGTCAACTATGGACAATTCACAGTCAAACTTCATAATTTTTGGTCCACATCAACATTTTAAACTCATGTGTATCATTTGATCAAGTTTGGACCATAACTCCTTAACAAATTTGATCAAATCTCCAAAAAGGCAAAATGGTCAAAATTAGGGTTTTGACCGGGAAAGGGCAATTTCTGATTTTTGACCTAGCAAATGGTCAATTGGTTTAAGGAATGATCTCAAGAGTCCAATTTCATCATTTTGACCTAATGACATGGTTCAAAACATTGCAAGTCCATTGGATTGACATATGAATTTTTCAGTCAACTGATCAAAAGTCAACTGTATACTGAAAAGTCAAACTTTGACTTTTTGGTCAAATTCAAGTACCAAAGATCACAATTCATAAAAACATGAAACTTGTTCATCAAGAAATCAAGAATTCAAGATTTCATCTTAAAATGTTAAGATTTCTTAACTTAAAATTTTTTCTAAGTATGGAAAATTTCTTATTTTTTCATAACTTTGAGCCATTTTTTTACCATGATGCAAGATGATTCAAGAGAAACTTCTAACATGAAAGTTGTAGATATCCATGTAATCTACAACTTTTATTTACACAAATTCTTCCAAAAATGCTTAGATCTCAAGTTACAACTTTATGAACATAGGGTCATGAAACAAAACACTTAGTGAAATTTTGCCCTAATTTGGACAGGATTTTGACCTAACTTCATGACATTTTTTCACATAGTTCCAAGTGAAATCTTCAAAAGAAATTCAAATATGGGTTATAGAGCACATTGCAAGCTCTCCAAAATGTCAAAGACCTTCTTGAGATCATTCTTTAGGAGGGAGAATCGAAGAGATGAAGTTAGGGTTTTGTCACTTGAATTACAAGTCATTTTTGATGAACACATGAACCAAATCCATGCTAGGCTGCATAATCCTTGCTTTGTAGGCCTCAAACTTGTTTTTCACTCCATAATTAATGGTTTACACAACTGATTATGCCCTTATCCAAGTGTTTCAAGCTTTGTCCAAATCAATTTGCCATTTTAGGGAGAAAGTAACATATCCATTCTTGTAAAGGAAGCTTTATGCACAAAGTCAGCTTCTTGAGCTACCAACTTGTTTTCCTTGATTACACTCCATCCACAAATTCATAAGGATTGTGTTGAAAGTATTTAACAACTCTATAAACCAAGTACAAAGCATTGAAACTTGGTTTCTCAAAAAATCACATGTTATGCATAAACTTATGATTTTGAATTATGATCAACTAGAGCATTCTAAACTTGTTGCTTATAAATATAGTCACTATTTGTGAGCTAGAGGACGATCTTGAACACTTCGAAATACACCAAAACTCTCTCAAATCAGAAATTGCACAAAAACTCCATTGTTGCACCGTTTCTGACCTTGAACATCAAACTCCCATTTCCCTCGTGCGTTTCTTGGCCTTTTAGTTTCTAAAGCTTCCTTACATCAAATACAACTCATCCCCGTCCTTATTCCAGAACTGTAACACCATTTACCATAACTTCTATAACCAAAAAATAGAGTCTGCAACTTGACTTCTCCAGGCCATTTCAACCATCCATTGTTCAAGCTAACTGTTGTACCCCAAAATTTGCCCTCCCATATTTCTCAAAACATTTCAAGAAGGATCCCCAAGTTGCTCAAGGAAGTCCAAGGGTTAACCAGACAAGCTCTTTCCTAAGGTAGTCTACCTCAAATTAGGGTTTCATGTTGCATCAAGATACTTGAGTCCTAGGGATCCCAAATTCTCACCATTGTCATAATATGTTATCAAGATCATCCATGTCGAGTTTCAAGCCTTGTAGAGGAAGTTTGCTCAGTCAATTGCTCAAAAGCCTGAAAAATCGACTATGCTAGGGCAAAAGTCAACTGTGGCCCACATACAGTCAAACTTCAAGAGTTTTGGTCAACATCCTAATTTTGAAGTATATTTCATCATTTGGTAAAGGGTTGATCATGATTCATCAAGGGTTTCTCATAATTCATCAAAACCCAAAAGTTGCTAAATTAGGGTTTTGTAGGAAAAGTCAACTCAACTTTGACCAAGCATAACGTTTTCATACTTTATGAGAAATGACCCATCCAAAGCTTATTTTTAATAGGATTAAATTATATACAATCCATATTCATCTCCCAAGTTCAAAATATGCACTCACAAGAAGTTATGAATTTGGACATTATAGGTCAATTTGAAAAGTCAACAAAAACACCTTTTTTGTCAAAGCTTCATACATGAACATGGAATACCAAATTGATATGAGAAAAAAAGGGTTGCTTATAGGACATCTCAATATTTCTAAAAAGTCAAAGAACACCTTCAAAGAGTAAAAATTGAGGAAGTTATGCATTGGTGAAGTTGGCCTTTTTTGCAAAATTGTCAAAAGTCAACTATGCCTAAAATTCCAAATTTTGCTAAATGGGCCTAACTTTTTGCACTTGTTTTGAGTTGGTAGCATGGTCCACGAGCCCTAGCCCTTTCCACTTGTCATTATCTTATTTTTATTATTTATTTTTATTTTTATTTGAATTAAATCAATTTAAATCAAAACAAATCATAGAAAATCCAAAACATTGAAATCCAAAGATCTTGAACATGTTTCAGGTCCTATATCTAGATAGCATAAGATTGAATTCATGTAAAGCCTTGGTGTGCACAAAAAGATTAAATTTGGCCTATTTTTGGAAAGATATTCAAAGGAATCAAATCAAAATCAAAAGCCATGATTGATAAAGATTGAGCACACTTTTTCAACCCTAATTCATTCCTCAATACATAAGGAACATTGGCAGACCTAAATCAAGGCTGGAGAGAGGCGCAAGAACAAGAACAAGAACAAAACTTGAAAAAAATCATAAAAAGTGTTGAGTCGAATTCATACTTCCAGGCATCCTCAAGACCTTCTAGCCATCCCAATTGCTTCCTAGGATCACAAGCAAGCGAAACCAATCAAGAACAAGGAGTTTCCAACCCTGTAACTCGTTGTAAGTCAGTCACAACATTGCCTTTTTCTTGAATTCGAATTGCATCATTCTGACGCTTATAGCATGAAATAACTATATATTCTTGTTCCTTAACACATTTGCAAGCTATCCATATCATCTAATTGCATTTTTATGGACTGAATCAAGAATTGCCATTGTTAGGGTTTGTGGTTTCGTTTTAGGGTTTTTATGTGCAGGAAAAATTAGCCCCCATGAAGGGTATCATGATGTCCAGCAGGTCCAGGCGAATCCATCCATGGCCTTAGTTTTTATTTATCATGCTTGTATTGGATTTTGAGAATTGCAGGACCTGTAGCTATGGACAAACGTCCGTCGGTGCAAGGAGGAAGACGACTAGCGTGGCTGTCTCTCATTCGCTGATTTGAATTATGGCGCTTTCTCTCTCCACTAACGCCCATTATTATATATTACTTATTATTATTTTATGTACAACAAAAGCTTGCAGCGCAGCTGGTAGTGGAGTAGTTGGGAAATGCCTTGGGGCCTGGGTTCGAATCCCAGGTCCCCCAATTCTTGCATATTATTTTTCTTTCAGTGATCCAGCACACACACAGGGCCAAGGACCACCATAGTCCATCATCATCCCATCATCCAAGTGTCAAGAGGCCAGATCTGATGGCCATCAGGTGAGGATCCATCAAAGGCGTTGGTCAAAGCAATGCACTGGATCCAGCAAGTCAACATGGACTACTTTCTTCTTGGGCTAGAAAAGTGCTATCCACCCCCCCTAAATTGATGGTTTCAGGCCCAAATTCCTTCCTCTTTTCATTTATATTTTATTTAATTAATTTAGCTTATTTATTTTATTAACACAACTTAATTTTTCTTTTATAAAAAAATCACATAAAATCAACTTTTCACCAAATTAGGTTTAGATTTTATTTTTTATCAAAAATTAATTAATTTAATTAGGTTATTTAATTTTAGGTAACTTTAATTATTTTGTAAATAATTAAAATTAATTAGAATAATTAGAATTTTTGTTTCTAACTCAATTATATTCTCTTTTTCTTAAAATAACCAAAAACACAAAAAATAGGTTAAAATTAGTTATTTTCTTTAATTAATTTAATTATTAATTAATTTTGTATTTAATTTAAAAACCTAATTCTTTTTCTTAAAAAATAGTCAAAAACAACAAAAACAATTTTTTCTTCCAATTAGGTTAGGAGGGGTCAAAACCCTAAATTCTTATCCTTATTAATTCATCACGCGCTATTTATATTTTACCATATTGATGTAATTGCTCACAAGTTGTAATAGTTTAAATTAGGACTTTTACTTTCATTTATCGCTTTTGTTTTACGGGTTTGTTTTTGGCTATGTAAATACCCGAAGCCTTGTAATAGCGTAGCTTTACTTCCCGCATTTTAAATTCCGCAAATATTAAATTATTAGATGTATATATAATAGGGATGCATGACAAGAATGTATGATTAACTTTAAAACAGTTAGCAAACCCTAAATGTGCAAAGATAAAAAACTTGAAATTGAATCACTCGCACATGCACACTCCTAGGGTATACTTCCACTTCGGTTGCCTTTAGTAAACAGTCATTAAGTATAGGATATTTTAGTGGTCGCCCTTTTGTCTCAAAGATCAAAGTTGCCTCGGAATGGTTGCCTCGGATATTGTTGCCTCGAATAATTGATCTAAGATGAAGAAGTGAAAAACACAAGAAGGGGGGTTGAATTGTAAAACTGAAAATCAATGTAATGAACACGATATTTTTATCCTGGTTCGTTTGATCTCAAACTACTCCAGTCCACCCGTCAAGGTGATTTCGCCTCTCTCCAACGAGGTCTTAATCCACTATATTCAACTGAATATTACAATCTGCTTTAACAACTGCTAAAGCCTTCTTGATGCAAACCACAAACCGGTTTCTCAAGGAATCACTTTCTTACAAAGAATTGAAATCTAGGTGTGTGAATGTTTTCTACAAAACTGTTTATCACAACTGTGATACTACACAAATTAAGCTTATTGAAACTAGATTGCTAAGATAATTGAGTAAGGAATTTTGGAGCTTTTAGCAAAC
This sequence comes from Vicia faba, assembly GCA_948472305.1. Classification (NCBI taxonomy): domain Eukaryota; kingdom Viridiplantae; phylum Streptophyta; class Magnoliopsida; order Fabales; family Fabaceae; genus Vicia; species Vicia faba. Next base: position 362,661,183 of record OX451736.1, read on the forward strand.
TGAGAGTGAGGAAGATGATGAATAGATTTTAGGCGTGTAGATTGATGTAGAGCATTAGCCAATTCAATCTTCATTGACTTGTTTATATAGCATTGGAATTAGTGAACGTTGGAGCAATAATTCTGATTCAATGCCAATAACAATCTTTCCTTATTAAGCAGATATTGTCTGGAATGATGCCGTTGGTAATAACTCGTCTTGAATGCACAATACCGTTGCTACTTAAGCGTGTTCTGGCTTTGGCTCATTCTGACGCTGCTTAAGTGCTGATGAACTATTGTTGTCTTTATCAGAGTTCAGAGTGTTGAGCGCAGATCTGTTCATCAAGCTTCAGCATAAGCATGAGTTGTTCTTCTGATTCTGGTATCTGATATAGCATCTTCTGATGCTGATGTTGATATCCAATATTCTGATGCTGATTATGATGTTCTCATGCTGATACCCATCAGAGTTTCTGCAAAATAGAAGGTAATTTTAGGTAGCAAATAGTTCTTACATGAATCACATAATTAATATATCTTTTCATTTTGTTATCATAAAAACTTAAACTTAGGGTAGTAGATTCAAACTTTGTTCTAACAATCTCCCCCTTTTTGATGATGACAAAAACTAGATATTTTTAATTGAAAATTAGCGTGAAAAGTATCAGAAATAACTGAATGATAAGTTGTATCAGAATTAAATAAGAAGTTATCAAAGATAAGGGATAAAGAGATATCAGAGTTGGGATCGGAGATACTCCCCCTGAATTTATTACTTCCCTTTTTAGTTCCAAGAGTTCTTCAGGATCAGATCTTTATTGAATTTTTAAACATCAGAATGTTAGAGCTTCAGATCAGTATATTAGAGCTTTGACTATCAGAACTTCAGATCAAAATATCAGAGCTTCAGAGCTTCAGTGTATCAGAGAGCATTCTTGTACCTGTAGACTTATGCAAAAACCGAAAACATTCAAGTATATCACAGTTAGAATGTTTGAGACTTTTTGTCTCAGTAATCCGTTATTGAAAAATATCATTCTTGTTCTCCCCTTTTTTGTGAGCAATCAAAAAGTGTAAGTGATGTGCTAAAACGATCAGAGCAGAAAAACTTGTTATATTAAAATATTCAGAGCCAGACAAAACAGTACAAAAGATATGCAAAGAAAAACATTGAAAATATCATGAATGAAAAACTAAGGTTGGGGTGGGAAGCGTGTGAACAGAGTCTCCAGCATTGCCTTAATCTGATCAACAGTTTCAGTCTGCTTGCACACCATGCTGACTACTGTATCTATCTTGCTGTCTTGCACATCCATCCTTTCCTTCATCTTCTGATCACTTTCATCCATTCTTTGCTGCAGACGAATATCATTCAGCTTCAGCTCTTCCAGAGTCTGCCTGTCCAAGGCAGCTTGAGAAACATCAGAAGCAGGGAGCTTCTGAGAGCTTTCTGCAACATCTTCAGCTTGTCTAACTTCAGCTTGAGTTGTATGATCTTCTTCTGGCTGCACTTTTGAAGCTGGGCGCTTCTCAGACCATGGCTCACTATCCAGAAGGAGCACGTCTTCCTGTGGCAGCTGACTTTCAACTTCCTTCAGCAGCTTGCTGAAGTTCTGTTGTGCCTGCTCATAATTGATGTCTTGCAATTTGAGGGCTTCAGCACGTACCCATATTCTGAATCGTGTCCAAAGCTGGTCTGAGGCAGCAGGATCAATCATTCTAGGACAGACTTGCTTCAGAGAAGCAATCCTTTGCTGCAAACCTGTTTCAAAATTCACAATGCCAGAGCCAACATCTGGCTGTTTTGGTTTTGGAATGGCTATTTTATTTTTGAGATCAGCAAGACGGTCAAGGATTGTCAAATCGATGAAGGTCCTGCTGGGGTCTTCTGTAGTTTGTTTGGGAGATGGAGTGGGAGAATCAAAAATAATAATTGGACTGTTTGGGGTTTTAGGAGTATTTGGAGGGGTAGTTTCTGGCGAGGATGGCAGCTGGGCCATGGTTACAGTTGTTCCACATGGAAGCTGAATTGCCAAGGGTTGTGGCTCAGAGGATTGAGGAGAATGAGGTTCAGGTGATGGAGTTTCAGAATGGTGAAACTCAGGTTGAGGTGATGGTGGAGGTGATGGTTGAGGTGATGGTGGATGAATTTCTGGTTGAGGAGAGGGAGGAGGAATTGCTGGTTGTGGAGAAGGAGATGGAATTTCTGGTTGTTGTGGAATTTGTGGTTCTTCTGGTATGGGTGAGAGAGGTTGTTCTGGTTGAGGAGAGTGGGCAATTTCTGGTTCAGTGTTTGGATTATTTGAGAGGTGATCAGAAACCCGTTGATCAATGTCAGACAGAACTTTGTCAAGTTCTGATGCTGTTGATGTTGTGGGTTTTGGATGTTTGGTGCGGGGTCTTCTGAGAGTCAGTGACTCAGAAGTGTCATCTTCTGGTTCGGTTTCATCAATAGTTGGTATGGGGATTGGAATTTCATGTGAAGCTGGAGTTAGGATTGATGTTGGAATAGCAGAAGAATTTAAAACAGAAGTAGCAGATAAATTACCTCTTTTCTTGGGGGTCTGCTGGGATGATCCTTCTGAAGTGGCCTTCCTTTTCTTTGTCTTCTTCAGAGAAACTTCTGGTTGTGGTTGGTGCAGATCTTTGATATTCAGCTTGGGATTTGTACCATCAGCCTTGCAAGCGTCCAAGTATCTGAGAACCACCACTGGTTTTGATTCTATCTCAGAAAATAATGGAAAGTCGTCCAGGGGGACTCTTCTTTTGGTGATGTCAGCAAGAGGAGTAACGCTGGGCTCCTTTCTGATATTCTCTATCAGTTTCATTTTCTTCAGATTCTTGGCGTTCAGAGGCTTGCCAACAGTTGGTTCAATAGTACTTAATTCTTGAGCTTCAGTGAGGTGCTCTATCAGCCTATTCTCTGTCAGAATATCTGATATTAACCTGCCAAAGGGTATCCAATCCCTCTTTGTTCTTTCTTCTTCCCTGGTCTCCTTGACGCTGGTCCTGAGGTGATTAAACAGAAGATGAGCCAAGTTGATTTTTACCTTCTGATTAATAAAATAGATCAGAAACTGCTGATCTATATTTATATAATCAGGGGAGCTTGTTGGCTTCCTGTGATTAAAACACCCCAGAATTATCTTCGCCCATACTCTGTGGTGATCCTTTAAGTCTCTGATCTTGCTGCTGGGAACCCCATGGGTGAAAATCTGCTCTACAATGACACCAACGTCAGAGCATCTTTCAGCCATATCGATACAGCGGACACCACCGCCACTGTAACCAATCAATTTTGCTATGTGATCCTCAGTGATCACAATCTTCTTTCCTATTATGTAGGAGGTGACTTGATGCATTGATGAGGACGCATGAATCCAGAACTCCTTGACCAAGACTGGGAACGTTGGTCCAACCAACCTATCAAAATATCTCTCCCATCCCTGTGCCCTAACTTCTTCTGTCAAGTCAAAACCATTTTCTTTCAGACCGGAGAAGTCAATAATCAGTTCAGACAGCACTTCCAAATTCTTCACTGGTGTAAGGAGTGTTCTGAAGGGAACTTGGTACTGTTCAGAAGAAGCCTTCTTCTGAGAACCTGCAAAAGCATTGCTGGAGGTTGCCATGTTCACACTTAGGGTTTTTCTGAGAAAACTGAAAAATGGGTTTCTTTTGAGAGAGATGAACACACAGAGAAAATGCAGAGAAATATTTGTAAGATGTAAGAAACGGTAAAGGATTAATGTGAGAAGTTAAAGTGCTTAAATAGATTTCAGAATACTTTTTGAAAGTGTAAACGGTTTCAAGAAAGAGAAATAAAATCATGATTACGTTTTAAAACATGATTACTTTCATTTAATGCTTGCTGATTTTGGGGGATTTGAGAAAGATACTTGAAACGGTTACCAGACATGTGTCTCAATGCACCCAATCAGCGTTTTGCCTTCTCAGAAGCGTGCACACGTTCTGCTTCAGAGATTTGCTGATGATTGGATGACACTTGTTTGATTTAGTGAGCAGCACGTCTATCCTTTAGCTGAAACGCTCAGAACTTTAAGACTAGCATCTGATACAATCTGCATGTTCTATCTTTCTGAAAAGAGATTGATCAGAAGTTCACAGTAAAACAAATACATTCTGAAGATAAATATATAGAATTAAAGCATTTTCACTCTGGGCAAATTTTCATGCTGAGATGTTTCAGAATGAAATTGAATCTATCTTCAGAAAGGCGTTTAGTGAAGATATCAGCCCATTGATGGTCTGTATCTATAAATTTTAAGTTCAAAATTCCTTTCTGAATGTAGTCCCTAATGAAGTGATGTTTTATTTCTATATGCTTAGCTCTAGAATGTAAAATGGGATTCTTACTTAAGCAAATAGCAGAAGTATTGTCACAGAGTATAGGGATGTTACTCTCAAAAATCTGGAAGTCTTCAAGCTGACTTTTCATCCAGAGCATTTGTGTGCTACATCCTGCTGCTGCTATGTACTCAGCTTCTGCTGTTGATAGCGCAATTGTGGATTGCCTTTTACTGGACCAAGAGATCAGATTTTCTCCCAGAAACTGGCAGCTTCCAGAAGTACTTTTACGCTCTACTCTGTCTCCAGCAAAGTCAGCATCGCAGTAGCCTACTAAGTTGTAATCACTAGATTTTCTATAAAATAAACCCAGATTAGTAGTACCTTTCAGATACTTGAAAATTCGCTTAACAGCTGTTAAGTGAGATTCTCTAGGATCTGATTGGAATCTAGCACAAATACATACGCTGAATAAGATATCCGGCCTTGAAGCAGTCAGATAAAGGAGAGAACCAATCATACCTCTGTAGACCTTCTGTTCTACCTTTTTGCTTACCTCTTCTCTCTCCAGAATGCACGTGGGATGCATTGGAATCTTTGATGGCTTACATTCTGAGAGGTCAAATTTCTTCAGAAGATCTCTGATATATTTGCTCTGATGAATGTAAGTTCCCTCTGGAGTTTGATTGATCTGAATTCCTAGAAAGAATTTCAGTTCCCCCATGAGGCTCATCTCAAATTCTGCCTGCATACACTTAGCAAATTTTCTTCCAAGAGAAGGATTAGTAGATCCAAAAATAATATCATCAACATAAATTTGACAGACTAAGATGTCATTCTTAACTGACTTACAGAATAAGGTAGTGTCCACCTTCCCTCTGGTGAATTCATTTTCTAACAGAAAGTTACTTAGTCTTTCATACCAAGCTCTGGGAGCTTGTTTCAGACCATATAGTGACTTCTTTAGTTTGAAAACATGTTCTGGATGTTTTGTATTTTCAAAACCAGGGGGTTGGTGCACATAAACCTCTTCTTCTATATAACCATTTAAGAATGCACTCTTGACATCCATCTGATACAGAGTGATGCCTCTATTAACAACGAATGAAATTAAAAGTCTGATAGATTCTAACCTGGCGACTGGAGCAAAGGTTTCTGTATAGTCTATCCCCTCTTGCTGACTATAACCTTGTGCTACCAATCGTGCCTTGTTTCTGATGACTTCACCTTCTTCATTTAGCTTGTTTCTGAACACCCATCTTGTTCCAATGACGTTGAATCCTTTTGGTCTGGGAACCAGATCCCATACGTCATTTCTGGTGAATAGATTCAGCTCTTCTTGCATTGCTAGAATCCAGTCGTTGTCCAGAAGTGCTTCATCAATAGAAGAATGTTCAATCAGAGACACAAGTCCCATGAGGGTTTCTTCAGAGTTTCTGAAGCTTGCTCTTATTCTGATTGGATCTTCCTTTCTTCCTAAGATAGTTTCTTCTAGATGATCCAAACTGCTTCTGGGTAATCTCTTCTAAGGTTGATCAGCAGCTGTTGTAGGATTGCTAGCAGTGCTCCTTTCAGATGTTGAAGGAGTGTCTTTGTTGAGAGCTTCTGATGACTTGTCTTCAGAACCTGTAAATTCAATTTCCATACCTGCAAAAACTTCATTCTGCTTTGACTTTTCAGAGTCAAGCTTATCATCAAAACGAACACTGATTGATTCTTCCACAATATGTGTTTCTGTATTGTATACTCTGTACCCTCTTGAGCGTTCAGAGTATCCTAACATAATACACTTCTGTGCTTTAGAGTCAAACTTGTTCAAATAATTCTTTGTATTTAACATAAAACAGGTACATCCAAATGGATGAAAATATGAAATGTTGGGCTTTCTGTTCTTCCACAATTCATATGGAGTCTTTTCCAGAATAGGTCTTATTGAGATTCTATTCTGAATGTAGCACGCTGTGTTTATTGCCTCTGCTCAGAAGATCTTAGCAACATTTGTCTCATTGATCATGGTTCTGGCCATTTCTTGCAATGTTCTGTTCTTTCGTTCTACAACTCCATTTTGTTGGGGAGTTCTAGGACAAGAGAAATCATGCAGAATGCCTCTGTCATTAAAGAATGACTCAAAATCTTTGTTTTCAAACTCTCCACCATGATCACTTCTGACTTTAACGATTCTAAGATCCTTTTCATTCTGAACTTGGTTATAGAAGGTAACAAACACAGAGTGTGACTCGTCCTTGTGTCTTAAGAACTTTACCCATGTCCATCTGCTATAGTCATCTACGATTACTAACCCATACTTCTTGCCACTGACTGAAGCAGTTTTTACTGGTCCAAATAAGTCAATGTGCAGAAGTTCTAATGGCTTAGAGGTAGAAACAACATTTTTAGATTTGAAAGAAGGTTTTGCAAACTTGCCTTTCTGACATGCTTCACACAGAGCATCTGAATTGAACTTCAAATTAGGATATCCTCTGACCAGATTGAGTTTGTTAATCTGAGATATTCTTCTCATACTAACATGCCCCAATCTTCTGTGCCAGATCCACTGCTCGTTGTTAACAGACAGAAGACACTTTACATTCTGACTTTTCAGTTCAGAAAGTTTAATTTTATAGATGTTGTTTTTCCTCTTTCCATTAAACAGGATAGTCCCATCTTTCTGACTAACAGCTTTACATGATTTTTGATTAAAGATTATATCATAACCGTTATCACTTAATTGACTTATGGATAACAGATTATGCATTAATCCATCTACTAGCAGAACATTATTAATAGAGGGAAGATTTCCATTACCTACAGTTCCAGAGCCAATGATCTTTCCCCTCTGATTGCCTCCAAAGCCAACGTGGCCTCCAGGCTTAAGTTCCAGGCTTTGGAACATATGCCTTCTTCCCGTCATGTGTCGCGAGCAGCCAGAGTCCAGGTACCATGACTGGTGTTTCTGATTTGCTGCTAAAGATATCTGCAACATGTATTATTTTATCCTTAGGTACCCAGATTTTCTTGGGTCTTGATTTGTTAGATTTACCAAAACTCTGGTTGAATTTTGGTTTCACAGAATACTTACTGCTAGTGTATTTAATATCATGTGTGTGACCATGCACAAAATGTGAGTTCAGAGGAGTGTGTTTAATGGTTAAATCCATGACATTCTTAGGTGTAGGAACCTTACCTTGGTATCCTATTCCCTTCCTGCCGTTTCTGCTAACTCCATAGATCATTGAAGCCATTTTGCTTCTATCTATGATTTTAGCAAGGAACTTCTGGAAACTGTGATCATACTCCTTGATGATCTCATCAGCGTTGATGGGAGTTTCAGAAATTGGTTCCTTCTGAGATTTTTGTAAAGTATTTTCTAATTTTGAAATTTTGTTTCTCAGCTCAGAATTTTCCAATTTAAGACTCTCAGTCTTATCAGAGTCAGATTCAAGATTCCTTTTCAGGTTTATGAATTTAACTCTAATCTGCTGATACCTTTCCAGAATTTCGTTAAGGCTTTCAGCAAGTTCAGCCTTAGTAAAATTAATTGCAAAGTCAGGAAATACCTCTTCAGTATCTGATTCTGAGTCTGATTCAGAAGCTTCACTATCTTCTGAAATTTTGGCCATGAGAGCTATGTTTGCTCTCTCATCATCTGATTCTGAGTTAGCTTCAGACGAGTCAGAGTCATCCCATGTGGCCATGAGACTTTTCTTCTTTTCTCTTCCAAACTTCTTTTTGGGCTTTTCCCTCTTAAGCTTTGGGCAGTCACTCTTGTAGTGTCCTTGCTCATTGCACTCATAGCAGATGATGTCCTTGGTGTTTGGCTTTCTGCTTCCTGAGGAGCCTTCAGATCTTCTGTATCCAGAGGAAGAATCTGTCCTTCTGTATCTGGAAGAAGACTCGTTCTGATCAGATCTTCTGGGATTCCTGAACTTCCTTTGCCTCTGCTTCCACAGTTGATTCACTCTTCTAGAGAGGAGAGAATGTTCGTCTTCTTCTGATGAGGATCCATCAGATGTTTCTTCAACTGCCTGCAAAACTTTAGACTCAGATTTTTTGTTAGATTTTAATGCTAAAGGCTTACCTTGCTTCTGGGGTTCATCAGCTTCTAGCTCTATCTCATGACTTCTGAGGGAGCTGATAAGTTCCTCCAGAGAAATTTTGTTGAGATCTTTTGCTAGCTTCAGAGTTGTAACCATTGGCCTCCACTGCTTTGGTAAGCTTCTGATGATCTTCTTGACGTGATCAGCAGTAGAGTATCCTTTGTCCAGAACCTTGAGACCAGCCACCAGAATTTGGAATCTTGAGAACATTGTTTCAATGGATTCACTTTCCTCCATTTTGAATGCCTCATACTTCTGAATAAGCGCAAGAGCTTTTGTTTCTTTGACCTGAACGTTGCCCTCATGCGTCATTCTGAGTGAGTCAAACATGTTCTTTGCTGTGTCTCTGTTAGAGATCTTTTCATATTCAGCATAAGAGATGGCGCTGAGAAGGATGGTTCTGATCTTGTGGTGATTTTTGAAGTCACGCTTTTGTTGGTCAGTCATTGCTTTCCTATCAATCTTCTGACCGCTTGCATTCACAGGGTGCGTGTATCCATATGTCACCATGTCCCACAGATCAACATCATGTGCCAGAAAGAAGCTCTCAATTCTGTCTTTCCAGTAATCAAAATTTTCTCCATCAAAGACTGGAGGTTTGCCGCTGAATCTGTCTCTGTCTTCATTGTTGTCATTGCTGGTGTGATGATAAGTTCCTGCCATTGTGTTTTTCTGACGCTGGATCTTGTACTAACACGGTTAAGTGTTTTAGCTCAGAACCAGGAGCTCTGATGCCAATTGAAGAAGTGAAAAACACAAGAAGGGGGGTTGAATTGTAAAACTGAAAATCAATGCAATGAACACGATATTTTTATCCTGGTTTGTTTATCTCAAACTACTCCAGTCCACCCGTCAAGGTGATTTCGCCTCTCTCCAACGAGGTCTTAATCCACTATATTCAACTGAATATTACAATCTGCTTTAACAACTGCTAAAGCCTTCTTGATGCAAACCACAAACCGGTTTCTCAAGGAATCACTTTCTTACAAAGAATTGAAATCTAGGTGTGTGAATGTTTTCTACAAAACTGTTTATCACAACTGTGATACTACACAAATTAAGCTTATTGAAACTAGATTGCTAAGATAATTGAGTAAGGAATTTTGGAGCTTTTAGCAAACTGAGAGTGAGGAAGATGATGAATAGCTTTTAGGCGTGTAGATTGATGTAGAGCATTATCCAATTCAATCTTCATTGACTTGTTTATATAGCATTGGAATTAGTGAACGTTGGAGCAATAATTCTGATTCAATGCCAATAACAATCTTTCCTTATTAAGCAGATCTTGTCTGGAATGATGTCGTTGGTAATAACTCGTCTTGAATGCACAGTACCGTTGCTACTTAAGTGTGTTCTGGCTTTGGCTCATTCTGACGCTGCTTAAGTGCTGATGAACTGTGTTGTCTTTATCAGAGTTCAGAGTGTTGAGCGTATATCTGTTCATTAAGCTTCAGCATAAGCGTGAGTTGTTCTTCTGATTCTGGTATCTGATATAGCATCTTCTGATGCTGATGTTGATATCCAATATTCTGATGCTGATTATGATGTTCTCATGCTGATACCCATCAGAGTTTCTGCAAAACAGAAGGTAATTTTTAGGTAGCAAATAGTTCTTACATGAATTACATAATTAATATATCTTTTCATTTTGTTATCATCAAAACTTAAACTTAGGGTAGTAGATTCAAACTTTGTTCTAACATAAGACATTAGGGTTATTACTAAGACATCCTAACATTGCTTTAGTGATCGTACGTCCCTTTTGAATTGACCCTCAAACTCCAACGACGATGCTACCTACTCACTAATAGTGGGATAGCGCTGTCTAAAGGAAACGAACATAGAATGATTCTTTTTTCGAGTAGGTAGATTAACTCTTAAGTACTTGCTCAATCTAAACAAACTTTTTGACACTTAAACTCTTTTTCAAACAAAGTTTTCAAAAACACTTTGTAACACTCTTGAAGACAGAAGCAAGGGTTAAATCGAAGTCAAAACAAAAACTTTTCAAATCACACAAACATGCAAAGAAACAATTTTGAAAATGATGAGCAAGTACCTAAGAGCCCGTAGATAACTACAGATAGAAAGGGTGCTAATACCTTCCCTTTCTATAATCTACCCCCCGTACTCAGAAAATCTCAAAAAAAGGAATTTTTCTGTGCTTTTTTCCTTTCCTTGTTGGATAAAATAAAAGTTGGTGGTGACTCTTTCTTACCGCGACATTTTGCAAACACAAACGCAAAACACAAACCAGCATTCCTAAAACAGTCCCGGTTATGGCCACCGTATCACAGAACTAGCAACTCTGCTGGGGAGTAATAAGTGGGGTATACCTTAGGAATAGTTCACCATATTGCTTCTATTGTTTGATTTGATTGCTTTATCTTTGTGGGCTTTGTATTGGAGTTACTATAGATCCTAACCCGGATCTGAGGGACACCTTTTAGGTAAGTAGCAATAAACTGTGAGGGAACTGTACGGCATAGACCAATACGGTTGAAGCAGTAGCTACGTTGATGTGGCACATTAGTTGGTACCGGTATCCCTTGTGGAGGAACAAGGAGAATAGGGGGCTGCTATATGGGTCGTTAAGCATCAACTGACCTTAGAACCTATAATTGACCAACTTGGCCATAGGAAGTAGTGAGATAGCCGGTCTCGGTGTAGAGCTGGGAACTGGTTGATACTCGATGCTACACTTATTAAGACCATACTCTCGAGATAGTTCCGGCTGCAAGAAAAGATTACGTGAGCTGAAACCATGACCGATGGAGGACGGTCAGTGATATTGAGAACCTCTAGAACCCGATTACTATTATTAGGACAGGTTAAACCAACTGAACTTCAAGAGGGTAGTACCTAGACTCCATGCAAGCCTAAACTCAAGGGCTATTGTGTGACTTGTTTGCCTTTACCATGTTTGAAATCTGCTATACCTGTTGTGTGTTTTATCATGACATCATGCATCATGACATAGCATGCATATTTCATTAGACTAATCATTTCAAAGACCGAGGGGATTCATCTTTGTTCTGTTTTGTAGATTATGGCTTCTATGCGCAGAAATACCATTCGAGTCAACTTCGTGCAAATCCCTACTCAGCTCATAGAGTTGGTCTCAAAAGTTCCTGATACTTCTTCATTTGTTAGAAGACATGGTCATCTCCTTAGCCTGGTCACTTTAAAGTTGGATGAGAAAATGATGAGCGTGCTGTTCTAGTTCTTTGATCTGTTGCATCACTGTTTCACCTTCCCATATTATCAGCTAGTCCCTACTTTGGAGGAGTTTTCTAATTTACCAGGTATATCCATTCTCGAGCAAACACCCTTTACAGGTTTGGAGGAGGTTCCTAGACCTGAGGATATTGCTTTAACCTTACATCTAAAAAGGGTTGATGTAGTATCTAACCGGGAGACGCGGAGTGGGGTTAAAGGTTTCTTGGCTAAGTTTCTAATGGATCAAGCTCAACAGTTCTGGGATAATTTGGAATTTCAAGCTTTCGAAGACATCCTGGCTCTCCTCATCTACGACTTGGTTCTGTTCCCGAATCCAGATTCTTTCATTGATGTGAATGCAGTTAAGATCTTCATGTCTCGTAACCCAGTGCCTACTCTCTTGGGTGATATTCTGCATGCTCTTTATACTCGTACTGTGAGGAGAAGGGGAACCCTCATGTGTTGCACGCCGCTGTTGGCGAGGTGGTTTATTTCGCACCTCCCCAAGTCTGTATTTAAGAATGAGGAAGGTGTAGGTTGGGCTTACAGAATCATGTCCCTTGCTCATACGGACATTCTTTGGAGTTCTAAGGATATGGAAAGGGTAGCTGTCATTGATCGATATGGGGAATACCCTAATGTCCCTTTGCTTGGAATTAGAGAAGGAATAACTTACAATCCTTGCTTGGCTTTACGACAGTTTGGTCGCGCTCGGAGAGACGGTCCTCATGAGCTACTGCTTATAGATATTGTCTTCGACTACAAGGGGGACATCAATGAGCATCGCCGAAGGTTTATACGATCCCGGGGCAGGGTGAACATGTATGACCCACATGAGCTAGGACTCAAGACTTCTCTCCCGATGCAACCTTATCTCTAGTGGGTTCGAGACCGTGCTCAAAAGCTGGGGATGCCATATGAAGCTGTTTTGCCGGTGATTGTAGAGTATACTAATGAAGAAGGTGTTCCTTATACAGTCCTCCATCCCTATATGCCTACTAATCTTGGAGCCTTGAAGAGAACTTGGATCCAGTTAAAGGAAGAAAGGGATACCTACCGAGAGAAGTATCATGAGCAGGAGAGGAAGATCTTGAGGCTTACAAGGAAGCTTGAGAATGAAAGGACAATCAATGATTATGTCAGCACGAAAGGAAAATGACCATGGGATTTCTGATGTCTTTTATTGTTTCTTGTTTAGATTTGTTTTTCAGTTATTTCTTTTGTAACGCCTTAAAGGCATTGTTAAACATTGTTACGAGTTTAATCTAATAAAGTGTGTTTTATTTTGTTTTACAAATTTGAATCTCCCAAAGTCTTTGAAATCATTTCATACGCATTCCATTACCATGCACCTCATTACAGGTACCATTACAAGTCTCTTATCTTCTTCGCTGTTTATTTCAGTACATAATGTCTTCTGAAACACCTACTGATCAAGCTATCAAGGCTCTTCAAGCACATAATACTTAATTCCAGGAGATTTTCTTGAACTTGGCCAAAGGACAACAGGATTTGAAGACTCTCATCCTGAAGGACAAGAAGAAGAAGAAGAAGAAAGTGGTCCTGCTGAATATGGGTCACAGGTTTGGGAATAGGTTGCGACAGGAAGCTGATCTGTCTCATTCATCTGGAGGAGGAGAAAATCAAGAGGAAAGAAAGGGTACTAGCCTTGTGGTCTCTGATAATGACACTGATTTTGATGACGAACAGTACCCTCCTGCTGAGGATAGGTACAAACAACTTGAAGACCGTCTGAGTGCCATGGAGATTCAGAAGGTCCCAGGTTTAGATTTTGGAGATTTAGGGCTAGCATCTGGGGTGGTGATACCTCACAAATTTAAAGCTCCAGTCTTTGCTAAGTATGATGGAGTATCTTGTCCAAAGCTCCACCTCCGCTCATACGTCAGAAAAATTCAACCCTATACTACTGATAAAAACCTGTGGGTTCATTTCTTTCAAGACAGTCTGCCAGAGACTCAGCTTGAATGGTTCTATCAATTGGAAGGAGCTAATGTCTGCAACTGGGAAGACCTTGTTGCTGCTTTCTACAAGCAATACCAGTATAATGCCGACCTTTCTCCCACGCGTACTCAACTTTAGGGTATGTCTATGGGTACAAGCGAAGGTTTTAAAGACTACGCTCAGAAGTGGAGAGATCTGGCTGGAAGAGTACAACCCCCTCTGTCTGATAGGGAGTTGGTAGATATGTTTCTTGGGACTTTGTCGGGTCCATATTTCAATCATTTGATCAGTAGTTCATCGTCTGGGTTCACTGAATTGATTATGACTGGGGAGAGAGTAGAAGCTGGTATCAGAAGTGGAAAAATACAGAAAGGTGCTTCATCAAGTACAGAAAAGAAGCCTTTCAAGAAGGAATCTAGTGCCGTTTACAGCTCAAGGAGCCAAAGCAGACCTGAGCACCACCAAGTAGTTAATGCGGTGGTAATATCAAGACCTATTGTTGCCCCACAATGCAACAATCAACAAAGAATAGAGAGACCGCAAAGACAGTATACTCGGCTCAGTATGACCTTATCTCAAATTTTACCGCAATTGTTGAAGACTAACCTGGTAACTCTGAGGGAAGCTCCAAAGAATCCCAGTACCACCTCTCCGCTGTATAATCCGAATGCCCGCTGTGCCTATCACTCTGATAGCCCATGGCATGATACCAACAACTGCTGGGCCTTGATGAATAAGGTGCAAGATTTGATTGAAGCTAAAGAAATATTGACGCACCAGAAAAGCCTAATGTCATGACTGCTCCTATTCCCAAGCATGGAGTGAATGCTGTGGATAATGATTCGTTTGTGACCTCTGTGGAAGACATTTCTACTCCGTTGATGACCGTTAAGAAGAATCTATTGTTGGCCGATTTATTTATGGGCTGTGGCGAAGGTTGCCACTTGTGTTCCATCCTGCCTGTTGGTTGCTATTTACTGAAATCAGGTGTTCAGCGCCTGATGGATAACAAAGAGATCTTGTTCGAGAAAACTTTAATTCCGTTGATTCCTGTTGAAGATGTTTCCATAATAACCATTTCCGCCAATCCTTCCAAGGCTTCCTCGATAAAGCCTGTTAGGATTACATATGTTCCGAGAGTTGCTCCATTGATCATTACTATTCCTGGTCCTATCCCTTACACTTCGGATAAATCTGTCCCGTGGCACTATGGGGCCGATGTGTATTGTCATGGGATCAAACAAGACTTGAAGGTTGAAGAGGCTGATATTGATGTCAGCAATATTGTCGGGTCTAGCAAGGTCACCCGAAGCGGAAGACTCTTCTCTCCTGAGATTTCTCCTCCGACTGTTCAAAAGACTGTTGTCATTCCATCCACCAGTACGTCAGCTGCTGTTCCAATTCTTACTCCAATAATCACCCCTGTCGCCGAGTTATCTGACACTTGGGGCAAAGAAGTTACAGGTGGGCTTGCCCAGATGGAGGCACCTAAAAAAGTCATTGTTGAAACCTCTAGGCATGAGATAGAGGAAATTCTGAAGATTATCAAGAAAAGCGACTACAACATAGTCGAACAGCTGGGGCAAACCCCTTCGAAGATCTCCATGTTGTCTTTATTGTTGTGCTCGGAAGCCCATGCAAAGGATTTAATTGCTTTCCTTAAAACTGCGCATGTGCTGCAAGAAACCTCGACTGATCAATTCCAAGACTGTGTGGCTAGTTTGACCGCTAACAACAGGTTGGGTTTCTCCGACGCGGATCTGACTGCCAAAGGAAGGAATCACAATGATGCTCTTCATGTTTCGATCAAGTGCAGGGCACTACTTTGGCCCACGTGTTGGTGGATAATGGGTCCTCATTAAATGTTTTACCCAAGAAAGCATTAGATCGGCTGGATTGTGAAGGGTTTGTTCTGAAGCCAAGTAATATTGTGGTTAGGGCCTTTGACGGGTCCAAAAGGATGGTACATGGAGAGGTGAATGTCCCTGTTAAGGTTGGTTCCCAGACTTTTGCATCTACGTTCTATGTGATGGACATTCAACCATCTTATTCTTGCTTGTTGGGTCGCCCATGGATTCATAAAGCTGGGGCAGTAACTTCTACGCTCCATCAGATGTTAAAATATCCAGTAAAGGGGAAGATTGTTACAGTACCAGGAGAAGAGGAGTACATGGTGAGCCACTTTAACTCTTTTCGGTATGTGGAGATGGATGGGGAGTTAATTGAAACCCCGTGCCAGAACTTTGAGGAAGTCCCCCAGACTCTGGTGTCGACTGAAATTGCTGCTGATAAACCTCTGATGAAGATGGCTTCCCTCAAGGATGCCAGGGCTGTTATTGAAAATGGTGGGTGTGCGAATTGGGGCCAACTCCCTGACTTTGCACACAAGACTGACAAGTTTGGTTTGGGTTTTACTGTAGAAGCTCAAAGGGCTGTTCGGTGTGCGCGGATTGGAAGACCTCCCATGCGTATCAGTTATCCGGGAGTGAATGCAACTGAAGATGATGGTGAAGAGTCAGATTTCGACAGTTGGATTTACTCGACTACCAATGGTGGCTTAAACAATTGGACGACAAAGGACTTCGTGCCCGTTTCTTTTATTACACAGTAATAAACTTTTGTTTTGAGACTTGTAACAGACAATTTGAAACTTTACGGCCCGATGCCTTGCCCGAGGCACTGTGGCTTTGTTTGTGAGGGATTATTATGTGTCATTTCCATATATCATCAATAAAGCATTAGACGTTTTTCTTGCATTACAAATTTTACGCTCCCTGTTTTTTTTCTATCTTGCACTTTATCAAAATAACTATTTGTCTTACACACACTCACATATCATAATACAGGTCCACATCCACTCTGGATCCCACTGATAACGACTCTACTACTGCCATTTATGACTTCGAAAGTCCGATCAACCAAGCCGAAGACGAAGGTGAGGATGATTGTGAGGTGCCTGGAGAGCTTGCTAGATTGTTACTTCAGGAAGAGAGGGCCATACAGCTGCATGAAGAGCCAGTGGAATCAGTGGATTTGGGTACCGAGGAAGACAAGAAAGAGGTCAAGATAGGTGCAAATCTGGAGCCTAGCGTCAAGCAACGGTTGATACAGATGTTACGCGACTATGTTGAGATCTTCGTCTGGTCTTATGAAGATATGCCTGGGTTGGATACTGATATTGTGGTACACCGCTTGCCAACTAAAGAAGACTGTCCTCCGGTAAAACAGAAGGTTCACCGAATGCGCCCAGAGATGTCTGAGAAAATCAAAGCTGAGGTCATGAAACAGTTTGACGCCGGATTTCTAGCAGTTACTTCTTACCCACAGTGGGTTGCCAACGTGGTTCCGGTGCCAAAGAAAGATGGTAAGGCACGTATGTATGTAGACTATAGAGATTTGAACAGGGCGAGCCCCAAAGATGATTTCCCTTTGCCTCATATCGATGTCCTGGTTTACAACACCGCACAGCATAAGGTCTTCTCCTTTATGGATGGTTTTTCGGGTAACAATCAGATTAAGATGGCTCCCGAAGACATGGAGAAGACAACTTTAGTTACGCAATGGGGTACTTTTTGCTACAAAGTCATGCCGTTCGGATTGAAGAATGCTGGGGCAACGTATCAGCGCGCCATGGTCGCTTTGTTCCATGACATGATTCATCATGAGATTGAGGTATATGTTGATGACATGATTGCAAGGTCCCAGACTGAAGAAGAACACCTTGACCATCTTCATAAACTATTTGACAGGTTGAAGATGTATAAGCTGAGGTTAAACCCGAACAAGTGCACCTTCGGGGTGAGGTCTGGTAAGCTACTGGGTTTCGTCGTTAGTGATAAAGGTATTCAAGTGGATCCTGCAAAGTTGAAGGCTATACAGGAGATGCCAGCTCCCCGAACAGAAAAAGAAGTTAGAGGCTTTTTGGGACGGTTGAATTACATTGCCCGGTTCATTTCGCACCTGACTGCTACTTGTGAACCAATCTTCAAGTTGCTGAAGAAAGATCAAGTGGTAAGATGGAATGATGAGTGTCAGGATGCTTTCGAAAGGATCAAAGAATATCTCCAAGAGCCACCTATTCTGATGCCTCCAGTTGAAGGGAGACCTTTAATCTTGTACTTGACAGTACTAGACAATTCAATGGGGTGCGTGCTGGGGCAGCATGACGAGTCTGGCCGAAAAGAGCATGCTATTTACTACCTTAGCAAAAAGTTTACCGATTATGAGACCTGATACTCACTGCTCGAGAAAACTTGTTGCGCTTTGGCATGGGCTGCTCGCCGACTGAGACAGTATATGGTGACTCACACTACCCTATTGATGTCAAATATGGATCCAATCAAGTATATCTTCGAGAAGCCTGCCTTGTCCGGAAGAATAGCAAGATGGCAGGTGATCTTAACTGAGTATGAAATACAATACACAACCCAAAAGGTAATCAAGGGAAGTGTGTTGGCAGATCATTTGGCGCATCAGGCTGTAGACGACTACCAATCCATGAATTTCGAGTTTCCGGATGAGAGCATCATGTTGGTGACTGATTGTGAGAAACCTGGACCGGATGAAGGACCTGAGGAAGGATCCCGATGGTCTATGTATTTTGACGGAGCTTCAAACGCGTTGGGTAATGGCATTGGCGCCGTGATCATATCTCCTGAAGGCTGTCATACTCCGTTCACCGCTCGATTATGTTTTAACTGCACCAACAACATGGCGGAGTATGAAGCGTGCATCACGGGCCTTCGAGCAGCTATTGACCTAAGGATTAAGTTCTTGAGTGTATTCGGAGATTCCTCTCTCGTGATCAGTCAGATCAAAGGCAAGTGGGATACGAAACACCCAAATCTTATTCCTTACAAAGAGTATGTATTGACTTTGCTTCCGCACTTCGAGGAGATAACCTTTGAACACTTCCCAAGAGAGGAGAATCAGTTAGCGGACGCGCTAGCTACCATGTCTTCTATGTTCAAGGTCAGGTGGGACAATGAAGGTCCCCGGATTACCATCGAGAGGTTGGATGAACCCGCACATTGCTGTGATATTGAGACTGAAGAGGTAACAGATAAACCCTGGTTTCACGAGGTAAAGAGGTATCTTGAGGCTCAAGAGTACCCCGAGGGTGCATCTGTTAATGATAAGAAGTTTCTAAGGAGGTTCGCGGAAAAGTTCTTCATTAGTAATGGTATCCTCTACAAGCGTAACCATTATTCAATCTTACTGTGATGTGTGGACAAGAGTGAGGCAGAAAAGATCATGGCAGAGTTACATGAAGGTACCTTTGGGACTCATTCCAGTGAACACACCATGGTAAAGAAAATCCTACGGGCAGGATATTATTGGTCTACTATGGAAGCCGATTGTTATCAGAATTCTCGGACCTGTAATAAGTGCCAAGTCTATGTTGATAAGGTGCATATACCTCCCGTTCCTTTGAACGTCTTGACAGCTCCTTGGCCTTTTGCAATGTGGGGCATCGATATGATCGGCGAGATCAGACCTACTACGTCCAACGGGCATCGTTTCATCCTGGTAGCAATTGATTATTTCACAAAGTGGGTTGAAGCAGCTTCCTTTGCTACAGTAACCAAGAACGTCGTGGCACGGTTTATTTGGCATAATTTGATCTGTCGATACGGTGTACCAGAGAGGATCATTACGGATAATGGTACAAATCTCAACAATACGATGATCACCAAACTCTGCAAGCAGTTCAAGATAAAGCATCACAACTCTTCTCCATACCGGCCGAAGATGAATGGGGCTGTTGAAGCGGCTAATAAGAACATCAAGAAGATTGTGCAGAAGATGACGGTAACATACAAAGACTGGCATGAGATGTTACCATTCTCTCTTCATGGGTACCGTACCTTAACGCGGACGTCAACAGGTGCAACACCCTATTCCTTGGTATATGGCATGGAGGCAGTCTTACCCATTGAAGTCCAGATACCCTCTCTCCGGATTATGAAGGATGCAGGTTTGAGCGAAGGCGACTGGATCCAGACTCGGCTTGATCAGCTGAACTTAATCGATGAAAAGAGACTTACTGCTATTTGTCATGGTCAAATGTATCAAAAGCGGAAGATCAAGGCTTTTAAAAAGAAAGTTAGACGATAAGAGTATCAAGTCGGGGATCTAGTGATCAAGCGCATCATACTACCTCAAGGTGATCCCAGGGGCAAATGGACTCCTACTTACGAAGGGCCATTTGTGGTTAAGAACATTTTCTCAGGAGGAGCTATGATTCTAACCACCATGGATGGTGACGACCTTCCTCACCCTGTCAATGCAGACATAGTGAAAAAATACTATGCATAATGAAAGACCCGCTAGGTCGACTGGCCTAGGAAAAAATAAGGGCTTTCCGGTGAACCAAAAGGGTTCGGGCAAAAATAAGTGATGAAAATGAAAAATCTGTACACCCAACAAGTCGAAAACCTGAAAAGGCGGCTTGGGCAAAAAGGGGTATCCCGGTGGACTGAAAACCCAAAAGGGAGGTCCAGGAAAAAATTAGGGATTAAAGCGTAACACTGTGTCTCATTGGATCATCTTGCAACCAGACTTCTGTATCGACAATCAAGCTCGGACGACGCCAATCAATCCGATCTACCTTCAACCAAGTAGCAAAGTGATGAGACACTCGAAGACATAAATGCAATAGCAGAGTTGGAACCCAGTGGGATCGTTCAAATAGCTATTTTTCTTTGTTTTTCACAAATTGTATAATTCATCCTTCGACGGCGTTCTCTTACTAGGACGTCAGCCTCTTGTACAAAAAACGCCTATTTACAGGCCAACTTCAAAATCAATACAATTCATATTCACAAATAAATTTCAAAAAAAAATTGTTTTATTTTTCTGTTTTGTTTTGCAAGAACGTCCAATGGTTCATTTTTTATATATGCATTTGACAATAATTGTTGCTCATAAATATTTACATGCAAAACAAAAGACGATTACTCGTGATGACAGGAACAGGGGAAAACAAGAAATGTACGAGCCTTACAATTGCTCTGTCCACCAGGTATAGGGATAGATCTAGTTGGAGAATACGATTGAAAATGCATACACTCCCCGCAGAGTAGGAAGTGCCAGAATACAGTATTGTCAACTCTCCCCAGCTGAGGTTCGCAATCGCGAATGAGTCGATAAGATTCTCCCCAAGCAGAGTTCATTTATCACCAATAATGGAAGACCATCCCCAGTGGAGTTTATTTCTCCCACAAACAGAAACTTTATCCCCGATAGAGTTCATCATTACCAGCAACTGTAATTCATCCATAACCGAGGTTATTCCTCCAAATCGGCGAATCCTCAACAGAGTATCTCTTCCCCACAGAGTCTTTCTCTCACCGGTGTATTCTCCAACATGATTATTCTCCCAATCATCTTCGGTCGTTATCCCCAGCAAATCAAACTCTTCATATTCTCCAGCAGCAATCCGAGATTTATTTTCCCCAGCTAGAGAATATCATAAAAACATTACACATCCATACATCATGACATACATATACGCATCATATAACACAATCTCATTTATTTTGAGAACATCATTGCTCGATACATGTCATGCATCATGACATTACATCCGGCTATCCCTTTACCTTTCAGGAAAAAATAAAATAAAATCCTCACAAAGTTCAAGCTATGAAGCCCGGACTCGACCGGATAATATATTGATTTCCCCCATCATATTGTGAAGCCCAGAGAACGACCGGATAACAGTCTCAAAATATCGCGAAGCCTGGATTACGACCAGATAGTGGTATCTCTTAAAAGAACGCTATGAAGCCCGGATTCGACCGGGTAATAGTTTAATCCCCAGCAAGCCGTGAAGCCCGTGTTACAACCGGATAGCAGCTCAGCAAGTACCATAAAGCATGGATTACGACTAGATAGTGGTATATCATAAACATAATCCGTGAAGCCCGGATTACAACCGGATAACAGCTCATCAAGTTATTGTGAAGCCTAGATTATGACCAGATAGCAGTCAAGAGTACTACGAAGCCTGGATTACAACCAGATAGTGGTATATCTTTAATACAAGTTATAAAGCCCGGATTCGACCGGATAATATCTTGATTTCCCCGAACACCATGAAGCCTGGATTCGACCGGATAATGGTATAATACACCGTGAAGCCTGGATTACGACCAGATAGCAGTATGATACACTGTGAAGCCTGGATTACGACCAGATAGCTGTAAAGAACACTGAAGCCTGGATTACGACCAGATAACAGTGAGGGACACTGTGAAGCTTGGATTTTGACCAAATAGCAGTTTACCCAGCCAATTACTATGAAGCCCATATTCGACCGGATATTAGTAGGCCCAACAGTCAAAGGGAAGCCTAGATGCGACTAGATAACCACTTGATTTCTTCTAAAGCCTGGATTTTGACCAGATAAGAAGTGAGGTATTGTGAAGACTGGATTCGACCAGATAGCAGTACAAGACACCATGAAGCCTGGATTCAACCAGATAATGGTATGAAACATCGTGAAGCCTGGATTACGACCAAATAGCGGTACAAGACACTGTGAAGCTTGGATTTCGACCAAATAGCAGTTTACCTGGACAAATACTAAGAAGCCCGGAGTCGACCGGATATTAGTGTGCCCTAAAGACAAGTTGAAGCCCGGAGGCGACCGGATAACAACTGAATTCATTCTGAAGCCTGGATTATGACCAGATAAGAATTGAGAGATTGCGAAGCCTGGATTACGTCCAGATAGCAAGTTTAACCTCATCTCCCCAGTAAGTCACTGTAAAGCCTGGATTACGACCAGATAATAGTCAGTATTATCACTATGAAGCTTGGATCACGACCAAATAGTAGTTCATTCTCACCTCTTCAACTAAGAGACTATTCCCCAGTAGAATAACAGATGACCGAAGCTCCTAAAATTCAAATTTTCTCAAGAAACAGAGACGATTCACCAGTAGAATAACGGACGACCGAAGCTCCTAAAATTCTATTTTTACCAAGACAAAGAATAGCATTCCCCAACAGAATCTTCCTCAACAACAGGATATACAAGCTC
The DNA here is from genome assembly GCA_948472305.1 of Vicia faba. Taxonomy (NCBI): domain Eukaryota; kingdom Viridiplantae; phylum Streptophyta; class Magnoliopsida; order Fabales; family Fabaceae; genus Vicia; species Vicia faba. The sequence goes on from OX451736.1 coordinate 362,683,796, forward strand.
TCGCTAAGGAATATCTTATGCGATCGACACTCCTTCGGATGGCATCTTTAAGCCCATCTCCTGTTGTCAATTTCCAAATAGCATCTGTAAGCCCATTTCCGACATCACAAGACGATTACTACTTCATGCGAGTACACATTTCTGGGCACTCTAGTGTTCAATCATCTTCCACCTTCAGATCACAAAAGGCAGACAAGCCAATCTAAATCTTCAGGTTTAAGAAGATTGAACAGGGGAAGCTGTTGTACCCCAAAATTTTCCCTCCCATATTTCTCAAAACATTTCAAGAAAGATCCCCAAGTTGCTCAAGGAAGTCCAAAGGTTGACCAGACAAACTCTCTCCTAAGGCAGTCTACCTCAAATTAGGGTTTCATGTTGCATCAAGATACTTGAGTCCAAGGGATCCCAAATTCTCACAATTGTCCTAATATGTTCTCAAGATCATCCATGTCAAGTTTTAAGCCTTGCAGAGGAAGTTTGCTCAGTCAATTGCTCAAAAGCCTGAAAAATCGACTGTGTTAGGGCAAAAGTCAACTGTGGCCCCCATACAGTCAAACTTCAATATTTTTGGTCAACATCCTCATTTTGAAGTATATTTCATCATTTTATCAAGGTTTTATCATGATTCATCAATGGTTGCTCATAATTCATCAAAACCCAAAAGTTGATAAATTAGGGTTTTGCTAGAAAAGTCAACTCAACTTTGACCAAGCATAACTTTTTCATACTTTATGAGAAATGACCCATCCAAAGATAATTTTTAATAGGATTCAATTATCTACAATCCATCTTTAGCTCCCAAATTCAAAATATGCACTCACAAGAAGTTAAGAATTTGGACATTATAGGTCACTTTGAAAAGTCAACAAAAACACCTTTTTTGTCAAAGCTTCATACATGAGCATGGAATACCAAATTGAGATGAGACCAAAAGGGTTGCTTATAGGACATCTAAAGCTTTCTAAAAAGTCCAACAACACCTTGAAAGAGTCGAAATTGAGGAAGTTATGCATTGGTGAAGTTGGCCTTTTTTGCAAAATTGTCAAAAGTCAACTATGCCTAAAATTGCAAATTTTGCTAAATGGGCCTAACTTTTTGCACTTGTTTTGAGTTGGTAGCATGGTCCACGAGCCCTAGACCTTTCCACTCTTCATTATCTTATTTTTATTATTTATTTTGATTTTTATTTGAATTAAATCAATTTAAATCAAAACAAATCATAGAAAATCCAAAACATTGAAATCCAAAGATCTTGTACATGTTTTATGTCCTATATCCAGCTAGCATTAGATTGAATTTGTGTAAAGCCTTGGTGTGCACAAAAAGATTGAATTTGGCCTATTTTTGGAAAGATATTCAAAGGAATAAAATCAAAATCAAAAGCCATGATTGATAAAGATTGAGCACACTTTTTCAACCCTAATTCATTCCTCAATACATAAGGAACATTGGCAGACCTAAATCAAGGCTGGAGAGAGGCGCAAGAACTAGAACAAAACTTGAAAAAATCATAAAAAGTGCTCAGTCGAATTCATACTTCCAGGCATCCTCAAGACCTTCTAGCCATCCCAATTGCTTCCTGGGATCACAAGCAAGCGAAACCAATCAAGAACAAGGAGTTTCCAACCCTGTAACTCGCTGTAAGTCAGTCACGACATTGCCTTTTTCTTGAATTCGAATTGCATCATTCTGACGCTTATAACATGAAATAACTATATATTCTTGTTCCTTAACACATTTGCAAGCTATCCATATCATCCAATTGTATTTTTGTGGACTGAATCAAGAATTGCCATTGTTAGGGTTTGTGGTTTCGTTTTAGGGTTTTTATGTGTAGGCAAAATTAACTAATATTACTTTAGTTATTTATTTTTCTTCACACCACTTAAAATACATTATTTTAATATAAAAAAGACTAAAAAATATTTTATAATGCTACAAATATTTTCAAGATAAAAAAATACCAAAAAATATATACTTTTCTTAAAGTATTTTCTTTTGATTAATTAATAGAATTAGGGTTTTCTTTTAAAACTTTTTCCTTAATAAATTCAAACTTAATTAACTATTTTCTTTATTTAAATTAGGTTAAAACAAAATCTCCTTTCATGAAAACCAAACAAAATTCATTTTCTTTACATTTTTGCATCCTTGTACATTTATTCATTTTTATACTTTGTATTTATTTAATCCCTTGTATATTCATATCAAATCAATATGGTTGTAATAGAATAATTAGGTTTAAATTCATGTAATCCCCATTTACAAATTGTACACCCCCTCCCCACAAATGTTGTAATAGCGTAGTAACTTTAAATTTTGCAATTTATTGCTTTTATATAACATGCTAGTAATTAGGGTTTGTATGGAAAGACTAAAACCAATATCTAGAAAACCCTAATTCAAGACAAAAACAAGAATAAAAACAATACACTTGAACACAAGCACCCCTAGGGTTATTCCACTTGGTTGCCTTATACAAAATGGCCATATTACGCATGTAAGGTATCTTAGCAAAAAAACAAGAAAATACAAGATCATAGTCCCTCGATGACGCTATCTAAGTTGCCTTATAAATGATATTAGTCCCTCAAAAAGAATTCTAAGATACCTTTCAACATTGCTAATCACGGTTATATGATGACCCACTCCCGTCCCGTTTACATCCAAAGATTGGGTTGCTTACCAAATCAATGGTAAAAAAACAATGTCAAAGGAAAAGAAAATGAACAAGAAAGACATTTGAGTAGGTAGATTGCTCCTAATTACTTGCTCCATTTCAAAACAAACACCTACACTTTCAAACATCTTACAAGATTAAAAACATTTTCAAAAGATCAAACATCTTTGTATACATTCTTACAAGCAATAATCATTACAAAGATTGCCTAAACAATGGCCTCTTTACAAAATACTTTCAAAAACCATATCAAGCACAATTTCAAACAAAAAGCAAATGACCTAGCAAGTAACTAAGAGCCCATGGAAAACCATGGATGAAGAGGATGCTAATACCTTCCCTTTTCATAATCTATCCCACGAACTCAAGAAACAATCTCAAAGGTGTTTCCCGTGCTTTTTCACCTTTCCTTTTGGATAAAAGAAAAGTCGGTGGCGACTCTTGCTAACCGCGACATTTGCAATCAAATGCAAAACCTTCAAGTCAGTTCTCCCACCGTATTACAGTAGGGCTTATGGGAAGGAACCTGAATAGTAGGGTTACTTCGAGATGAGAGTCTGGATAGTAGGGCTATGAGAAGGAACCTGGATAGTAGGGTTACTTCAAAATGAAAGCCTGGATAGTAGGGCTATGAGAAGGAACCTGGATAGTAGGGTTACTTCAAAATGAAAGCCTGGATAGTAGGGCTTATTGGAAGGAACCTGGATAGTAGGGTTACTTCAAAATGAAAGCTTGGATAGTAGGGTTTATGGGAAGGAACCTGGATAGTAGGGTTAGTTCATTTGGTTGCGTAGCCTAGTTGACCCGTTTGGTTTCGGGAACTAATTTTTTCATTAGCTGTCTGCAGATATGACACGTATAACTGCTGGAATTATTGGTGATAATTGTCTTTCCTAAAAAGATAACATGGTTAATTATATGTGATGCATGAAATGCTTTGTGGGATGATGTTCTCAAAATAAATGAGACTATGCTGTATGTGATATGTGTGCGCATGTCATGATGCATGAACATGAAATGCTATTATGACATATCCGAGTCTTGGAAAATAAATCCCCGACTGCTGCTGGAGAGTATAACATTCCTGACTGTTGTAGAGGACTAAAGTTCTTCTACTTCCGCTGGCGATAGAGAACGGAAATGATTATGCTGGAGATTCACTCCTTGTTGTTTGTGAATATTCTGCCAGGGAGACAATCTGTTTAAGAATAACTCTGCGGGGTAATAATTCTTTTGGAAAGTGAACATCCGTAACTAGAGAGATAAACTCTATCGGGGATTGAGTTTCCGCATTCAGGGAAGTAAACTCTGCTTGGGAGGAAAATTGTATTACCTGTTTGTGATTATGAGATTCAGCTTGGGGATATAGATGTCAGATTTCTGAAAGACCCTGGATGGGGAGATTACTTCCTGTTTTGGTGGAGCCGGTATCAATGCTTTAATTGCTTTTACTCTGTGGGGAGTGTAGATGTCACAAGGTCGTACACACTGATGACTGTGTTTTAAAGCCGTCTCTGCCCTGGTACCTGCTGGGCAGAGTAACTGTCGGGTTTGGACATTTTTGTTTTTGCCCCTGTTTCTTAAGTTACGAGCAATTGTCTTTCCATTTCTTATGTAAATATTTATGAACATCAATCATATTCAAATGCATATGTCAAGAATAAATCATTGGACGTTCTTGCTAAACAAAACAGAAAAAGAAAAACAAATAGTTTTGTAAAAATGAATTGTATTGATTTTCGAAGTTGGCCTATAACATGCGTTTTTTGTACAAGGGAGCTGACGCTCTAGTAAGAGAACGCCGCTGAAAAATGGAAATTATACAATATTGTATAAAAAGAAAATAACTATGTATAACAATCCCATTGGGTTCCAATTCTTCTATTGTCGCTCTGTCTTTGAGCGTCTCATCACTTTGCTACTTGTCCGAAGATGATTAGATTGATTGGTGCCATTCGAGCTTGATCGTTGATATTGAGGTCCGATCGCAAGGTGATCCAATGGGACATAGTGATACGCTTTACATCCCTAACTTTTTCCTGGACTGCCCTTTTGGGTTTTCAGTCCACCAGGATACCCTTTGTTGCCCAAGCCGCCTTTTCAGGTGTTCGACTTGCCGGGTGTAAATTTTTTTTCATTTTCATCCCTTATTTTTGCCCGAACCCTTTTGGTTCGCCGGGAAGCCCTTATTTTTTCCTAGGCCAGTCAACCTAGCGGGTGTTTTATCACGCGTAGTATTTTTTCACTAAGTCTGCATTGACAGGGTGAGGAAGGTCTTCACCGTCCATGGGGGTTAGAATCATGTCTCCACCCGATAAGATGTTATTAATCATAAATGGATCTTCGTATGTGGGAGTCCATTTTCCCCTGGGATCACCTTGCGGCAGTATGATGCGTTTAATCACTAGATCCCCGACTTGATATTCTTGACGTCTGACTTTTTTGTTGAAAGCCTTGATCATTCGTTTTTGATACATTTGACCATGACAGACAACAATAAGTCTCTTCTTATCAATCAAATTTAGTTTATCAAGTCGAGTTTGGATCCAGCCGTCCTTGTTCAAACCCACGTCTTTCATAATCCTTAAAGAAGGAATCTGGACCTCAATGGGTAGGACTGCCTCCATGCCATATACCAGAGAGTAGGGCGTTTCCCCTGTCGACGTCCGTGCTGAGGTACGGTACCCATGAAGAGCGAATGGTAACATCTCATGCCAGTCTTTGTATGTCACCATCATCTTCTGTATAATCTTCTTGATGTTCTTGTTAGCCGCTTCAACAGCGCCATTCATCTTCGGCCGGTAGGGAGAAGAGTTATGATGCTGTATCTTGAATTGCTTACAGAGCTTGGTGATCATCGTGTTATTGAGATTCGTACCATTATTAGTGATAATTCTCTCTGGCACACCATACCGACAGATCAGGTTATGCCTGATAAACCGCGCCATGACATTCTTGGTCACAGTAGCAAAAGAGGTCGGCTCAACCCATTTTGTGAAGTAATCAATGTCTACCAGGATGAAGTGATGCCCATTGAAAGTGGTAGGCCTGGTTTCTCCGATCATGTCAATGCCCCACATTGCAAAGGGGCACGGAGCTGTCAAGACATTCAAAGGAACCAGAGGCACATACACCTTATCAGCATAGATTTGGAACTTATGACCATTTCAGGAGTGCTGATAATAATCTGCTTCCAAAGTGGACCAGTAATATCCTGCCCGTAGGATTTCCTTAGCCATGGTATGTCCACTTGAATGGGTTCCGAAAGTACCTTCATGTAAATCTGTCATAATCCTCTCTGTTTCGCTCTTGTCTACACACCGCAGTAAGGTAGAGTCATGATTGTGCTTGTAGAGGATTCCATTACTGAGGAAGAATTTTGCGGCGAACCTTCTCAAAAATTTCTTATCGTTGATAGATGCCCCTTCGGGATACTCTTGAGTCTCGAGGTACTTCTTCACTTCATGAAACCAGGGTTTGTCTGCTACCTCTTTGGTATCAATCTTACAGCAGTGCGCTGGTTCATCCAACATTTCAATGGTGATTCGGGGAGCTTCGTTATCCCACCTGACTTTGAACATAAAAGACATGGTAGCTAGCACGTCTGCTAACTGATTCTCCTCTCGTGGGAAATGTTCAAAGCTTACTTCCTCAAAGTGAGGGAGCAATGTCTGCACGTGCTCTTTGTATGGGATGAGATTCAGATATCCCATTCTCCTTTGATCTGACTTATCACCAAGGCTGAATCCCCGAAGACATTTAAGAACTTAATCCTGAGGTCAATAGCGGCTTTGAGACCCATGATGCAGGCTCCATACTCTGCCATGTTGTTAGTGCAGTTGAAACATTGTCGGGTAGTGAAAGGAGTATGACATCCCTCAGGAGATATGATTACGGTGCCATTATCGAGTGCGTTCGAAGCTCCATCAAAAACCATAGTCCATCGGGATCCTTCCTCAGGTCCTTCATCCGGTCCAGGTTCTTCGTAGTCAGTCACTAGCATAATAATCTCGTCTGGGAACTCAAAATTCATGGAATGGTAGTCATCCACAGCCTGATGAGCCAAATGATCAGTCAATACACTTCCCTTGATTGCTTTCTGGGTTGTATATTGTATATCGTATTCAATTAAGATCATCTTCCATCTCGCTATTCTTTCGGAGAGTGCGGGCTTCTCGAAGATGTATTTTATTGGATCCATCTTAGATATCAACAGAGTAGTATGGATCAACATATACTATCTCAGTCAGCGAGCAGCCCATGCCAAAGCACAACAAGTTTTCTCGAGCAATGAGTATCTTGTCTCACAGTCAGTAAACTTTTTGCTAAGGTAGTATATTGCATGCTCTTTTCTACCAGACTCGTCATGCTGGCCCAACACACACCCCATTGAATTGTGTAGCACTGTTAAGTATAATATCAAAGGTCTTCCTTCAACCGGAGGCATCAGAATTGGTGGTTCTTGAAGGTGGTCCTTGATTCTTTTGAAAGTAGTCTGGAATTCGTCATTCCACTTTACCACTTGATCTTTCTTAACAAGCTTGAAGATGGACTCACAAGTAGCAGTCAGATGTGAAATGAATCTAGCGATATAATTCAAGCGTCCCAAGAAACCTCTAACTTCCTTCTCAGTACAGGGAGCCGACATCTCTTGTATGGCCTTTACCTTTGCAGGGTCTACCTGAATACCTTTGTCACTGACAATGAAACCCAGAAGCTTACCAGACCTTACCCCGAAGGTGCACTTGTTCGGATTCAACCTCAACTTGTATGTCTTCAATCTGTCAAACAACTTCTGCAGATGATTAAGGTGTTCCTCTTTGGTTTGGGATCTGGCTATCATGTCATCAACATAAACCTCGATCTCATGGTGAATCATATCGTGGAACAAGGAGACCATGGCTCGCTGATAAGTTGCCCCAACATTCTTCAACCCAAAAGGCATCACCTTGTAACAGAAGGTGCCCCACTGTGTGATGAAGGTTGTCTTCTCCATGTCTTCAAGAGCCATCTTGATCTGGTTGTATCCAGAGAAACCATCCATGAAGGAGAAGATATTGTGTTGTGCGGTGTTGTCAACCAGAACATCAATGTGGGGAAGCGGGAAGTCATCCTTGGGGCTTGCCCGGTTCAGGTATCTGTAGTCCACACACATCCGTACCTTGTCATCCTTCTTTGGCACCAGAACAATGTTAGCATCCCACTGCGGATAGGAGGTGACAACTAAGAACCCTGTGTTGAACTACTTCATGACCTCTGCCTTGATATTCTCTGACATTTCAGGGCGCATACGACAGACTTTTTGCTTAACCGGAGGAGAATCTTTTTTAGTCGGCAGACGATGTACCACAATATCAGTGTCTAAACCAGGCATGTCTTCATATGACCAGGCGAAGATCTCAACATAGTCGTGCAACATTTGTATCAATCGTTGTTTGATCTTAGTCTCCAGATTTGCGCCGATCTTGAATACTTTTCTATCTATCTCGGTGCCCAAGTTTATCGTCTCAACTTGCTCTTCGTGAGGCTGTATAGCCCCCTCTTCCTGCTGTAACAATTGTTGCACCCCAAAATTTACCCTCTTGATTTAGGCTTAGGTTTCATCATGAACATCATAGTGCATTGCATTCATACATTGTGGTAGGATCAAAGTACTTTGGTTATCAAGTTTTCCTCAAGCTTTGAAGGTTGATTGCATTGAAAAATTGCTCAAGAGATATCTTACCATCCAAACCTCTGGATCTTTCAAGCTCAAAAGTTTTTGCATATCTCAAGATGCTTTATTCATCTCTTTGGATCATCAGATGATTGAAGTTTGTGTTTGATTACAAGGAGAATCACTCTTTGGATTCACCAGTCAAAATTAGGGTTTTGTTTGAGCAAGGCTATTGGCCAATGTACAAGTCTTGATTTTGGGAGCTACAACATTTCTTTGATATTTGAAAGGTCTTTGTACAAGGAATTGGTCAAGGTGCCTAGAGGATTTGAAGTTTTGAAGATAATTCACCAGTCTCCTAAGGTGTTAACCAAAACTAGGGTTTGGGATTTCATTAAGATTTCTTGAGAATTTTGGAGTGAAACTTTGCACATGGCCTATATATGTTTGGAAGATCATATGTTTGAAGTTTTAATCATCAATTTTGAAGGGAAGTGGATCAATTGATTCAGAGGGGAAAAATGGTCATTTTGGTTAAAATCAGTCAAAGTCAAGGTTGACCAAGTGAATTTTTGGCCAACCATCAATTCAAGGATGTAATTTTCATATTTCAAGTCCATTTTGGTCATTGGATCAAAGAGATTGATGTTTGGGTTGAAACTTATTCTTGAAGAATCCTTAAAAGTTACTAATTTTGGAAAATGAAGACTTAATTTCAAAAATTAATATTTTATTCATCTTTGATTACAAAAATGCAAATGAAATATTCTTGGAAAGCTAAGGGAATGATCTTTCACCTCCTTTTGGTCTCATGACCAAATTGGCAAGGAATCAAGAGTTATGGTCTTTTGAAGTTACAAAATTATAGGTCATTTTTCAAAATTAGTGAATTTCAAGCTAGATTTTGGGAGCCTTAATGGATTAATTTGCAAAAACTCAAAACTAGGGGATTAAAGATCTTTTTAATACCTTTCTAAATTATGCTTGTTTGTGCCAAAATTCAAAAGTATGAGCAAGTTGTTGACTTTGGAATTTTGAGACTTTTCATTGAATTCATGCATACCATGCAAATTGCAAATTGTTGATAACTTGATTTGTGGCCTTTTGTTTCACTTCAAACATGGCCCATGACCAACATGCAATGTACCAAGGCCCATCATGCCAAGATTTGAGCTGCACATGGGCAAATGAACAAGGAATTCGTGGTTTTGCAAAAAATGGCATGAAGTTGCCTAATCACCAACACTAGCTTAATGCAAGGATTTAAGTCCTAATCTTGTTGCTAATCTCTTCCTGAGGGAAAATGGTTAAAAATGCACGAAAAAAGCAAGCCAACGCACGAGGGATTTCAAGGCTGCATGTGTGTGATCGGTGGATTTAGAACTGATTGTTTAACGCTGGTTCGCGAAATGTCGCGGAAGCAAGAGTCGCCACCGTCTTTTATGTTCTCCAACATGGAAAGGACAAAAGCACAACAAAATTCTTTATGAGATAGCTTCTCAGTTCGGGAGGTAGTTTTATAGAAAGGGAAAGTGTTAGCACCCTTTCTATCCATGGTTATCCATGGGCTCTTAGATACTTGCTCATTGTGTTTTCAAAGTGTTTTCTTTTCAAATGTATGTGGGTTTTGAAAAAGTTTCATTTGAAAAATTTCTAAGTAACTCTTGTATCTGTCCTCAAGAGTGTTTGAAAAATTGTTTTGAAAGCTTTTTGAAAGTGTCGGTGTGAAAAGAGTTTTGATTTGTTTTTGAATAGAGCAAGTATCTATGAGTCATCTACCTACCCTAAGGAATTAAGCTGTGTAAATGTCCTTTAAGGTAGTGCCATCCCACCATTGAGAGGTAGGTAGCACCACCGTTGGAGGTGTTCAGGTCAATTCGAGTTTAGGGACAGTGTGGTCACCGAAGCAATAGTTAGGACACCTTAGAAGCTACCCTTATGTCCTTGATCCTTTTTTTAATCCGAGGCAACCGTTTCGAGGCAACTATTCTGAGGCAACCGTTTTCGAGGCAACTTGTTTTGAGGCGACTGGATCATGGACATAAGGACTTACTAAAACGTCCTATACTTGACGACCACGTTTCGAAGGCAACAGGTGAGGCGTACCCTAAGAGTGGTGTGTGTATTTGTATGTTATATTCAGTTTAGCAATTATCTTTGATCATGGCATCGTGAGCTACGCTTGTTTTTAATTAGCCATACATTCTTTCATGCAATTTAGAATTTAAGAGTGCGGAAATTTAAATGCGGAAAGATAAATCCTACGCTATTACAAGGCGCAGGTCTATACATCGCCAAAATACAAAGACCCGTTTTTGATAAAATGCAGAAAGTAAATAAACACGGTAAACCTAATTACTATTACAATCCTTGAGCAGTTACATAATATTCGAAAGAAAATAAATGTGCGAAATAGAAATTAAAACTGAAAGTCCGAGGGTTTTGACCCTTTTGAAATTAAATTGAAATTAAAGTCTAACTATTATTTAATTAAAGAAAGGAAATTGTTTTTTTATGTTTTTTGTATTTATGAAATAAAGAAAATTAAAATTAGAAGGAAACCCTAGTTCTAAATGTTTTAATTATTAATGAAAATATTAAAGTTAACCTAATTTACTAGTTAATTAAATTACATGTTTATTTACAAAAATAAATAGTAATTAATAATAATAATAATGAGAGAAAATTATTTATTAAGAAAAGGATGAAAAATGTCAAAAAACCCTAATTCTACCTATTTTATTTATTAAGAAAAGATTAAAGTTTAAAACCTAAATTAAACTAAATTAATGGTTAGAGTTTATTTACAAAAATATTTAAATGGTGAAATTAATAATAATTAAACATATTTTACATTTTTCTGTTTTTTTTATATTATGAAAAGAAAATTATTTTTATGGTGAATTGATAAAACAATTAAAAACAATTAAAAGAATTACAAATAAAATTGAAAAAAATAATGCAAACCAGGGGGTATCAGGTCCAAGTGAGAGGTTAATTTGAAGTAATTTTGGCCCATTGAATCAAAGCCTTGTTTGATTTTCCAGGATAGAGTGCACGTTCATTGACTGGTGGACATCATGGAGTTCCTTCTGAGGCCCTTGGATTAATCACCATGCCATCTGGCAAGCCAATGCATGTGGACGTACGGTGGGACATTGAGAATATGCTGCACGTGAATATGTTGAAACAAAAATTAAGAATTAAGTAGGGGGACCTGGGAATCGAACCCAGGTCCCAACGTTTACCAAGCGTGTCCCTTGCCAAGTGAGCTGTTGTGCGCGTTTGTATATGTAATGGAACACAAATATTATAATAAGCAAACAAAAGCTAATGATATAAAACAAGAAAAACGCGCCAGATTTTGAATCTCCCTATCACATGAAGACACACATGCTTCTTCTTCATCTTTGTACCTGCAACATAAACAAGTAGCGGGGGTTTTAAACCCCCACAAACTGCAACCTGTAAAAATAGCGATTACGCCCATTGGTTATATAAATTAGGCGCGAGTATTCCATTGGCTTCGTCTTGATGCAACGATTCTGCCTATATAGGTTATGTGGTCTAATTTTACCGTATGAGGAAAGCCCCAATTTTGAAGTTCTGAAACCCTAGGTTTCATCAATGGTGGATTTGGCTATAGGCATTGTTAGTCCAATTAAATGTCACCAATCGCTTCAGAAGGTTAATATTAGTATAAATCAACAATCAAAATATATGAATAATGCATGGAAATCATGTTTCGATTATGGACATATTCGTTCAAACCATAACCATATTTTACCGTTTCTTTGAGTATGGGGACTGGAAAATGGTTGCAACACGTTCAAAGAAGTCTCAGCAAGGGTTTGGAATCAACAATCTTCCCTGAATTGGACTGTAAATCAGAAAACAGTTTTTGAGTTTTTTTGAAAAATTTGCAAAGTGAATATGTGCTTTTAGCAACTTTTTCGTGTATTTGGCTTCAGGGTTTCCTTATGCCTTTGTAGGTGATACAAATTAGGTCAAGAATGAGCCCAAAGATCCATCAATTTATGATTTCAATATTTGATTTTTTCCATATCTTTTTCAATCTTTTTTCCATGCAAATCTTGCCAAATATGGATGATCTTGTCTTGTTGATTGGTGCACGAAATCTTTAGCCTATAATGAGAATATTTGCTGCACAAAAGATTTGAAAAGCATTGTTTGATATTTTTCTACAATTTAAAACTAATTAAATGAATTAATAATAATAAAAATTCAATTAATTAATTAAAAATAAGAAGATAAATCATTTTTAGCTCAATGGGTCGTGCATAAGCTTTGGGTAATGATTCAAGAAAGAAATTGAGGCCCATTAGCAATTTTGAAGTGTTTTAGGCAAAGTTGACTTTTCAAAATTCCCAAACATTTCCCAACTTCCCCAAGGCATATCTTGCTCAATTTTGAAGCTATGATCATGTTCTTGGGCATTTTGGAAAGGTCTTGAAGTCCTCTAACCAATGCCTTTGGTCCCATGTCATTTTGATTTACCAATCTCAAGTTATGGTCTTTGACTTAAAGTGACTTTTTGTTGACTTTTGAAAATGACCTATAATGTTGAAATTGATAACTTTTTGTGAGAGCATTTCTTGAAATTGAAGTGTGAAGATGAGTTGTAGGAAATGTCATTCTCTTAAAAATGAGCTTTGGATGGAATTTTTCTGATAAACCATGAAGAAGTTATGCCTTGGTCAATTTGCAGTTGACTTTTCCAACTGTCCAAAAATAGAAACTTTTGCATCTTGAGACTTTTTGAGCCATGCTTTGAGAATCATGATCAAGAATAGATCAAATGATGTTTGTGGCTTCAAAATAATATGTTGACCAAAATTTTTGACTTTTGACTGTCAAATGACCATTTTGCCCCTACAGTTGACTGTGGAGCAATTAGGGTTTTTGGCTGTGTAATTTGATGTTGTGAGTCTTGAACCTTGACATAAGGATGCTTGACAATGTGTGTAGGCATATGGGACTTGATTGGACCCTTGAAAACCTCATTTTCTTTGCAAGGACCAAAACCCTAATTTTGACTGTGTTAGGAGGCAATTGGACTGTGCAACCCTTGAGAGGTTTTGAAGCTTGATCTTGGCAAATCTTGAAGAATATGGGAGGGCAAATTTTGGGGTACAATAGTTGCCCCTGTTCAATCTTCTTGGACCTGAGGATGTAGATTGGCTGGCGTACATTTCGTGATCCGAAGGTGGAAGATGATTGAACACTAGAGTGCCCAGAAATTTGCACTCACATAGTAGAATGTTAAAAATGTGATGTAGGGAATGGGCTTACAGATGCCATTTGGAGAGATGATGGATAGGAGGATGGGCTTATAGATGCCATCTGGAAGTGTGACAGAACTTTGTCGGGAATGGGCTTATAGATGCCATTTGGAGACTGTTGGTAAGTGGATGGGCTTATAGATGCCATCTAGAGGTGGTCTGTTGAATTGTAATTTTTGTAAGTTGAAAGAGGGGACCTGTGTAGGGTTGCCTGATGATGAGCTCGTGTAAAATTTCATTTTTGAAAGAAGGAAATCTGTGTAGGGTTTACTGATAATGAGTCCGTATAAGACTACATCTGAAATGGAGAAGGAACCTGTGTAGGGTTACTTTGATGATGAGTCCGTGTGAAACTGCATCTAGAGCTGAGAAGGAAACCTGTGTAGGGTTTACTGATGACGAGTCTGTGTAAGACTACGTCTGGAGTTGAGAAGGAAACCTGTGTAAGGTTACTTCGGAGTAAGTTCGTGTAAAACTTCTGGAGGAACTGGGGTAAGGTTACTTCGGGATAAGTCCATGTAAGACCTCTGGAGGAACCGGGGTAAGGTTACTGCAGGATAAGTTCGTGTAAAACTTCTTGATGAACCGGGGTAAGGTCATCTTGAGATAAATCCGTGTAATACTTCTTGATGAACCGGGGTAAGGTCATCTTGAGATAAATCCGTGTAAGACTTCTTGATGAACCGGGGTAAGGTCATCTTGAGATAAGTCTGTGTAAGACTTCTTGATGAACCGGGGTAAGGTCATCTTGAGATAAATTCGTGTAAGACTTCTTGATGAACCGGGGTAAGGTCATCTTGAGATAAATCCGTGTAAGACTTCTTGATGAACCGGGGTAAGGTCATCTTGAGATAAGTCCGTGTAAGACTTCTTGATGAACCGGGGTAAGGTCATCTTGAGATAAATCCGTGTAAGACTTCTTGATGAACCGGGGTAAGGTCATCTTGAGATAAATCTGTGTAAGACTTCTTGATGAACCGGGGTAAGGTCATCTTGAGATAAGTCCGTGTAAGACTTCTTGATGAACCGGGGTAAGGTCATCTTGAGATAAATCCGTGTAAGACTTCTTCTGAAAATTGAGAAGGAATTAATCATCAATAGATACACCCTAGCAAGATACATGAATCAGATCCTCGAACTCTTTAGACGCGCCCTGGCAAGATACAGGACTCGAGTCTGGAATTAGTCATCAACAGATACACCCTGGCAAGATACAGGAATCGGATCTGGAATTGCGACAGTTGATAGTAATTATCTTTGTATTGACCTTTTCCTGAAAAGGCAAAGTATTAGTTGTATGCAATGTCATGATGCATGAACTGCATGATTTTAAGATGTTCTCAAGAATAAATGAGATTGTATGTTCATGATGCGTATGTGTATGCTATAATGTATGAAGATGTGATGTTTATGAATGTATTTTCGTCTAGGAAAGTAAATCCTTGACGAGTGCCGGGAAGTTGAATCCTGGGCTGATGTGGAAGAGTAGAGCTTCGTTTCCACTGGGGCGATTTTTGCAAGAGTGAACCTTGCTGAGATGCTGATGATAACTCCGCTGGGGATACCATTGATAAGTTTTGTTGGAAGTTTTGATGAACTCCGCTGGGGATAGGAAGGATTCGTCGGGGACGATCTTTCCGTGGTTTTCAGCTGAGGATAACCCAGTTATATCCTGGTGGGGAAATAACCTTTGAATAAAACCGGGGGAGAGCGTTCGTACTCTGCAGGTCGACCAGCTTCCAGAATCTACTGGGGATAAGCTTTCTACTGGGGAGATGGATTCGACTCTCCTGGGGAGACTTCTCAGATTGGACTGGGGAATGGCTCCACTGGATATTCTGTATTCCGCCGGGGAACAATCTTAAATCAAGACTGCCGGGGATGCTTGTTAGGAATGTTTATGGACTCCGTTGAGGAATGTTGAGATCTGCTGGGGACAATCCAACTTCCTTAAGGCTGACAGTATATTAACTCTGCTTGGGGAGAGTGTTGCTGACTTGCTGGAGATACTGTGCCTTGGTTAGGGTTGATGAGAGACCAACTGCTTGGGAGAGAATTGTTGGATCTTGGCTCACTCTCTGGGGAATTAAGATATCTTGGTTACATTCTTCAGCCGAACTTACCTTGGTACCTTGGTGGACAAAGCCATTAGATTGCTTAGACAACTCATTGCCCCTGTTTCTGCGGGAGAAGGTATCTGCGGAGGTGCTTGATGACTGTCGATTGACAAATCTTCTTCTGGTAGGCAAGTGACGAGATAACGGGACATAGTCGTACGCTTTTGATCCCTAACTTTTTCCTGGACCGCCCTTTCGGGTTTTCACTCCACCGGGATACCCATTTTTTCCCAAGCCGCCTTTTCAGGTTTTCGACTTGCCGGGTGTACAATTTTTCATTTCATCCCTTATTTTTGCCCGGACCCTTTTGGTTCGCCGAGAAGCCCTTATTTTTGCCTAGGTGTGTCAACCTAGCGGGTCTTTGATTATGCGCAGTATTTTCTAACTATGTCCACATTCTCAGGGTGTAGGGAGTTGTCACTGTCGGCAGTGTTGCGTTGCCATACCACCAGAAGATGTCTGATCATGCAAGACTCGTTGCTGGAATTCATGTCCAATGCCCCAAGTGACTCATGCAGAGATTTGCCCCAAGCTGGTTGGCCTTTTGAGAGATTCTCTGAATCTTGACTTAACTGCCCCAGATGATGGACAATGACCATGCCATGCCCCTGGATTGGAGATGCTTTTGTTCATTAGACATTCGTCGTGCGAACTTCTATGCTGTTCAAACAAATAGTCACATATGCAAGCAATGTTATTTCAAAAATGCAAAGCTTATGTTTGCCTCGAAGTTTTTGAAAATGCATTTTTCATAAAAACAAATGAATTTTTTTTTTGTAAACTGTGATGTCAACTCGTTATTTTACCGCAAGCCTTAAGGAGTCAGGATACCTTTCGTAACAGTATGCTTTCGAACTAACCCATGCTTCATCTAGGACTTTTGAGGGTTATAACGTAGCCTAGTTCACGGTTTAAGAAACAAAGGATAAAGGCTCAAAATTTATTTGTACCCACCCGCTCTTCGTGATGTTCTTCAAACCTAAACTCAGTTGATCGTGCGTTGGACCTTGTTTGAGACTTTGTCCTGATATACCAGTGATGGTTCGGATGTTGACAATTTATTTTGAATAGGCAGTCATTTCGTTTTGTGTTGAGGGTTTGTAGGACCTCTTTCCTTTTTTGATTTCATTATCCCTGTTTTTTGCTTGAACTGTTCCTTTTTGTGATTACAGTCAGCGGGATGCCCCAGTTTTGTAAGTCTCCTTCATAGATTTTGACTTATTGGGCTTTTATTTCTAAGAGATAATGACTGCCTGTATTTATGATTACCTGGAACCCTCACTGTCTTTTCGCCTCGGAAGGACTTCTTTGATGCTATTCGCTGTGCACTTGGATCCACTGAGAGAACTACCCTGCCCCAGGTTATGATTAAGGGTTTTAATTTTCGAAAAGAAAAACTCCTACTTCTTTGGCTCGAAGGGGTTGACGAGGGATTATCTTCCTTATAACTCTAGTGTTTAGGAATTGAAACAATGCCTGTACCTCATCAGCGGGGTTTGTTCAAAAGCATACTGTAAATTATGGTATCGTTTTCGTCATCCTCCCTCAAGAGGCTTAGAATTTTAAAATCGAGAGTTGAACATCAAAAATAAAAGCAATTTTGAATATAGTGAACACAATTACTTCAAAACAGACACGTGTAATGCATTAATGAAATAACCAAGTTTGACATGAAATAAAATGTTTGAATAGTCAAAGAAAATTACAACTTGAACATTCGAATGAATAAAAAATTTCCAATCCTAGCCATGTTTTGGCAATGGAGCAGTGATCACATTGGGAGTCTCAGCAGGCTCGAATTCGATCTCCTTGGCGTCGATCATATTCTGGATCTTGTATTTTAGCGCCCAACAATCCTCAGTATCGTGCCCGGGCTATCAGAATGATAAGCACACCTCGCTTCTGGGTTGTAGTTTGGAGAAGAGGTCTTGGGGTTTGTAGGAGGGTTGATCACCACAATCAGATTCATCTTCAACATGTGCTACAATGCTTGTGACAATGGCATGTTGATGTTGGTGAATCGTCTTTTAGGCTCGTCCGGCCTTCGCTGATTTCCCTTTTGTGGTTGTCGGTGTGGTGCAGAACCAGAGATCATGACTGCCCCTGCATGTTGGTCACGACGACTCTTTTGACTGTATGCAACATTAGACTCTTTCTTCCCCATGTAAGGATTTTTGTGAGTATCAGAAGGTGCGGCCTCTTGAATCTTTCCAGCCTTGATACCAGCTTCAATTCTTTCCCCAGTTAAGATCAAATCTATAAACCCAGCAGAAGAATTGCCAATCAGATGATTGAAGAACGGCCCAGACAGGGTCCCCAAGAACATATCGACAAGTTCCCGATCAGTCAGAGGTGGTTGTACCCTTCCAGCAAGGTCCCTCCATTTTTGAGCATATTCTTTGAAGCCTTCGCCTGTACCCATAGACATCCCCTGAAGCTGGGTACGCGTGGGAGCAAGATCGGCATTGTACTAGTACTGCTTGTAGAATGCAGTGGCCAAGTCCTCCCAGCTGCGGATGTTGGCTCCATTCAGTTTATAGAACCAGTCGAGTTGAGTTCCTGACAGACTATCCTGAAAGAAGTGAATCCACAAATTCTTGTCAGCCGTGTAGGGCTGGATCCTCCTTATGTATGACCTGAGATGCAGCTTAGGACAGGATGCCCCGTCGTACTTTGCAAAGGCAGGTGCCTTGAATTTGTGTGGGATCACTACACCAGAAGACAGACCTAGATCTTCGAAGTCCAGGCCGGGCACTTTTTGTATCTCCATAGCACTTAGCCGGTCTTCCAACTGTTTATACCTGTCCTCAGCTGGAGGGTACTGTTCATCATTGAACTCTGTCTCATTGTCGGAGACCACTGGGCTAGGAACCTCTCTCTCATGGGGGCTGTCCTTTCCAACAGATGGGGTAGTCTGCTCCACTTCATTTAGTGATCCATTCCCAGATTTGCGTCTCAGGTTGAACAACACCGTTCTCTTCTTCTTCTTCTTCGAGAGCAGGGTCTTCAAATCCTGTTGACCTTGGGCTAGATTCTTAATCAACTCTTGGAACTGGGCGTTCTGAGCCTGGAGGGCCTTGATGGATTGCTCAGTAGATGATTCAGGATTCATAATGAGACTGCTGAAATAAACAGCAAAGCAGGTAAGTGACCTGTAACCAGTGGTGCCTGTAATGCAATGATATGTATGATATGCATGCAATGTTTTCAAGGATCTCGCGGGGTAAACAAGAAAATTGTTAGAATTGGAATCCGGTGGCTTGATCGAAGGCACTTCATGCTGCTGAGAGTCCTTCTTCAAGAGTCAGGGCTCACCATATCGAGTGGGTCATAGCCCCTGACAACCTCGGCTAGAGGAAAATAAATCCCCTTTGCCCCTTGCTAGACATGTTGGTTCATCATGACCTGCATCACAAGCCCTTGAGATCCTTGAAATGGGTTAGTCTTTATGCAGGATGCATGCAATGGTATGATGTTATGCTATGCATGGGGTAATGTAGGTAAACCCTGTTATGAGTCCCAATTAAGGACTGTAAACAAAACCTGCAAGAAACTCAAGTGTCAGATAACAAGCATGCAAATAGTCAAGTTTGAAGGCACACAAGTCACACAAAGACAGCCCTTAGAGTTCAGGCCAGCATGGGGTCTAGGTATTATCCTCTTGAAGTTGGTGGGCTCAAAACCTGTCCTATCAGAAGTAACCGGGTTCTAAGGGTCCCAATATCATTGGATTGCTTTCATTGTTCATCGTTTCGATTTAGCCACTGAACTGGCGACCGAAATATTCCAAGAAAACAACCCTCAACTGAGTGTAGTATCGAGTATCAACCAACCTCGGACTGCACCAAAGTCAGTTATCTCACTACCCTAAAGAGGCCAAGATGGTTCAATTAAGGTTCCTAAGGTCAGTTGATGCTTCACGACACCACGCGGCGGCCCCGTACTCTCCTTGACTGAACTCAAGGGTTACCGGTACTCACCAAAGTGCCACATCAACGTAGCAGACTGCTTCAACCATGTCGGTATACACCGCACAGTTCCCTCACAGTCTTGTTGCTACTTTCTAAGAAGGTATCCCCCAGATCCAGGTTAGGATCTATAGAACTCCCAAGACAGTACCCACAATAATAAAGCAAACAATTCAGACAATTGAAAACACAAGTGATCTTAGTCCTAAGGTACACCTAACTTTTAAAGAGTCCCCAGCAGAGTCACCAGTTCTGTGATCGGTGGATTTAGAACTGACTGTTTAACGCTGGTTCGCGAAATGTCGCGGAAGCAAGAGTCGCCACCGTCTTTTATGTTCTCCAACATGGAAAGGACAAAAGCACATCAAAATTCCTTATGAGATAGCTTCTCGGTTCGGGAGGTAGATTTATAGAAAGGGAAGGTGTTAGCACCCTTTCTATCCATGGTTATCCATGGGCTCTTAGATACTTGCTCATTGTGTTTTCAAAGTGTTTATTTTTCAAATATATGTGGGTTTTGAAAAAGTTTCGTTTGAAAAATTTCTAAGTAACTCTTGTATCTGTCCTCAAGAGTGTTTGAAAAATTGTTTTGAAAGCTTTTTGAAAGTGTCGGTGTGAAAAGAGTTTTGATTTGTTTTTTAATAGAGCAAGTATCTATGAGTCATCTACCTACCCTAAGGAATTAAGCTGTGTAAATGTCCTTTAAGGTAGTGCCATCCCACCATTGAGAGGTAGGTAGCACCACCGTTGGAGGTGTTCGGGTCAATTCGAGTTTAGGGACAGTGTGGTCACCGAAGCAATAGTTAGGACACCTTAGAAGCTACCCTTATGTCCTTGATCCCTTTTTTAATCCGAGGCAACCGTTTCGAGGCAACTATTCCGAGGCAACCGTTTTCGAGGCAACTTGTTTTGAGGCGACTGGATCATGGACATAAGGACTTACTAAAACGTCCTATACTTGACGACCACGTTTCGAAGGCAACAGGTGAGGCGTACCCTAAGAGTGGTGTGTGTATTTGTGTGTTATATTCAGTTTAGCAATTATCTTTGATCATGGCATCGTGAGCTACGCTTGTTTTTAATTAGCCATACATTCTTTCATGCAATTTAGAATTTAATAGTGCGGAAATTTAAATGCGGAAAGATAAATCCTACGCTATTACAAGGCGCGGGTCTATACATCGCCAAAATACAAAGACCCGTTTTTAATAAAATGCGGAAAGTAAATAAATGCGGTAAACCTAATTACTATTACAATCCTTGAGCAGTTACATAATATTCGAAAGAAAATAAATGTGCGAAATAGAAATTAAAACTGAAAGTCCGAGGGTTTTGACCCTTTTGAAATTAAATTGAAATTAAAGTCTAACTATTATTTATTTAAAGAAAGGAAATTGTTTTTTTATGTTTTTTGTATTTATGAAATAAAGAAAATTAAAATTAGAAGGAAACCCTAGTTCTAAATATTTTAATTATTAATGAAAATATTAAAGTTAACCTAATTTACTAGTTAATTAAATTACATGTTTATTTACAAAAATCAATAGTAATTAATAATAATAATAATAATAATGAGAGAAAATTATTTATTAAGAAAAGGATGAAAAATGTCAAAAAACCCTAATTCTACCTATTTTATTTATTAAGAAAAGATTAAAGTTTAAAACCTAAATTAAACTAAATTAATGGTTAGAGTTTATTTACAAAAATATTTAAATGGTGAAATTAATAATAATTAAACATATTTTACATTTTTCTGTTTTTTTATATTATGAAAAGAAAATTATTTTTATGGCGAATTGATAAAACAATTAAAAACAATTAAAAGAATTACAAATAAAATTGAAAAAAATAATGCAAACCAGGGGGTATCAGGCCCAAGTGAGAGGTTAATTTGAAGTAATTTTGGCCCATTGAATCAAAGCCTTGTTTGACTTTCCAGGATAGAGTGCACGTTCATTGACTGGTGGACATCATGGAGTTCCTTTTGAGGCCCTTGGATTAATCACCATGCCATCTGGCAAGCCAATGTATGTGGACGTACGGTGGGACGTTGAGAATATGCTGCACGTGAATATGTTGAAACAAAAATTAAGAATTAAGTGGGGGGACCTGGGAATCGAACCCAGGTCCCAGCGTTTACCAAGCGTGTCCCTTGCCAAGTGAGCTGTTGTGCGCGTTTGTATATGTAATGGAACACAAATATTATAATAAGCAAACAAAAGCTAATGATAAAAAACAAGAAAAACGCGCCAGATTTTGAATCTCCCTATCACATGAAGACACGCATGCTTCTTCTTCATCTTTGTACCTGCAACATAAACAAGTAGCGGGGGTTTTAAACCCCCACAAACTGCAACCTATAAAAATAGCGATTACGCCCATGGGTTATATAAATTAGGTGCGAGTATTCCATTGGCTTCGTCTTGATGCAACGATTCTGCCCATATAGGTTAGGTGGTCTAATTTTACCGTATAAGGAAAGCCCCAATTTTGAAGTTCTGAAACCCTAGGTTTCATCAATGGTGGATTTGGCTATAGGCATTGTTAGTCCAATTAAATGTCACCAATCGCTTCAGAAGGTTAATATTAGTATAAATCAACAATCAAAATATATGAATAATGCATGGAAATCATGTTTCGATTATGGACATATTCGTTCAAACCATAACCATATTTTACCGTTTCTTTGAGTATGGGGACTGGAAAATGGTTGCAACACGTTCAAAGAAGTCTCAGCAAGGGTTTGGAATCAACAATCTTCCCTGAATTGGACTGTAAATCAGAAAACAGTTTTTGAGTTTTTATGAAAAATTTGCAAAGTGAATATGTGCTTTTAGCATCTTTTTCGTGTATTTGGCTTCAGGGTTTCCTTATGCCTTTGTAGGTGATACAAATTAGGTCAAGAATGAGCCCAAAGATCCATCAATTTATGATTTCAATATTTGATTTTTTCCATATCTTTTTCAATCTTTTTTCCATGCAAATCTTGCCAAATATGGATGATCTTGTCTTGTTGATTGGTGCACGAAATCTTTAGCCTATAATGAGAATATTTGCTGCACAAAAAGATTTGAAAAGCATTGTTTGATATTTTTCTACAATTTAAAACTAATTAAATGAATTAATAATAATAAAAATTCAATTAATTAATTAAAAATAAGAAGATAAATCATTTTTAGCTCAATGGGTCGTGCATAAGATTTTGGTAATGATTCAAGAAAGAAATTGAGGCCCATTAGCAATTTTGAAGTGTTTTAGGCAAAGTTGACTTTTCAAAATTCCCAAAAATTTCCCAACTTCCCCAAGGCATATCTTGCTCAATTTTGAAGCTATGATCATGTTCTTGGGCATTTTGGAAAGTTCCTAAAGTCCTCTAACCAATGCCTTTGGTCCCATGTCATTTTGATTTACCAATCTCAAGTTATGGTCTTTGACTTAAAGTGACTTTTTGTTGACTTTTGAAAATGACCTATAATGTTGAAATTGATAACTTTTTGTGAGAGCATTTATTGGACTTGAAGTGTGAAGATGAGTTGTAGGAAATGTCATTCTCTTCAAAATGAGCTTTGGATGGAATTTTCCAGATAAACCATGAAGAAGTTATGCCTTGGTCAATTTGCAGTTGACTTTTCCAACTGTCCAAAAATAGAAACTTTTGCATCTTGAGACTTTTTGAGCCATGCTTTGAGAATCATGTTCAAGAATTGATCAAATGATGTTTATGGCTTCAAAATAAGATGTTGACCAAAAATTTTGACTTTTGACTGTCAAATGACCATTTTGCCCCTATAGTTGACTATGGAGCAATTAGGGTTTTTGACTGTGTTATTTGATGCTGTGAGTCTTGAACCTTGACATAAGGATGCTTGACAATGTGTGTAGGCATATGGGACTTGATTGGACCCTTGAAAACCTCATTTTCTTTGCAAGGACCAAAACCCTAATTTTGACTGTGTTAGGAGGCAATTGGACTGTGCAACCCTTGAGAGGTTTTGAAGCTTGATCTTGGCAAATCTTGAAGAATATGGGAGGGCAAATTTTGGGGTACAACAATGTGCATACTTGATTTTGGCCAAAAGAAGATTTCTTTGATTCCAAGAGCTTTCAGCGCAAAAAACCTATCCTACCCTCCTCCTGATGCTCTATATATTGAGAAGCAAGCCCCAATGAGAATGGTTCGTGCCTCATTTCATCAATCAAAGTCAGAAACTCCATAGCTTGTTGCTCTGCATTTTTCTTTGATTCTTCCATCTCCCTTGTGCGTTTTGGCCAATTATTCTTGCATTCTCTTCTCCAAGTGATAAGGATTGTATATCGAGGCTTGGATTGCAACTGGATTGAAGGAGACAGTAGATCCATTTTTTCTCAAAGGTTTGAATTCTCAACTTTGAATTCTGATTTCTAGCCGTGCCTCGTGTGATTTTAGTTTATAATCATGTTGTTTGAAGTCTATGGAATGATTCTGAAGCTTTATTGTGTTTAATTTGATGAATTATGCATGATTGGATGTTCTGAAACTCGCGATTCAAATTTTTTTTATTCATATTCATGACTTGATTGTGGACAATGTGGTTGATGATTTGATTTGATTCGAATTGCTATGGATTCCTTGCCATGCTAGCTTTGATTTGCCTTTGATTTCATAAAAAATGATGCAAAATTGAGTGTGTTATGTTAATCTGAAATTGAGCCCTAATCCTGAGATATGCGCGCGTTTTTTGAATGTCCAGAGGTTGAAGATGATGTGGTGGCATCATGATTGGTCTATTTGAAATTTTTGGCTTATTTGAATTTTTGTTTTATTTGACATTTTGTTTAATTTTGTTTTCTAATCAAAACACATTTAAAAATCACAAAAAAATTACCATAGGTCAATATTATTTTCTAGTATTTGTCACATTTTTTTGGACTTTTTTTAAAATAATTTGGTTGGTTTAAAAATTCATAGGTTAATTATTTAATTGTTCAAGATTTATTTTTATTTTAATAGTTCTATTGATCTAAAAAATCCACAAATATTATTTGAGACTCACAAAATAATGTGAAAATTGATTCTGACTTTGGTTTATCATTTTATCTATTTTTGATTTAAAATTTAAATTCAAAGGTTATTTGTAATATTTGTTTGTTTTTTATTTTATTTTTAATACTTATATTAATTCAAAAATTCCAAAAAAATCATGTAATCTTGCTTTTAATCATAGAATCTGATCATATTTTTGTTTTGCCTTTTTTGTGATTTTTGGTCATGGTTTGCATTTTCTTGCCCTTAAATAACAATTTTATTGTTAATTGTTTTTTTTTAGTTTTTTTTAATATTTTCCTTTTATCCAAAAAATTCACAAAAATTCAGGGGTGTGTGTTTTTGGTTATAATATTTGAATATAATTTTGGTTGGCTATTTTGATATGTGAATATTTGTTAATTACATAATTGTTTGAATATTAATTTCTTTCTTGACTTTTCCTAATTCAAAAAATATGAAAAAATATATTTTCTGACATTTAAGGTTTCTTGACATTTTTCAAGACCTTGGTTTTATTTGTTTGAGTTTTGATGCTATTTAATTAATATCTGGATGTTGATCGCATATTTAAAATATTTGTTTGAGTTTCCTCAGTGCATGTTCCTAATAGGATGTTGATACCAACATCCTATTAGGAACATGCACTGAGGAAACTCAAACAAATATTTGTTCATGACACTGTGAATATGCTTGTTTCATCTTGAACTAACTTGGTTGATGAATATGCGAGGTACTCTGAGAAAGTTGCCACTTTTCGCTTAAGGCTTTTATGTTCCACTTTATTTGTGAAACACAGTTTATTATTGGCATTATTTTTGTGTTTGGCATGCTTGATGGTTTATGCAGGATAGACATATCTATGATTATGAATGCCATACATTGCCCATGGGATTTGTTCATATCTGATAAATTGCTTACATCTTGATGGTGCAATTGCTGACTCAATTTGTCTACTGATGTTAGCTTGCTTGAAGTTTCTCTGGGTTTCTTTTATTCTTGCTTGACTACTACAAATAGTTATCTGTTTGGTATCATATCAAATCCTTTCTCCCACTTTCATTCTGCATAAATCTCTGACTGTATGATGGGACCTCTGTTGCTGATATATGTCAGGAGGCCCTCTGATTTTTTTGTCTGATTTTATGTGTTGTGTTTGTTTGTTGATCGATGAGTCACTCAATTTAAAATTTGAGATCATGACTTCGCTCTCAGTGCATGTTCCTAATAGGATGTTGATCGGAACTTTATAAGTCTATTGGGATACTAACTGCAAGTATACAGTTTAGTCGTTCTAGTTTTAAAAGATTATCGAACCCACAGAGACTGAGGATCAATCGCATACGATCTAATGCTACAATTTGTTTAACTAAGCGATGAATATTTGATTTTAGGGGGGAAATAGTTTAATTAAAAATAATAGTAATAGTTATACCGGTATGTGATAGTCGGACTTCGGGAATTCGGTGAATCGCTTGGCATATAGAGTATTTCGGTAAAAACGAATTGTTTAAAAACCTGAGACATACACTCTCGTGTTCATGAAATAAGTCATACTACTAAACCTAGTGGATGCACTTTAAATTTAATAACACTTTTTGAAAACAATTTGAGTTTAATTAATTTATTAAAACACTCTCGTGTATTTAAAAATTAATGTTTCGTTACCACTATCTGGGTTGAACCCCAGCTCTCGCATGCAGGTTCTTGCCTAAATTAATTTCCCACTCTCGTGGCAAAATCGTGTTAATTATCCTCTCACTCTCGTGACAAGGGTAGTTAAATTAAACATGGAAATTGGAAACTAGAAATTGTTTTATAAATGTTTTTAGCCAAGTTATCACTAAATTCCTTCGGTACTTAGGAGTCACATACCGGTACAAATAATTTAGCCGGACATAATATATTTAATAACTATGCAATTTAAAATAATATTCATAAAAATAAATGGCATAATACAAGAATGAATAAATATTAATTGCAATAAAAAACCTGGAAATAACGTTGCTATGGTAATCTTGGATGTTACAATATTCCTTGCAGCTCGATCGAAATCAATAAATTGTGTTAATTCTTAAATGAAGAATTAACACCCTAAAACTAATGTTGGAAATAGAAATTACAGTAATGTAGAAAAAACTCTAAAACAGGGAAATAGAAATAATTGCAGAAAGTAGAAATTTTGTTCTGGGAGAATTTCTTCGACCTTCATCCCTTTGCACTACCACATATATATAGGAGAAAGTATAGCAGTTGAAAGAATCTTGGGAAAAGGCTTGAGTGGAGGAAATATAGGATGCATGGTTACTGAGTGGAGGAAATATTGGATAAGAATTATGCCCTCACGTTGCCCACGTCTCCACTAATTCATAACGTTCATCTTTACGCGCGTGACGGTCGTCACAGGTGGGTGATGGTCGTAATGCGCTTGAATAGCGCATTACGCTCGTCAATGATGTGTGACGAGCGTTCTTTCTAGTTAGGGATGCGTTACGGTCGTCACAGGGTGTGACGGTCGTCACAGGTGCAAAATCTGAGATTTTGTTCTTTTCTCTTCTGTTTCTTGTTTAGCTTTCTTCATGTGGTCCCTTTTCATTGTCTTGAGTTGACAAATGTTATACCTGTGAAAAGACATAAAAACTCGGAATAATCGGGAGTTAGACGACTCAATGTATTATAAAATCGGTAAAAAGCGTAGTAATTATATGATACGATTTCTCGTTATCAAATTCCCCCATACTTAAACCTTTGCTTGTCCTCAAGCAAATAGTCATTCGAAAGGTCAGACAAGTTTTGTCAAGCGCATATGCATGACATACCTTGGATTTTTAAAGCAATTTCTGGAAATCCTCGTCGGTTCGGCCAATACTTGAGTGAAACCCTAAAGATACGCTAATGACACAAGCAATACGCTTAGTCATAGGCTTCCATTTTAAACGAGCTATCCAACAGTTCCGTTATGATTCTGCCCAGAATTCCTCGTATCTATTTCACCCGGTTTCGTTCTGGCGCAATCATATTAAGCCCTTTGTCTTAGCACACACGTAGTGGAGTAACCAGTTAGTGACTTTAATCCTTTTAGCACGGGGTCTGGTACACGGATGTGGCAACCCTACATATGTTATCCAAGTTAGAGGTTGTGGGGGATCGGGCCGTAGCACGCCCTACCGAGTTCAGAACCAGATACCTCTGAACCAACCAACACTGGATTCCTTCGTTATTTTCTCAACTCTTATATGTGACCGTATATTTTGGTGCACAAAATTTCTTTTCTTTTAGCAGCGAGATAGGAAGGATATTTTTAATGATCAGGCATCAAACACTTATATTCATCGATTCTCCACGTGGTTTGTGTCAAGACGGTGCTGACTGCTAGTATAAACTACTAGGGGTTACTGTAGAACTAAAAACTCTAGATATTGGTATAATGGTTATTGAAACGGATCGCGTAAGTAGGAAGTCTACGGTGTCATAACCGTATCGATCTTATTATGTCGTTTTCGGCTTCCTCAACTGGGATTTCGTTAAAATAGGTATGTCGGGTGAATGTGAAGATGAAAAAATTTTTTGGTATGGCTAAATAAAGTGAAGAATTTAAATCGAGACATATCATAGAAAATTTACTAGTTTATAAAAGATGGAAAGGTACCTCTCCCACACTAAATCTGACATTGTCCTCAATGTTGCGGTATATAGGCGGGGAAGTACAATTACAAAAACAAATGGAAAGGAAATGAAACAGAAAAAATAATAAACTACATAAAAAATAAAGAAAAACTACTGGTGACCACGTCCTCTACTCCTGGTGCAAGAGCGTCTGGTAGGAGTGGCTTCTGTGTCAGTATCCTGGAAACCAAGGGTGCTGACGTCCAACCTTAGGGCGTTGAGATCTGACAGGGCCTCATCCAACCTCTCATTCATGTTCCGCTGCCCAGTCAAGATTTGAGCATTTTGAGCGCACAAATACTCATATTGCTCATGTTGTCTTCTTTCAAGCGCTGCGCTCATTTGATTTTGCATATGAATGGCGCGGAGGACCTCTTCAAGAGTAATAGGAGGTGGTGCGGATGAGGGTCCTGGATTGTCTTGGACGGGAGGAGCATTATCCAGCTCTTCTTGCATTTCGTCCACAGGGGCATTAGGCTGGTCTTCATGAGTGGGAGCACACCCTGCGGGAGCTGCATGATCGAACAACCAGTTAGCTCGGTTTCGTGGATCGATTCGGTCCCTGCAAGGCAAAATGATGTTCTGATAAACAATGTTCCTGATCACAGGGTGGAATCTGCCATCCTCCCGCTCATAAATGAGATGTGCGACCTTGCAGTGATCCAAAGTTAGTAAAGCCGATGCCATAGAAGGTATATTCGCGAGAGCAGGACCATAGTTCAGAGCTATGGAAAGTGAAGTGACCAACCCTCCGAAATAAAAGGGTTTTCCGCCTCTAGCACAAATAGAGTGGATGTGGGCCAGTAAGAACGGGGCGGCGTTGATCTTTTTCTCGGTGAACGCGCAATGCATAAAGAAGAGCTCCTTGGAGTTGAGCTTGTGGTTGCTGTCACGGGCGAAGATTGTGTTGTTGAGGATGCGGTGGAAATAGCGGATGGCCGGTTTATGAATGTGGGTGGCATTTAGGTGGCCGTAGGATCCGGCACGGATATTCGTCATACTGTGCCATAAGTTGAAGGCTTCCTCACCAAAATTATCCGGCACCCGAAGATGGACACCTTCATCCGAACAGAAGCCTAAAAGCCGCGCGATGTCGGATTGGGGCAACTCGTGCTCAATGCCAAACATGCGAAATTTGGCCAGGCCTGACAGTTGGTTCGTGGCACCTGGAAGAGTGATGTAAACAAAGGAACTCAAAAACTCAAGAGTAAGAGTTTCATAAATCGGTCTCAGTTCGCGGCACAGGTTCCATAAATCCATACTCTGCAACAATTGGCAAACACTGTCAAGTAGTCCCAAACTCCTCAAGCAGTAAAGATCAACATACCGTGTAGGTTGGAGACCTCGGCGTTGGAACTTCTGAAATTTGACCCGTTGGGTTTCGCCTTGTTCGCCGGATCTGAAAGTGAGAGCGGGAGCTTGTTAGTTGTTGGCCATGGTGTTTGTAGAATGGATTGAAAAAGGTTTGGAATGAAAATGGGGTAGTGGGTGGATAGTATTTTTAGTGTTAGAAATTTGGAAGTTTGAGAAAAAATGGAGTGGAGTGGGTATGTTTCGTGTGGTTCTGCAGCAATGGAGGAATTGTGGAAGTATTGAAGACAATGGTTGGAACGGTTTTGTAATAACCGTTCTGATATATTATGCGCGTGACGGTCGTCACGAGGGTGTGACGGTCGTAACACGGCAAAAATGCGTGTTACGCTCGTCACGAGGGTGTGACGGTCGTAACACGTTCAATGTCATTAATGAGAAGACCGTTACGAATGTTTATATAATTTTTTATTATTTTCTTAATATTCTAAGTTTGAAATATTCTAATAATTATAGTTTTGAAATATTCTAATATTATAATTCTGAAATAATATTTACTAACACACTAATGAAATAATATTTGCAGAAAATATAAACAGTAAATAAAAAATATACTGAAAATGAAATGAATGAAAATAAAATAATAGCAGTAAGAATAAAATAAAATAATAGCAGTAAGGAAGTAAAACTTGGTACTTGATAAATAATTGAATTAATCCATAAGAATTGTTTCGAAATAGAAATAACTTAAATAAAAAATGATAGAATGCTAGAACAAAATGCTAGAACAACTAGAATCCTCCCCACACTAAAACTAAACAGTGTCTTCACTGTATGTACAAATGCGAGAGAAGAATAAATTAAGATAACAACGACAACTCTAGCCACGGGGAGTAGGAAACATATGCTGGTGCATGAAATCCAGCTGGTCGGTCACCAAATCCATGAAAGCGATGAAGTCCACTCGGAGAGATGTAAGCTCGCCCCGCATTTCAGTAATTTCTTCATGCAAAGAGTGCATGGTAGCAGTAGGTGGAGGCGGTGGTGGGATCTCTGGAGCCTGGGTGGCGGTCTCAGTAGAAACTACCTGCTGCTCCCATGGATCGGGAAACTGATGGTATCCCGATGGTGTGGCAGGGTCTTCAGCATCGTGAGAGGTGTTGGGTACTTCGTAAATGTCAACAGTGGAGGGAGACGAAGGCGGTGTAGCAGGATGGTGGAGGTCAAAAATCCAGTTTGCTCTATTATGCACACTAGTGATAGGGTTCGGGAGCATAAACTGGTGGACAGTCTCATGATTAATTAACAGCTCAAATTCATCTGGCCCAAGATTCCCTATAAAGCTAGTGTTGAAGCAAAATTCAATGTTCGTCGGCTTTATTCCATAATGCGGGGCTGATCCTAGCATAGGCCTTCGGAGTCCAATTGCATTTTATATCATAGTGACTAAACCACCCAACAGGATCGGTGCATTCGTAGTCTGGATAATAGCTCCATGTTAGCTAGCATATAAGCGACACCGTTTACCGGACGGCTCTGAGAGGCACAATACATAATGAAGAGCTCATCACGGGACACGGATGTAACATTCTGCTGTTTACCAAAAAGGGTATGGGCGATGATCTTATGAAAGTACCTGATAGCCGGGTTGTGGATGCAGTCAGAATAAAGGTCAGAAGGCTCTGGATGGTTATTTCCAGCAATGCTTCCCCAGAAAAAATCAAGATCAGAATTAAGCAAGAGGTCCTCCTGGGTCATAGTAATAACATCAGGGCCAAAAGGGAATCCTAGCAGGTTGGCAAACCCCCTAAGGTTATAGCGGTAGTCCATGTCAAACAACCTGAAAGTTATCAACCCACGGTTGAACCCTAACCCATGGTTCGGAATGTAGCTTAGTGTGCTCAGGAACTCAAGGGTCAGCTTCCTGTAGGTACAATACCGTCTCCGAATAGGAGCAGTGTCCCAGTCAATCTGGTGTAGCAGATACATGACACTCTCACAAATGCCAAGAGCAGTTATAGCATGGTCATCAGCGTAGATTGTAGGGCACATTTCACGCTCATCCAGATCCTCAAAGCGTCTTCTCTGGTGCCTTCTTCTCAAGGTGATATTCATGTAGTTTACTCGTTCCATGGAGCTAAATATGAAAGCTAAAGAATTACCCCCTGAAAATATTTAATAAATGTTTGAAAAACTAAGTTAGTATTTTCAGGTTAAGAATGCCGAAGTTAGATAAAAAAAAAGAAAAAGAAAGTTTAAAGGAAAAATAAAAATAGAAGAAAAAGAAAATAGAAAGGAGTAAGAGATGCAACATGAAAGTTTTAAAGATTAAAAAAAAAAGAAAAAAAAACATATTAAAACAATAAAAATAATTAAAAGAAAACATGGGTTGCCTCCCACGAAGCGCCTTTGTTTTATGTCGATGGCTCGACAAATAATACCTATTCAGTTAGGTATCGGGGTAGGTGGCTCACTTAACTGAAGATAAGCCGAATAGTCTAGATTTCCGACGTATAAGTAGTGCTTTAAGCGCTGGCCATTGACTATGAATGGTTCGATAGAATTTCCTTTAATTTCTATCGCACCACTTGGGAAAACTTTATTAATTTCGAATGGTCCTGACCATCTGGAACGTAATTTTCGGGAAGAGTTTCAGTCTAGAGTTGAATAGGAGTACGATGTCTCCTTTTTAAATTCTTTCCGCGAGATACGCTTATCGAGCCATTTTTTTGTTCTTTCCTTATAGATTCTAGCATTTCCATAAGCGTCTAAACGCAATTCTTCTAATTCATGGATATCTAATATTCGTTTTTCACCAGCAATCTTGTAATTTAAGTTAAGGGTTTTAATGTCCCAATAAGCTTTATGTTCTAATTCTACTGGCAAATGACAAGATTTTCCATAAACTAATTTAAACGGCGTTGTTCCGATAGGGGTTTTAAAAGTTGTCTGATATGCCCAAAGAGCATCATTTAGATTGGAGGACCAATCTTTTCTGGATGTGGCTACGGTTTTCTCAAGGATTTGTTTTATCTCCCTATTTGACACTTCCACTTGTCCACTCGTTTGAGGATGGTATGGTGTGGCTATGCGATGTTTAACACCGTATTTTGAAAGTAGTTTTTCGAAAATTCTAGAGATAAAATGGGAACCGCCATCACTGATTACTAGTCTTGGTACACCGAATCATGGG
Organism: Vicia faba; assembly: GCA_948472305.1. Classification (NCBI taxonomy): domain Eukaryota; kingdom Viridiplantae; phylum Streptophyta; class Magnoliopsida; order Fabales; family Fabaceae; genus Vicia; species Vicia faba. The sequence continues at coordinate 362,716,716 of OX451736.1, forward strand.
AAGATAACATGCTTGAATAGTTTAAGTACCACTCGTGTATCGTTTGTGGGTCCAGCGATGGCTTCAATCCATTTTGATACGTAGTCAACAGCTACCAATATATACTTATTTCTGAAAGATGCAGGGAATGGTCCCATGAAATCAATTCCCCATACATAAAAAATTTCTACTTCGAGAATCCCTTTTTGAGGCATTTCGTCGCGTCTAGATATATTTCCTGTGCGTTGACATCTATCGCAGTTCATAATTTCTACGTGATTGTATTTCCATAAGGTAGGCCAAAAGAAGCCAGCTTGAAGTATTTTTGCACATGTTTTCGATGTACTAGCGTGTCCACCATAAGGGGCAGAATGGCAATGGGCAATGACGTCATCTATTTCATTGTTAGGAACACAGCGACGGTAGATAGGCGCCTCTTTTAAAGAGTAATGGTTCATCCCAAAAGTAGTGTTTAAGATCATGGAAGAATTTCTTCTGCTGTTGGTACGTTAAATCGGGTGGTAAAACACTGGCAGCTAAATAGTTAACGAAATCAGCGTACCATGGTAATGTGGTGTTGGTACAAATGGCTTTTACTACCGCAGTTGTTAATGGTTCGTTGTGTTGATCTAAACTGTCGGTAGGAGTTATCTCTAGCTTAGCAATAAGGCGTTCATAAGGGAAATCTTCGTTTATGGGAACACTCTCGGTTTGGATTCCATCTAATCTTGATAAATGGTCTGCTACCACATTTTCAGTCCCTCTTTTGTCTTTTGTTTCCAAGTCAAACTCTTGTAGGAGTAAGATCCATCTGAGTAGTCGCGGTTTGGCATCTTTCTTACTTAGCAAGTATCGGATCGCAGCATGATCCGTGTAAATAATGATTTTGGCGCCCACTAAGTAGGAACGAAATTTATCCAATGCGAATACAACAGCTAAGAGTTCCTTCTCCGTAGTGGCGTAATTCATTTGTGCGGGATCGAGTGTTCTGCTTGCGTAGTAGATAGCGTGAAGCTTTTTATCTTTGCGTTGTCCTAGGACTGCGCCTACAGCATAATCACTCACATCGCACATTATTTCAAATGGTAGGTTCCAATCAAGAGGTTGCATAATAGGTGTTGAAATTAAGGCTTCTTTAAGCGTCTCAAATGCGTTTAAGCATTTATCGTCGAAAATAAACTCAGCTTCTTTCATTAATAATTCAGTTAGTGGCTTAGTGATTTTAGAGAAATCTTTTATAAAACGTCGGTAAAAACCAGCGTGTCCTAGAAAACTTCTTATTTCTCTAACTGTTTTGGGTGGTTGAAGGTTTTTGATAATCTCGATTTTTGCTTTATCGACTTCAATCCCTCTGTTTGATACAATGTGACCCAACACAATTCCTTGTCTCACCATGAAGTGACATTTTTCCCAATTGAGCACTAGGTTGACATTGACACATCGTTTCAGTACTAATTCAAGATTTGATAAACATCCGTCAAAACTTTCTCCACAGACAGAAAAATCGTCCATGAATACTTCCATAATTCCGTCTAAAAAGTCTGCGAAAATCGCCATCATGCATCGTTGGAAAGTTGCAGGTGCGTTACATAGTCCAAATGACATTCTTCGGTATGCAAAAGTACCATAGGGACATGTGAACATGGTTTTCTCTTGATCATCAGGATGAATGGGAATTTGGAAGAATCCTGAGTATCCGTCAAGATAGAAGAAATGGGAATGTTTGGCTAAGCGCTCGAGCATTTGATCAATGAATGGTAATGGGAAATGGTCCTTGCGCGTAGCTTTGTTTAGTTTTCTGTAATCGATACACATTCTCCATCTTGTTTGGGTACGTTGTGCCACCAATTCGCCTTTTGTGTTTGTTATAACCGTAACACCTCCTTTCTTAGGCACCACGTGAACTGGACTGACCCAGTTACTATCTGATATTGGGTATATGATGCCTGCCTCTAGCAGTTTCTGCACTTCTTTCTTAACGACTTCACTTAGGATAGGATTTATTCGTCTTTGATGTTCTCTAGAAGTCTTGCAGTCCTCCTCCAACATAATGCGGTGCATACAGAAAGAAGGGCTTATTCCCTTTAGATCTGATATGTTATAGCCTAACGCGGTTGGATATTTCCTTAACACACTAAGAAGTTTTTCAGTTTCGATCTTCCCTAAATTGGCATTAACTATAACTGGCTGTTCGAGTTCTTTATCTAAAAATTCATACCTAAGATCTTCAAGTAACGTTTTAAGTTCTATACCAGTTTTCTTATCAGTTGGGGCAGGATCGGGTGTTAAGGTGAAACATTCGCTTAGGTTGGCATCTAGATGTTCTTGTTTCCAGTCATCATCCTTGAGGATAGTTGGTGTCAGAATTTTCAACATATCAGAATAGGTGTCTTCTTGGCTTTCTAGTTCTTTGACACATTCATCAATAATATCTAGGAGACAACATGAGTCATCTATAGCAGGGGCTTTAAAGAATTGGAAAGAATGAATTCTACTTTTTCTTCTCCTACCTCGAAGGTAAGCTTTCCTTTCTTAACGTCAATGATGGCTCCTACAGTAGCTAAAAATGGTCTTCCTAGTATGATGGGAATGTTTGAATCTTCCTTGATGTCCATTATTATAAAGTCAGTCGGTATGTAAAATTGTCCTATTCGGACAGGAATGTTTTCTAGCATACCAACAGGGAATTTGACTGATCTGTCGGCTAGTTGTAAGGACATCTTGGTAGGTCTCATGTCACCTAATTTGAGTTTCTCGCAAATAGATAAGGGCATTAGACTAACACTTGCTCCTAAATCGCATAAAGCTTTGTCTATGACAGATTTTCCAATTACACATGGTATGGAGAAACTACCAGGATCTTTTAGCTTTGGAGGCATGTTATTTTGGATTATGGCGCTACATTCGGCAGTTAGCATAACGGTTTCGTTTTCAATGATTTTTTTCTTATTAGACAATATTTCTTTTAAGAATTTAGCATATGACGGCATTTGGGTTATAGCTTCTGTAAACGGAATAATAACGTTTAATTGTTTCAGAAGTTCTACAAATTTCTTGAATTGCCCCTCGTTCTTGGATTTTGCAAGTCTTTGAGGGTATGGAATTGGTGGTTTATATGGCGATGGAGGCACGTAAGGTTTTTCTGAAGCCCTCTCTGTTCTCATTCGCGTCTTTCTCTACATTCTCAGATTGATCTTTCGACTTCTCTACTTCCTTTTCAGGTTTCTGATACATGGTCGGATTTTGGAGTCTAGGATCTACCGGTCCATCAAGGGCTGTCCCACTTTGTAATGTGATAGCATTTGCATGTCCTTTAGGATTGGGTTGTGGTTGTCCAGGAAATGTACCAGCAGGTGCGGAAGAACTAGCTTGGTGTTGTGCTACTTGGGAGATTTGGGTTTCTAACATTTTATTGTGAGTTGCTAGGGCATCTACCTTATTTGCTAATAGCTTCAATTGTTCACCGGTGTGAACGTTTTGATTAAGGAATTCTTTGTTTTGTTGAGCTTGATTAGCGATAAAATTTTCCATTAGGATTTCAAGGTTAGATTTCTTAGGAATGTTAGGAACATTAACAACGGGTTTTTGATAACCTGGAGGTACAACAGGTGCTTGGCCAGGTGCATATAAAGCGTTATTGCTCTTGTACGAGAAGTTAGGATGGTTCTTCCAACCAGGATTATAGGTATTAGCATAAGTATTACCTTGAGCGTAATTTACCTGATCAACTGATATTCCTGCTAAGATTTGACATTCGGTTCCAACATGACCAGGGACTCCACAAACTTTGCAGCTTGGGGTAAGTGCAGCCATGGTGGCTGCAGGAGGTAAGGTCAAGCTTTCTATCTTTTGGGTAAGAGCATCTACCTTAGCATTAACTTTATCTAGGCTACTAATCTCGTACATCCCACCTTTGGTTTGATTTTTCTCCACATATGTTCTTTCTCCTCCCCACTGATAGTGGTTTTGAGCCATATTTTCAATGAGTTGGTTAGCTTCGTCATAAGGCTTGTCCATCAGTGTACCACCTGCGGAGGCATCTATAGAGAGTCTTGTGTTGTACAAGACTCCATTATAAAACGTGTGGATGATCAGCCATTTTTCTAGTCCGTGATGTGGGCACATTCGCATCATATCTTTGTAGTGTTCCCATGCATCGAATAGCGATTCAGTATCCTTCTGCCTAAATCCGTTGATTTGGGCTCTTAGTGCATAAGTCTTGCTTGGAGGAAAGTAGCGTGCTAAAAATACAATCGTAAGTCCTTCCCACGTAGTGACGGAATTTGATGGCAAGGATTGCAACCAAGCCCAAGCTCTATCTCTTAGCGAGAAAGGGAAAGACGTAATCTTATAGCATCTTTACTGACACCATTTGCTATAACTGTGTCGACAAATTGAACGAATTTTGTAAGATGTTCATTTGGATCCTCGGTAGGATCTCCAGAGAATTGGCGTTGTTGGATAGCTGATATCAATGACGGTTTCAACTCAAAATCATTTCGATTTATTGCTGGAGCAGTAATGCTGTTGTGGGGTTCTTATTGTGATGGAGTTGTGTACTCCTTCAGTGGACGGCTCCTTTGTTCTTCGGCCATGTCTAATTCTGGATTAGTTTCAATTTCAGAGGAAGAATTAGAATCTGTTTCATAATCAATCTTGATTTCGGGTTTGGGTAAAGGAATAACGTGATTTAAACAGTAATCCCTGACTGCACGTCTTACAGAAAGGATGCGTTCAGGTTCGTCCGTCGATTTGTCAAGTGGTTCGCCTTGTGAGCGAGTCCTTGGCATACAAATCGAAAAAGGGTTTCTGTTGCCTAGTCTAAACGTGCAACAGAAGAATCGTAATTAATTGACTAATCAGTCCCCGACAACAGCGCCAAAAACTTGATCGGAACTTTATAAGTCTATTGGGAAACTAACTGCATGTATACAGTTTAGTCGTACTAGTTTTAAAAGATTATCGAACTCACAGAGACTGAGGATCAATCGCATACGATCTAATGCTACAATTTGTTTAACTAAGCGATGAATATTTGATTTTAGGGGGGAAATAGTTTAATTAAAAATAATAGTAATAGTTATACCGGTATGTGATAGTCGGACTTCGGGAATTCGGTGAATCGCTTGGCATATAGAGTATTTCAGTAAAAACGAATTGTTTAAAAACCTGAGACATACACTCTCGTGTTCATGAAATAAGTCATGCTACTAAACCTAGTGGATGCACTTTAAATTTAATAACACTTTTTGAAAACAATTTGAGTTTAATTAATTTATTAAAACACTCTCGTGTATTTAAAAATTAATGTTTCGTTACCACTATCTGGGTTGAACCCCAGCTCTCGCATGCAGGTTCTTTCCTTAATTAATTTCCCACTCTCGTGGCAAAATCGTGTTAATTATCCTCTCACTCTCGTGACAAGGGTAGTTAAATTAAACATGGAAATTGGAAACCAGAAATTGTTTTATAAATGTTTTTAGCCAAGTTATCACTAAATTCCTTCGGTACTTAGGAGTCACATACCGGTACAAATAATTTAGCCGGACATAATATATTTAATAACTATGCAATTTAAAATAATATTCATAAAAATAAATGGCATAATACAAGAATGAATAAATATTAATTGCAATAAAAAACCTGGAAATAACGTTGCTATGGTAATCTTGGATGTTACAATATTCCTTGCAGCTCGATCGAAATCAATAAATTGTGTTAATTCTTAAAAGAAGAATTAACACCCTAAAACTAATGTTGGAAATAGAAATTACAGTAATGTAGAAAAAACTCTAAAACAGGGAAATAGAAATAATTGCGGAAAGTAGAAATTTTGTTCTGGGAGAATTTCTTCGACCTTCATCCCTTTGCACTACCCCATATATATAGGAGAAAATATAGCAGCTGAAAGAATCTTGGGAAAAGGCTTGAGTGGAGGAAATATAGGATGCATGGTTACTGAGTGGAGGAAATATTGGAGAAGAATTATGCCCTCACGTTTCCCACGTCTCCACTAATTCATAACGTTCATCTTTACGCGCGTGACGGTCGTCACAGGTGGGTGACGGTCGTAATGCGCTTGAATAGTGCATTACGCTCGTCAATGATGTGTGACGAGCGTTCTTTCTAGTTGGGGATGCGTTACGGTCGTCACAGGGTGTGACGGTCGTCACAGGTGCAAAATCTGAGATTTTGTTCTTTTCTCTTCTGTTTCTTGTTTTGCTTTCTTCATGTGGTCCCTTTTCATTGTCTTGAGTTGACAAATGTTGTACCTGTGAAAAGACATAAAAACTCGGAATAATCGGGAGTTAGACGACTCAATGTATTATAAAATCGGTAAAAAGCATAGTAATTATATGATACGATTTCTCATTATCAGATGTTTATTGTTTTGCTTCTTTAATTGTTGATCGATGAGTCACTCAATTTAGAAATTGAGATCACGACTTCTCTCTCATTGCATGTTCCCTATAGGATGTTTATTTCTTTTCATCTTTATTTATTGATCGATGAGTCACTCAATTTAGACATTGAGATCACGACTTCGCTCTCATTGCATGTTCCCTATAGGATAGTTTTGTTAAGCTCCCTCTAACATGTGAACATAGGATAGGATTCGCCTTTATCCTCAACCTTAGGGTCAACCATTGCATGATAACATTAGGAATAGAACTAGGTTAGTTTTCCCTTAGTTGTTTTTCCTTTTATTGCATTTTGCATCTTAAAACAAAATTGTTTTCTTGGCAAATCATAAAACACCTCTAATGAATTCAAGCCCATTTTCAAAGTAAAAGATACAAACCAACTTTACTCTTTCTTTGTTATCTCTTAGTCGATGTTTCGCCATCGCACATTTGTTTGAAGCCGATATTTCGCCACCGCACATGTTCGTTATCCTACTTTGATTCTCAATATCATTGTTAGGTATGATGTTTTATCGTCCGTTTCATTGATGTTTCGCCATCTTTGCCATGATATCTTGTTATCTTGAAGCCGATGTTTCGCCATCGCACATGCTTGTTATCCTACTTTGATTCTTAATATCATTGTTAGGTGTGATGTTTTGTCGTCCGTTTCATTGATGTTTCACCATCTTTGCCATGATATCTTGTTATCTTGAAGCCGATGTTTTGCCATCGCACATGTTTGTTATCCTACTTTGATTCTCAATATCATTGTTAGGTGTGATGTTTTGTCATCTAATTTATTGATGCCTCGTCATCTTACCATGCCATCTTGTTACCTTTTATCGATGTTTTGCCATCGCACATTTGTTTGAAGCCGATGTTTCACCATCGCACATGTTTGTTATCCTACTTTGATTCTCAATATCATCGTTAGGTGTGATATTTTACCATCTGTTTTATTGATGTTTCGCCATCTTTGACATGTTACTTTATTATCATTTAGTCGATGTTTTACCATCTCTTTTGTTTGTTGATCTACTTGATGTTTTGCCATCTTGACTATCTTTGTTTGTCTTAATTAAAAAACACAAACCAACCAAAACATAAAGCCGAACTACGGCCGCTCTGATTCCTTAAAAGGGATACGTAGGCATTGGGGTAGGGCCCAATCGAGCACATCTTTTATTTTCCCTACATTGTTTTCTTTTTCTTTTGCATGCATACCTTTTCATTTTTAATCCATAGACATAGGATTTGACCACACCCATTAGATTAGACAACAAGAGTGGATACCGTAGAGTACTACGGGCGTGTGGGGTGCTAACACCTTCCCCTCGCGTAACAGACTCCCTTACCCGATCTCTCGGTCGAAATACTGTGATTTCTCCCTTTTCAGGTTTTCTAGATGTTTACCTTTCCATTTCAGCGGGATAAAAGACGTTCGGTGGCGACTTCATTGATGTTTCATTAACATCCAAATGACAGGTTCCAGCCGTGTAGTTTCAACAGTCTAACAATTTCTCCAGGCACCTCACAATCGTCCTCACCTTCGTCCTCGGTGTTGTACCCCAAAATTTTCCCTCTCATTTCTCAAGAAAATCACCCTGAATTATCAAGCTTTCCCTTTGTTGTACCCTAAAATTTTCCCTCCCATATTTCTCAAGACATTGCAAGAATCATCTCCAAGTTGCTCAAGATTGCTCAAGAGTTGGACAGTCAAATCATCTCCTAAGGCAGTCAACCTCAAATTAGGGTTTTGCGTTGCACCAAGGTCCTTGCATCCAAACGACCTCAAGTTCTCTTCAATGTCCTAATATGTTCTCAAGTTCATCCATGTCAAATTTCAAGCCTTGCAGAGGAAGTTTGGTCAGTCAATTGCTTAAGAGGTCCAAAAATCGACTGTGCTAGGGCAAAAGTCAACTGTGACCTACAAATAGTCAAACCTCAAGTTTTTTTGTCAACATTATCATTTTTAAGGATAATTCATCATTTTATCAAGGGTTGATCATGATTCATCAAGGATTGCTCAAAATTCATCAAGACTCAAAAGTTGCTAAATTAGGGTTTTGTAGGAAAAGTCAACTCAACTTTTACCAAGCATAACTTTCTCATATTTTATGAGAAATGACCCATCCAAAGCTCATTTTTAATAGAATTAAATTTCCTACAATCCATCTTCACACCCCAAGATCAAGAAATGTACTCACAAAAAGTTACAAATTTGGACATTATAGGTCATTTTTGGAAGTCAACAAAAACACCTTTTTTGCCAAAGCTTATAACTTGAGCATGGAATATCAAAATGAGATGAGACAAAAAGGGTTGGTTAGAGGACATCTCAAGGTTTCTAAAAATTCCAAGATCACTTCCCAAAGTTCAAAATTTAAGAAGTTATGCATTGTTGAAGTTGGGCAATTTTGCAAAATTGCCAAAAGTCAACTATCGCCAAAACATCAAATTTTGTCAAATGGGCCCACTTTTTTCCACTTGATTTGATCTTGTCACACTACACACGTGTCCTAGCTTCAGCCATGTGTCCATTCATTAATTTTCCTATTTTACTTGATTTTTATTGAATTAATTCATTTTTAATCAATTTAAATCCAAATAAAATCCAAATATTGATGAATTAGGATCTTTTTGGTTGTCATAGGTCTTAATTGCCATCATGGACATGATCAAATCCGAATCAAGCCATATCATGAACAAAGTATTGGATTTGGAATCAAATTGGAAGCTTTTCAATGGAGAATCAAATCATATCTCCAAACATCAATGCATAAGGATTGAGTCCACAAATGTTAACCTAATTCATTCCTTATTACTTATACAAGCTAAAGGCACGAGAATTGGAGGTTAGAGGCTGCTAAATCACAAGAACAAAACTTGAGAAAAACTTGAAAAAGCGTGAAACTGAAATCTTTCTTAGAGGTCGATTCAAAGCGAAAACTCAACGTGGATCAATTGCTGGACATCCACTGAGTATGTAGCAATCAAAAGTAAGGCCATTCACCTCCTCAAAAGCGCTGTAAGTCTCCTAAAAAACGCCCCTGTACTTGAAATCGTATCTTCATATTTTTGTATCTTTTATACAAAATCTTTGCATATTCATGCTTGTCGTTTCATTTAGAAGCTTTTTGCATTATTGGATTGCATTTTCATAGCCTGTAACCCCCTAGCCGAATCTAGGGTTCTTGGATGTTTTTTTTGGGTGTTTTCTCTACAGGTAAAATCAAGGCTATTAATGGACATAGATGTGTTCAAGAGGAAGATACGAGCATGACTGTGGTCGTGGCTTGAGTTTTCATGGCCTAGAACGGTTTTTAGGATCAACCTAGGGATTTAGCTGCGGATGTAAATCCGCAGGTAAAAATAACCAGGTCTCAGTGGAGAAGACGAAGACGTGCCCTCTTCCCATTCGCCCATTCAAAAAATTCGCGCTTCTTTTTATAATTTTGGCATAATTAGTTAGTTTTCCGTATTATATTTATTATCCACTATGTTAACAATAAAAGCGCATTGGCTCAGTGGCTAAGGCATATGTTCAAGTACCAACAGGACCTGGGTTCGAGTCCCAGGTCCACCATATTGCTTTGTGATTTTTTTCCATAGATATTCCATCGTGTTTCATAATTTGTAGTCCATCATACTCCTTCAAATCACCAGGCGCCAGATGGCCTCCAGGCCAAATCTGATGGTCCAGATGGGGGATCCACCATGGTGCCTAGTCAAAGTGCATACGTGGAATCCAGAAAAGTCAATCAGGCTTGCTTGTATTGGGCATTGGAATTGTTAATCAGACCCCCTGGATCAGGCCCAAAACCCCTTGGTTATTTCTTTTTTTTCTTTCTTTCTTTTATTCATTATTTATTATTATTATATTATTCATTTAACCAATTAAACTTTTTCTTGATAAAATAAAAAAACCAAAAATATATTTAATTAATTAAAATTAATTTCAGTATTTTATTTTTGTAAATAAATACTAATTTAATTAATTTAGTTTTAATTAGGTATAACTTTTAATATTTTTGCAATAATTAAAATTAATGAGATAATTAGGTTTTATTAACTTTGATCAAATTTATTTTTATTTCCTTAAATATCAAAAATCCAAAAACATTTTAATTAATTAATTAGTGCATTAATTTAATTGTTAACATTAATTTAATTTCTTTTTTTTTAATTCAAAATAACAAAAAAAATGCTTTCTTTCAAAAATGGTCAAAACCCTAAAAAACTCGTCCAATTTAATTTCTCGCACGCGATCCATTTATGATATTGATGTATTTGTTTCCTGGAATGTAATAGCTTTAAATAGGACTTTAATTATTTTATCGCTTTCTTTTATTTTCCGTATTTTAATTTCAAGGGTTGTTTTTGGCGATGTAAATACCTGACACCTTGTAATAGTTAGATTTAATTTCCGCCATTTAATTTCTGCAATTTATTAACTGTTATATGTTCGATAATAGGGAATGCATGACAAGATCAAATCCTAAACCTAAAATCAACATAGTTCACCCATGACATGTACAAAGATAATATAACCGAAATAACACACTCACACATGTGCACTCTTAGGGTGTACCTCGCTTGGTTGCCTTCGAACGTGGTCATTGAGTATAGGAAGTTTTAGAGGTCGCCCTGTTGTCCAAAGATCATAGTTGCCTCGAAACGGTTGCCTCGAAAAAATGATCTAAGACATTAGGGTTACCGCTAAGGCGTCCTAACATTGCTTTAGTGACCACACGTCCCTTAATCGAATTGACCCTTCAAACTCCAACGACGATGCTACCTACTCATCAATAGTGGGATAGCATTGTCTAAAGGACATTAGCATAGATTGATTCCTTTTTCGAGTAGGTAGATGGTTCTTGAGTACTTGCTCCTTTCTAAAACAAAACAAAACTTTTCGCACTCACACCTTTCAAACAAAAAACTCTTTTCAAACCCACAAACACAAAGAAAAGCAAATTTTGAAAACACAATGAGCAAGTACCTAAGAGCCTGTGGATAACCACAGATAGAAAGGGTGCTAACACCTTCCCTTTCTATAATCTACCCCCGGACCAGAGAAACATCTTGAAAAAGGAATTTTTCTGTGCTTTTTTCCTTTCCTTGTTGGATAAAATAAAAGACGGTGGCGACTCTTGCTTACCGCGACATTTTATGGAAACAAACGCAAAACGCGAACTAGCATTCCAAAAATAGTCAGTTCTCTCCCACCGTATCACAGAACTAGAGACTCTGCTGGGGAGTTAATAAGTGAGGTTTACCTTAGGATTAGATCATTGTGTTTTCAATTGTTTGCTTTGTATGCTTTATATTTGTGGGCTTGTATCGGAGTTACTATAGATCCTAACCCGGATCTGGGGAATACCCTTTAGGTCAGTAGCAATAAACTATGAGGGAACTGTACGGCTTAGACCGATACGGTTGAAGCAATAGCTACGTTGGTGTGGCACTTTAGTGTGTACCGATATCCCTTGTGTTAGAACGAGGAGAATATGGGTCTTCTAAGGGGTCATTAAGCACCAATTGACCTTAGAACCTTTAAATTGACCAACTTGGCCATAGAACAATAGCAGTATGCTACACTCATTGAGACTAAACTCTCGCGATGATTCCGGCCACAAGAAAAGGTTGCTAAACTGGAATTATGATCGATCGAGGGTAGTCAGTGATATTGAGATCCTCTAGAACCCGGTTACTATTTTTAGGACAAGTTTAAACCAACTGAACTGAAAGAGGGTAGTACCTAAGCTCCTTGCCAGCCTGAAATCTAAGGGCTCTCTGTGTGACTTGTGTGCTTTTACCATGTTTACTATTTGTGGATACTTGTGATGTGCTCACTATCATGACATCATGACATCATAACATTGCATACATCTAACATTGGAGTAACCTATGTCAAAGACAGGAGGGATTCAACTTTTTTCTGTTTTGTAGGTCATCATGATACCCATGCGTAGGAATACCATCCGGATCAACTTTGTCTAGGTTCCCACCTTGCTTAAAGATTTGGTTGCAAAGATGCCTGATACTACTTCCTTCCTCAGGAGACATGGTTATCTTCTCAGTTTGGTCACCTCCAAATTGGACGAGCAGATGATGAGTGTCCTGGTCTAATTCTATGATCCGCTGTACCATTGCTTTACTTTCCAAGACTACCAGTTGGTTCCCACCCTAGAAGAGTTCTCTGAGTTGCTCGGTATCTCTGTTCTTGAGCAGACCCCGTTTACTGGTTGGGAGAATACTCTTAGGCCCGAAGAGATTGCTGCAGCCCTTCATATGACCAAAGAAGAGGTAATGGCTAATTGGGAGACTATAAGTGGAGCAAAGGGATTTCTGACTAAGTTCTTGGTTGGTAAGGCTAACTATTTCTGGGATAGTCTAGACTTCAAGGCATTCGAGGATATCCTAGCTCTTTTGATATATGGCTTGGTTTTGTTTCCGAACCCTGACTCTTTTGTTGATGTGAATGCAGTAAAAATCTTCATCTCTCGTAATCCTATACCCACTCTCTTGGGTGACATCCTTCATCAGCTTTATGCTCGTACTTCCCGAAAGTTGGGAACCTTGATGTGATGTGTTCCATTATTGGCAAGGTGGTTTATTTCGCACCTTCCCAAACCAATGCTGAAGAAAAAAGAAGGCATGGGCTGGGCCTATAGGGTTATGTCTCTCTCGCATAATGACATTATCTGGACTCTCAAGGGTATGGATGAGGTGGCTATTATTGATCGATGTGGGGAGTACCCCAATGTTCCACTTATAGGAACCTGTGGGGGAATTTCTTACAATCCGTGCTTGGCCTTACGTCAGTTTGGGCGAGCCAAAAGAGAAGGACCACATGAGCTGTTAATGCCTAGTATCATCTTTGATTTTCAAGGGGATAGTGACGAGCAACGCCGCAGATTCATAAGGGCTTGGGATAGAGTTCACCAATCTGATCCACATGAGCTGGGCCCAAAGACTTCTCTTCCAATGGAGCCATATCTCAGATGGGTCCGCATCCGTGCCCAAAAGCTGGGTATGCCATATGAAGCCGTCCGGCCTATCATTGTTGAAGTTGCTAATGAAGAAGGGGTTCTTCCAACCATTCTCCATCCTCATATGCCCACTGACATTGGGGAACTGAAAAGGTCTTAGATGTAGCTGAGAGAGGAACGGGATTCTTACTGAGAAAAGTTCAACGAGTAAGAGCAGAAGATCCAGAAGTTGACTAGGCAGCTGGAGAACGAGCGAATTCTCAATGACTATGTCCGCACCGACAAGAAGAGACCATGGGAGCACTGATTTGCCTTTGTTTATTTCCATTTCCAGTTTTATTTACTTTTCAGTATTTCCATTCTTGTAACGCCTTAATGGCATCAGTTGAACAATTTGAATTTCAAAGTTTTATCTAATAAAGTGTGTTTCCTTTCTGGTTTACAAATTTGAATCTCCCGATTGTCTTTGAAATCATGTCATACGCATTTCATCCCATGCACTTCATAACAGGTACCCATTACAGGGCTCTTATCTTCTTCGCTGTTTATTTCAGCACTCATCATGTATGCTGAACCTTCAACTGAGCAAGCAATCAAGGCCCTATAGGCCCAGAATGCCCAATTCCAAGAGCTGTTCATGAAACTAGCTAAGGGTCAGCAAGATCTGAAGACCCTGATTCTGAAAGAGAAGAAGAAGAAGAAGAAGAGGACAATCCTGTTCAACACAGGGCACAAGTTTGGAAACAGGTTACAGAATGAAGTTGATTTGACCACCTCATCTAGAGGGAAGGATAGTCAGGAAGAAAGGAGGGCTCCTAGCCTTGTGGTCTCCGACAACGAGACAGACTTCGACGAAGAGCAGTATCCTCCTGCCGAGGATAGATACAAGCAACTGGAAGACCGGTTGAGTGCTATGGAAGTTCAGAAAGTGTCTGGTCTGGACTTTGGTGATCTAGGTCTATCATCCGGGGTAGTAATTCCCCACAAATTCAAGGTACCAGCCTTTGCTAAGTATGACGGAGTTTCTTGTCCGAAGCTGCACCTCCGGTCATATGTAAGGAAGATTCATCCGTACACCGCTGATAAGAACTTATGGATCCACTTATTTCAAGACAGTCTCTCAGGGACTCAACTTGAGTGGTTTTACCAGTTGGACGAAGCCAGTATCCGCAGTTGGGAAGATTTGGCCACTGCTTTCTACAGGCAGTACCAATACAACTCCGACCTCTCTCCCACGCGTACCCAACTCCAGGGTATGTCAATGGGAACGGGTGAAGGATTCAAAGATTATGCTCAGAAGTGGAGGGACCTCGCCGGAAGAGTACAACCACCCTTGGTTGATCAGGAGCTTGTGGATATGTTTCTGGGGACTTTGTCTGGTCCATTTTTCAACCATCTGATTGGAAGCTCTTCGTCTGGGTTTACAAAGCTTATTATGATCGGTGAAAGGATTGAGGCTGGTATTAAGGCTGGTAAGATACAGAAGGGTGCTTCATCAAGCACCAAGAAGAAGCCCTTTAAGAAGGAGTCCAGTGCTGTCTACAATTCAAGAAACCAGAATAGACCTGAACGCCGCCAAGTTGTTAATGCCGTTGTTATTTCAAAACATGCTGGTGCTCCTCAGCACAACAATCAACAAAAGGACGAGAGACCTCGAAGGCAATTCACCCGTCTCAGCATGACCTTATCTCAGATTCTGCCACAGTTGCTGAAGACCAATCTGGTGATTCCAAGGGAAGCCCCGAAGAATCCAAATACAACATCACCGAAGTATAACCCTAATGCCCGCTGTGCTTATCACTCGGACAGCCCGGGGCATAATACAGATGATTGTTGAACTTTTAAGAATAAGATACAGGACTTAATTGATGCTATGGAGATTGAGTTTGAAGCGCCCGAAAGACCTAATGTTGTGACTGCTCCTATTCCCAAGCATTGAGTGAATGCTATAGATGAAGACTCATTTGTGGTTTCCGTGGATGACATTGTTACCCCTTTGATGAATGTGAAGAAGAACCTTTTTCTAGCCGGTTTATTTCCAGGCTATGACGAAGGTTGCCGTATGTGTTCTGTTTGAGAAGACTGTTGTTCCTCTAGTCCATACTGAAGAAGTTGCCATTATCACCATTTTTGACAATTCTTCCAAGGCTCCCTCGAGGAAGCCTGTTAGAATTACATCTGTTCCAAGAATCGCACCTGTGATCATCACTATTCCGGGGCCCATCCCCTATACCTCTGATAAAGCTGTCCCTTGGCACTACGGGGCCGATGTTTATTTTCATGGAGTTAAGCAAGAGTTGGATGCTGATACTGACGTAAGCAATATTATTGGACCTGCTAAAGTCACCCGCAGCGGAAGACTTTTCTCACCTGATATCTCTCCACCAACTGCCCGAAAACCTGTTGTTATTACACCTGCCAGTGTACCTGCTACCATTCCTATTCAAGTTCCTATTCTTACCCCTGTCGCCGAGTCATCTGACACTCGGGGCAAAGGGATCACCAGTGATCCTGCCCAGATGGAGGCACCGAAAACGATTACTGTTGAAGCTTCTAAACAAGAGATGGAAGAAATTCTGAAAATCATCAAAAAGAATGACTACAATGTAGTTGAACAGCTGGGACAAACCCCGTCCAAGATCTCCATGTTGTCACTGTTGCTATGCTCAGAGGCCCATGCCAAGGCTCTGATTACCTTCTTGAAGACTGCCCACGTACCACAAGAGACATCAGCTGATCAGTTTACAGATTGCATGGCCAATCTGACTGCTGATAATGGGTTGGGTTTCTCTGACGCCGACTTAACTACTAAAGGGAAGAATCACAATGATGCCCTGCATGTCTCCATTGAATGCAGGGGAACTACTCTTGCTCATGTATTGGTGGATACTGGTTCCTCGTTGAATGTTTTGCCTAAGAAAGCTCTAGACGGGTTGGATTGTGAAGGGTTGGAGTTGAAACCAAGCAACATTGTCGTCAGGGCCTTTGATGGGTCTAAGAGAATGGTGCATCGAGAAGTTGATATTCCGATTAAGGTTGGTTCTCAGGTTTTCAACTCTACATTCTATGTGATGGACATTCGGCCATCTTATTCTTGTTTGCTGGGTCGTCCATGGATCCACAAAGCTGGGGCCGTAACCTCAACACTCCACCAGAAGCTGAAGTACCCGGTCAAAGGGAAGATTGTGACAGTGCAAGGAGAGGAAGAGTACATGGTGATCCACCTCAACTCTTTCCGATATGTAGAGATGGACGGGGAGTTCATTGAGACCCCATTTCAGCATTTTGAAGAGGTTCCTCAGACACTGGCGTCAGCTGAGACTGTTGTTGAAGACTATCCTATGAAGATGGCTTCCTTTAAGGATGCCCGGGCTGTTGTCGAGAAAGATGGGTGTGCACAGTGGGGCCGACTCCCTGATTTTATACAGAAGACTAACAAGTTTGGTTTGGGTTTCATTGCAGAAGCTCAAAGGGTTGTTCGGAATGCACGGATCAGAGGACCTCCCGTGTTCATCAGCAACTCGGGAGTGAATGCCATTGAAGACGATGTTGAAGAGTCTGAGTTCGACAGTTGGATCTATCCTACGACCGAAGGTGGACCAAGCAACTGGACAGAAAAGGACTTCATCCCTATTACTTTTGTTACCCAGTAATGAAACTTTTTGTTTTGAATTTGTAACAGACAATGTTTTAAACTCTACGGCCCGGTGTCTTACCCGGGGCACCGTGGCTTCATTTGTGAGGGCTTTTTGTGTGTCATCTACATATATCATTAATAAAAGCATTGGACGTTCTTGCATTTCAAATTTTGTGCTCCTTGTTTTTCTTTATTATATATTGCAAAACAGCTATTTTACACACACTCACATATACAGGTCTATATCCACTCTGGATCCTATTGATAACGACTCTGCTACTGCCAGTTATAACTTCGAAAATCCGATCAACTTAGTCGAAGACGAAGGTGAAGATGATTGCGAAGTGCCTGGTGAACTTGCAAGACTGTTACTTCAGGAAGAGAGGGCTATTCAGCCGCACGAAGAGCCAGTGGAAACAGTGAATTTGGGTACAGGCAAGGACAAAAGGAAGTTAAGATTGGTGCAAATCTGGAGCTTAGTGTGAAGCAACGGTTGATTCAGATGCTGCATGACTACGTTGAGATCTTTGCCTGGTCTTATGAAGACATGCCTAGTTTGGATATCGATATTGTGGTTCATCGCCTGCCTACCAAAGAAGACTGTCCTCCAGTGAAACAGAAGGTCCGCCGAATGCGCCCAGTGATGTCTGAGAAAACCAAGGCTGAAGTTATGAGACAGTTTGACACCAGTTTTCTAGCAGTTACTTCTTACCCTCAGTGGGTGGCCAATGTGGTTCCTATTCCGAAGAAGGATGGTAAGGTTCAAATGTGTGTTGACTATAGGGATCTGAACAGGGCAAGCCCCAAGGATGACTTCCCTCTACCTCATATCGACGTTCTGGTTGACAACACTGCTCAACATAAAGTCTTCTCCTTTATGGACGGTTTCTCCGGTTATAATCAGATTAAAATGGCTCCCGAAGACATGGAGAAGACAACTTTTGTTACTCAGTGGGGTACCTTTTGCTACAAGGTCATGCCCTTTGGATTGAAGAATGCTGGGGCAACGTATCAGTGTGCCATGGTTGCTTTGTTTCATGACATGATCCATCATGAGATTGAAGTATACATCGACGACATGATTGCAAGATCCCAAACTAAAGAGGAGCACTTTGACCATCTGCAGAAGCTGTTTGACAGGTTGAAGTTGTACAAGCTGAGGTTAAACCCGAACAAGTGCACCTTCGGGGTGAGATCTGGTAAACTACTGGGTTTCGTCGTAAGCGACAAAGGTATTCAAGTGGACCCTGCAAAGGTAAAAGCTATACAGGAGATGCCAGCTCCCAGAACAGAGAAAGAAGTCAGAGGCTTTCTGGGACGACTGAATTACATTTCCCGATTCATCTCACACCTGACTGCTACTTGTGAACCAATCTTCAAGCTGCTGAAGAAAGATCAAGTGGTACGTTGGAACGATGAATGCCAGACCGCTTTCGAAAGGATTAAAGAGTATCTCCAAGAGCCACCCATTCTGATGCCACCAGTTGAAGGGAGAACTCTGATCTTATACTTGACAGTATTCGACAACTCAATGGGGTGTGTGCTGGGTCAACATGACGAGTCTGGCTGAAAAGAGCATGCTATTTATTACCTTAGCAAAAAGTTTACCGACTGTGAGACCCGATACTCACTACTCGAGAAAACTTGTTGCGCTTTGGCATGGGCTGCTCGCCGGCTGAGACAGTATATGCTAACTCACACTACTCTGTTGATATCAAAGATGGATCCAATCAAGTATATCTTCGAGAAGCCTGCTTTGTCCGGAAGAATAGCAATATGGCAGATGATCTTGACTGAGTATGACATCCAATATACGACCCAAAAGGCAATCAAGGGAAGTGTGTTGGCAGACCATTTGGCACATCAGGCAGCATATGATTACCAGTCTATGAACTTTGAATTTCCGGACGAGGATATCATGTTGGTAACTGATTGTGAGACACCTGGACCGGATGAAGGACCTGAGGAAGGATCCCGATGGTCTATGTACTTTGATGGAGCTTCAAACGCTTTGGGTAATGGCATTGGCACCGTGATCATATCTCCTAAAGGCTCTCATACTCTGTTCATCGCCCGACTATGTTTCAACTGCACCAACAATATGGCGGAGTATGAAGCGTGCATCATGGGTCTTCGAGCAGCAATTGACCTAAGGATTAAGTTTCTGAGTGTCTTCGGAGATTCCGCTCTCGTGATCAGTCAGATCAAAGGTGAGTGGGATACGAAACACCCAAATCTTATTCCTTAGAAGGAGTATGTATTGACATTGCTTCCCCATTTCGAGGAGATAACCTTTGAACACTTCCCTAGAGAGGAGAATCAGTTGGCGGACGCGCTAGCTACAATGTCTTCTAAGTTCAAAGTCAATTGGGACAACAAAGCTCCCTGAATTATCATTGAAAGATTGGATGAACCTGCACATTGCTGCGACATTGAGACTGAAGAGGTAACAGAAAAGCCCTGGTTTCACGAAGTAAAAAGGTATCTTGAGGCTCAAGAATACCTTGAGGGTGCATCTGTTAATGACAAGAAGTTTCTGAGGAGGTTCGCAGCAAAATTCTTCATCAGCAATGACATTCTTTACAAGCGTAACCATGATTCGACCTTACTGCGTTGTGTGGATAAGAATGAAGCAGACAGAATCATGGCAGATTTACACGAAGGTACTTTCGGAACTCATTCCAATGGACATACCATGGCAAGAAAATCCTTCGGGCAGGATATTATTGGTCCACAATGGAAGCCGACTGTTATCAGCATTCTCGGACATGTCCCAAGTGCCAGGTATATGCTGATAAGGTGCACATACCTCCAGTTCCTTTGAACGTCTTGACAGCTCCTTGGCCTTTTGCAATGTGGGGCATTGATATGATAGGAGAGATCAGACCTATGGCATCTAACGGGCATCGTTTCATCCTAGTGGCTATTGATTACTTTACGAAGTGGGTTGAAGAAGCTTCCTTTGCTACTGTAACCAAGAACATCGTGGCACGGTTCATTCGGCACAATCTGATTTGTCGATATGGTGTACCAGAGAGGATCATTACGGACAATGATACTAATCTCAACAACAAGATGATCACCGAGCTCTGCGAGCAATTCAAGATACAACATCATAATTCTTCTCCCTACCGGCCGAAGATGAATGGGGTTGTAGAAGCGGCTAATAAGAACATTAAGAAGATTGTGCAGAAGATGACAGTGACATACAAAGACTGGCACGAGATGTTACCATTTGCTCTTCATGGGTACCGTACCTCAGCACGGACATCAACAGGGGCAACACCTTATTCCTTGGTTTATAGTATGGAGTCAGTCTTGCCCATTGAAGTTCAGATACCCTCTCTTCAGATTATGAAGGATGCAGGTTTGAGTGAAGATGACTGGATTCAGACCCAGCTTGATCAGCTGAACCTAATCGACGAAAAAAGACTTACTGCTATTTGTCATGGTCGGACGTATCAAAAACGGATGATCAAGGCATTTAACAAGAAAGTCAGACGACAAGAGTATCAAGTTGGGGATCTGGTAATCAAGCACATTATTCTACCTCAAGGTGATCCCGGGGGCAAATGGACCCCTACTTACGAAGGGCCATTTGTGGTTAAGAACATTTTTTCAGGAGGAGCTATGATTCTAACCACCATGGATGGTGACGACCTTCCTCACCCTGTCAATGCAGACATAGTGAAAAAATACTACGCATTATCAGAGACCCGCTAGGTTAACTGGCCTAGGCAAAAATAAGGGCTTCCCGGCGAACCAAAAGGGTTCGGGAAAAAATAAGGGATGAAAATGAAAAAATCTGTACACCCGGCAAGTCGAAAACCTGAAAAGGCGGCTTGGGCAAAAAAGGGTATCCCGGTGGATTGAAAAACCGAAAGGGAAGTCCAGGCAAAAATTAGGGATCAAAGAGTAACACTATGTCTCAATGGATCACCTTGCATCCAGACTTCGGTATCGACTATCAAGCTCGGACGACACTAATCAATCTGATTCATCTTCAACTAAGTAGCAAAGTGATGAGATGCTCGAGGACATAAAGGCAATAGCAGAGTTGGAACCCAGTGGGATTATTCACATAGCTGTTTTGTTTCTTTTAAACAAATTGTATAAAATTATATTTGTTCGGCGATGTTCTCTTACTAGGACGTCAGCCTCTTGTACAAAAATGCCTATTTACAGGCCAAACTTCAGAATCAATACAAATTATTTTTCAGACAAATTTCAAACTGTTTTTCATTTATCTGTTTTGTTTTGCAAAGAAAGTCCAATGTTCATTTTTGATATATGCATTTGACATTAATTGCTGCTCATAAATATTTACATGCGAAACAAAAGATGAATTACTGGTAACATCATAAACAGGGGCATAAGAAGTGTCCAAGCTGTGTAGTTGCTTTGTCCACCAAGTACAGGGTAAATTCACCTGAAGAACATGGCTAAGTTACTTTCACTCCCCGCAGAATAAGGAAGTATTGGTAGCTCTCCCCCAGCTGGGACTTGCAACTATGAACAAATCAGCAATGCTCTCCCCAAGCAGAGTTTATCTACCATCAATGCTAAAAAGGCCTGATATCCCCGACAGTCTTAATATTCCCCAACGGAGTATAGGAATATTCCCCGGCAGAATACAAGATACCCCAGTGGAGTCAATATCTTCCCAGCACAGTCTGATACAGCTTCCTCAACGGGGTTGAATCATATTCCCCAGTAGACTCTGGAAGTTTATCCCCGGCGGAGTACAAAAATAAATCTCCCCAGCCGAGTTCAAAAGATCATTCCCAGCAGAATTCAGAAGGTTATCCCCATAAGAGTCTAAAGGGTTATCCCCAGCAAGTTGCAACTGAAAGATCATCCCCAGCAAAGTTCTTTCCTTTCACAAACAGGAATTCAATCCTCAACGGATTCAGTATCACCAGCAACGGTAATCCATCCCCAGTGGAGTTTATCAGTGGAATCCCCATCGGAGTTTATCGTTGAAATCCCCAGCGGAGTTTATCAGCGGAATCCCCAGCGGAGTTTATCATTAAAATCCTCAGCAGAGCATCTCTTCCCCACAGAGTAATCTCCTCATCAGTTTATTCCCCAACTGAGTTATCTTCTCCCGCAGGTTTATTCTCGCAATCATCTTCGTTCATCATCCCCAGCGGAAACGAAGAATTCAACTCTATTCTCCAGCAGCTATCCGAGATTTATTTTCCCCAGCTAAAACATTACATTTCCATACATCATAATACATGCATATACGCATCACACCATACAATCTCAATTATGTTGGGAACATCATTGCTTGATCCATATCATGCATCGCATATGAGTGACCTTTACCTTTCAGGAAAGATGCAGTTAGATTCTCAACTATGTGGAAGACCTTGTCTGGTCCAGTTAAATCGATTCCTAAAGATTTTTTTGATGCCGATCCAGTTGAAGTTAATCCAAGACCTCCTCTTGTTCAGTTAGATTGCCGATAAGATCTCTCTGATTCGTATTCCAGTTGAAGTTATTCCAAGACCTTGTCTGGTCTAGTTAAATCGATTGCTAAAGATTTTTTTGATGCCGATCCAGTCAAAGTTAATCCAAGACCTCCTCTGGTTCAGTTAGATCGCCGATAAGATCTCTCTTATTCGTATTCCAGTTGAAGTTATTCCAAGACCTTGTCTGGTCCAGTTAAATCGATTCCTAAAGATTTTTCTGATGTCGATCCAGTCAAAGTTAATCCAAGACCTCCTCTGGTTCAGTTAGATTGCCGATAAAATCTCCCTGATTCGTATTCCAGTTTAAGTTATTCCAAGACCTTGTCTGGTCCAATTAAATCGATTCCTAAAGATTTTTCTGATGCTGATCCAGTCAAAGTTATCCTAAGACCTTGTCTGGTCCAGTTAAATCGATTCTTAAAGATTTTTATGATGCTGATCCAGTCAAAGTTAATCCAAGACCTCCTCTGGTTCAGTTAGATCGCCGATAAGATCTCTTTGATTCGTATTCCAGTTGAAGTTATTCCAAGACCCTGTCTGGTCCAGTTAAATCGATCCCTACAGATTTTTATGATGCCGATCCAGTCAAAGTTAATCCAAGACCTCCTCTGGTTCAGTTAGATCGCTGCTAAGATCTCTCTGATTCGTATTCCAGTTGAAGTTATTTCAAGACCCTGTCTGGTCCAGTTAAATCGATTCCTAAAGATTTTTCTGATGCCGATCCAGTCAAAGGCCTTCTCTGGTCCAGTTAAATCGATTCCTAAGGATTTTTCTGATGTCGATCCAGTCAAAGGCGCCAAGACCTCCTCTGGTCCAGTTAAATCGATTCCTAAAGATTTTTCTGACGCCGATCCAATTGAAGTTATTTCAAGACCTTGTCTGGTCCAGTTAAATCGATTCCTAAATATTTTTCTAATGCCGATCCAGTCAAAGGCCTTCTCTAGTCCAGTCAAATCGATTCCTAAAGATTTTTCTGATGCCGATCCAGTTGAAGTTATTCCAAGACCTTGTCTGGTCCAGTTAAATCGATTCCTAAAGATTTTTCTGATGCCGATCCAGCCAAACGCGCCAAGACCTCCTCTGGTCCAGTTAAATCGATTCCTAAAGATTTTTCTGATGCTGATCCAGTTGAAGTTAATCCAAGACCCCCTCTGGTTCAGTCAGATCGCCGATAAGATCTCCCTGATTCGTATTCCAGTCGAAGTTCAGACCACCTACCAAGAATCTCCAAATGGCATCTGTAAGCCCATTCCTGACATCATCAGGCTGATACCACTTCATGCGAGTGCAAATTTCAGGGCACTCTAGTGTTCAATCCTCTTCCCCCTTCGGATCACAAAAGGCCCGAAAGCCAATCTATATCCTTAGGTTTAAGAAAATTGAACAGGGGCAGCTGTTGTACCCCAAAATTTTCCCTCCCATATTTCTCAAGACATTGCAAGAATCATCTCCAAGTTGCTCAAGATTGCTCAAGAGTTGGACAGTCAAATCATCTCCTAAGGCAGTCAACCTCAAATTAGGGTTTTGTGTTGCACCAAGGTCCTTGCATCCAAATGACCTCAAGTTCTCCCCAATGTCCTAATATGTTCTCAAGTTCATCCATGTCAAATTTCAAGCCTTGCAGAGGAAGTTTGGTCAGTCAATTGCTCAAGAGGTCCAAAAATCGACTATGCTAGGGCAAAAGTCAACTGTGACCTACAAACAGTTAAACCTCAAGTTTTTTTGTCAACAATATCATTTTGAAGGATAATTCATCATTTGATCAAGGGTTGATCATGATTCATCAAGGATTGCTCAAAATTCATCAAGACTCAAAAGTTGTTAAATTAGGGTTTTGTAGGAAAAGTCAACTCAACTTTGACCAAGCATAAATTTATCATACTTTATGAGAAATGACCCATCCAAAGCTCATTTTGGAGAGAATGCAATTTCCTACAATCCATATTCACACCCCAAGATCAAGAAATTCACTCACAAAAAGTTACAAATTTGGACATTATAGGTCATTTTTGGAAGTCAACAAAAACACCTTTTTTTCCAAAGCTTATAACTTGAGAATGGAATATCAAAATGATATGAGACAAAAAGGGTTGGTTAGAGGACATCTCAAGGTTTCTAAAAAGTCCAAGAATACTTCTAAAAGTTCAAAATTGAAGAAGTTATGCATTGTTGAAGTTGGACATTTTTGCAAAATTGCCAAAAGTCAACTATCCCCAAAACTTCAAATTCTGTCAAATGGGCCCACTTTTTTCCACTTGATTTGGTCTTGTCACACTACACACGTGTCCTAGATTCAACCATGTGTCCATTCATTAATGTTTCTATTTTATTTGATTTTTATTGAATTAATTCATTTTAAATCAATTTAAATCCAAATAAAATCCAAATATTGATGAATTAGGATCTTTTTGGTTGTCATAGGTCTTAATTGCCATCATGGACATGATCAAATATGAATCAAGCCATATCATGAACAAAATATTGGATTTGAAATCAAATTGGAAGCTTTTCAATGGAGAATCAAATTATATCTCCAAACATCAATGCATAAGGATTGAGTCCACAAATGTTAACCTAATTCATTCCTTATTACTTATACAAGCTAAAGGCACGAGAATTGGAGGTTAGAGGCTGCTAAATCACAAGAACAAAACTTGAGAAAAACTTGAAAAAGCTTGAAACTGAAATCTTTCTTAGAGGCCGATTCAAAGCAAAAACTCAACATGGATCAATTGCTGGACATCCACTGAGTCTGTACCAATCAAAAGCAAGGCCATTCACCTCCTCAAAAGCGCTGTAAGTCTCCTAAAAAATGCCCATGTACTTGAAATCGTATCTTTATATTTTTGCATCTTTTGAACAAAATCTTTGCATATTCATGCTTGTCGTTTCATTTAGACGCTTTTTGCATTATTGGATTGCATTTTCATAGCCTGTAACCCCCTAGCCGAATCTAGGGTTCTTGGATGTTTTTTTGGGCGTTTTCTCTACAGTAAAATCAAGGCTATTAATGGACATAGATGTGTTAAGGAGGAAGAGACGAGCATGACTGTGGTCGTGGCTTGAGTTTTCATGGCCTAGAACGGTTTTTAGGATCAACCTAGGGATTTAGCTGCAGATGTAAATCCGCAGGTAAAAATAACCAGGTCTCAGTGGAGAAGACGAAGACGTGCCCTCTTCCCATTCGCCCATTCAAAAATCCGCGCTTCTTTTTATAATTCTGGCATAATTAGTTAGTTTTCCGTATTATATTTATTATCCACTATGTTAACAATAAAAGCGCATTGGCTCAGTGGCTAAGGCATATGTTCAAGTACCAACAGGACCTGGGTTCGAGTCCCAGGTCCACCATATTGCTTTGTGATTTTTTTTCCACAGATATTCCAGCGTGTTTCATAATTTGTAGTCCATCATACTCCTTCAAATCACCAGGCGCCAGATGGCCTCCAGGCCAAATCTGATGGTCCAGATGGGGGA
Source organism: Vicia faba (assembly GCA_948472305.1). Lineage (NCBI taxonomy): Eukaryota > Viridiplantae > Streptophyta > Magnoliopsida > Fabales > Fabaceae > Vicia > Vicia faba. Next base: position 362,742,688 of record OX451736.1, read on the forward strand.
TCCACCATGGTGCCTAGTCAAAGTGCATACGTGGAATCCAGAAAAATCAATCAGGCTTGCTTGTATTGGTCCTTGGAATTGCTAATCAGACCCCCTGGATCAGGCCCAAAACCCCTTGGTTATTTCTTTTTTTTCTTTCTTTCTTTTATTCATTATTTATTATTATTATTATATTATTCAATTAACCAATTAAACTTTTTCTTGATAAAATAAAAAAACCAAAAATATATTTTATTTATTAAAATTAATTTCAGTATTTTATTTTTGTAAATAAATACTAATTTAATTAATTTAGTTTTAATTAGGTATAACTTTTAATATTTTTGCAATAATTAAAATTAATGTAGATAATTAGGTTTTATTAACTTTGATCAAATTTATTTTTATTTCCTTAAATATCAAAAATCCAAAAATATTTTAATTAATTAATTAGTGCATTAATTTAATTGTTAACATTAATTTAATTTCTTTTTTTTTAATTCAAAATAACCAAAAAAATGCTTTCTTTCAAAAAGGGTCAAAACCCTAAAAAACTCGGCCGATTTAATTTCTCGCACGCGATCCATTTATGATATTGATGTATTTGTTTCCCGGAATGTAATAGCTTTAAATAGGACTTTAATTATTTTATCGCTTTCTTTTATTTTCTGCATTTTAATTTCAAGGGTTGTTTTTGGTGATGTAAATACCTGACGCCTTGTAATAGTTAGATTTAATTTCCGTCATTTAATTTCCGCAATTTATAACTGTTAGATGTTCGATAATAGGGAATGCATGACAAGATCAAATCTTAAACCTAAAATCAACATAGTTCACCCATGACATGTACAAAGATAATATAACCGAAATAACACACTCGCACATGCGCACTCTTAGGGTGCACCTCGCTTGGTTGCCTTCGAACGTGGTCATTGAGTATAGGAAGTTTTAGAGGTCGCCCTCTTGTCCAAAGATCATAGTTGCCTCGAAACGGTTACCTCAAAAAAATGATCTAAGACATTAGGGTTACCTCTAAGGCGTCCTAACATTGCTTTAGTGACCACACGTCCCTTAATTGAATTGACCCTTCAAACTCCAACGACGATGCTACCTACTCATCAATAGTGGGATAGCATTGTCTAAAGGACATTAGCACAAATTGATTCCTTTTTCGAGTAGGTAGATGGTTCTTGAGTACTTGCTCCTTTCTAAAACAAAACAAAACTTTTCGCACTCACACCTTTCAAACAAAAAACTCTTTTCAAACCCACAAACACAAAGAAAATAAAATTTTGAAAACACAATGAGCAAGTACCTAAGAGCCCGTGGATAACCACGGATAGAAAGGGTGCTAACACCTTCCCTTTCTATAATCTACCCCCCGGACCCGAGAAACATCTCGAAAAAGGAATTTTTCTGTGCTTTTTTTTTCCTTTCCTTGTTGAAAAAAATAAAAGACGGTGGTGACTCTTGCTTACCGCGACATTTTGTGGAAACAAACGCAAAACGAGAACCAGCATTCCAAAAACAGTCAGTTCTCTCCCACCGTATCACAGCCTTGTACAAATCCAACCCTTGAATTATCATTTCTTTCCAAGCAAGCCATTTACAAAGGGCAAAATGGTCATTTGCAAGAAAGTCAAACTTTTGTTTTTGGATAAAAAACAAAACACAAAAATCATATTTCATCAAGACATGTTGGAATATGAAGTTTGTTTCATCAAGAAGCTCGAAAGTCAAATTTTACCTTGGAAGAGTTAAATTCTAAATACTTAGAATTTTTCTATAGTATTTAAGAAAAAATGACACTTTAGAACTTCTGAACCAACCTCCAGGCAGGAGCAGTCAGAAGTTTCAAACGTGGCTCAACATACAACATTCAGTCAGAATGTGGCTTTTCAACAGTTATGCAATTTCAGTCGGAGTTTGCTAGAGGAATGCAGAGAAAGCAACGAAGTCTGAAAGCTCCTTCAAAACATGCTGGAATCAGAAGGTAAAGGGGTCAGAAGATTGGGTGTTACACTGAAGCAGAATCTCTGAGTCCAGAGTTTTCATAGGCAAATCAAAAGAACGCTGGAAAGTCTGGAGAACCCTCAGAATTTGCTGAGGCAACAGGATACTAAGATCAGAACTTGGGTGCATTTTTCTAGACTTATGCTGAAGTAGGAACTGCTGGCTCAGATTTAAGTAATGATGCAAATCTCACATTACAATATTTCTTAGTCTTGACCAATCTCAGCACCATTTAATGCTCATTAATGCTCACAACCACTTTTGAGCATTTTACCAAAGGGTCTCTCCACGTGCGGCATAACAACGCTCTTGTGCAGACTTGGGTATGGGTTCATGCGCTACATTTCGCTCATGGGTGTCACTTTTTCTTAATCCCCGCTTACTAACCCAACCTAGGCTAAAAGCTGTCAATCATCACAACTTTTTATGAACTTTCTTCAAGAGTAAGTCAGCATCTATTGCATGGTATTGGCGCCACTTAACGTTTAACAAACCCACAAAGCTTTGCCTATAAATAGAGCACCATTGTCCACTGAAAAAGGGAGATCCAACCCCAGAAAAATTGCTAAAAAAAAACCAAAAATTTTAGCAAGATAACACCTTGAAACTCTGCCAAAATTCCTAGTGTTTCAAGAGCCTAAAACACAACTTTGAATCTCCTGCATCCAAACTTCATTTGTACCCAAATTATTTCTTGACTAAGAAACGCCCATACAGTTTCTGACTACATATATATACTCTCCATCCATCCATTCAAAGAACCTATCCAGAACACCATCAGAGTTAAGGCTAACTCCAATTCACAGAATTTCTTCCAACAACAAGGTAAGCACCTACTGACTCTCACCACACTACTTAAGCATCACCAAAATTGCATGCCCAAAAACACAATGTAGATATCATGTTTCTGATGTTGTTCATGTTATGAGATTTGTATGCATTTGTATGCTTAAGTAGAGAACGAATCAGTTCAGAACTTTCCTCTGATTTTTGGTTCTGGCTTCTAAAACGCTATGACACCTGCTGAAACTGTCCTAGGCATGCCTTCTGTTTTGTGGAAGAATAACCAAATTGCAGATGTTCTGACTGGAACGGAGGGAGCCCAAGTTCTGACTTTGACTCCAGAACTTCTGGGGCCTATTTTGTCATCTGTAATATCAGAACTTCTGAAAATTACTGTGTTCCCAGTAGGGTCAGAACTTTTGACCCCATACATTCCCACTAACAGGTTTCTGTTTTGCAGCGCACCGGGGTCAGAAGTTCTGACCTACACATTTTAACTAACAGGTTGCTATTCTGCAGCAGGCCAGGATTAGAACTTCTGACTTCCTCTCAGTAGCACACTGACTCTTTTCCTTTTTCTTTCTTTCTTCCCCTTGTTATTTTCTTTATTTTTCTCGTTGGTACTCCCCATTCATAAATTTGTACCCCCACCCCCTAAATATTGTAATAGCGTAGGACTTTACATTTCCGCATTTTATCGCTTTCAAATGTAAATGCTAGCAATTAGGATATGTATGGCAAGATAAAATAAATGAAATAGAAAATCCTAATTCAAGGTAAAATCCTGCATGCAATCAAACACGCTTGCACACAAACATCCTTAGAGTTTCTCCACTTGGTTGCCTTATACAAAATAGCCATGTTACGTATGCAAAGTATCTTGGTAAAACAAACAAAAAAATCAAAAAGATCATAGTCCCTCGATGACTCTATTCAAGGTTGCCTTACAAAAATGATCTTGGTCCCTCAAAAATGCTAAGATACTTTGCAACATTGCTAATCATGGTTATACGTTGACCCACGCCCATCCTGTAAAACTCCAAAGATAGGGTTGCTTACCAAATTAATGGTAAGAAAACAATGTCAAAGGAATAGAAAATGTACAAGAAAGACATTTGAGTAGGTATATTACTTCTAGTTACTTGCTCTATTTCCAAACAACTATCCTTGCTATTTTCGAAAACACACACACACACACACATTGCCAAACAACTTACAGACATTGAAAACATTTTCAAAAAGACAAACATCTTTGTATACATTCTTACAAACGAGAATCATTACAAAGATTGCCTAAATTAATGGCCTCTTTTACAAATACTTTCAAAAAACCACACCAAACACAATTTCAAACAAACAAAAGCAAGTGATCTAAGCAAGTAACTAAGAGCCCATGGAAAACCATGGATGAAAAGGGTGCTAACACCTTCCCTTTTCATAATCTACCCCCCGAACTCAAGAAAACATCTCAAAGGTCTTTCCTGTGCTTTTTCACCTTTCCTTTTGGATAAAAGAAAAGTCAGTGGCGACTCTTGCTAACCGCAACATTTGCGATAAAACACAAAAACCTCAAGTCAGTTCTCCCACCGCATCACAGAACTGGCGACTCTGATGGGGATTAATAATCTAAAAGTGGGGTTACCTTAGGGCTAGATCACATTTACTTGCTTACATTGTTTACCTTGTTTGCTTTACATTTTGGTTCTTTGTTTGGGTTTGAATCCTCCACCCGGATTTGGGAAACATTATAGGTAAATAGCAATACATTGTGGAAACTGTGCGGGGTATACCGACATGGTCTAAGCAATAGCTATGTTAGTGTGACATATTTGTGGGTACCAGTAGCTCTTGAGTAGTCAAGGAGAATACAGGGCCGCTGAGTGATGTCGCGAAGCACTAACGGACTTCTAGAACCCTTTACTTGACCAACTTGGCCTTTAGGGCGTAGTGAGATGACCGACTTTGGTGCAGTCCAAAGTTGGTAGATACTCGATACTACACTCATTGAGGGTTGGTTTCTTGGGATATTTCGGTCACCATTAAAGAGGCTTGAGCTGAAACAATGAATAAGGAAACAATCCAGTGATATTTAGCTCCATAGAACCCGGTTACTATTGTTAGGACAAGTTGAGCCAACTAAACTTTAAGAGGGTGCTTACCTATAAAACCCCATGCAAGCCTAAACAAAGAACTTGTTTTCTTTGCTTGTATATGCATACTTGTACATAACATCATGGACATCATGAGCATCATATGCATCCACTAACCATTTCAAGGATTTTGGAGATTCATCTTTGTTCTTGTTTTGTAGGATATGGATTCACTTCGCAGGAAAACTATCCAAGTCAACCTTGTAAGAATCCCTCCACAACTTAAGGAGCTAGCTTCAAGGATTCCTGAAAACTCTCCATTCACCGAGAGACATGGTCGTCTACTTAACTTGGTCACCTCCAACACAGATGAGGATATGATGAAGGTGCTCTTCCAGTTCTTTGATCCTTTGCACCATTGCTTCACATTTCTCGACTATCAACTTGTGCCTACTTTGGAAGAATTATCTCAACTCTTGAGGATTCCTATTCTCAATCAACTACCTTTCAACGGTACGGAAAGAGACCCAAAGCTAGAAGAGATTGCTCAAGCTCTGCACTTGCACTCATCTGATGTCACAACTCATTGGGAAACTAGGAGTGGTGTCAAAGGCTTCTTAGCAAAGTTTCTTTTTGAGAAAGCCCAAAGCTGTTGGGATTCCTTAGACTTGCAAGCTTTTGAGGAAATTGTGGCTCTCCTCATCTATGGGATGGTTTTGTTCCCCAATCCTGACCAACTCATAGATGTGAGCACCGTCAAAATCTTCATGTCACGCAATCCGGTGCCTACATTGCTTGGAGATATCCTACAATCTTTTCACACTCGTACAATGAGTAAAATAGGTGTCCTTATGTGTTGCACTCCCCTCTTGGAAAGATGGTTTATTTCTCATCTTCCTCAATCAGTCTTAAAGAATGAGCAAGGATTAAGGTGGTCACAAAGGTTAATGACGCTCAAACATTCAGATATTCATTGGTGCTCCCGATCCAAAGAGAATGTTATCATTGTTGAACGTTGTGGGGAATTCCCTAATGTCCCTCTACTTGGCATTAGGGGAGGCATCACCTATAACCCATGCTTGGCTCTAAGACAGTTTAGTTATGCCCGAAGGGATGGCCCACATGATATGCTGATTCAAGGCTTAGTATTCGACTACGACAACAACCATCAAGGTCTTCGCCAGAGATTCATCCGAGCATGGAGGATTCTAAACAAGGTAGATAGCAAGACTTTAAGATACAAGAATTCAATCCCTCTTGAGCCTTACCTCAAGTCGGTACGAACCCGCGGTCAAAGTCTTATGATGCCTTATCCTTCCATTCTCCCGGTGATTATTGAGCCTGTTAAGGAAGGAGAAGTTCCATACACTATCCTACATCCTAACATGCCCACATCTCTTGAAGACCTACAAAGGGATTGGATACAACTCAAAGGAGAGCGAGATACTTTCGAAACCCAATTCTACGCAAGCGAGAAGAAGGTTTTGGAGCTCACTAGGCTACTTCATGAGGAGCAGACTCTAAACACCTACATTGCACCAAAGAGGATGCACACTACGTTTTTATCTTAGAGTTTTGTATTATTGATATATTAAAACTCTATCTTATTAATATAACGTGTGTTTCTTTTTTGTCTAAATGAACTTGAATCTTTTAAAATCCTTGAAAACATTGCATATGCACATATGATTCATCATAACATAAACAGGTCTTTTGCAACGAGTCTCCTCATCTCTCTACCGTTTATTTCAGCAAGATGGATCTCGAACAGACATTCAAAGATCTTCAAGCTCAAAACATGCAGTTTCAACAGTTACTCACAACCCTGGCCAAAGGACAAGAGGAGCTGAAGACTCTGTTGGTAAAAGAGAAAAAGAAGAAAGATAAGAAACCAACTGGTGTTGTAATCATGGGGAGAAGGTTTCAAGGGAAAACTAGGAGAACCTTGAATTTCGCAGTGACATATGATGAAGGGAAAGGAAAAGAAACAGCGGTTATGTCAGAATCTGAAGAGGAGGAAGAAGAGGAAGACTACTCTGAGGAACAGTACCCTCCGGCTGATGATAAGTACAGACATCTTGAAGAGCATTTGAGCGCTATGGAAATACAAAGGGTACCAGGTCTAGACTTTGAAGAATTGAGGCTAGTATCGGGAATTGTGATCCCACCAAAGTTCAAAGTGCCGTTGTTTGCAAAATATGATGGGTGTCATGTCCTAAAATGCACCTCCGATCATACGTGAGAAAGATTCAGCCGCACTATGCCGATAAAGACTTGTGGGTCCATTTCTTCCAAGATAGCTTATCTGGAACACAACTCGATTGGTTTTACCAATTAGAAAGGGCCGACGTCCACAACTGGGAAGATCTTGCCGCAGCTTTCTATAAACAATACTACTATAATACAAATTAGGCGCCTACCCGTACTCAACTTCAGAGTATGGCTATGGCTTCAAATGAGGGTTTTAAAGATTACGCGCAGAAATGGAGAGATCTAGCTGGGAGAGTGCAACCCCCTCTGTCTGAAAGGGAGTTGGTGGATATGTTCCTAGGCACTCTATCAGGCCCTTTCTTCAACCATTTGATTGAGAGATCATTTGTTGGGTTTACTGAGTTAATACTAACCGGAGAGAGGGTGGAAGCTGGCATAAAAAGTGGAAAGATTCAGAAAGATTCGTCTGCCTCTACAGTTGTGAAAAAACCCTTCACTGGGAAGAAGGAAGTATCTGCTGTTTATCCACAAAGGGACCAAGGGAGAGCTGAATGCGACCAATGGTAGGGGCTATTATGATCCCAAAGCTTACATCTGATCAACCAAGAAGTAACCAACAGAGGGTGGAAAGGTCAGTCCGGCAATTCACCAGAATTAATATGACTCTAGCCCAGATTTTACCACATCTTCTGAAATCTAATTTAGCAACTTTGAAGGAAGCTCCAAAGAATCCCAACACGGCGTCCCCTTATTATCACCCAAATGCCAGATGCGCATATCTTTCCGAAAGTCTGGGTCACGACACTAACAACTGTTGGGCTTTGAAAAACAAAATTCAAGACCTTATAGATGCAAAAGAGATTGAGTTTGAGGCACCCAAGAAACCAAACATCATTTCCGCTCCTATGCCTAGGCATGATCACAATGCCAATTCTATCAAAGAAGATTTGTTTGTTACCACAGTGGATGAACTCTTGACTCCGCTCCCAATCATTAAGATAAACTTGTTGAAAGCTGGTATATTCCCAGGTTGTAATGAAGACTACCTACCATCTTTGCTTATCCTCACCAACTGTTTGCCCTCTGTTGAAGACAGGCATTCAACGCTTGATAGACAACCAATAGATTCTGTTCGAAAATGCTCCTGTTTCACCTGTTTCTGTTGAAGACATTTCAATCATAACCATCTCCGCCAATCCTTCCAGGGTCCCCAAAAAACCCGTTAGGATTACATTGGTTCCAAAAACTACTCCTCTTATAATCACAATGCCCGGGCCAGTCCCGTATGAATCAGACAAAACAGTACCGTGGAATTACGGTGGAGACATCTACTACCATGGTATTAAACAAGATGGGCTGACCGCCGAAGAAGTGAGCTCCGAAGAAGAAGACTCCGACATTATCAATATTGTCGGAACCAGTAAGATTACCCGTAGCGGTAGAATCTTCTCTCCAGAAATTTCCCCTCCAAAGGCAGTTTTTGGACCCGTGGCTGTTCCAAAGGTTACCTCCATACCAATAATGATATCTTCAAGTGCTCCTAATGATAAAGACGACACAACCCCTGTTGTTATCCCTACCAACACTTCTCTTGCTGAAATTCGAAGAAAAGGTATTCAAGAAAATCATGTCTGGACGAAGGCTCAACCATTGACTATCCCCGAAACCTCCAAGAAGGAAATGGAGGAGATCCTGAGAATAATAAAGAAGAGTGACTATGACGTGGTTGAACAGTTAGGGAAAACTCCCTCCAAGATCTCCATGCTAGCATTTTTGCTGTGTTCTGAGGCACATGCGAAAGCTCTGGTGAAGTTTCTAAAGACAACCCATGTGCCACAAGAGACATCTGCTGACCAATTCCAAGATTGTGTAGCCAATTTGACAGCTAATAACGGCCTAGGCTTCTCTGATGCCGATTTGACACCAAAAGGGAGAAAGCACAACGAGGCTTTACATGTCTCCGTGGAGTGTAGAGGAACAACTCTGGCCCATGTCTTGGTGGAAACTGGCTCATCTTTGAATGTTTTACCGAAGAAAGCTCTCGACAGATTAAATTGCGAAGGACTGACATTGAAACCCAGTAACATAGTCGTAAGAGAATTTTATGTCTCAAAGAGGATGGTCCACGGGGAGGTGGACATCGCCATAAAGGTGGGAACTCAGACTTTCAACTCAACTTTCTTTGTGATGGACATCCGCCCCCTCTTACTCCTGTCTACTAGGACGACCCTGGATCCATAATGCCGGTGTTGTCACCTCTACACTACACCAGATGCTGAAATACCCGATCCATGGAAAGATTATCACTATCCACGGAGAGGAAGAGTACATGATTAGCCACCTAAATTCTTTCCTGTATGTGGTGTTAGATGGCGAGTTTATTGAAACTCCTTTTCAACATTTCGAAGAAGTCTTCAAGAGTTAGCAGTAACCAAGACGGTATCCCAAATCCCCAATATCACAAGATCTCTGCTTCAGATGTCCTCTCTAAAGGACGCCAAGGCAGTAGTAGAGGAGGGTGGATGCACCATCTGGGGGAAGCTTCCAGACATTCCGTATAAATCTGACAAGTTTGGCTTAGGGTGTACTTCGAATGCTCAGAAGGTTGTGCGCCGTGCCCGTGCTGGAGGGCCACCTCTGAAGATTAGCAACCGAGAGGTCAACACAGTGGAAGATGGTGAAGAAGATGGCAACTTGGAGGATTGGATATTTCCTACTGTCTACGGAGGACTTCGCAATTGGGAAGCCAGAGACTTTGTCCCAATAACTTTCATCTCTCAGTAATCTATCTTTTACATTTCTGTTGGACTTGTAATATTCACAAACAATTCGCACATTAAAAACCTTGTCTCTTGCCCGAGGCATAATGGTTCATTTGTAAGGGTTTTTATTTCATCTTCATATGACATTCAATGAATCATGGAAGTTTTTTCACATACAAACCTTTTGTGCTCATTGTCTTTCTTTTACATTTTATTGTTTAAAGATGGCTATACCCTTACACACACCCACACTCACAAATGCAGGTACCCCTCCATTCCGGATCCCATGGGTAACGATACTGCTATGGCCTTTAGTGACTCTGAAGATCTAATCTACCAAGTCGAAGACAAAGGTGAGGAAGATTGTGAAGTACCAGGGGGAATTGGCCAGACTACTACAACAAGAGGAAAGAACTATTCAACCTCATCAGGAACCGGTGGATACAATCAACTTGGGTACCGAAGAGAATAGAAAAGAGGTCAAGGTGGGTGCCAACCTAGAGCCTAGTATCAAGGAGCGTCTAATTCAGTTATTGCATGATTATGTTGAGATATTTGCCTGGTCATACGAAGACATGCCAAAACATGATACAGACATTGTGGTACATCGTCTACCCACAAGAGAAGATTGTCCACCAGTGAAACAAAAAGTCCGCGACATGAGACCTGACATGTCAAAGAAGATCAAAGCGGAAGTCATGAAACAATTCAATGCTGGATTCTTGGCTGTCACTTCCTATCCTCAATGGGTCGCCAACATTATCCCTGTGCCTAAAAAGGACGGCAAAGTACGAATGTGCATGGATTATAGAGATTTAAATAGGGCCAGCCCTAAAGATGATTTTCCACTTCCCCACATTGATATCCTGGTTGACAATACGGCCCAGCACAAAGTATTTTCCTTCATGGACGGATTCTAAGGTTATAACCAAATCAAAATGGCGCCTGAGGACATGGAGAAAACTACGTTTGTCACACAGTGGGGCACATTCTGCTACAAAGTGATGCCATTCAGACTGAAGAATGCTGGGGAAACTTATCAACGCGCCATGGTAGCTTTATTTCATGATATGCTACATCATGAGATAGAGGTCTATGTAGATAATATGATAGCCCTGTCACAAACTGAAGAGGAGCACCTTGATCATTTGCAAAAGTTGTTTGAGAGGTTGAAGGAGTACAAACTAAGGTTGAATCCAAACAAGTGCACATCCGGAGTTCGGTCTGGTAAACTCTTAGGTTTTGTTATCAGCAACAAAGGCATCGAGATTGATCCTGCCAATGTTAAAGCGATACAAGAAATTCCCGCTCCTCGTACTGAGAAGGAAGTCAGAGGATTCTTGGGACGCCTGAACTATATTGCCAGATTCATTTCTCACCTAACAGCTACTTGTGAACGAATCTTCAAATTATTGAAGAAAGATCAAGTAGTCAGATGGAATGATGAATGTCAGTTTGCTTTTTGACAAGATCAAAGAGTACTTACAAGAGCCTCCTATTTTGATGCCACCAGTCGAGGGAAGACCACTGATCATATATCTGGCCGTTTTAGAGAAATTAATGGGGTATGTATTAGGGCAGTATGACGAGTCTGGCCGAAAAGAGCACGCTATTTATTACCTAAGCAAAAAGTTTACCGACTGGGAAACCAGATATTCGCTGCTCGAGAAAACTTGCTGCGCTCTGGCATGGGCTGCTCGCCGGCTAAGATAGTATATGTTGACTCATACTACTTTGTTGATATCTAAGATGGATCCGATAAAATACATATTCGAAAAACCTACTATGTCTGGGAGGATAGCTAGATGGCAGATGATCCTAACAAAATATGACATACAGTACACTACCCAAAAAGCTATAAAGGGCAGTGTGCTAGCTGATCATCTTGCTCATCAAGCTGTAGAAGATTATCAATCCATGAAATTTGAATTCCTAGATTAAGACATCATGACATTAGACAACTATGAAGAAATCAGATCATATGACGGACCTGAACAAGGATCCCGATGGACCCTATTCTTTGATGGGGAATCCAATGCACTTGGAAATGGTATCGGCGCTGTGCTCATATCTCTGGAAGGGTGTCATACTCCCTTTACTGCCAGACTTTGCTTCAAATGTACGAACAACATGGAGGAATACGAAGCATGCATCTTTGGTCTCAAGGCTGCCATAGACTTGGGAATCAAATCTTTAGATGTGTTTGGAGATTCAGCTTTGGTTTTCAGTCAGATCAAAGGAGAATGGGACACTAAGCACTCAAATCTTATCCCTTATAAAGAACATGTTTTGACATTGCTACCACATTTTGAGCAGATTACCTTCGAGCACTTCCCGCGAGAAGAAAACCAGCTGGCAGATTCTCTAGCCACAATGTCATCTATGTTTAAACTTAATTGGGATAACGAGGCTCCCCAGATCACCATTAAACGAATTGATGAACCAGCACACTGTCACGAGATTAATACTGAAGAGGTAGTGGACCAGCCTTGGTTTCATGAAGTCAAGAGGTATCTCTAGGCTCAAGAATATCCCGAAGGAGCTTCAATCAATGATAAAAAGTTCTTAAGGAGATTCTCTGCTAAGTTCTTCCTAAGTAATGGCATCATGTACAAACGCAACCATGACTCCATTCTTCTCCGGTGTGTGGATAAGATTGAGGCTGAAAAGATCATGGCTGAGTTACATGAAGGTACTTTTGGCACTCACTCTAGTGGGCATACGATGGCGAAGAAAATCCTACGGGCAGGCTATTATTGGTATACCATGGAAGCGGATTGCTATCAACACCCTCGAACCTGTCATAAGTGTCAAATTTATGCTGACAAGGTGCACGTGCCTTTGGTTCCTTTGAATGTCTTGACGGATCCTTGGCCCTTTTCTATGTGGGGAATTGATATGATTGGGGAGATCAAGTCAACAGCCTCCAATGGACACCGCTTCATTCTAGTAGCCATTGACTATTTTACAAAATGGGTTTAAGTAGCTTCCTTCGCATCCGTTAATAAGAATGTTATTGCCTACTTCATCAAGCAGAATCTCATTTTCCGGTACGGTATCCCAGAAAGAATCATCACTGATAATGGTACCAACCTTAACAATACTATGATCACCGCCTTGTGCGAGCAGTTCAAGATTCAACAACACAATTCATTCCCCTATCAGCCAAAGATGAATGGTGCCGTTGAAGCTGCAAATAAAAACATTAAAAAGATCATACAGAAGATGACAGTCACCTATAAGGACTGGCATGAGATGCTACCATTTTCTCTCCACGGGTATCGTACCACGACTCGCACATCAACTGGGGCAACACCCTGTTCTTTGGTTTATGGCATGGAGGTTGTCTTGCCTATTGAGGTTCATATCCCCTCTTTGAGAATTATGAAAGATGCAGGTTTGAGTGAGAACGATTGGATCCGGACCTGACTTGATCAATTGAACTTAATTGATGAAAAAAGACTTACTGCTATTTACCATGGTCAGATGTATCAAAAACGGATGATCAAGGCTTTCAACAAGAAAGTCAGACGCCAAGTATATCAAGTTGGAGATCTAGTGATCAAGTGCATCATCTTGCCACAAAGTGATCCCAGGGGCAAATGGACTCCTACCTATGAAGGACCATTTGTAATCAAGAACATATTCTCCGGTGGGGAAATGATCTTAACCACCATGGACGATGACGATCTGCCACACCCTGCGAACACGGACATAGTCAAAAGATACTACGCATAAGAGACCCGTTAGGTTGACACACCTAGGAAAAACAAGGGCATCCCGGTGAACCAAAAGGTTCGGGCAAAAATTAGGGAAAAAATAATAAAAAAATCTGTATACCCGGCAAGTTGAAAACCCGAAAGGGCGACGTGGGAAAAAAGGGTTTCCCGGTGGACTAAAAACCCGAAAGGGCATTCCAGGCAAAAGTTAGGGAATTAAAGCGTATGACTATGCCCCTTTGGATCAATTTATGGACAACATCTGGACTTCCACTGACAAACTCGGAGTTTGGGATCAATTCAATCATCTTCGGACGAAGCAAAAATAGACAAGATATTCGGAGATACGAAGGCTATAGCAGAATGGAAACCCCATGGGATTATTACACATAGCTATCTTTCTTTGTATAATTTTTTCTTGCTTTTATGGCGCCATTCCCTTACTAGGATGTCTGTCTCCTTTGTACAAAATACTTATTCAAAGTTAAATACAAAGATATCCCTTTGAAAGTGCAAAAAAAACTATTTATTTTTTCTTTACACTTGTGTTTTATTTGCAAAAACGTCCAATGATTCATTAATGAACATATGCATTTGAACATAATTACTGTTTACAAATAAACAAAATGAGAAAGACAATTACTGATAGGTTGAAAGAGCCGGAAAACGTCTCTAGGGTATTCCATAAGTAATCCCCACCGTACGTCATCTGAATCCCCAACAGAACTAAAACTTCAAACTATTAATCCCCGGTGGAAACTGCCCAGTTTCTCGAAATTCCCCAGCAAGTTGTTTTGAAGCCTAAAATCCAAACCGGATAACAGCTGACTTCTGATTCTCCCCAGCCAAGGATAACTCCCCGGCAGAGTGACAGACGACCGAAACTCCTGAACTTTTTCCCAAATAGGAACAAAACTCTTTCCCCACAGAGTTTTCAATACTCCCCAACGGAACAAAGACTCCCATTGGTTATCCCCAGAAGAAGTCGTCCAGATTCTCAGGTTTCCTCAAGTAGATCTTACGAGAAATACATGGAATCACCATCACAATAGAATTTATTTCTCTCAACAAGAGTTTGTCAGTACTTCAACTGCAAGACATGGAAATTCAACATATCCCCAACAGTTTTCAGGGATTTATTTTCCTCAATCAAGCAGCAATACAGCAAATCAGCTTACATGCACATACATTACATCCATATATCATAAACATTGATAAAGCAAATACATTGCATTATACATTTCATATAATATAACTTTGTTTCAACTAACATTTTACCCCTTTCAGGATAAAATTAAACAGCTATCATTAAAAATATGCAATCAGATACCGTTCAGATACGCTCCAGACACATATGCCATTCTGTTACTGATTCAGATTCAACTTTTGACACAATACGGATACGCTCTAGACACGGAAGCCATTCTGATACTCATTCAGATTTCAACCTTTGATACAGTTCAGATACGCTCCAGACACGGATGCCATTCTGATACTTATTCATATTTCAATCTCAGATACAGTACAGATACGTTCCAGACATGGATGCCATTCTGATACTCATTCAGACTTTCAACCTCAGATACGCTCCAAACACGGATGCCATTTTAATACTCATTCAGATTTCAACTTCAGATACATTTCAGATACGCTCCAAACACGGATGCCATTCTGATACTCATTCAGATTTCAACTTCAGATACAATTCAGATATGCTCCAGACCCGGATGCCATTCTGATACTCATTCAGATTTCAACATCAAATACAGTACAGATATGTTCCAGACACGGATGCCATTCTGATACTCATTCAGATTTTCAACCTCAGATACGCTCCAAACACGGATGCCATTCTGATAGTCATTCAGATTTCAACTTCAGATACGCTGCAAACCCGGATGCCATTATGATACTCATTCAGATTTCAACTTCAGATATAGTTCAGATACGCTCCAGACTCGGATGCCATTCTGATACTCATACAAATTTCAAGTTCAGATACGCTCCAAACACGGATTCCATTCTGATGCTCATTCAGATTTCAACTTCAGATACAGTTCAGATACGCTCCAAACTCGAATGCCATTCTGATACTCATACAAATTTCAAGTTCAGATACAACACAGATACGCTCCAGACACGGATGCCATTCTGATACTCATTCATATTTTCAACCTTTGATACAGTTCAGATACGCTCCAAACGCGGATGCCATTCTGATACTCATTCAGATTTCAACTTCAGATACAATTCATATACGCTCCAGACTCGGATGCCATTCTGATACTCATACAGATTTCAAGTTCAGATACAGCACATATACGCTCCAGACACGGATGTCATTCTGATACTCATTCAAAGACACCTCCAGGTAGGCTCCAGATACGGACGCAATTCTGATAATCAAACTTGCAGGTTACATCTCAACAAGCACTCTTGGATGGAATCTATAAGCCCGTCTTCAACATGATTTTATCACCTCTCCAAATGGCATATTTAAGCCCATTCTTCCTATCACCACCGAGTGCAAATTTCTGGGCACTCTAATGTCCAATCATCTTCCACCTTCGAGTCGCGAATGGAAAATCTTGCAAATCTAATTCTTCAGGTTAAAAGAAGATTGAACAGGGGCAGCTGTTGTACCCCAAAATTTGCCCTCTCATTTCTCAAGAAAATCACCCTGAATTCTCAAGCTTTCCCCTGTACAAATTCAAGCCTTGAATTATCATTTCTTTCCAAGCAAGCCATTTACAAAGGGCAAAATGGTCATTTGCAAGAAAGTCAAACTTTGGTTTTTGGATCAAAATCAAAACACAAAAATCATATTTCATCAAGACATGTTGGAATATGAAGTTTGTTTCATCAAGAAGCTCGAAAGTCAAATTTTACCTTGGAAGAGTTAAATTCTAAATAAGAATTTTTCTAAAGTATTTAAGAAAAAATGACACTTCAGAACTTCTGAACCAACCTCCAGGCAGGAGCACTCAAAAGTTGCAAACGTGGCTCAGCATACAACATTCAGTCAGAATGTGGCTTTTCAGCAGTTACGCAAGTTCAGTCAGAGTTTGCTAGAGGAATGTAGAGAAAGCAACGAAGCCTGAAAGCTCCTTCAGAACATGCTGGAATCAGAAGGTAAAGGGGTCAGAAGATTGGGTGTTACACTGAAGCAGAATCTCTGAGTCCAGAGTTTTCATAGGCAAATCAAAAGAATGCTGGAAAGTCTGGAGAACCCTCAGAATTTGCTGAGGCAACAGGATACTAAGATCAGAACTTGGGTGCGTTGTTCTAGACTTATGCTGAAGTAGGAACTGCTGGCTCAGATTTAAATAATGATGCAAATATCGCGTTACAAGATTTCTTAGTCTTGACCAATCTCAACACCATTTAATGCTCATTAATGCTCACAACCACTTTTGAGCATTTAACCAAAGGGTCTCTCCACGTGCAGCATAACAACGCTCTTGTGCAGACTTAGGTATGAGTTCATGCACTACTTTTCGCTCATGGGTGTCACTTTTCCTTAATCCTCGCTTACTAACCCAGCCTAGGCTAAAAGTTATCAATCATCACAACTTTTTATGAACTTTCTTCAAGAGTAAGTCAACATCTATTGCATGGTATTGGCGCCACTTAACGTTTAACAAACCCATAAAGCTTTGCCTATAAATAGAGCACCATTGTCCACTGAAAAAGGGCGGTCCAACCCCAAAAAATTGCTAAAAAAAAACCAAAAATTTTAGCAAGAAAACACCTTGAAACTCTGCCAAAATTCCTAGTGTTTCAAGAGCCTTAAACACAACTTTGAATCTTCTGCCTCCAAACTTCATTTGTACCCAAATTGTTTCTTGACTAAGAAACACCCATACACTTTCTGACCACATATATATACTCTCCATCCATCCATTCAAAGAACCTGTCCAGAGTTCAGGCTAACTCCAGTTCACAGAATTTCTTCCAACAGCAAGGTAAGCACCTGCTGACTCTCACCACACTGCTTAAGCATCACCAGAATTGCATGCCCAAAAACACAATGTAGATATAATGTTACTGATGTTGTTCATGTTCTGATATTTGCATGCATTTGTATGCTTAAGTAGAGAACGAATCAGTTCAGAACATGCCTCTGATTTTTGGTTCTGGCTTCTGAAACGCTATGACACCTACTGAAACTATCCTAGGCATGCCTTCTGTTTTGTGGAAGAATAACCAAATTGTAGATGTTATGACTGGCACGGAGGGAGCCCAAGTTCTGACTTTGAAGCCAGAACTTCTGGGGCCAGTTTTGTCATCAGTAATATCAGAACTTCTGAAAATTATTGTGTGCCCAGCAGGGTCAGAACTTCTAACCCCATACATTCCCACTAACAGGTTTCTGTTTTGCAGCGCACCAGGGTCAGAAATTCTGACCTACACATTTTCACTAACAAGTTGCTATTCTGCAGCAGGCCAGGATCAGAACTTCTGACTTCCTCTCAGCAGCACGCTGACTCTTTTCCTTTTTCTTTCTTTCTTCCCCTTGTTATTTTATTTATTTGTCTCGCTGGTACTCCCCATTCATAAATTTGTACCCCCACCCCCTAAATATTGTAATAGCGTAGGACTTTACATTTCCGCATTTTATCGCTTTCAAATGTAAATGCTAGCAATTAGGATATGTATGGCAAGATAAAATCAATGAAATGGAAAATCCTAATTCAAGATGAAATCCTGCATGCAATCAAACACACTTGCACACAAACACCCTTAGGGTTTCTCCAATTGGTTGCCTTATACAAAATAGCCATGTTACGCATGAAAAGTATCTTGGTAAAACAAACAAAAAAATCAAAAAGATCATAGTCCCTCGATGATGCTATTCAAGGTTGCTTTACAAAAATGATCTTGGCCCCTCAAAAATGCTAAGATACTTTGCAACATTGCTAATCATGGTTATACGATGACCCGCGCCCGTCCCGTAAAACTCCAAAGATAGGGTTGCTTACCAAATTAATGGTAAGACAACAATTTCAAAGGAATATAAAATGTACAAGAAAGACATTTGAGTAGGTAGATTACTTCTAGTTACTTGCTCTATTTCCAAACAACTATCCTTGCTATTTTCGAAAACACACACACATTTCCAAACAACTTACAAACATTGAAAACATTTTCAAAAATACAAACATCTTTGTATACTTTCTTACGAACGAGAATCATTACAAAGATTGCCTAAACGAATGGCCTCTTTTACAAATACTTTCAAAAAACAACACCAAACACAATGTCAAACAAACAAAAGCAAGTGATCTAAGCAAGTAACTAAGAGCCCATGGAAAATCATGGATGAAAAGGGTGCTAACACCTTCCCTTTTCATAATCTACCCCCCGAACTCATGAAAACATCTCAAAGGTCTTTCCTGTGCTTTTTCACCTTTCCTTTTGGATAAAAGAAAAGTCGGTGGCGACTCTTGCTAACCGCAACATTTGCGATAAAATGAAAAAACCTCAAGTCAGTTCTCCCACCGCATCACACTCGGCTTGGTTGATCGGATTTTCAAAGTCATAACTGGAAATAGCAGAACTGTAATGAATGGGATCCAAAATGGATATGGATCTGCACTTTGATACGTGAGTGTGTGTAAGAGCATAACTGTTTTGATAAAGTAAAAACAAAAAAGAGAAACAGAGAGCGCAAAATTTGTATGCAAGGAACGTCCAATGTTTTATTGATGATATATGAAATGACATATAATAACCCTCACAGATAGGGCCATTGTGCCTCGGGTAAGACACAAGGCCATAAAGTTTAAATTGTTTATTACAAACTTGGAAAACAAGTAAGACAATTACTGCAGAATAAAATAAACTGGTATAATATCTCTGGCCGTCCAATTACTCGGTCCACCGTTGGTAGTCGAGTAGATCCAGTTGTCAATATCAGAGCTTTCCTCACTGTCTTCAATAGCATGGACCCCACGATTGCTGATGCATAGGGGAGGCCCTCCATCTCGAGCGTGTCGAACAGCCCTTTGAGCTCCTGAAGTAAAGCCCAAACCAAATTTGTCAGTTTTGTGAGTAAAATCAGGGAGTTGTCCCCAGTTGGTACACCCACCTTCTTCAACTATTGTTCTAGCATCCTTGAGAGAAGCCATCTTCAGAGGAGGTTTGGTGCTGGTAGTAGTCTCGGTTGACGCCAAAATCCGGGGAACCTCTTCAAAGTTTTGACAAGGAGTCTCTATGAATTCCCCGTCCATCTCCACATAACTGAAGGAATTCAGGTGGCTCACCATATACTCCTCTTCACCATGCACAGTGACAATCTTCCCCTTCATCGGATATTTCAGCATCTGGTGCAGTGTAGAAGTAACAGCCCCAGCTTCATGGATCCAAGGACGACCCAACAAACAAGAGTATGATGGCCTGATGTCCATCACGTAGAAGGTGGACCCAAAGGTCTGAGAGCCTAATTTGACAGGGATGTCCACCTCCCCATGCACCATTCTCTTCGACCCGTCAAAAGCCCTTACCATAATGTTACTAGGATTTAAGGTCAAGCCTTCACAATCCAACCGATCAAGAGCCTTCTTAGATAGAACATTCAGTGAAGACCCAGTACCTACCAAAACATGAGCCATATTGGTGCCCCTGCATTCGATCAAGACATGCAGAGCATCATTATGCTTCCTCCCTTTCGGTGTTAAGTCGGCATCTGAAAAACCCAGCCCATTGTCAGCAGTCAAGCTGGCCACACAGTCTTGAAGATGAGGTTTCCTGCGGAACATGCGCAGTCTTGAGGAATGCAATAAAAGCCTTCGCATGGGCCTCAAAACACAACAACAGATACAACATCGATATCTTTGAGAGGGTCTGCCCGAGCTGCTCGACATCATTGTAGTCACTCTTTTTGATTATTTTTAAGATTTCCTTCATCTCTTGCTTAGAGGATTCCACAACAACTTTTCTAGGTGCCTCCGTCCGGGCAGCCTCACCTTCAGCTTCTTTGCCTCGAGTCCTAGATGAGTCATCGACAGGGGTAACAACTGGAGTAAGAATGGGAGTAATAGCTGAAGTACTAGCAGGAACATCAGATGGAATAATAACAGGCTTAATGACAGTCTTCGGGGAGATCTCAAGAGAGAAAACCCTTCCACTTCTGGTAATCTTGCTGGCCCCGACAATGTTACTTACATCGGGATCGGCCTCTTCAACCTTCAAATCTTGTTTAACGCCATGATACTAAACATCGGCGCCATAATTCCACGGGACAGCTTTGTCCGAGGAGTATGGTACAGGACTAGGAAAAGTGATTATTAGCGGAGCAATTCTCGGAGCGGGTGTAACCCTAACAGGTCTTTTAGAGGAGACCTTGGAAGGATTGGCGGAAATGGTTATAATGGCAACATCTTCAAAGGAAACAGTTGGAATCAAAGTCTTTTCAAACAAAATTTCTCTGTTGTCCATCAGGCGTTGAACACCTGCTTTCAGCAAATAGCAACCAGTGGGAAGAGATGAACAAATGTGGCAACCTTCACCATAACCCGGAAATAAACTGGCCAACAACAAATTCTTCTTAACAGTCATAAGAGGAGTAGAAACTTCATCAACAGAGGTAACGAATAAGTCAGTATCAATGGCATTAAATCCATGATTGTGCTTGGGCATGGGAGCAATTATGATATTGGGTTTCTCCGGATCATCGAACTCAATCTCCTTGGCCTCAATCAGATCTTGTACTTTATTTCTCAGAGCCCAGTAGTCATTTGTATCGTGGCCAGGACTCTCGGAATGGTAGGCACACCGAGCGTTTGGATTGTACCGAGGAGATGTGGTATTAGGATTCTTGGGAGCCTTTTTCAAGGTTGCCAAGTTGGATCATAGCAGATGGGGTAGAACCTCAATCAATGTCATGTTAATTAGAGTAAACTGCCTTTGTGGTCTTTCTACCCTTTGCTGATTATTGCATTGTAGGGTAGCCGCAGGCCTAGGTATCATCACAGAACTTACCGTTGGATGATGTTCAGCTCTGCTCTGACCTCTTGGGTTATAGATAGCACTGACTTCCTTCTTACCTGCGAAGGTCTTCTTTACTGAGCTCGAAGAGGTATCTTTCTGTATTTTGCCACTCTGGATCACAGCTTCTACCCTCTCTCCTGTTAATATCAGCTCGGTGAAACCAGTTGATGAGCTACCAATCAAATGATTGAAGAATGGACCCGACAGCGTCCCAAGAAACATGTGAACCAACTTCCTATCAGACAAAGGGGGTTGGACTCTCCCACCCAAATATCTCTTCTTCTGCGCATAGTCCTTAAAGCCTTCACCTGCACCCATGGACATACTTTGGAGTTGAGTACGAGTAGGGGAAAGGTCAGTGTTTTATTGACACTGCTTAAAAAAAGTAGCAGCCAAATCCTCCCAGTTTCGGACATTGGTTCCCTCTAGTTGATAGAACCATTCAAGCTGAGTCCCTGACAGACTGTCTTGAAAGAAGTGAACCTACAAGTTCCTATCAGCAGTGTAAGGATGAAGCTTCCTCACATAGTAACAGAGATGAAGCTTGGGACAAGACACCCCATCGTACTTTGCGAAATCCAGAGCTTTAAACTTTTATGGGATGACTACCCCAGACACCAATCCCAGCTCTTCAAAATCCAGCCCTGGTATTCTTTGGATCTCCATAGCGCTCAACCGATCCTCCAACTGCTTGTATCTATCCTCAGTGGGAGGATACTGCTCATCATTGTAGTCCGTATCATTGTCAGAAACTTCAGGGCTAGGGTCCTTCTCCCTTGTCTCCCTCTCTTGATTCTCCCCTTCTTTGGATGAGGAGGTCAGATCGACTGGTTGCTTTAACGCCCCCCTGAACCTTCTGCCCAGGTTCAGAACACCATAGATTTTCTTCTTTTTCTTCTTCTTCTTCTTCTTCTTCTTCTTCTTCTTCTTCTTCTCCTTCAGGATGAGGGCCTTCAGATCTTCCCGCCCTTTTGCCAAAGTTATGAACATCGGTTGAAATTGGGCGTTTTGTGCCTGAAGATCTTTGATGCTTTGTTTAGAAGAAATTTTTGCTGAAATAAACAGCGAAGAAGATGAGAAACCTGTAACAGTACCTGTTTATGCAATGTCATGGATGGTATGCATATGCAATTATTTCAAGGACTTGTAAAGGCTCAAATTTGTTTAACCAAAAATAAACACACGTTAATTGTATTAATAAGTTCATACTGTTACAAAGAATGCCCTTTAGGCTTACAATCAAACAAACAAAACTTAAAACAAAAAGAAACTAGGTCTCCCAAGAGCACCCCCCCTTTTTGTGCAATGTAGGCGTTTATGTTCCTTTCTTCATGAAGTAGCCTAGTGAGATCCAGGGCCTTCTTCTCGCTGGCATATAATTGAGCTTCGAACGTATCCCACTCCTCTTTAAGTTGAACCCGGAATTTCTGTAACTCCTCATGATTAGTTGTCATGTCAGGATGATAAACAAGATAAGGAGTGTCTTCTTCGGCAACTGGTTCCACAATTATTGGTAGGACAGCGAGATAAGGCATCATAAGACTTTGGGCGCAGGCTCGTACCCATCAGAGATAAGGCTCAAGAGGGATGGAATTCTTGTGCCCCAGTGTCTTGCTATCAATTTTATGTACCATGCCCCAAGCTTTCATGAAACTTTTGCGGTAACCCTGAGCATCATTCTCATAGTTAAAGGCCATTCCTTAGATAAGTGTATCATGAGGAGCATCCCTTCTTGCATAACCAAACCGCCGCAGTGCCAAACAAGGGTTATAAGTGATTCCTCCCATAATGCCTAAGAGAGGGACATTAGGGAATTCACCACAATGATCAATGATGGTAACATCTTCCGAGGACCGTGAACACCAATGAATGTCTGAATTTGTAAGTGACATCAGCCTTTGAGACCATTTCATACCCTGCTCATTCTTCAAAATAGACCTGGGTAGGTGCGAAATAAACCACCTAGCCAATAGAGGAGTGCAACACAGGAGGGTCCCCCTTCTCTTTAGGGTACGAGCATAAAGAGAGTGTAGAACATCCCCAAGTAACATAGGCACCGAATTATGAGATAGAAACACCTTAATAGTATTCACATCTATGAGTTGGTCCGCATTAGGGAAAAGTATCATCCCGTAGATGAGGAGTGCTAATACCTCTTCGAAAGCTTGTAAATCCAGGGTATCCCAAAAATAATAAGCCTTCTCGAATAGAAATTTAATCGGGATTCCTTGGATATTTCCTCTAGTTTCCTAATTTATCACTACGTTAGACTGTTGTAAGGATATAGCTCGAGAAATCTCTTCAGGCTTTGGATGTTCTTTCGTACCGTTGAAAGGTAACTGATCAATAATAGGTACCTTCAACAATTGAGAAAATTCCTCCATAGTAGGCACTAGTTGGTAATCCGGGAAGGTGAAGCAGTGGTGCACAGGATCAAAGAACTAAAATAGCACTTTTAACAATTCTTCATCAGGTTTTGAAGTGACCAAGTTAAGCAACCGACCATGCTTTTCAGTGAAGGGAGAGCTTTCACAAGGTTAATCTGGATAGTATTCCTACGTGCGGATGCCATGTCCTACAAAACAAAACAAAGATGAGCCCCAAAAAATCCTTGAAATGGTCAGTAGGATATGCCGTGCTTATGATGTCATGATTATGCTAAAAAATCACATGTATAGCAAGCAACAAACAAGTCACACCAAGTCCTTAGGTTTAAGGCCTGCATGAGTTTTAAAGGTCATACCCTGTTGAAGCTGGATTGGTTTAACCTGTCCTATAAATAGTAACCGAGTTCTAAGGGGTCTCAATATCACCGATCTTTCCCCCAAGCTTCGTTCAATAGGCGATTAACTCGCAACCAAACAAAACTCAAGAGTCAAACCTCAATGAGTGTAGCATCGAGTATCTGTCGACCTTGGGAATACACTAAAGCCAGCCATCTCGCTACATCCTACTGGCCAAGTTGTGCAATTAAAGGTTCTAAGGTCAGTTGATTCTTTATGACACCACGTGGCGGCCCCGTACTCTCCTTGATTGACTCAAGGGTTACCGATACCATTCAAAGTGTCACATCAACGTAGCTACTTCTTTAACCGTGTCGGTATACCCCGCACAGTTCCCTCACAGTTTATTGCTACTTACCTAAAAGGTGTTCCCATATCCGGGTGTAGGATCTACAAAACCCCAAAAAAACCCTTGAATATAAAGCAGGCAAAGCAAAACAAGAAAGAAATTTTTAAAATGACATAGATCCTAAGGTATACCCCACTTATTAAATTCCCCAGCAGAGTCGCCAGTTCTGTGATACGGTGGCAGAACCGACTGTTAATACTGATTTGTGTTTTTTATTCGCAAATGTTGCGGTAAGAAAGAGTCGCCACCGTCTTTTATTTCATCCAAAAAAGGAAAGGGTGAAAAGAACATAAAAAACCTTTTTTCAAGAGTTTTTGAGTACGGGGGTAGATTATAGAAAGGGAAGGTGTTAGCACCCTTTCTATCCATGGTTTTCCATGGGCTCTTAGGTACTTGCTCATTTTGAAATTGCTTGTGTGTGTTTGTTTTAAAAAGTTTTGTTTACTTCGTGATAACCCTTGTATCTGTCCTCAAGAGTGTGGCGAAGTTATTTTGAAAACTGTTTTAAAAAGTGTTTGTGCGAAATTTATTTTTTTGAGCAAGTACTTAAGAGTTTTCTACCTACTCGAAAAAAAGATTGTTCTTTCTCGTTTCCTTTAGACATTGCTATCCTACTATTAAGGAGTAAGTCGCCCTATCGTTGGAGTTTTAAGGGACGTTCGAAAGGGACGAAATGGTCATCAAAGGCAACATGTAAAGATATCTTAGCATTTCAAAGGGACTATCGTCATAAGATCATTTCTCGTAGGAAACTCGAGGGACAATGAGGGACTATGATCTTTATGATGACTTTGAATTACGGGTCATTGTTAAGATATCCCTACGTTCGAGGGACACGACCATCATTCCCGAGGCAACCAAGTGAGGCAAAACCCTAGTAGTGAGCATGTGCAAGTGTTTGATTTCAGTTTCATTTATCTTGCGCATTTATGGTTTTCTAATGTTTTAAATTGATCTATTTTGCCATTCAATCCTATTATCCATACATCTAGGCAATTTATAATTGCGAAAAGTAAAGTGCGAGAAATTAAAACCCTATCTATTACAAGGCCTTGGGGAGGGGGATTACATAATCAATAACCAGGAAAATAATATATGCAGAATAGTAAACCTAATTAACTATTACAAACTCGGAGCAGTTACAATAATTAATCAAATAATGGAAACAAGACGCGCGCGAGTAAATCAAATGGGGAATTAACGTCAAGTTTAGAAACAATTAATTGGCAAACAAAGAAAAGATATTTTTTTGGATTTTTGTGAAAAATAATAATTAACTTTAAAAATTAACATAATTTCTATTTAATTTTAATTATGGAAAAAAGGAATTTAAGTTAACCTAATTAAACTAATTAATTAATGCAATTAAATATTTTATGAAAAAACTAAACCTAATATTTTTTGTAATTTTCTGATTTTCTGATTTAATTAAAAAACAATGATTTTTGTAAAATAATTAAAACAATTATTTTGTAAAATAATTAAAACAAATAAAGAAATAAAAGAAATTAAGAGAGAATTAAAATTGGGCCTGATGCTGGAAGGAATTGAGGGGGTGCGGCGCTGAAATTGGTGTTAGGCCCAAAGTTGGTGGCCCAGAGGATCGTGCCTGATTCAGTGAGACCATCTTTTGAGGGTCTATCATGAGCTTGCGTATGCTGGACGCTGGATCTGGCTGGAGATGGATCCAACAGATGGATGATGGGGAGCGCTAGGTGGACCCTCAACAGAGTGACATGCTGGATCTGCAAGGAATATTCAAGAAAAAAGACAAAAGCAACACGCCTGGGATCGAACCCAGGATGTTTGCTTCAAACCGTCCGTCCTTAACCATCTGCGTTGGCTGTTAATTCATATACATAATCAAATAAAAATAATATAAGGAAAAAAACACGTGATTTCCATAAAACGTGCCAATATTCAAATAGCTCAACGAGAGCTTGCCACCTAGCCTTCTTCTTCCTCAGCACTGTCGTTTTAGGCTTAGACTTTTACCTACGAACAAAGCCTGTAAGTACAACCCTGCATCATTCAAAAATCCAGTACAAAGCAATATAAATTATAATGGAGACCATGAATCAACTGGGTTTGAAGCCCTGATCACCATGGTATCCACGACTAGCCCTAATTTTGCATGTAGAAGGAAACCATAAAACGAGCTTGGAATACCTAAGAATGGAAAACCATGATTCCTGCACTTAAAAGTTAATCAAATGATTCAAAAAGCATCGAAACCTTATGCTAAACATGAATACATGATTAAATTTCATTTAAAATTCCTGTATGCATGTAATCAAAATAAAAAAGAGTTGGATAACAGAGTTATGGATTTTACGATTCTGAGTGTTTTGGTGTGTGCAAAGGGTGCAGTTAGCTTCAGGAGATTGCTAGGAATTGATTGCTGGCCTTGGAACTCTTTGAATCACCATGTAGAATGAAAACTGATGCTCACTTTTTTCTCCAAAAATTGAGTTCTTGCCCTTGCAGTTTACACGTCCAACCCTTGTCCTTGTGCTTGGGAATTGTTCTATATATGTATTAGACTGAATTATGTCAACAAAAAGCATTCATATCTTTGCACATTATCAAGATTTGATTTTATTTCCTCCTTTCATTATTTATTTCTAAATTAAGCCAAATCATACCATTTTCATCCCAATCACCCTTGGCACGATTTGATTTTGTTTGACAGCATATTTGCATTGTAATTCCATTCAAAATCAGATCAAAAATAAAATCTTTACTAATTTATATAATTTATTTGATTTAATTTGATTTTTTAATGATTAAAATCAAAATAAATTAAAAAATAAAGCCAATAATATGTGGGAGAGTGTTTGGCTCGTGGACCATGTCAGAAGTAAGATGCAAGCATAAAAAGTTAGGCCCATTTCAAAAATGCAATTTTGGGTACTGTTGACTTTTGACAAATTTCCAAAAATGGACAACTTTGACAATGCATATCTCATTCAATTTTGAACCTAAGAGGGTGTTCTTGGACTTTTTTGAAATCTTAAGATGTCCCCTAAACAACCCTTTTGGTTTCATCTCAATTGGATCCTCCATGTTCATGTAAGAAGCTTTGACCCGAAAGGTGTTTTTGTTGACTTTTTGGGATGACCTATAATGTCTGAATTCATATCTTTTTATGAGTTCATTTTTTGAGCTTGAGGGATGAGTATGAATGCTTGGTAATTGTATTCTATTCAAAATGAGCCTTGTATGGAAAATTTCTGATAAAGTATGAGAAAGTTATGCCTGGTCAAAATTTGGTTGACTTTTCCTGAGAAATCCTAATTTAGCAACTTTTGAGTTTTGATGAATTAGGAGCATTCCTTGGGGAATCATGATCAACCCTTGATCAAATGATGGATATCACTTCAAATTGTTGATGTTGACCAAAAATATTGAAGTTTGACTGTATGTGGGCCACAATTGACTTTTGACCTAATATAGTTGATTTTCAGGCATTTGAGCAGTTGACTGAGCAAACTTCTTGTGCAAGGAATGAAACTTGACATGGAGGTCTTGAGAACATATTAGGACTATGGAGAGTATATGAGGCCTTTGGAGCTCACCCATCTTTATGAAAACGGAAACCCTAGTTGGAGGTTCATTGCTTTAGGAGAGAGTTTGTCTGGTCAACTCTTGGGCATCCTTGAGCAAGTTGAGGATCTCAATGATTATGTGTTGAGTAAAAATGGGAGGGAAAATTTTGGGGTACAACAACTTCGTAGTTGGATCCTCTAACTTTGTTTCCTTGAAGCACTCTGTCTTTTAGAAACATGAGTCTTAAGCATCTAGACGTAAGTAACAACTCCTGTCTTTAGATCTTCTGGCTGGTTTCCTTAGAACATGTTGTCTTTAGAAGCTTGAGTCTTCAGCATCTGGACATAAGTAACAACTCATGTCTTCAAATATTTTGACTGATTTCTTCAGACAAATATCAGGGCTTACACTTCAGAATCTTCTGGAGTGTCTTTCTACTTATCAATATAACTTATTTAGCATAGAAGCATAATTAATTCTCTTCTAATGTCTTGTCCACACCATCCATCAAAAGCAGAACATGTTTGTTAAGTACTCAACAATAACAAACATTAGTACAACAAAATTGTTCATACAATCATACTCAGTTGTTATCATCAAAACTCAGATAATATTGATGAACCAAGTCTCGTTCTTACATGACCTACAACAAGCGATGAGCATCTTTCAGTCTGCCCGACCTCAAGTCATCCAGATAACCAGGAACCGACCAGACCTCTTCCCGCAACCAACCTCCTCCTCAGAACTAACAACTAGTTACAGGCACACCTTCCCGGTTTGACCAAGTCCTGGAAGTTACCTATTTTTGCAGACCCGCACATCTAGGCCCGAAAATAGCAACCGATGGCCAAGCGCCAGGGGCATTATATAAACCCTCACTCATGTGAGGGCCAGGTATCAAATATCCACTATTCATCACTAAAACCATAATACTTTGGTTGTATCTCTTTTGCTCCCACACTTACTTGATCGTTGTGCAACCCCCCCTTTTTCCTCCTCGACTTTCTAGTCCGACAGAAGATCATCATCCATCCACCTTGTAGGTTCTGATTAACTGCTAAAATTAGTTGCTATTATTGATATTGGTGCTACTCATTCATTAGTTTCGCGTGAATGTGCTAACATGTTGGGATTGAAGTTGTCTAATATGAACGGTAGTATGGTGATAGATACTCCTGCTAGTGGTTCTGTTACTACTACTCGTGTTTGATTGAAATGTCCTCTGACTATCTATGGCAAGAGTTTCATGATGGATTTGGTGTGTCTTCCCCTACACCAAATCAATGTTATTCTTGGGATGAACTGTTTGGAGTTTAACTATGTTCACATTAAATGTTATAATAAGACTTTTAGTTTCCCTAATATCAGTAATAATTGGGAATTGATGTTGTTGTCTGTGAAGCAAGTGAATAAACTTATGGAAGACGAAGCTTTGATGTTTACAATGCTTGTCTCGCTGCAAATTAAACGTGAAGCTGTGAGTATTGAATTACATGTCATTTGTGAATTTTCAGAAGTGTTTCCATATGACACTAGTGATTTTCCTCCGGAACGAGAAGTGGAGTTTTCTATAGATGTGGTACCGGGTACAAGTCTAGTGTCGATGGCTCTTTATATGATGTCAGCCTCAGAGCTGGGCGAGTTGAAGAAACAACTAGAAGAGATGCTTGAGAAGAAGTTTGTGCGACTGAGTGTTTCACCGTGGGGTGCACTTGTGTTGTTGGTCAAGAAGAAATATAGAAATATGAGACCGTGCATTGATTATAGACAATTGAATAAAGTGAATATTAAGAATAAGTATCCGCTCCCAAGGATTGATAATTTGATGGATCAGTTGGTGGGTGCTTGTGTTTTCAGCAAGATTGATTTGAGGTCGGGTTATCATCAAATTTGTGTTAAACCAGATGATATTCCAAAGACGACTTTTCGAATGAGGCATGGTCATTACGAGTACTCTATGATGCCGTTTGGTGTATCTAATGGGGCAGGTGTTTTCATGGAATATATGAATAGAACTTTCCATTCATATCTGGATAAGTTTGTTATGGTTTTCATTGATGATATTCTGATCTATTCCAAATTCGAAGAAGAACATGCATAACTTTTGAGAATTATGTTATAAGTGTTGAAAGAGAAGAAGCTATATGCTAAGGTGTCGAAGTATGAACATTATCTGAAGGAAGTGAGTTTCCTTGGTCATGTGGTTTCTAGTGGTGGAATCGATGTGGATCCTTCTAAAGTTGATGCAATATGGTAATGGAAGACTCTGAAGTTTGTGACTGAGATTCAAAGTTTTCTTGGTTTATCAGGTTATTACCGAAGGTTCATTGAAGGATTCTCTAAGTTAGCATTACCATTAACTTAGTTGACTCGAAAGGGTCAAGCTTATGTGTGGGATGTCGCATGAGAAGAACGTTTCATAGAATTGAAAAACAAGTTGACGACTGCTCCTGTATTATTTTGCCTAACCCCAGTGATGCTTTTGTGGTGTATTGTGATGCATCGAAGATGGGTCTTGGTGGTGTGCTAATTTAAAATGGACAAGTTGTTACTTATTCTTCTAGGCAATTAATGATTCACGAAATAAATTATCCTACGCATGCCTTAGAGCTAGCAGGTTTGGTGTTTGTGTTGAAGATTTTGAGATATTATCTTTTTGGCTTAAAATTTAAAGTGTCTAGTGATCATAAGAGTATGAAATACTTGTTCGACCAGAAGGAGTTGATCATGAGGCAGAGAAGATAGCTTGAGTTGTTAAAGGATTATGATTTTGATTTGAATTACCATTCGGGTGAAGCAAATGTAGTTGTTGATGCATTGAGTAGAAAATCATTGAATATGTCAATGCTTATGGTTCGAGAGTTGGAAATGGACGAACAATTTAGAGATATGAGCTTAGTATATGAAGAGACTCCCGATAGCGTGAAGTTGGGAATGTTGAAATTGTCTAGTGGTATAATAGAAGAAATTCGAGAAGGTCAAAAATATGATTTAAAGTTGGTGGACCACTTGACCTTGATTAACTAAGGTAATGGAGGTGAGTTCAAAGCTGATAATAATGGTGTGATTAGGTTCGAAAATAGAGTGCGTGTTCTGGATATTCCAAAACTTAAGAGAAGTATCCTTGAAGAGAGACATAGAAGCGGGTTAAGTATTCATCTCGGTGCCAGAAAGATGTATCAAGACTTGAAGAAACTATTTTGGTGGCCTAGTATGAAGAAGGAAATTGCTAAATTTGTTTGTGCTTGTTTGACTTGTCAGAAGTCAAAGATTGAATATCAGAAGACTATGGGTCTTATGCAACCTTTGAGTATTCCATAGTGGAAATAAGACAATGTCTCTTTTGTGTCAGGTTTACCGAAGAGTGCTAAAAGAAATGACTCAATTTGGGTGATTGTGAATAGGTTTACTAAGTCGGCTCATTTCTTATCAATGAGGTTAATCATCCCATGGAGAAGCTAGTTGAGATGTATATCGATGAGGTTGTCAAATTTCATGGAATACCTTCGAGTATCATGTCGGATAGAGATATGAGGTTTACATCGAAATTCTGGGAAGGTTTGTAGAATGCTTTTGGTACTAAGTTGAGGTTGAGCTTTTCATACCATCCGTAAAGGGACGATCAAACAGAGAGGTATTTTCAATCTTTGGAGGATTTACTGAGGGATTATGTGTTAGAACAAGGATAATTTTGGGATAGTCACTTGCTGTTGATTGTATTTACATACAATAATAGTTTTCATGCGAGTATTATTATGGCACCGTATGAAGCGTTATATGGTAGGAGGTGTATGACTCCATTGTGTTGGTATGAGTCAGGAGAAAGAGCGGTGATCGGACCTGAGATCATATAGAAGACGAATGAAAAAGATAAAGATGATTTAAGAGAGAATAAAAGCTTCTCAGAGTCGTCAGAATATTTATCATGACAAGAGGAGGAAGGAAATCGAGTTCCAAAAGGATGACCGTGTGTTTTTAAGAGTTACTCCAGTGACTGGTCTTGGTAGAGCTTTGAATTCGAAGAAGCTTACACCGTGTTTTGTTGGTCTATATCAGATTTCAGAGAAGATATGTGAGGTGGCCTATCATATTACTTTATCGCCATCGCTTGTGAATCTTCATGACGTGTTTCATGTGTCTCAGTTGAGAAAGTACATTCCAGATCCTTTGCATGTGATTCAAATGGATGACGTACAACTGAGAGATAACCTAACTATTGAGGCATCACCCATGTGTATAAAAGGACGAGAAGTGAAGCAATTGTAGGGTAAAGACATCCCCTTGGTGAAGGTATTATGGGGTGGACCAGTCGGTGAAAGTTGAACTTGGGAACACGAGGATCAGATGAGGGAGTCTTATCCGAATTTTTTTCCATCAGGTAATTTCTTAGGGTGAAAATTATTTTAAGTGGAGAGAGTTGTAACACCCTAAAATAATTAGATTATTTATTTAATTATTTGATTGATTTATGTTGAGTATTTGTGACTTAATTGCGATGTTTATGTGATGCATGGATGATCATGATGCTTGATATGATGTTTTGTGTGGTTTATGATGGGGTGGTAGGAATTAAGAAGGTATAAAGTATTTTAGAATAATTTAGATAATTACAATATTTAATTGGAATTATTTTAATTAGTTATATAGAATAATAATAAGAAGTAGAAGCTATGAGGTCAAAGTGGTAAATTGTGAATGGATAAGTGAGGGTAAGATGGAAAAACCATAGAAAGGGTCCTAAGATTAAACTAGGGAAAAAGAGTTCCAGTGTTCATTTTGTGCAATCATGAAAAGAGAAGGATATTATGAAGAGAGCTAGGGCACGGAAGAACTCAGAGCGATTTGATATAACGCAAAGAGAAATTAATTACTAGGAGAAAATATAAGGTAAGGGAGTTTATCATCGTTATTATAATTGATCTAAGGTTTAGATAATTGTAGGTTGTGTTGGGATTTTGGGATGATGATGTTAATATGATGCTTTGAAGAAAATTGGTGAAATTATGATGTTTTCTTGCAAAGAATTAATGTATATGATGTATGATAATCTGTGGTATTGTTATATGATGAAACTAAGTGAATCTATGATGAATTGAGACTTGTAATATGGAGAAATCATGTAGAAATTGGGACTGTGCAATGTAGAAATCTCAACAGAGAAGTATTATTCACGTTGCAGCATCAAACGGTGGATGTGTGTCATCGGGCGATGGAGCCTCGCTCCAGCAGCGCCAGGAGAGTAAGAAGAAATGAGATAGGGTGAAAAACATAGCCCCTGGATATTGTATAAAGTGTGGTCTGTCGTTGGAGCGTCGTCGGGCGATGCCGAGGCGAGAGGAGAGCGTTGGACAAGCGAGATGCAGCATCGGGCAGTGGAGACCAGAAAGGAAAAAGGGTTTTGTCGCTCGCTCATCGCCGTACGGGCCCCAGGCAAGCATTCTCCTTTGCCGGGCAAGCACCAGATGATAGACAATAGTAGTGTTTTAAAATTTCATAAATAGAGTTTCAGGACTTCGATTAACAGGTCGTTCGAAGCGTTAGAAAGCTAAAGCGATGAACTATACCTTGGTGGAATAAAAAGAGTAGTATAATGTGTTTTTCCATTACCTATACTTTGATGAATAAGGCAATTTGGTGATTGTTTTAGTATGAAGTATGTGTATCTAATGAATTTTTGATGCTATGATGATGTTGTTTCGTGTTATAAAGTATGTTTTAATATTTATGATGATTATATGAATGATGGTGCATTTTGACTAGCAGTTGTCATTTAGTTATTAAAGATATTTTGCATCATGCATTCATGGCCTAAGTTAGGGCGTAACCCAATGATGGTTGCAGGAAGTTGTTTCGGTGAATTTTGTAGGATGAATAGTCCAGTGATGACTTCAATTCTATAGTATGGATTGAGTGCAATTTTTGATGTGTTCTGGTTCCAAGAGGGAATCGATCTTATTGGTGTGGATCTTTGGAGAAAACGATGACAGTGTCAACAATGAAGTTTTGGTACCACGTGCATGAATCTAAAGAAGTTGCTTTGCATCATATGTGGCATTGCATGCTGATTTATTTTACTAATGGTTTAAGGATGCGTGTGTGTGATAATTAGTAATTGATGATATTACCATGTGTCCGATGCGTATTATGATGTTTGAAGGTGTGAGTATGACACGAGGTTTTGATGGTGTGTTTCTTTGGTGTTGTATCATAACTACTATATTTACTCCTTATGTTTTTTATAATGATTATGATTTACTCACCATTGCTGCTTGGAAATGTTGCCTCTATACATGGGTAACTTGCAGGTAATCAAGAATAATTCTCCGAGGCTTAATGGAATGCTGTAGAGTGTATTCTTTATTTTCTGTAGAAAAAAGGGGTCTTGCTCTGATATGTAACATCGAGGATGGGATCATTTGTTTTGAATAATCATGTTATCTTGTTTAATTTGAGATTTGAACTACCCTTGTAGTAATTGAGTTGTTTTGATTCGATGAAGTTATTTAGAAGTATCTTAATACAAACGTTTTGAATTATGAATTTCTGCTGGGAGTAAGTTGAGAAGCTATGGTTGTTAATCATGAAATACTTAACGTAATTGATTTTTGAAAGCCTGTGTTACGGAGCAGAATGTGTCTTATTATGAAATTTGTTTGAAGCAATGTGACACCCTTTTAGTACATTATTCCGATTTAATTATTAAATTATTTTGTGAATAATTTTTAAGATTTAAAAAGGTGTTACAAAATGATCTAAATATAAGAATACTCCCTCGTGTTGACCATCCAAATTGCCGTGTTGACCATCCAAATTGCCTCCAACAATATGGACCATTTCTATTTCTACTAAAGTGATTTCTTAAATTATTAATGGATAAGTATGAATTTGTTAGTATAACTTCCTCTAAGATACATGGTGACATCTATCTAATTTGAATATGTTTCATATAACGATGAGAGTATGTCATTATTTCTAGATGCCTAACTCGAGGAGAGTTAGCTTTGAAGGATGATCTCACAAGGTAGATTATTGTGTTATATCATCTTGTTATGTAGAAGCGAGCACCTTAAATCTTGTAACTGTTTGAACTTTTCTATTAGGCATATTTGTCCATTGATAGAGAGACTTTTTTAGTGGATGGTCCATAAAATATTTGGTTTAGATTTTTTAGGTCCATGCAATTTTATAAGCCATATAGAACCTTAGTTATTTTAATAAGTAACTGATAAAAAAAGCTTTGAAGTGCGAGAAATAATTTTCCCAAGTTAAGATATAGTATTGATATGATCATTAAATCCCCTATACTTGTAGATTGAGATTGAGGTGTAATTATGAAAAGAATAATTACACTTCTAAACCTCCAACTTTCAATGGAGATTCTACTAAGTTTGAATGGTGGAAGAGTAAAGTGAACACTCACATCATAAGTCCTGATGATGAGTTATGGGATATTCTTGAAGATGGCATTGAGATTTCTGTAGATGGAGCAGGTATGGTAGATTGCAGAAAAAGCCCCACACTTGATCTGAAAAATATTATATATATATATATATATATATATATATATATATATATATATATATATATATATATATATATATATATATATATATATATATATATATATATATATATATATATATATGTTTATATAAAACGTCATAGAATAAGAGGAATCTTGGTAGATGATGTATCTCATTCTAAGTACCTCAAGATTCTTAACAAGTCTACTACAAAAATCATCTTTGAGTTTCTTTGTGCTACTTATGAAGGAAATCAACAAGTTAAAAATGAAAATAAAAATCTTTTGGTTCAACAATATGAGCTATTTAAAATTAAGGAAGATGAATAAATTAAAACCATGTTCTCAAGGTTTGAAGTTTTTGTATCTGGTAATTCAAGGGTTGAACAAGAGCTACACAACAGTTGATCATGTCAAGAAGATTCTTAGGAGTTTTTCTGCCAAATACATACCAAAAGTGACTGCCATAAAAGAAGCTATAGATCTAAACAAGATAAGTCTAAAAAGTTTATTGGAGATAAACATGTTCATAAGTCAAAGTCACTTTCCTTGAAGTCTGTTGATCAATCTTCCAAAACTTCCCAAATCTGGAAATTTGAAGAACCTACTCATGAAGGAGATTCTAAAGATGATTTAGAA
The DNA here is from genome assembly GCA_948472305.1 of Vicia faba. Classification (NCBI taxonomy): domain Eukaryota; kingdom Viridiplantae; phylum Streptophyta; class Magnoliopsida; order Fabales; family Fabaceae; genus Vicia; species Vicia faba. Next base: position 362,779,079 of record OX451736.1, read on the forward strand.
GATGAAGAGATGGAATTCATTATCAAGATGTTTCAGTATCTGTTCAATAATAAGAATAGAAGATTCTTTGGCAGAAGCAATGGCTTTAGAGGATCTAGATTTAGAGAAAAGAAAGATGATCAGAAGGGATGCTTTAACTACCAGAAGCCTAGTCACTTTATTATTAACCGTACAGAGATGCAAAGGACAAGCCAAAGAAAGGAAGCTTCCAGAAACACAAATTGAGAAAAAGTCAAGAAGAGCCATGACCCATGAAAACAATTTACCTAAGTACTCGTCGGCAGAAGCTATAAACACAACTTGCTACGTTCAGAACAAAATCTATATTAGACATATTCTGAACAAAACATTATATGAGATCTTCAAAGGAAGAAATTCAAACATTTTTTATTTTCATCAGTTTGGATGTACATGATACATTCTAAACAACAAAGTCTATCTAAAGAAATTTGATGCCAAATCTCAAAAGGTTATCTTCTTAGGATACTCTAAATGCTCAAAGGCGTACAAGGTGTATAAATGTGAAACCAAAATGGTTAATGAGTCAATACACATCAAATTTGATGACAAAGATCCTAACAATAAAATGTCAGAGCATTTTAATTTTTTTGCAGAAATATAGGTATCTGAAGACACTTCAGGAGGTGGTCATTTAAGAGTTGCTCTACCTTTATCAGCTGAATGTCCAGAAGCTAGTGATTTAGAAACTATCCAATATTTAGAAGATGCACAACCTCTAGAAGTTGGTGGTCCAGAAGTCGAACCAACTTTTGAAGATCATCCAGATGAGAAACTCTTGAACATGCTAATGATGGTTCTCAAGAAGAAACACAATCCAAGAACACCTTCAAGTACAAGTCTTTATATCCAGAAGATCTAATCATTGGAATTAAAGATAGTCCTAGGAAGATAAGATTTGCATTCAGAGAGAAACATTCCATTCTAGGACTCATCTCAATGAGTAAACCTACTTTTGTTGATGAAACACTATCAGATGATGGATGAATTGTGGCAATGCAAGAAGAGCTGAATCAGTTTCAAAGAAATGATGTTTGAGATCAGGTAGCCAAACCTCATCAGAAGAATATTGTTGGAACAAAATGGGTCTTCAGGAACAAGCTCAATGAACAAGAAGAAGTAGTAAGAAATAACGCTATACTTGTAACTCAAGGCTATAATAAACAAGAAGGTTTTGATTTCTCTAAGACCTTTGCACCCATAGTAAGGTTAGAGGCAATTCTATTACTCTTATCTTTTGACATTAATCATAATATCATTTTATATCAAATGGATGTTAAAAGTAAATTTTTAAATAGTGCCATTTCTGAAGAAGTGTATGTGAAACAACCACCTTGATTTGAGGATTCTATCCATCCAGAATATGTTTTTAAAATAATGAAATCACTCTTTAGACTCAAACATGCTCCTAGAGCTTGGTATTGGAGACTGAGTAACTTTCTATTAGAAAATGGTTTTCAAAAGGGTCAAGTGGACACTACACTATTCATAAAGACATTGAAAAATTACATATTAATTGTTCAAGTATATGTTGATGATATTATTTTTGGTTAAACTAGTGTTACTCTTTGCAAGTAGTTTTTAAGACAATGCAGAATTCATGTGAGATGAGCATGATGAGAGATATGAAGTTATTCCTTGGAATTAAAATCAATCAATGCAAGGATGAAGTCTATGCACATCAGACAAAATACACAAAGGAGCTTATGAAGAAGTTCAAGCTAGATGATTGCAAAATCATGACAAATCCTATGGATCCAACTTGCAAAATGGGCAAAGAGGAAACCAAAGTCTGTCAAAAGTTGTAAAGAGGTATGATAGGTTCCTTACTTTACTTAACGACTGTTGTACCCCAAAATTTTCCCTCTCACTTTATCAAGATTTCCCCTCACAATGCTCCTTGAACTCTAGACAAGATTATGGTTTTTCTCTGCTCAAGACATCTCCTTGCACTGATGACCTAAATTAGGGTTTGAGTTTACACAGATATTTTTGGCCTTTCAATGTTCAAAGTGACTTTCATACTTCATGTTGGACTTACAAGATTACCTTTACCAAGTTTCAAGCCTTGAATCAAATTTTTTCCCAGTCAATTGGACAGTTGACCTAAAAATCAGTTGTATTGGGAAAAAGTCAACTATGGCCAATATACAATCAACCCTCGTAGATTTTGATCCACATTAACATTCTAGGCTCCTATGAACCATTTGATCAAGTTTGGACCACAACTCCTCAAGAAATTTGATCAGATCATCAAAAGGGCAAAATGGTCATTTTTAGGGTTTTGACTACACAAGGGCAATTTCTGATTTTTCACCTAGACAATGGCAAATTGGGTTCAAGCATGGACTCAAGGACTCAATGGCATCATCTTGACCCATTCACAAGGTTCAAAAGTGAAATTCTGGCAACAGATACTTAATGTCATAGTGAATGTTATGACACCGTATCTGACAAATTGTACACAAACCAAACAGTAATTTAAAAGACAGTAAAGAACACAATCAATTGTTAACCCAGTTCAGTGTATAACAACACCTACATCTGGGGGCTACCAAGCCAGGGAGGAAATTCACTATAAGAGGTATTAATTTAGGAATAAACCAACCAGTTTATCTCCTTCACTTAAGACCTACCCAATGCAACTTCAATCTAAGTCCTACTTAAACCTGAGTTCCTACTCACCCCCCCTCAATCACAACAGTGATACTAATCTACTGATTAATAAGATTATGAATACATTCTTCAATACACACGCTTGATTTTGCTTCAAAGCTTTAATCAAGAGACACAACACTCGTGCTTCAAAGCTTTGAGTGATAAACAACCCTTACAACCAAATCCTACTCAAAGTCACTTATCAAGTGATAATTGCTTGGCTCACAGTAATTACTAAAACTATCACAACAACAAAATGCCTTATTGATCTTCTCTAAAAAGCGCTGCACACCATTAGGATTCGTGAGAAATATATATGCAGTATATTCTTCATTTTGGGCTTCCATAAAAATAGCTAGGGTTAACCAAAGTTAACCTAAAGACTTGGTCTTGGGCTTTCATCATAACAGATTAGGGTTAAGCAAGGTTAACCTAATATCCACGTGAGCATCTAATCTAGTCAATATACTTCAACTCAGAATAGCACACCAGATTCCTGAAAATTCTCAGGAACAATAAATCTGCACAACAACTTGATCAGTACAGGATGTCTTAACATTGGTTATGACATCATGTATCCTGCTCACTGATTTTGGTAGAATTCAGTACATATGATCATAGCTTAATCATCATGATATTGACTCATACTGAGTTGTTCATGTAGAATATTCCTTCTGCAGAATTTGTCTTTATCCCAGAATGTTATGACATCAGTCATGACATTCGCAAATCTGGTTTTACCAAAAATTAATGCCAACAAGCAAACACTTACAAACTCCCCCTTTGGCAAATTTTTGGCTAAAACCCCTAAGAAATCAGAGATTAGAATGCAGAAGCAACATGCAGTAGAACCACAATTACTTCTCCCCCTTTTTAGCCATAAAGAGGCCAAAGGATCTAGTACTTCAAATTATACAGTCATCAAAAGGAAATCCAAAATACACAGAAACAAAGAGAAGGTATCAAATAGCAGCAGCAAGTTCCAGCATCAATCTTTACAACTCAGCAAACACAGACCTTCAGGTACTGTCATCCCCTGAGGAAGCATTATTTTCAGCAGCATCTTCTGGTGAGATTCTTGCAGAACCATCATGCTGTTCTTCATCAACATCAATGACAGGAGGTTCAACAGCCTTGTCAGTAGGGGTCTGGTGATCATCAGGTTTCTCTGGAGATTTCTAAATGTTGTCATCAGGTGTCTCAACATTCTGAGTGACATTGGGATCACTTTCTAAATTAGGGCTAGCAGTTTCTTGGTTCAATGGTATAGATACACCAGGAACAGAGTGATTCTCATTAAGAATCCTAGTGACTAGTCTGGCAATAGCTTGATGAACATAAGCAGAACCTTCCCTATTAGCTATCTCTGGAGGAACAGAGGATGATGGTTGAGAAGATTTACCAGAGGGAGAAGCTTGTGATCTTCTTGCATGTCTGGTTCGCAGCTTCTTGACCTTAGTAGGATCAGCTGTCATTGCATGAAGTGGAGTTACCTCAAGAACATCAGCATCCATGGGGTTTACGTTTGCCCTAGGTTCGGTGTCAGTGGGTGAGGAAGATGCAGTTGCCTTTCATGAAGATGATGACACAGATTGTTGAGACATCTTGAGAGATTGAGAATACAAGTGACAGCGAGTGTGAAATTTTCTTTTGAGGGAATGGAGAGTGATGCAGCAAACTGAGAAGAGGGAGATATAAATATGTCTATTCCTCTTCTTAAACTTTGTGAAAGAAAGAGGGAAACAAATGATTAGCCCAATCAGAATAAACTTGATTAAAATATCTCTTTCAAACCTTGTATTAAGCAAAATTAATTGCTACATCTCTTCATATTGGAAAATACCCAGCTTTCCCCTTAAATTCTCAAACTAACTAGCATCAAGTGCCTTTGTAAAAATATCAGCCAGTTGTAGTTTAGTGGCAACATGTTCCAGCTTAATCACCTTCTCCTCCACAAGATCTCTGATGAAGTGATGTCTAATGTCAATATGCTTAGTCCTGTTGTGCTGTATAGGATTCTTGGATATGTTAATAGTACTCAAATTGTCACAGTACAATGTCATGACATCTTGTGTGACATTATACTCAGTCAGCATCTGTTTCATCCAGATCATTTGAGAACAGCTGCTACCAGCTGCTATGTATTCAGCTTCAGCAGTAGATAGAGACACACAGTTTTGTTTCTTGTTGAACCAAGAAACAAGATTATTTCCCCAAAAGAAGCATCCTCCAGAGGTGCTCATTCTATCATCAGCACTACCAGCCCAATCAGCATCACAATAACCAGACAAAATTGGTTCACATCCATGAGAGTACAGCATGCCATAATTGTAAGTTCCACTCACATACTTCAGAATTCTTTTCACCTGGTTGATGTGACTTACTTTGGGTTCAGCGTGGTATCTTGCACATACTCCAACTGCAAAGGCAATGTCAGGTCTGCTGGCTGTTATGTATAGAAGACTTCCTATCATGCTTCTGTACAAGCTTTGATACATATTTGCCCCACTTGTGTCTTTGGACAACTTTAAATGAGTAGGTGCAGGAGTCCTTTTATGACTGGAATTCTCCATCCCAAACTTGACAATATTCTTTGCATACTTGCTTTGAGACAGAAAAATTGAGTCTTCCATCTGTGTGACTTGTAGTCCAAGAAAGTAGGTCAATTCTCCCATGAGGCTCATTTCAAATTCAGCTTGCATCTGGTTAGCAAAATGTTTAACCATTTTATCTGAAGTTCCTCCAAACACTATGTCATCAACATAAATTTGAGCTACCATTATCTTTCCTCCTTCATCCTTGACAAAAAGAGTTTTATCCAAACCTCATTTCCTGTATCCTTTGTCAGTGTGGAACTTTGTCAACCTTTCATACCAAGCTCTAGGAGCTTGTTTCAGACCATATAATGCTTTCCTCAATTTGTAGACATGATCAGGACAGTTTGGATCCACAAATCCTTTAGGATGTTCCACATACACTTCCTTATTTAAGTACCCATTTAGGAAGGCACTCTTCACATCCATCTGAAACAGCTTGAACTTAAGGAGACAAGCAACTCCCAAGAGAAGTCTGATTGATTCCAGTCTGGCTACAGGAGCAAAAGTCTCATCAAAATGAACCCCTTCAACTTGAGTGTATCCTTGAGCAACAAGCCTTGCCTTATTCTTGGTGACAACTCCTTCAGCATTTGACTTATTCTTGTAGATCCACTTTGTGCCAATGATGTTTGTTCCTTCTGGTCTAGGAACTAACTCCCATACTTCATGTTGCTTGAACTGGTTCAATTCATCTTGCATTGCTCCAATCCAGTATTCATCAGTCAAAGCCTCTTTAACATTTTTTGGTTCAATCTTAGACACAAAACAAGAGTTTGTGATGATTTCTCTAGATCTTGTAGTGACTCCACTGTTAGGATCTCCTATGATGAGTTCCTTAGGATGATCTTTCTGAATTCTGATGGAAGGATGTTTGTTAACTTCCTTTGATTCAGACTCTGATGGAGTAGGATTAGGCACATCATCCTTTTTAGACACTTGTGTTGAAGTCTCAAAGAATGTATCAACATCATATGGGACATTTGTTTCCTCATGGTGATCATCAACTATGACATTTATAGACTTCATCATAACTTTGGTCCTGGAATTGAACACCCTATATGCTCTGCTGTTGGTAGAGTATCCTAGGAATATTCCTTCATCACTTTTAGGGTCCATCTTTTTCCTTTGTTCACGATATGTCAGAATATAGCATTTGCTCCCAAAGACATGGAAGTACTTCACTGTAGGCTTTCTTCCTTTCCATAGTTCATAAAGGGTGGATGATGTTCCCTTTCTCAAGGTGACTCTGTTGTGGATATAACAGGCGGTATTCATAGCTTCAACCCAAAAATGAATAGGAAGCTTCTTGGCATATATCATTGCTCTGGCAGATTCCTGTATAGTCCTGTTTTTCCTTTCCACAACTCCATTTTGTTGAGGAGTTATAGGTGAAGAGAACTCATGATTGATTCCTTCTGAGGAACAGAACTCATCAAACTTACTATTTTCAAATTTCTTACCATGATCACTTCTGATTCTGACAATGCATCCTTCTTTTTCTCTTTGAATTCTTTTGCACAATTCCTTAAATACATCAAATACATCAGACTTTTCCCTAATGAAGTTTATCCAGGTGAATCTGGAAAAATCATCCACAACAACATAGGCATATCTCTTTCCACCAAGACTTTCCACCTGCATGGGACCCATCAGATCCATATGTAGAAGTTCTAGCACCTTAGAGGTGGTCAGATGTCTTGTCTTTGGATGTGACATTCTAGTTTGCTTTTCAACCTGACATTCACCACAGACTCTCCCTTCATCAATCTGAAGCCTTGGAATCCCTCTGACAGCCTCCATGGATATGATCTTTTTCATCCCTCTAAGATGTAAATGACAAAGTTTTTGGTGCCACAGTTTCACTTCCTTTTCTTCTTTGGCTATAGAGCACACAGAAGAGTAGTTAGTGTTCTCAGACTCCCATAAGTAACAGTTGTCTTTTGATCTGACTCCCCTCATTACAACTTCTTGTTTTCATTAGTTACAAGACATTCAGACTTGGTGAAGTTGACCTTGAATCCTAAATCACATAATTGACTGATACTTATGAGATTAGCAGTCAAACCATTTACCAGCAACACTTCATTTAGGTTTGGAACTCCAGGGCAGTCCAAGTTTCCAACTCCTTTTATTTCTCCTCTAGAACCATCTCCAAAAGTGACATAACTAGTAGTATGAGGTTTGACATCATTCAGCAGATTCTTGATTTCAGTCATGTGTTTAGAGCATCCACTGTCAAAGTACCAGTCTTCCTTGGCAGAAACTCTAAGGGAGGTGTGAGCTATCACGGTTGCAGTCTTTTTCTTCCACTATTGAGTATATGGTGCCTTGTTAGTCTTAGGTTTTACATATGGGGTCTGATTAGGATATCCATATAATCTGAAGCAGAATGGCTTTATGTGACCAAACCTCCCACAATAATGACATCTCCATCTTTGATACTTTTTCTTCATATTTCTCTGTTCTTGATGTTGAGTCCTATGTTGTGACATCTTCTTTGACATTTTTTTATAAGGCCTGGTCTTCTTCTTGTCAACATCAGATTTCTTTGCAGCCACAAATCCTAGACCAGACATGTTTCATGCATTTTGTCCAGCCTGAAGGATTTCTTCCAACTTGTCAGTTCCAGTTGTTAACATCTTGACAGACTTAGTCATCTGATCAAGTTTGGAGTTCAACATTAGAACTTCACCTTTGAGATGGCTTATAGTAGCAGTGTCTGCCTTTTTCTCAGCCTCCAACTTCACTATGAGCTTTTTCTGTTTCTCATTTTGTTGACAGACTTCAGCACTTCCGATACATAGCTTCTTGTAGGAGTCAGCAAGTTCTTCAAATGTCACTTCCTCTTTGGGCCTGGCTTATTTTTTTATTCTGCTAGATAACCCCATGTATCCTATTGACACCCCTGGCCCAAATTTATTTATTTTCTTTTTTACTTTCGTTTTTATTTTTCTTAAATATATTTTCTAAATACTAAAAAAATCATAAAATACTAAAATGATAGATTTACATTTTGACTTATTTTATTTTATTTTTCTCACAAAAATATTTTTATTTATTATACTTTATTTATTTTATTAGATAATCTTGTAAACTTAATTAATACTATGTTTTTATTTATTTTTCACACCATTTAAAATACATTATTTTTTATATGAAAAAGACTAAAAATATTTTATAATGCTATAAATATTTTTAAGATAATAATACCAAAAAGTACTTTTTTAATCTTATTTTCTTTTTATTAATTAATAGAACTAGGATTTACTTAAAATCTTTTCTTACTGAAAATCAAACAAAGATGCATTTTCTTTACATTTTGCATTTTTTGTACAATTCATTCATTTTGTACTTTGTATTTATTTAAATTCTTGTCCATTAATACCCATTCATTATGGTTGTAATAGACTAATTAGGTTTACAATTCTTGTAATTCCCATTCAATTTTTACACCCCCTCCCCACAAATGTTGTAATAGCGTAGTAACTTTAAATTTCGCAATTTATCGCTTTTATATAACATGCTAGTAATTAAGGTTTGTATGGAAAGACTAAAACGAATACTTAGAAAACCCTAATTCAAGACAAAAGCAAGCATGAAAAAAATACACTTGCACACTGTTGCACCCCAAAATTTGCCCTCTCATGTTTTCCAAAGTCTTCCCCCTGCATGGTTGATCATAAACCCTTGCCTAAGAAAAAAGAAAATTTTTGAGTGGTGCTTTAAGCATTTCGATTGGAATTCTGAAGGAGCACTTCGATTGGTATTCTGAAGGAGCATTTCGATTGGCACTCAGAAGAAGCATTTCGATTGGCATTATGAAGGAGCCTTTCGATTGGCATTATGGACAAGTATTTCGATTGGCATTATAACAGTGTCCTTCAATTGGAATTCCAAAAGGTCCATTCGAAGAGGCATTCATAGGGTCCATTCGAAGAAGATTTCGAAAAGCATTTGAAGGAGGTCATCAGCCCATTCGAAATGGAGCATTCGAAGGGTGCCATCAGCCCATTCGAAGGAGGTCATCAAGAGGGCACTCAAGTCAAAAGCGTCCAGGTTCATTCAAGAGACACAAATGTTTCAAAAAAGGAAATTATTTAATGTGTCCGTTTCTTGTCTCATGGCATCTAATGGCCTGTTTAATGGTTGTCTCTTGCTATTACTGCACCTTCACACCCCTATAAATACAGGGCCAACATACACATTACAACGGGCGAAAATCAGAGGAAAATCATAGAATGAAAATATACAGAGAACTCTGCAGAAACAAAAACATTGGAGAAGGTGCTGCCCATACAATCCATCGAAGGTTGTCAGATTTTCCAAGCCAAAGCAGTCCTTCAGATCGAAGGTGCCCACGCCCAGAAGCCCTCAGATCAAAGGTGCCTACATCCAAGAAGTGCCCAGATCGAAGGTGCCTACATCCAGCCAGTACCCAAATCGAAGTTCCAATCTACTGGTAAGAGAGGGTAAATTATCCAACCTTGTTTTTGCATAACACATCATTACTTGTTGTTACCTTCGATTTTCCATCCTAGACAGGATCAAAGGGCCTGGGTTTGGCACCCAGGTCATGTTTTTCGTGTGCTAACATTTGCTGCAGATTTAGCCTGGAGAGACCCCAACAAGTGCAGGATCGAAGGACCTGGGGTTCAATACCTAGGCCCTGCATTTTATTTTGCTCACATACTTTTTCAGGTATAACAGCCCAGATCGAAGGAGACACCTTCTCTGGATCGAACCCATTAGCATGCTGGATCGAAGGAGGCATCTCATTCCTGGATCGAAAGCCATGACCTCCATGATCAAAAGACAGTCCTCTTCCCTGGATCGAAGGCTACTCACGCCTTGCTGTTTGGCCCGATCGAAAGGACCATGACCCCTTCTGGATCGAAGCTTCTATTTCTTTCCCTGGGTTGAAACTCCCGTTTTCTCCTTGGATCGAAGGATTCCCCTTGAATTTTATTTTTGTTTTCATAGACTTTCTTTTAATTAACATTAAAATCAAAAAACCACAAAAACATTAGGCTAGTTCTTTTTCTATTAAATTAAATTTGTTAATTAACCTTTAATTATCTTAACATTTTTCCAAAAAACTAAAATTAAATAGATTTAGATTATTTTTCCCGAAATAAAATAAAACAACAAAAAGAGTTCTTATTCTTAGGATTTTTTTTAGATTCACGCGCGTTTATTTTACTGGGATGTAATAGCTTAAACTAAGACCCTTTACTGCTTTTTATTCCCCAATTTTGGACATGTAAATAATCTCCCTCCCCGAAGCCTTGTAATAGCGTAGGATTTACAATTCCCGCACTTTAAATCTTTGTACATATATTAACTGCTTAGATGTATGCTAACTAGGATTGTATGACAAGATCTGTCCTAACGTAAAATCAACAGTAGCTCACCATAACATGTACAAAGATAACATAAACTGAAAAATTGGCACACTCGCACATGCCACTCCTAGGGTACACCTCACTTGGTTGCCTCGAACGTGGTCATTAAGTATAGGATGTTTTAGAGGTCATCCTTTTGTCCCAAGATCATAAGTTGCCTCGAAATGGTTGCCTCGATAAAAATGATCTAAGACATTAGGATTACCACTAAAGCGTCCTAACGTTGCTTTAGTGACCACAAGTCCCTTAAATCGAATTGACCAAAAAACTCCAACGGCGGTGCTACCTACTCCTCAATAGTGGGATAGCACTGTCTAAAGGACAGTTGCACAGTTTAATTCCTTTTTGAGTAGGTAGATGTTCTTAAGTACTTGCTCTCCTTTTAAAAACAAAACAAAACTTTTCACACTTACACTTTTCGAACAAAGTTTTCAAAAACACTTCATACACTCTTGAGGACAGAAGCAAGAGTTAAATTGAAGTTTCAAACAAAACTTTTTTTTCAAAACCCACAATCACAAAGAAAAGCAAACCTTTTGAAAACATAGTGAGCAAGTACCTAAGAGCCCGTGGATAACCACGGATAGAAAGGGTGATGTGATACGGTGGGAGAACTGACTTGAGGTTTGCGTTTGTATTCGCACTTGTTCGGTTTAGCAAGAGTCGCCACCGACTTTTTATTTTATCCTAAAGGAAAGGTTAAAAAGCACAGGAAAAACCTTTTGAGATGTTTCGTGGGTTCGGGGGGTAGATTATGAAAAGGGAAGGTATTAGCACCCTTTTCATCCATGGTTATCCATGGGCTCTTAGTTACTTGTTTTAGATCACTTGCCTTGATTTTCAATTGCTTGAAATGGTGTGTGTGTGTGTGTTTTGAAAATGTTTTTGAAGAAGACGCCTTGTCTAGGCGACCATTGTAATGACTCGTGTTTGAGTATATACAAAGGTGTGTATCTTTTCGAAAAGATGTTTCAAATGTTTTTGAAAGTTTGTTTTGAAAGTGTTTGTGGAGTGTGGTTTTGAAAAGTAGGCAAGTGTGTTTTTCAAGTTTTGATCAAGTAACTAAGAGTTTGTCTACCCTATTGTACTCAAAGGTTTTTCTCATGTTTTAACCCTTTTAACAATTTTGTTCCACCATTGTATTTGGTGGGAAATCTTGCGTTAGGATGTTAACGGGATAGGCGCGGGTCATCGTATGGACCATGAATGCAATGGTGTCAAGTGTCTTTGATAATTTGCTTGAAGGGACTATGATCATTTTGATAGGCAACTTTCGAAAGCGTCATCGAGGGACTATGATCATTTTGATTTGTTTTGTTTTGGAAAAGAGACTCAACGTGCAAGCATGGCCCATTTTGGAAGGCAACAAGCGGGATTACCCTAGGGGTGCAAGTGTGAATTGTGTATTAATTTCATGCATTTGTTTTGTATTAGGTTATCTAGCGTTTGATTTTATTTACATACAAACCCTAGGTCTAACCATGGTATATTTGAAAGCGATAAATTGCGAGAATTTAAAGTCTACGCTATTACAAATAAGTATCCGGGAGTGGGGGTACAAATATTTACAAATGGGGATGAGACTTTAATAGGAGAGTAGTGTCCAAATATATTTACAACCAAATCGAATCAATCGCAAATGTAAAATGTATCAAATGTACAAGAATAAGCAAATGTAAATGTGTCAATGTATTTGTGTAAGTGTATGTAATTATTTACAAGTGATGGAAATGTTTAACCTAATATATTATTAAGGTATTTATTATCTTTTGTATTCTTGTATTTTCTTTGTGTTTTTGTTAAATATGTACAAAACAAAATATTTTAAGAAAAGAAAAGAAAATGTTTTAAGAAATTCTAATTTTTATGTATTTATGTTAGTATTTTTATGTACAAAACGTTTTAGTTAAAAAAAAGAATATTCAACCTAAAAATCTATTTTTTGTGTATTTTCTATAAATGTTTTATACAAGGTTTACGTTTAAATAAAAAGTTTTAATAAAAGAAAGAAAAGAAAGAAAAAATTTAAACTTAATAATATCTAATATTCATGTATTTTAGTTATAATGAAAAGTATTAGTAATATTTTTCTTTATATGAGAAATTAGTTAAGTTATATAAAAGAAAAATAAAATAAAAGCTTTAGTTTGAATGAAATAGAAAAAAAAGGAAAAGAGGTAAATGGGCTTTAGAGGTTTTTGGATGGCCCAGTCAGAATAGGCATGTTTTAGGAATGAGGGGGGTACGCCTGGAATTTATATGGGCTTTAGGCTTCTGGAAAGGGCAAGGCCCATTGGTTTCACAACGTTTTAGGGTTGCAATGGGTTTTGTTCATTTGGGATTTAGGGTTACTGAGTACAAGGTGTCGTTCATCACTTTTCTTCGTTCCTCTTCATCTCTTTCGCCATAGCCACTGAGCTTTCCTCCGCCTAGGGCCACTGAGCGCCAACATCCGTTTCTTCTCCCTCCATGGATCGCTCAAGCGATGGTTTATACAAGGTAACAACTTTATCTCAGCGCGTTTTTGAGGGTGTCATGTTCATGCACGTTTTGATTTTTATGTTCTGATTTTTTTAAGCGTTGTTGTCATCGTTTCTGTTTGAAGTGTATGAAAGGAAAGAAAAGAAAATATACCTTTGTTGGAGACGGAGGAGGACGAAACTGGAGGTGCTCTAGGCGGCCAAGGGCGAGGGCGACAATGACAAGGCTTGCTCTGGTTTGTCTAGTACTCGTATTTGCTCTTTGTTAGGTTTGACGATGATTGCTTGAAAACCTAGTTCATATCACTTCTTTTCTTCTTCTGCTTCTTTGCCTCGCTTTTGAAAAATATTGATGTTGTTGCACCCTATGATGAAGCAATTCTGAGGGTTTGGATTGTTTGAGTCTAAGTTGCCTTGAATGCTTGATACGTTTGCCTCTCTGATATGCTTGTATGTTGATATGCTGAGATGCTTCTTTTCTTCTTCTCTTGTTAGCCTCTGTATGCTTGCTGAGATGCCTATTTGCTTTGACACTTCTTTTCCTCTTCCATTAGCTTGCCCGCTCAATGACGAACTCAGTTCCGAGAGCCTTAGGATTTGCTTGATATTCTGATTTCTGATAACTGATGCTCTTGATGATGGTTTTTGAGTGTTGTTGACCCTGTGATGATCTTATTCTGAGGGCGTGGTTGGTTCGAATGTTTCAAGGCTTGTATGCTTGGCTTGATATGCTTGACACAAGTTTATGAGCTTTTTGGCTTTGGTTGGAAAGGTTTAGGCTTTCTCTGGTTTGTATATTTGTTTGGATAAAAGGCTTATGCAGATTGAAGGCTTGTAGTTCTGGTTTTTGCACAGGTTTTAGGCTTGTATGGCTTCTTGGTTGATACAGGTGATAGGCTTGAAGCTTTGAGGCTTGGTGAACTTGGAGGCTTGGGCTTCAACAGGCTGTAAGCTTGTTTGACATTTTGTGTTATTTTATGGTTTGAGGCTTGTTTAGGCTTTTGGAATGAAACTGAGTTTTAGGAATGCAGGTTAGCAGGCTTGGCTTTTGGCAAGCTTGAAGCAACTTTGTCTTTACAGGTTGATGTGTTTTTTTTTAAACTGAGCTTAGGTTTCAGTTTTAGAGAATAGTTGGACAGGACCTGTGTTATTTGAGGCAGGTTGGAGGCAGTCTTGAGATGTTTTTTACAGCTTGTGTTGCTTTTGTATTTTCTGCCTCCTTTTCTCTTTGTCTGATATGCTTGTTATATCTTTCTTTCTTCACGCCTAAACCTGCTGTAAGCCTTCTTCTCCTTCTCTTTTTTTCTCTCTCCACACATTTAAAAAGAATTTTTTTTGCTTTAGAAATGTACTATTTCTGAAAAGGTACTGGCCTAGGAAAATGATGAAATTGGATGTTGCCTGTATGTTAGCCTTTCCTCTGCATACTTTTCCATACTTCCTGCATATTGTGTACTTCTTGATATCTTTCCATATCTTCTTTGGACAGCTTTTTGTCTCTTGACACCTTTGGACAGTTTTGGACAGTTTTGCTGTCCAGTTTGGACTTTGATTAGGCATGGTGTTGCAATTCTGGACAGATTAGTTTGCTATTCAGTTTGCCTTTGACTATGTTTGGAATTTTTTGGAATTATGCAGTATGTTTGACAAACTTTGAATTTGTGCAATTTGTATACTTGTGCATTTCATACTTTAATTGCAAGCAAACTTCCATCCCTCTTTGTGAACCAAGAGCAATCTTGTGATTTGCAGAGAGGGGAACAACTGATTCCGGCCAGTTACTTTTAATGATGATTTTTTAAATTAACTGTGTCTGCTCTTTTATTTTACCTGCTTTTGACTTCTTTTCTTTTCTTTTTGCAGGTAAAGATAATTGAGCAAAGAAGCATTGGATAGAAGATGAAGATTTCAAGACATTTAGGACATAGCTTTATTTCAATTTTAATTATTTGTAATAATATTAACGTAAATAACTGTAAATAAATTTACAGTATTTAAATAATATCTGTAACAAACGATTCAAAGTGAATAAACATCCTTTTTATCAGTTAATTCCTCTTTCCATTTACTGTCCATTTAATTATTTGAATTTCTTAAATTAAAATAACTGGAAGTATCCAATTATTCTGACTTAGAAAAATAATTAATAAACACTGTGGTCTTGCCATTTAGCATGAATCAATAATAAACCTGGCGCTCCAATTAAACAATGCACAGTTAATCAAACCAACATCCAGATACTTATCTTTTTACTGATTAAATCAACACTGCAGATTCTCAATTTAAGTACCTCAGCTTTTATCTCATCTCAAATCAAATTCCTTAGCCTTTACTGATTAAACAAAATACTGCAAGTTCTTGATTCAAATGCCTCAATCCAAATCTCAGAGTAAACTGAAAAGAACTGTAGGATTAAATCTTTCTGCACGCACAAACCCTAGTTCTTGATTAAATGTCAAAGAAGCGTCCGCCTGATCAAAACCTGAGCCAACTCAACCAAACCTTAGCAATCTGCTTGAACTGCTTTAAAATCAATGAAAACCCTAAATTTTGTCTGACTGACGAGAAAAGTCTGTTTGACCGATTCTTAAGCCAGTCTGAAAAATCAGGAAAAGCCCGAAGCTGTGATTTCTTGTGGAAAAATAGGAGGGTAAATTTTGGGGTACAACAGTTGCCCCTGTTCAATCTTCTTGAACCTGAAGAGTTAGATTGGCAAGTTTGCCGTTCGTGACTCGAAGGTAAAAGGAGATTGGACACTAGAGTGCCCGAAAAATTTGCACTCGGTGATGTGATGGTGGAGGGAATGGGCTTACAGATGCCATTTGGTGATGGGCTTAAAGATTCCATCTAGGGATGTGACAGAATCTTGTCGGGGGATGGGCTTAGAGATGCCATCTGGAAATGGGCTTAAAGATGCCATTTGGAAGTTACTGGTAGGAGGATGGGCTTAAAGATGCCATCTGGGAATGTTGAACTGTATGTCATTGGTGAGTGGACGAGTATCAGCAAGGCATCCATGTTTTGGAACATCTCTGAACTGGGGGTCTGAACAAACAATAGATTGACATCCATGTTTGGAGAATCCGTAAACTGTTTTCAGAAGTTGGAGAAGAATCTGAACAAGCGATAGGTTAACATCCGTTACTTGGAGAACCCGTGAACTGTTTTCAGAAATCTTGACGTTGAATAAGCAATAGAGCAGCATCCGTTGTTGGGAAGCATCCGTAAACTGTTTTCAAAAGTGGCATCTGAACAAGCGATAGATTAACATCCGTTGTTGGGAAGAATCTGTAAACTGTTTTCAAAAGTTGAGAAGTTGAGAAGGAACCGGTGTAGGGTTTCCTGATGATGAGTCCGTGTAAAACTGCATCTGGATGAATCTGGAATAAGTATCTGAATGTCGCCGTGTTTGGGTCACATCTGAACTATTTCTAGAAAGAATCTCGGAAGATGATGATTTTTGTCTGTTGACTGATCTTTCCTGAAAAGGTAAAGAGTTAGTTGTATGCAATGTCATGATGCGTGATGCAATGTATGTTATATCAACGTTTATGATATGAATGTGACGAATGCGCATGTAAGCTGATGAGCTGTCTTGCTGAGGATAGATGAATCGTGGATGGCTGGAGACAAAAGAATCTTGACTGCTGCCGGGGAGAATAATTCCTGGGCTGCTGCTGGGGAGGGCAGGAATCTTTTGATCGTTGAAAATGAGAAGTCCTGGGACCACTGTTGGGGAATCAGGAGCTCTGGTTGTATGCCAATCTACTGGGGAATTCCTGTCTTGAGGAGATCTTCACTGGAGAATATTCGAATATTCTGTGAGGTGCTGAGAACGAGAGTCTTCATTCTGATTGGGGATTGATAGTTGGAAGTTTTATCTCTGCTGGGGATTTTGAAACTTGACTCTGAGGGGATTTGGCTTCTGAGAAGGCTCTCTGGCTGGGGAAATCAGTTTTGAGAAAGCTCTCGCTCTGCTAAGGATCCTGAAGTTAAACTCTGTTTGGGGAATCGAGAATTCAGGTTACGTGCCACTTTGAGAATGAGAATCTTCATTCTGTCGGGAATGTCAGGAATTGGGAGTGTACCAATCTTCTGAGGTGATGAGAATCTTCATGCTGTTAACAGTCAGAAACTGGGAGTATACCAATCTTCTGAGGTTTTGAGGATGAGATTCTTCATTCTTGAGAGAAACAGATTTTTTTTAGTTGTCTGTTATCTTGCTGGTGGTTGTAATTTTCAGCAGGTGATGAAGAATTTTTTTGATGATTACTACTTCAAAAGATGAAGGAACCTTGACGATTACTACTTCAAGATGAAGGAACCTTGATGATTACTACTTCAAGATGACGGAACCTTGATGATTACTACTTCAAGATGAAGGAACCTTGATGATTACTACTTCAAGATGAAGGAACCTTGATGATTACTACTTCAAGATGAAGGAACCTTGATGATTACTACTTCAAGATGAAGGAACCTTGATGATTACTACTTCAAGATGAAGGAACCTGTTGATCAGACTGCATATGTTAAGAATGCTATTGAAATGTAATTTGTGCTGGAGAATAAATCCTTGACAAATGTTGGGGAAATAAACCCATGACTGCTGGTCTACTAGAGAGGTTTCATCACTTCCCCCAGTATCAGATGCATGTGATATTTCCAGGAAGCTTGGTTTGTTCGTAACCCTTGAGATTGACATTCGAATGCCCCAAGTGATGGTGATGGAGACTTGCCCCAGGTTAATCTGCAAATTGAGAGATTTCTTGAAATCTTGACTGGACTGCCCCAGGTTAACTGAACTTTGAAAGATCTGTTGAAACCTTGACTGGACTGCCCCAGGTTAACTGAACTTTGAAAGATCTGTTGAAACCTTGACTGGACTGCCCCAGGCGTGCTGGATGGTGACATGTCAAACCCCCTTTGTTGATAGGAGATTTGTTAATGGAAGTGTCATCCTTCTTGAAGTGATTTTGTTCACTGAGAGAGTTTTCGTTCCTCCGAACATTCGCTATATGAATTTCTTCGCTGTCAAACAAATAGTCAAATGCAAACAGTGATATTCAAGCAATGCAAAGTTTATGTTTGTCTCAAAGTTTTTGAAAAATGCGTTTTTTAGCAGAAAACTTTTTATAAGACAAAATCAACACAAGATTTAGAGCAAAGCCTTACAGGAGTCAGGATACCTTTTGTAACAGTATGCCTTCGAACTAACCCATGCTTCAATTAGGAATTTTGAAGGGTTGTAACGTGGCTTGGTTCACGGTTTAAGAAACAAAGGATAAAGGCTCAAAGTATATTTGTACCCACCCGCTCTTCGTGATGTTCTTCAATCCTAAGCTCAGTTAATTGTGCATCGCACTCTGTTCGAGTTTGGAACGACTTTTTGGGTGATGGTTCACCAGTTGAATTTCGGAGACAATCATCATCCCCTTTTTCTTTTTCAACATTTTTCATGTTGTTGAGGATTTGTAATGACCTCTCTATTTTGATTTTGATTTGTTATCCCTAACTTTTTCCTGACTGTCTCTGTTTTCGAGATCACAGTCAGCGGGATGCCCCAGCTTTCTTAAGCCTCCTTTACAGGTTTTGGCTCAGTGGGCTTTTATTTTCTTGAGAGATTGACTGCCTATGTGATAGGGAACCATCATTGTCTTGTGATTTCCAAAGAATGTCTTTTTTTTGACGTCGTTCGTTGTGTTACGAACTGAGAGTTTGCGACTTCAATGCGCTTTTTTTTTTGAATTAACTGAAAGACTACCCGGCCCCAGGTTTATATCAAAGGTTTTGAATGTTTAGAACAGAAAAATCCTACTTCTTTGGCTCGAAGGGGTTGACTAGGGATTATCTTCCTTATAACTCCAGTGTTTGGGAATTGAAAGAAACGCATGTACATCATCAGCAAGGTCTGTTCAAAAGCATACTGTATGAGATTATGGTATTGTTTCGTCATCCTCCCTCTAAAGGCTTGCAGCTTTTTATCAAGAGTCAAATATCATAAAGAAAGCAGAAAGCATAGTTCAAGTGTAATGAAAATGAGTGGATCAAATCAAGACAAACATATGCAATGCATTAATGAAACAAAGTTTGACATTAATAGATAATTGTTTGAATGACAAAGAGATTACAACTTGAAAATTCAAAGAAACAAAGACGCTCTCAATGATTTGGCATAGCAGCAGTGATCATATTTGGAGTCTCCAGAGGGTCAAAACTTGATCTCCTCAGCATCAATCAAGTCTTGAATCTGATTCTTCAAAGTCCAACAGTTGTCGGTGTCATGCCCAGGGCTGTCTGAATGGTAGGCACATCTCTCACTCGAGTTGTTCTTGGAAGAGGAAGTATCAGGATTTTGATGAGGATCCTTCAGCGTGATCAGCTTCAACTCCAGCAAATGTTGTAATGCTTGAGACAAAGGTATGTTGATGTTTGTGTACTGCCTTTCTTGATATCTCACCCTACGTCTCTTGCCCCGTTTTTGTTGAACAGGCGTGGGATCAGAGATCAGGATTGCCCCAGCATGTTGATCAAGACGACCCTTTTGACCAGTCACTGTATTGGACTCTTTCTTTCCGTTGTAGGGAATTATCTGAGTATCTGAGGGTGTAGTTCCTGGGATTTTTCCACTTTTGATGCCAGCTTCGACCCTTTCGCCGGTCAGTATCAGCTCGGTGAACCCGGCTGAGGAGCTTCTGATTAAGTGATTGAAGAAAGGCCCTGTCAAAGTTCCCATGAAGATGTCAATCAGCTCCCTATCAGTTAAAGGAGGTTGCACCCTACCAGCCAAATCTCTCCACCTCTGAGCATACACTTTGAAGTTCTCGTCAGAACACATGGTCATGTTCTGCAATTGCACACGAGTTGGTGCAAGATCAGTATTGTACTGATATTGTTTGTAAAAAGCAGTAGCTAAGTCCCCCCATGTGTGGATGCGAGAACTCTCCAATTGATAGAACCACTCGAGTTGAGTCCCTACCAGGCTTTCTTGGAAGAAAAGGATCCAAAGCTTTGGATCAGTTGTGTATGGTTGAATCTTGCGGACATAAGATCTTATATGCATCTGAGGGCAAGAGACTCCATCGTACAGAGCAAAGGTAGGGACTTTGAACTTTGGCGGAATGACCAATCCAGGAACTAAACCCAAGTCTCCTAAGTCCAAGCCAGGTACTTGTTGAACCTTCATAGCATTGAGGCGATCCTCTAACTGTTTGTACTTGTCATCAGCGGGAGGATATTGTGCTTCGGAGTAGTCAGCTTCATCAATCTTCAAATTATGGTATTCTTCAAGACTGACCCCCTTGACTTTGAGAAGGAGAGCCTTCAGATCTTCTTGCCCTTTACCCATAGCCAGCAGCATTTGTTGGAATTGAGCATTTTAAGCCTGGAGATCTTTCACCGTTTATTCCATATCCATCTTACTGAAATAAACAGTAGGAAGAATAAGGAGACCTGTATGGGAGAAACCTGTTATGCAATGATATGTGTGATATATATGCAATGTTTTCAAGGATCTCTTGGGGTAAACATAAGAGAATGTTAGAGGATGAACTTCGATCTTTGATTGGAGAACTTTGCAACAGTGGATGTCTTTCCACGAGAATCAAGCTCACCATGTCAAGTGGGTCATAGCTCCTGATTCAAGTTGTTGCACTTGATCTTCGATTGGAGAACTTTTCAACGGTGGATGTCTTTCCACGAGAATCAAGCTCACCATGTCAAGTGGGTCATAGCCCCTGATTCAAGTTGTTGCACTTGATCTTTGATGGCATTTGTTTAGAGGAGAAAACCTCTTGCCCTTTGGTAGACGTCTGGTTCAACGTAACCCTGCATCAAAAGAACCCTCGAGATCCTTGAAATGGTTATTGAAAAATGCTATGGTATGATGTTATGATGTTATGTACATGTATGCAAAAGCAAGTGAGTGTATATACAGGTAATCATATTCACACAAAGCAAAACAAGTCCTTAGGTTTAGGCTTGCATGGGGTTGTAGGTAAGTACCCTCTTGAAGTTAGTTGGCTCATCCCGTCTTAAAATAGAAACCGGGTTCTAAAGAGCTCAATATCATTGGATTGTTTTCTGTGTTCATTGTTTTGGTTTAGCCACTTAACTGGCGACCAAAATATTCCAAGAAAACAACCCTCAATGAGTGTAGTATCGAGTATCTACCAACTTCGGATTGCACCAAAGTCGGTCATCTCACTACCCCTAAAAAGGCTAAGATGGTCAATTAAGGTTCTAAGAGTTGGTTAGTGCTTCACGACATCACTCAGCGGCCCCGTACTCTCCTTGATTGAACTCAAGGGTTACCGGTACTCACAAATATGTCACACTAACATAGATTACTACTTCAACCGTGTCGGTATACCCCGCACAGTTCCCTCACAGTTTTTTTTGCTATTTACCTAAAAAGGTGCCCCAAAATCCGGGTGTAGGATTAACAACAAACCCAAACAAGGACCCAAAAAGTAAAGCAACCAAGGCAATCAAGGTAATAATGTAAAGGTGATCTAAACCCTAAGGTAACCCCACTTTTAAGTTTCTCCCCAGCAGAGTCGCCAGTTCTGTGATACGGTGGGAGAACTGACTTGAGGTTTGCGTTTGTATTCGCACTTGTTCGGTTTAGCAAGAGTCGCCATCGACTTTTTATTTTATCCTAAAGGAAAGGTTAAAAAGCACAGGAAAAACCTTTTGAGATGTTTTGTGGGTTCGGGGGGTAGATTATGAAAAGGGAAGGTATTAGCACCCTTTTCATCCATGGTTATCCATGGGCTCTTAGTTACTTGTTTTAGATCACTTGCCTTGATTTTCAATTGCTTGAAATGGTGTGTGTGTGTGTGTGTGTGTTTTGAAAATGTTTTTGAAGAAGACGCCTTGTCTAGGCGACCATTGTAATGACTCGTGTTTGAGTATATACAAAGGTGTGTATCTTTTCGAAAATATGTTTCAAATGTTTTTGAAAGTTTGTTTTGAAAGTGTTTGTGGAGTGTGGTTTTGAAAAGTAGGCAAGTGTGTTTTGCAAGTTTTGATCAAGTAACTAAGAGTTTGTCTACCCTATTGTACTCAAAGGTTTTTCTCATGTTTTAACCCTTTTAACAATTTTGTTCCACCATTGTATTTGGTGGGCAATCTTGCGTTAGGATGTTAACGGGATAGGCGCGGGTCATCGTATGGACCATGAATGCAATGGTGTCAAGTGTCTTTGATAATTTGCTTGAAGGGACTATGATCATTTTGATAGGCAACTTTCGAAAGCGTCATCGAGGGACTATGATCATTTTGATTTGTTTTGTTTTGGAAAAGAGACTCAACGTGCAAGCATGGCCCATTTTGGAAGGCAACAAGCGGGATTACCCTAGGGGTGCAAGTGTGAATTGTGTATTGATTTCATGCATTTGTTTTGTATTAGGTTATCTAGCGTTTGATTTTATTTACATACAAACCCTAGGTCTAACCATGGTATATTTGAAAGCGATAAATTGCGAGAATTTAAAGTCTACGCTATTACAAATAAGTATCCGGGAGTGGGGGTACAAATATTTACAAATGGGGATGAGACTTTAATAGGAGAGTAGTGTCCAAATATATTTACAACCAAATCGAATCAATCGCAAATGTAAAATGTATCAAATGTACAAGAATAAGCAAATGTAAATGTGTCAATGTATTTGTGTAAGTGTATGTAATTATTTACAAGTGATGGAAATGTTTAACCTAATATATTATTAAGGTATTTATTATCTTTTGTATTCTTGTATTTTCTTTGTGTTTTTGTTAAATATGTACAAAACAAAATATTTTAAGAAAAGAAAAGAAAATGTTTTAAGAAATTCTAATTTTTATGTATTTGTGTTAGTATTTTTATGTACAAAACGTTTTAGTTAAAAAAAAGAATATTCAACCTAAAAATCTATTTTTTGTGTATTTTCTATAAATGTTTTATACAAGGTTTACGTTTAAATAAAAAGTTTTAATAAAAGAAAGAAAAGAAAGAAAAAATTTAAACTTAATAATATCTAATATTCATGTATTTTAGTTATAATGAAAAGTATTAGTAATATTTTTCTTTATATGAGAAATTAGTTAAGTTATATAAAAGAAAAATAAAATAAAAGCTTTAGTTTGAATGAAATAGAAAAAAAAGGAAAAGAGGTAAATGGGCTTTAGAGGTTTTTGGATGGCCCAGTCAGAATAGGCATGTTTTAGGAATGAGGGGGGTACGCCTGGAATTTATATGGGCTTTAGGCTTCTGGAAAGGGCAAGGCCCATTGGTTTCAAAACGTTTTAGGGTTGCAATGGGTTTTGTTCATTTGGGATTTAGGGTTACTGAATACAAGGCGTCGTTCATCACTTTGCTCCGTTCCTCTTCATCTCTTTCGCCATAGCCACTGAGCTTTCCTCCGCCTAGGGCCACTGAGCGCCAACATCCGTTTCTTCTCCCTCCATGGATCGCTCAAGCGATGGTTTATACAAGGTAACAACTTTATCTCAATGCGTTTTTGAGGGTGTCATGTTCATGCACGTTTTGATTTATATGTTCTGATTTTTTAAGCGTTGTTGTCATCGTTTCTGTTTGAAGTGTATGAAAGGAAAGAAAAGAAAATATACCTTTGTTGGAGATGGAGGAGGACGAAAATGGAGGCGCTCTAGGCGGCCAAGGGCGAGGGCGACGATTACAAGGCTTGCTCCGGTTTGTCTAGTACTCGTATTTGCTCTTTGTTAGGTTTGATGATGATTGCTTGAAAACCTAGTTCATATCACTTCTTTTCTTCTTCTGCTTCTTTGCCTCGCTTTTGAAAAATATTGATGTTGTTGCACCCTATGATGAAGCAATTCTGAGGGTTTGGATTGTTTGAGTCTAACTTGCCTTGAATGCTTGATACGTTTTCCTCTCTGATATGTTTGTATGTTGATATGCTGAGATGCTTCTTTTCTTCTTCTCTTGTTAGCCTCTGTATGCTTGCTGAGATGCCTATTTGCTTTGACACTTCTTTTCCTCTTCCATTAGCTTGCCCGCTCAATGACGAACTCAGTTCTGAGAGCCTTAGGATTTGCTTGATATGCTGATTTCTGATAACTGATGCTCTTGATGATGGTTTTTGAGTGTTGTTGACCCTGTGATGATCTTATTCTGAGGGCGTGGTTGGTTCGAATGTTTCAAGGCTTGTATGCTTGGCTTGATATGCTTGACACAAGTTTATGAGCTTTTTGGCTTTGGCTGGAAAGGTTTAGGCTTTCTCTGGTTTGTATATTTGTTTGGATAAAAGGCTTATGCAGATTGAAGGCTTGTAGTTCTGGTTTTTGCACAGGTTTTAGGCTTGTATGGCTTCTTGGTTGATACAGGTGATAGGCTTGAAGCTTTGAGGCTTGGTGATCTTGGAGGCTTGGGCTTCAACAGGCTGTAAGCTTGTTTGACATTTTGTGTTATTTTATGGTTTGAGGCTTGTTTAGGCTTTTGGAATGAAACTGAGTTTTAGGAATGCAGGTTAGCAGGCTTGGCTTTTAGCAAGCTTGAAGCAGCTTTGTCTTTACAGGTTGATGTGTTTTTTTTTAAACTGAGCTTAGGTTTTAGTTTTGGAGAATAGTTGGACAGGACCTGTGTTGTTTGAGGCAGGTTGGAGGCAGTCTTGATATGTTTTTTACAGCTTGTGTTGCTTTTGTATTTTCTGCCTCCTTTTCTCTTTGTCTGATATGCTTGTTATATCTTTCTTTCTTCACGCCTAAACCTGTTGTAAGCCTTCTTCTCCTTCTCTTTTTTTTCTCTCTCCACACATTTAAAAAGCATTTTTATTGCTTTAGAAATGTACTATTCCTGAAAAGGTACTGGCCTAGTAAAATGATGAAATTGGATGTTGCTTGTATGTTAGCCTTTCCTCTGCATACTTTTCCATACTTCCTGCATATTGTGTACTTCTTGATATCTTTCTATATCTTCTTTGGACAGCTTTTTGTCTCTTGACACCTTTGGACAGTTTTGGACAGTTTTGCTGTCCAGTTTGGACTTTGATTAGGCATGGTGTTGCAATTCTGGACAGATTAGTTTGCTATTCAGCTTGCCTTTGATTATGTTTGGAATTTTTTGGAATTATGCAGTATGTTTGACAAACTTTGAATTTGTGCAATTTGTATACTTGTGCATTTCATACTTTAATTGCAAGCAAACTTCCATCCCTCTTTGTGAACCAAGAGCAATCTTGTGATTTGCAGAGAGGGGAACAACTGATTCCGGCCAGTTACTTTTAATGATGATTTTTTAAATTAACTGTGTCTGCTCTTTTATTTTACCTGCTTTTGACTTCTTTTCTTTTCTTTTTGCAGGTAAAGATAATCGAGCAAAGGAGCATTGGATAGAAGATGAAGATTTCAAGACATTTAGGACATAACTTTATTTCAATTTTAATTATTTGTAATAATATTAATGTAAATAACTGTAAATAAATTTACAGTATTTAAATAATATCTGTAACAAACGATTCAAAGTGAATAAACATCCTTTTTATCAGTTAATTCCTCTTTCCATTTACTGTCCATTTAATTATTTGAATTTCTTAAATTAAAATAACTGGAAGTATCCAATTATTCTGACTTAGAAAAATAATTAATAAACACTGTGGTCTTGCCATTTAGCATGAATCAATAATAAACCTGGCGCTCCAATTAAACAATGCACAGTTAATCAAACCAACATCCAGATACTTATCTTTTTACTGATTAAATCAACACTGCAGATTCTAAATTTAAGTACCTCAGCTTTTATCTCATCTCAAATCAAATGCCTTAGCCTTTACTGATTAAACAAAATACTGCAAGTTCTTGATTCAAATGCCTCAATCCAAATCTCAGAGTAAACTGAAAAGAACTGTAGGATTAAATCTTTCTGCATGCACAAACCCTATTTCTTGATTAAATGTCAAAGAAGCGTCCGCCTGATCAAAACCTGAGCCAACTCAACCAAACCTTAGCAATCTGCTTGAACTGCTTTAAAATCAATGAAAACCCTAAATTTTGTCTGACTGACGAGAAAAGTCTGTTTGACCAATTCTTGAGCCAGTCTGAAAAATCAGGAAAAGCCCGAAGTTGTGATTTCTTGTGGAAAAATAGGAGGGCAAATTTTGGGGTACAACAGGTTCTAACACCTTCCCTTTCTATAATCTACCTCCCGAACGCGAGAAACAATCTCGAAAAGGGATTTTTTCTGTGCTTTTGTCCTTTCCCTTGTTGGATAAAATAAAAGACGGTGGCGACTCTTGCTTACCGCGACACTTTGCAAAAACAAACACAAATGCGAACCAGCATTCCAAAAACAGACAGTTCTCGTTCCCACCGACCACACACACAAGCACCCCTAGAGTTATTCCACTTGGTTGCCTTATACAAAATGGCCATATTACGCATGTAAGGTATCTTAGCCAAAACAAGCAAATACAAGATCACAGTCCCTCGATGACGCTGTCTAAGTTGCCTTACAAATGATCTTAGTCCCTAAAAAAAAATGATAAGATACCTTGCAACATTTCTAATCATGGTTATATGATGACCCACGCCCGTCCCGTTTACATCCAAAGATAGGGTTGCTTACCAGATCAATGGTAAGACAACAATGTCAAAGGAAAAGGAAACAAACAAGAAATACATTTTAGTAGGTAGATTGCTCCTAATTACTTGCTCCATTTCAAAATAAACATCCTTTCTATTTTCAAAAACAAACACTTACACTTTCAAAACATCTTACGAAACTTGAAAACATTTTCAAAAGATCAACATATTTGTATACATTCTTACGAATGAGAATCATTACGAAGATTGCCTAAACAATGGCCTCTTTACAAAAAACTTTCAAAAACCACACAAAGCACAATTTCAAACAAAAGAAAGTAATTTATCAAGTAACTAAGAGCCCATGGATAACCATGGATGAAAAGGGTGCTAATACATTCCCTTTTCATAATCTACCCCCCCCCCCCCCCCCCCCCGAACACAAGAAATAATCTCAAAGGTATTTCCTATGCTTTTTCACCTTTCCTTTTGGATAAAAGAAAAGTAGGTGGAGACTCTTGCTAACCGCGATATTTGCGATAAAACACAAAACCTTCAAGTCATTTCTCCCATCGTATCACAAAGTGTAAGTTGAAAGTTGCACATTACTTAGAAAAGTGGAGGTTGAGCACTTAATAAGTGAGATGACCCATACACCTATCAGCTTAAAGTTTTGGGTGAATATGTGGTGTCTCTTTCAATTGTGAGTTGCTCTTGACCCAATGTGGATGCTCCTCATGATGACCCAACAGTTGTATCAGGGCCAATGGTTCAACAAAGGGACTGACTCCTTGTATCAAAAGTATTCCTAACAAGGTCTGGTTAGGCAGCGTGTCCTGTTGTAGTGCCTGCAGTGATGGTAAAAGTGTATATGGATGAAAGAGTTTCCGCTTGAGGGGGAGCATAATGGATAGGCTCACACTTGAGGGGGATATTGTTGTGTACAAGTGTGAGTTGGAAGTCCCACTTTGCTTAGAAAAATGGAGGTTGAGCACTTTATAAGTGAGATGACCCATACACCTATCACCTTAAGATTTTGAGTGAATATGTGGTGTCTTATTCACTTGTGTGTTGCTCTTTTACACAATGTGGATGCTATTCATGATGAACGATCAGGCTAGCCCTATCAAATGAGTTATTTATTTAATAAATCATTCGTTTGTTAGAATTTGGATATCTTCTTAAACTATAATTCACTTTTCTCGTGTTAGTCTTCTCTTCTTTTCTACTACTGGTCAAACAATATGATCAATTGTCAGGCGATGACATACAACTTATGGGTCTATGTCAAATATGTATGATGAAATCCATGCAAATAAGTATGTTTTTCTTCTTAGTGTTTGAGTCAACTTGTATTCCCCTTTTATTGTCAACCAAGTGTCAATCTTTGGGATTTTACTTTAAATTGTTTTCTCAATTTCTTTTACTTTCTCCATAATCTCCGACATGTGATTGTCTTGCATTATTCTGCATAGTATCTTGAGTGTATGTGATTCCATTTTTTATTAGGGTCTTTTATATTTTTCATGAGGTTATTGGCATAACACTTCCTACATAACACAATCTAGCCATTCCGTGATCTCTATGCATGGTAGTGAATTTCTTGTTATCTAGAGGAAACTACATTGGCAAGCATGGTGTTTCTATGATGGTTCCAAGTTTTGTTAAATCCATGGTTTTAGGGTTGCTTAAATTTTGCTAAAACATAGTTCTGGACTAATGTTTAACAATATGTCATAACATCTTGAACAACTGCCATGACATGTTCTGTTGTCATGCTTATGAGACAGTTGTCTTAACATCTTGAACAACTTCCATGACATGTTCTGCTGTCATGCTTATGAGACAAATGTCTTAACATCTTGGCCTGTTATACAGCTGACGCTGCTGTTTTATATCTTGAAAAACTTGTTCTATTTTTGAGAGACCCTTTTGGATATATCCAATTATTATTCGCATGTCAAGGAGATTTATTTGGAACAAGTGCATATTTTGATTTAGTTTCATTTAAAAGGATCTTTGGGACCTTTTAATAAACTTTAAAAGATTTTTTCATATTTTTATGTGAAGATCTTGCAGCCGATTTAAAAAGTGAAGATTGAATTTGATTTAAAGAGTCCAAGACCATACTACAAGAGTCTATAAATAAGGACTTTCTAAACCTAAATTAGCAAGTATTCACATGGAAGAAGCTGTGGGTGCAACATAAGGATTAAGGTTTTGGAAGTTTTTAGGGTCTTTGTGTTTGTGTTCTTTGTATGTCACTCATGTATCTTTTGATGCATTAAGTTTGACTGATTGTTACTTGATTTTATATCAAGTTATTGTTCTAACTCATGAGCTTTTAAGCAAAGAGTTGAGTATTGTTCTTAGTTGAAGTTTTTAAGCAATACTAAGTATTGTTTATTGGAAATGTAATCTTATATTTTTGTGTCTAGTTTAGTTACAAGGTCTGTGGCTGTAGGTATCACTGCGGTGATTGGAAATGAGAGGGAGATCTCATATCTAGTGGTCTCTAGGTAGAAGTTTCACAAGTTAATGATTAGGCGAGGAAGTTGTAAACTAGGGTTCATTTAGCTTTCAACTAATACTATTATAGTGGATTTTCTTTCTGGATTGGTAGCCCCCAGAGTAGGTGACGTTTCACCAAACTGGGTTAACAATTGATTGTGCTGTTTAATTTTTTGCAATTTATTTTCCAGCATAATCTCCAGATTTAGCAAGTGTTCTGCCAACAAATGTTATAACATCTGTCTTGACATTGTGTTGTGTTGGGATATTAGTCTTAACATCTATTTTGCAAGTGCTAGAATTTAAATTGGTATCAGAGCATACACCCTATTTTGTCTATTGGGTGAGCTCCAGGGAGAATAATTTATGGTACTATGGATAAATAAGGAGGATACAACAACAAACCACCCCTGATTGATGGTTTAAATTATGATTGATGAAAAGTTAGAATGATGTCTTTTCTAAAATCCACGGATAACAAAGCTTGGAAGGTTGTTTTGAAAGGACAGGATCATCATGTTGAGAAGTACAAAGATCAAAATGTGTCTTTGTAGCCAAAGGAAGATTGGAATGATGAGGATGATAAATTAGCTCTTGTAAATTATAAAGCCTTGAATGCTTTATTCAATGGAGTTGACAAGAATGTGTTCAGGTTGATTAATACCTGTATTGTGGCCAAGGATGCTTGGGAAATTCTCAGAATAACTCATGAAGGTACATTCAAAGTCAAAATGTCAAGGCTTCATCTTCTCACTACTATATCTTGTGAGTACAACTTCAATACAATGTGTTTTGTATGATGTCAAAATCGGGAAAGATGGAACATCGGTAAAATGGATGATATCTCTATGCTTTGTGGAACTCCTATGCATTATAGGTCTTAGGAATCATCAAAAAGTACTTTGAAATTGACCCAACACATTGAAAAATAGTTTCTGCATCTTTTTGCATTGCATGTGTCGACACATTCGATTTTCAGGTCGACTCATGTAACTCAGTTTTTAAGCTTGTACGCTCCTGTAAGTAACAGGTCGACACATATAACCTTCAGATCAACACATACTGAAAGATTTCTAAAATTGCAGAAATTCTTATTTCATGTGTCGACACATCCATATTTCAGTTCAACACATTTACTCACATATTAAAGCCTATAGCTTCTTACTTGCTCAGGTCGATACATAGAGTCCTTTAGGTCGACACTTGCATTCTTTTTATAACATATGTGTCGCCACATAAAAATTTGTTTTGGTCATATTTTCAATTTCTTTTATTCTGAATCTATCCTTTTTCCCCTAAACATTTCCAAACAATAAATACCCATTCATGCATCATTTAAAACTTGATGATACCATAAAATTAGCCTACATTTCTTCTTCTTCCTCAACATTTCAATCTATGCATACACACCAACATTATATTGTGATGATTTTCTATAGGGGTGCCATTTAGATGAAGAATTGTGGATTTCCAATTGGTTTGGGTTGAGATTTGTAGGGGTCTTCATCCGGGAAAAACCATCGGATTTCTCCTCTAAAATCATTTTCTGAATTGGAGATTTTCGTGCAAGATCATGGGACAAGGAATCGTCCATGTGAAAAATCCCTTGGAGTGTTTGAAATCTTTTTATGGAACCTTAGAGTGTTTGAAATATTTTTAAGTAAGTAACAAGAATTAGATGATAGAATCAGTGATCTTGTGTGTTGTTAGTGTGCAATCAGATTTAATTGAGTTAAAGATCCCTTGGAGTATTTGAAATCTTTGCAAGGAACCTTGGAGTGTTTGAAATATTTTCAAGGAAGTAGCTTAAGAGGCAAATAGGTTGCATCTATCGGTTGATTTGATCTTGCTTAAGATCAAAGATTTGAAGAAGGAGCATCAACACTAAATTGGAGAGTTTTGTATTGTTGTTCTTACTCTTCCTTTTGTAATAAACAATTTTGCATATAAGAATTATCCTAATTCCATTGGAATTAGGCGCATACGTACCCGCACTATTGGAACCCAAAATTTACCCTCCTATTTTTCTTCAAGACATTCTCATGAGGTCCTCATTTGCTCAAAATGGCTTAAGAATTGATCAGACAAATTCTCATCCTAAGAAATGGGTCCACAACTAGTGTTTTGTGTTTTTCATGGAAGTTTTGGTTTAAAAGGTCTCAATTAGTTTTCATAGTTCTCCATAGGTCTTCAACAATGCTCATGTCAAGTTTCAAGCCTTGCATCACAAGTTTGCTCAGTCAGTTGCTCAGATGATTGAAAATCAATTGTATTGGATAAAAAGTCAATTATGGTCAACATATAGTAAAACTTCAAGATTTTTGGTCAACATCAACATTTTGAAGTAATATTCATCATTTGATCAAGGGTTGCTCATGATTCCTCAAGAGAAGCCCTCAAATCATCAAAAGTCTAAAATTGACAAGTTAAGGTTTCCTTATGAGAAGTCAACTGAACTTTGACCAAGCATAATTTTACATGCTTCATCAACTTTTCACCAACCAAAGCCTATTTTCAAGGTAATTAAATTGTCCACGACTTTGTATCTCTTTGCTCAAGTCCAAAAGATGCTTCATTTGAGAGATATGAGTCAATACATTATAGGTCATTTCAAAAGTCAACAAAAATACACTTTTGTCAAGGCAACTCACATCAAGATAAAGTCTCCAAATGCGAAAACGATCAAAAGAGAAATTGAAAATGACATCTTGATATTTCCTAAAAGTCAAATATCACCTTTAATAGATGAAAATTGAGAGAGTTATGACCAGTGCAAGTTGGGAAATTTTGAGAAAATGCATGAAGTGCAAAGTGAGCAAACTTGAAATTTTGAACTAGTGGGCTTAACTTTTTAGGTTTCAAACACGTCCATGACCTTATGAAAGACTCCTAAACTCATTCATGCCTTACCTTATTTTTTATTTATATTTATTTTGTTTTTATTCAATTAAATACAAAATAAATTAAATAAAATGCAAGACCATTGGGTCAAGGCACATGGATTGTTTTTGGATCAGTTGGAGGCCCAAGACAACTCATGACAACATAATTAAACTGTGTGAGCTCAAATATGGCAAGAACCTCTCAAAATGGAAGCTTGAAAAACATGTTTGATTCTTGTTTAACATTGGCCATGATTGCATGATATTGTGCCATGTGTGTTGATCTATTCCCTCCTCTATAAAAGGACAACAAACATCAGATGCAAGGACACAGAAATACTACCTGAAAAGCCTTTAAAGAATTCAAAAAAATCCATAGAAAAGTTCAAGATATGTACTACAGTTTCCAGTCGCTCTCAATACAAACTAAGGCCAACAATCACTTCCTGAGGATCAAAGGAAGTGATCCAAGTCCATAGCTGAATCTCTCGAGCACCAAAATGCAACATCTCAACCACACTAGTTGTCAAGATTGGTAGACTTCTAAACTTTGATTTCATGTTGTTGTACCCCAAAATTTGCCCTCTCATCTCTCAAGGCATTGCTCATAAGGATTCTCAAGATTCAAGCTAGCACAAGCACAATTAGATTTTCCAGTATCAAGTTAAAGAGGAAACTGTTAAAAAAGGGGAAAACAGATAAAAATAATATATTTTTGACAAAATTGGAGAAAACAAGTCTTTTTCGATTCAACTCTTTTGATTGGCCTTTTGGCCTCTTTCGATGCAAGGTTGGATTGCATCCTTCGATTGGGAGTTGGCCTCTGGCACGCTGGCTTTGATTCACAAGGCAGGAGCTTCTTGCATACAACCTTCGATTGCATTATACAAATATTTCCCTCCATGCTTGCTTTGATTCACAAGGTGATAATTGGCTATGTGTAGCTTTCGATTGAGCCATAACTCCTTTTTTGCATGCAAGAGGCGCCCATAAGGACAGCAGGCACAAGGAAAGAGCCTCATATAGCTTCCTTCGATTCCAAGGCAAAAAGCCTCCTTTTGGCATCCTTCGATTTCACATTTTTGCAACCTACATGCCTCTTTCGTCTGGGCATTTTTGCCAGCCTAGCATGCCTCTTTCGTTTAGGCATATGACTCCCTTCATGCAAGTCTTTGTTTGAGCATTGTCCTCTTGTGTGCTTGCTTGGAGTCACAATGTTTAGACCTCCTGTATGTAGGCTTCGACGTAGTAAAGACCCTCGATAAAAGATAGTAGTCCCTCGATGACCCTCAGTGTCGCCTTCGGTAAACGATCTAGTCCCTAAACGACATTGCTAAAACGTCCTATAGGTTGCCTTCTATGACTATAAAAACGTCCCATGCTCGTCCCTTCACATCCAATGACGGGGATTCTTACCAAATCAATGGTAAGATAGCAACATCTAAAGGAGGATGAAAAGAACGTTAAGACCTTTTGAGTAGGTAGGATTCTCCTAGTTGCTCGTTTGCTTACAACAAAAACATTTTATGCACCAAACACTTCCATTTGAAACATTTTTCAAAAGACAAAGCTTTTTGTACGCGTTCTTATAGAAACAAGAACCATTACAAAGACACTTTTCAAAAACACATTCCACAAACACCTCTTTGAACTATTTTCAAAACTAACACTTTGTACGCATTCTTATAGAAACGAGAACCATTACAAAGACATTTTTCAAAATACTTTCAAAACCCACACCACAAGCACATTTTCAAACAAAAGCAAGTGATCTAGCAAGCAACTAAGAGCCCATAGATAACTACGAATGAAAAAGGTGCTAATACCTTCCCTTTTCATAACCTACCCCCCAAACTCAAGAAATAATCTCGAAAGGTCTTTCCTATTCTTTTAAGCCTTTCCTTATTGGATTAAATAAAATTCGATGGCGTCTCTTGCTATTCGCAACAATTGCGATCAAACACAAAACACCCAAGTCAGTTCTCCCACCGTGTTACACATGCATTTTCAATCATTGTTAACATGTTAAATCTGTTCATATGCACCATTAGAATATGTTTGACACATTACATGTGAGGTTTGACGTAGGAATCACGTTTCACCATGGTTAGGGCACCGGGATCAGTTTCATTCGAACCCCCAATTACAATTGTTTTCAGGCCAAATTGACATACCCATTGGATTCGCATGGGTATGATTATATTATTAGGGTTATTAGCTTTTGGTTTTTAATCTATTTTGGTAGGTTTTCAAAATGCATCATCGGAGAAGATGACCTCCTCCTCCGCATGTGATGGCCGGAGACAACCATAGTTTGCATGGCATCTTGCCACTAGACCATTCAAATGTAGGGGTCCCATCAGGCACATGCTTTGAATTATTTGATTTTTGAGATTTGTTTTATATTATAAACTAATCGTTTCAGTTTTGTGAACGAATATAAGGCCTCCCCAGCGGTAGAAGCGAGCATTATTAAGGCATTAGTATACCAGGGCACGAGTTCGATCCACGCCCTGGTATTTTGATTTTTTTCAAATGTTTTTCTTGTTTACAGATTCAATGCAAATCATCCAGCACGCTCACCCTGCTCTCTCACCTCATCACCATTGGATCTTCACAATCTCAAATCTGGTGTTTCATATCTCCGGGCCCATGGTGCACTCTAGTAGACCAGCCGCACTGGATCTTACGCATATTGGATTTATCTTGATGGGCCTGGTGAGCTTCTTTCAGCTCCTCCTAGATCTAATTCTTGCAGGGCCATTACTTCTTCTTTTTTTTATTTAACATAATTAACCTTTTTTTCTCTAATTAATTAAAATCAAATCAAATTAACCTTATTTAAAATTAATTAGAATCAAATTAACTTAAATTTTTTTAAATTAATTTAACCTTTTTTTAATTAGATTAATTGGTTTAATTAACTTAGTTTCTTTAGGGTTTTATTACTAAACTTTTTTTTATTAAATATAACTTAGGTTTTTATTTTAGGTTTTAATCAATTTCCTTTTCTTAAATGAGATCAATTAATTGTTAGGCTAATCATCAAGTCTTTTTTTTTGTCAAACATGTTTCCTCTTAGTTTTTAATCTTCGTACGCTTTATTATTTTTCGCATTAATTTTTCCTATCATGTAATTGCTAAAGAATTTAATAATTTAACTAGACTTTATTTTGCTTTCTATTCTCCCCCAATTTTTGTGGTTTGTACCCCATTCCCCAAAGCTTTGTAATGGCGTATGACATTTAATTTCCGCCTTTATTGCTTTCCTTATAACTATCTAGTTTAATAGGCGTGTATGCCAAGATCTAAAATAAAACTCTAGATAACCCTAAATCCAAGATGAAATAACTGAACTGAATCACTATTCACACGCGCACCATTAGGGTAATCTCACTTGTTGCCTCAGAAAATACAGTCATGTCTCTCAAACGTGGGGATGCTTTAGTAAAGTCCCTCCGATACAAAATATCGTAGTCCCTCGATGACCCTTCGATGCTGCCTTCAGTAAATGATCTTAGTCCCTTACGATAAAATTGCTAAAGCCCCCTACGAGTTGCCTTTATGAATGTATGATGACCAACGCCTGTCCCTCAAACATCCAATGACAGGGCTTCCTACTAAATAATGGTAGGATAGAACTATCTAAAGGAAAGGAGGAAAATAAATTGAAAGATCTTTGAGTAGGTAGATAGCTCGTAGCCGCTTGCTCACAATAAAATTTCAAAATAAACAATCTTTTCCATAATCACACTTTTTTTTGAAATATTTTCAAAATAAAACATTTTGTACGCATTCTCAAATGATACGAGAATCATTAAAAAAATTTCGCACTTAGGCATTTTTAAAAATATTTTCACAACACACATTCACAAAGCAATTTTAAAAAGTCAGCTAGCGATTAAGAGCCTATAGATAAATACAGATGAAAAGGGTGCTAACACCTTCCCTTTTCATAACCTACCCCCCAAACACAGAAAAATCTCGAAGGTCTTTCCTGTTCTTTTCACCCTTTCCTTTTGGATAAAAGAAAAGTCGGTGGTGACTCTTGTTATTCGCAACATTTACGATAAAATGTAAAACCAAAAGTCAGTTCTCCCACTGTATTATAGAACTGACGACTCTGCTGGGGAAAACTAAAAGTGGGGTCACCTTAGAGTTAGATCATATTTAAAATTCTTTACTTGCTTTATTTGTATGCTTTACATTTCGGGGTTTTGCTCGAGTATATTTTTGTAAAGATCTTATACCCGGATCTGGGGGAATTTTAGGTAAGTAGCTATAGATCGTGGAAATTGTACGACATAGACCGATATGGTTGAAGCGATGGATACATTAGTGTGACACATTAGTTAGTACTGGAATCCCTCGAGTCAGTCGGGGATAATGCGGGGTTGCTGCGTGGTGTCATAAGCACTAACTGGTCGTAGAACCTTAGTTGACACAACTTAGCCATTAAGAAGTTAGTAAGATGACCAGCTTTGATGCAGACTGAAGTTGGTTGATACTCGATGCTACACTCATTGAGATCAGACTCTCGGGATGTTTCGGTCTCAAATCAGATGCTTGTGCTGAAACAATGTCTGAGAGAAAGTTCGGTGATATTGAGACTCCTAGAACCCAGTTACTTCTTTTAGGACAGGTTGATCCAACTAAAACTCAAGAGGGTACTTACCTACAAACTCCATGAAAGTGTGAACCTAAGGCCTTGTGTGTTTTGATTGTGTTTGATTAACTGTTCGAACATGACATCATAACATCATATCATATCATTTTCACTAACCTTTTCAAGGGTCGAGGGATTTATCTTTGTTCTTTGTTGTAGGTTATGGAATCCTCTCGTAGAAACACTATCTGGACCAACTTTGCAAGGATACCTTCTCAACTTAAGGAGTTAGCCTCAAGGGTTCCTGAAAGTTATCAATTCACCAAAAGGCATGGTCGACTACTCAGTTTGGTTACCTCAGGTTTCAAAGAAGACATGATGAGCGTTCTATTCCAGTTCTTTGAACCTGCATATCACTGTTTCACCTTTCCATATTATCATTTGGTACCCACAATAGAAGAGTTCTCTAATCTACTAGGAGTACCTATTCTTGATCCGACGCCCTTCACCGGTCTAGAGAATGTTTCAAAGCCTGAGGATATTGCAGTAGCTTTACATCTAAAGCGGTCCGAAATTGTATCTAATTGGGAAACAAGAAGTGGAGTCAAGGGCTTTCTTGCTAAATTTCTGATAGAGAAGGCTCAATTGTTTCTGGATACTATGAGTTTTCAGGCTTTCGAGGAGATTATCGCTCTATTTATCTATTGATTGGTACTATTCCCTAATCTAGACCAACTCATAGATGTGAACGACATCAAAATATTTCTCGCTCGTAATCCTATGCGTACTTTGCTTAGAGATAATTTTCATTCTCTTCACACTCGTACTGTGAGGAAGCGAGGGAATCTTATGTGTTGCATACCTTTATTATCTAGGTGGTTTATTTCGCACCTTCCCCGATTAGTGATAAAGAATGAACAAGGGTTGAGGTGGTCTCAAAGGATTATGTCACTCTCTCATACAAACATCTATTGGTGTTCCCGATCTCAGAAGGATATCACTATCATTGACCGCTGTGGGGAATTCCCCAATGTTCCACTCCATGGCATTAGGGGAGGTGTTACTTACAACCCTTATTTAGCTCTACGTTAATTTATATATGCTCGAAGAGACGGTCCTCATGACACACTTATCCAAGGTATTGTATTCAATTACGAGAATGATCCTCAAGGTTATCGTCAAAGGTTTATACATGATTGGGGCATGGTGAACAAGATTGATAGCAAGAGTTTAGGACCGACGAATTCCATCCCTTTGGA
This sequence comes from Vicia faba, assembly GCA_948472305.1. Lineage (NCBI taxonomy): Eukaryota > Viridiplantae > Streptophyta > Magnoliopsida > Fabales > Fabaceae > Vicia > Vicia faba. The sequence continues at coordinate 362,817,031 of OX451736.1, forward strand.
GCCTTACCTCAGATGGGTACGATTTCATGCTCAAAACCTTATAATGCCATATCCAATTGTCCTACCAGTAATTGTGGAGCCGGTTGCCGAGGGGGATATTCCTCATACCGTTTTTCATCCAGATATACCGACTGACCTTAAAGAGCTACAGAAGAATTGGATTTAACTGAAAGAAGAAAGAGACACCTTTGAGACTCAGTTCTATGCTAGCGAGAAGAAGGTGTTGGAGCTGACAAAACGAATTCACGAAGAGTAGAATTTTAATGCATATGTCAACACAAAGAGGAAGCGTCCGTGGGAGATTTGAGTCTTAGGTCTTAGGAGTTCATATTTTTTGTCTCCTTGAGACCCTATTGTTTTTATTGTAAGCTTGAAAGGCAATTATAATTTGAGCTTACTAATAAAATCCTTTCTCTTTGTTTCCTTTTGGTTAACAAATTTAAATCCCACGAGATCCTTGAAAACATTACATATACATATCATGCATCATTTCATCACAGGTTTTCCGATACAGGTTTTCTCATCATCCTTGTTGTTTATTTCAGTAAAAAAATGGCTCTAGAACAGACTGTTAAGGAAATCCAAGCTCGGAACGCTCAATTCCAGGAGACTGTCCTGAACTTAGCACGAGGATGGAAAGACATGATGGCGCTAATCGCCAAGAAAAAGAAGACTCGGAAGCCAGTTGCTCTCTTCAATGTGGGGAGAAAATTCAAAGGGCCTTCTAAACCGGTTCCAACTGCTGATATCTCCTCTAATGAAGACAACGACCAAGAGGAAGATGGTAGAAGTGTCAGGGCTGAAGGTGGAAGCAACCAAGGTTTTGGGAAGATTCCTGAAGATGAAGACTATTCTGATGAGCAGTACCCTCCTGCAGAGGATAATTACAAACTGTTTGAGGGTCATCTTAAGGCCATGGAAATCCAGAAAGTGCTTGGACTGGATTTTGGAGAGCTATGTTTGATTTCGGGGGTGGTTATCCCTCATAAGTTCAAGGTCCCCGTATTTGCTAAATATGATGGTGTCTCTTGTCCGAAACTTTATCTGAGGTCTTATATGCGGAAGATCCAACCCCATATTGCTGACAGGAAGTTACAGGTTCACTTCTTTCAGAAAAGCTTGTATGGTACTCAACTTGAGTGGTTCTATCAGTTGGAAGGAACCAACATTAACACTTGGGAAGACTTGGCCGATGCTTTTTATAAGCAGTATCAATATAATGCTGATCTTGCACCGACTCATGTGCAATTACAAAACATGTCTATGGGCTCAAATGAAGGGTTCAAGGAATATGCCCAAAAGTGGAAAGACTTAACTGGAAGGGTCCAACCTCCCTTGTCTGACCAGGAGCTAGTTTATATGTTTATTGGCACTCTGAAAGGTCCATGCTTTAATCATCTGATTGGGAGTTCTTCATCTGGTTTTACCGAGTTGATTCTAACTGGGGAACAAGTTGAAAGTGGTATTAAGAGTTGAAAGATTCCAGTGGCTGTGTCTTCTAGTGCTGTAAAGAAGATGTTCAATAATAAGAAGGAGACCAATGTTGTCTATAGCTAGAAGAGTTGTGGTAAAAATGACTGCAATCAGTCCGTAGGATCAGTGTTGATTTTTAATCCCGCACCTGTTCAATAACAACGACAGGGAAATTAGCGTAGGTCAGACGCTCTGAGGAGGAAACTTACCAAGATTAATATGCCATTGTCTCAGGCGTTACAACATTTACTGAAAGCAGAATTAATAATATTGAGGGATCCTCCTCAAAACCCCGACACCTCCTCTCATAAGTACAATCCAAATGTGAAGTGTGCCTATCATTCTAACAGTCCTGGGCACAACACCAACAAATACTGGTCTCTGAAAAACAAAATTCAGGACATGATTGACAATAAGGAAATTAAGTTTGATCCTCCAGAGACTTCGAATGTGATTACTGCACTTATGCCAAGGCATGACAAAGGCATAAGTGCTATTGACGATGTTTTGTATGTTGCCACTGTAAGTGATTTAGTTACTCCTCTCTCAAAATCAAGAAGAATCTGTTATATACCGGTTTATTTTCGGGCTGTGTTAAAAAATGTTACTTATGCGCAGTCCAACCCAATGGCTGCAAGTTACTAAAGGAAGGCGTTCAACGCCTGATGGATAATCATATAATTCTGATCAAGAAGGTTCTGTCTGCTGAGAATTTATGTCAAGATTTGTATGTAATATCTGGTACTCCTGTCAGGATTACCTCCAAAGGTTCTGTAAGGATTACTGCCAATCCGAAAGCTGCTCCTTTGATTATCACCACACCTGGACCCATCCCATATTCTTCGAATAAAGCTATCCAGTGGAACTATGGATCTGACGTCTACTACCATGGCGTTAAGCAAGAGTTATCCTATGAAAATGAAACTACTAAAGACGTTGATCCCAAAATTGACAATATTGCATGGACCAGCAAAGTTACTAGAAGCAGAAGGGTTTTCTCCCCAGAAATCTCTCCAAAGACTGTTGTTACACCTGTTAGAATTACCACTATCGAGTCAGCTGCTGAGGCTCGGGGTAAAGAACCAATAACAGAGCCTGCCCAGACGAAGGCACCTAAAGAAATCAGTTGAAGACACCTCTAGACAAGAGTTGGAAGAGGTATTGAAGATTATCCGAAAGAGTGACTACAAAATTATTGAACAACTGAGGCAAACCCCATCCAAGATCTCCGTGTTATCCTTATTACTATGTTCTGAAGCCCATGCACATGCTCTAGTAAAATTCTTGAAGACTGCTCACATACCACAAGAGATTTCTGCTGATTAATTTGGAAGTTACGTTGCTAGCTTAACGACTAACAATGGATTAGGTTTCTCTGATGCTGATCTAACTCTAGAGAGGAGAAATAAGGCCTTGTATGTCTCCATTGAATGCAGGGGCACTACATTTCCTCGTGTATTAGTTGATACTGGTTCTTCACTGAATGTTCTACCAAAAGGCTCTCTTGACATACTGAATTATGAATGGGGTTATGCTGAAACCCAGTGATATTATAGTTCGAGCCTTTGACGGATCAAAGAGAATGGTACATGGAGAAGTGTATCTTCCGATCAAAGTGGGTTCACAGATCTTTGTATCCACCTTCTATGTAATGGACATTCAGCCAGCTTATTCTTGCCTACTAACACCCCTAGATCCACGGGGAAGGAGCTGTCATCTCTACCCTACACCAGAAGTTAAAGTGTCCTATGAACGAAAATATTGTTACTGTCTGCGGAGAAGAGGAGTATATGGTTAGCCACCTGAATTCATTCCGGTATGTAGAGATGGACGGTGAATTCATCGAGACTCCCTGTCAGACTTTTGAAGTCATCTCTCCTACTGCTACTGTAGATGTTTCTTCCATTCCTAAAGTCACCAGAGTTCCGCACAAGATGGATTCCTTAAAATATTCTAAAGCTACTATAGAAGAAGGTGGTTGTACTATTTGAGGTTAGCTTCCTGGTATTCCCTATAAGTCTGACAAGTTTGGTTGGACTTTACTGCAGAAGGTAAAAGGGTTGTACATCACACTCATGCTGGGAGACTTCCATTCTGTGTTAGCAACAACAGAGACAACGCCATAAAAGATGCTAAAAGTGATTATGACCTTGAAATTTGTATATTTCCTCCCATTGGCAAAAAACTCGACAATTGGAAAGTAGGAGACATTATCTCTATCTCCTTTAGTCATGAGTAATAGCTATGTTTTTGTCTTATTGCTTTAAAAGATTTTGGTTATGTAATGTTTAAACAATAATTTTAAACCTTGTGTCTTACCCGAGGCACAATGGTTCATTTGTTAAGGGTTGTCAGTTCATAAACATATGTTCCTTTAATAAAAACATTGGACGTTTTGCATTCAAATTTTGTGCTCTCTTTCTTTATTTTACTTTATTGCACTTTCAAATATCTATGTGTTCTTACATACACCCACACACTATATTGCAGATCCACATCCACTTTGGATCTCGTTGATAATAATTCTGCTATTGCCACTTATGACTTTGAAAATATGATCTACCAAGCCGAGGACGAAGGTGAGGAAGATTGTGAAATACCTGGAGAACTTTTCATACTCTTAATACAAGAAGAAAAGTCTATCCAACCACATGAAGAGCCAGTCGAAGTTGTAAACTTAGGTACCGAGACAAACAGGAAAGAAGTCAAGATAGGCGCTAACTTAGAGAGAAGTATTAAGAACAGGTTAATTCATATGTTGCATGACTATGTTGAGATCTTTTCTTGGTCGTATGAAGACATGCCAGGGCTCGATACTGATATTGTGGTTCATCGTCTTCCAATGAAGGAGGGTTGTTCTCCGATTAAGTAGAAGGTTTGTTGCATGCATCCCGAGATGTCTGAGAAAATCAAGGTCGAGGTTATGAAGCAATTCAACGCAGGCTTCTTAGCAGTGACATTATATCCTTAATGGGTTGATAATGTTGTTCCGATATCAAAGAAAGACGACAAGGTACATATGTGTGTAGACTACAGGGATATGAACAGGGCGATCCCCAAAGATGACTTCCCAATTTCGCATATTGATGTTCTGGTCGACAATGCCGTTCAATATAAGGTATTCTCTTTCATGGATGGTTTCTCTGGTTATAATCAGATCAAGATGGCACATGAAGACATGGAGAAAACTACCTTCATCATACAGTGAGGCACTTTCTGTTACAAGGTTATGCCTTTTAAGTTGAAGAACACCGACACAACTTATCAGCATGCCATGGTAGCTTTATTCCATGACATGATTCTGAAGAATGGAAAAACACAAGAAGGTGTGGTTTAAATTGGGGTTTTTAAAACTTAAATAAAAGAACATAATGGTTATCCTAGTTCTTATGATCTCAAACTACTCTATTCCACCCGCCAAGGTGATTTCGCCTCTCTCAACGAGGTCTTAATCCACTAATCAAACTTGATTACACAGCTATTATGACAACCGTCAAAGTCTTCTTGAGTTTAAACCACAATCCGGTTTTCTCAAGGAATACAATAAACAATATTTTAGAGAGTGTACAAAAATGTTTTCTAATAAAATTGTATCACAAGTGATGTTTTACACAATTTAGATTTAGGACATTTGAAGATGATGAAAATGACTTCTTTGTTGTGCGTGAAAATTTTAAATGATTTCTCCTTCAAACTTTGTTTAAATAGGAGATGCATGTAGGAGCTTTTGAAATGTTGATCAATGATAATTAAATAGCTTTCCAAAAATAGAGACCCTTGTTACGTTTCAGCCATTACTTTTGAAATGGCAATAATTGAATTGTAATGCTTCAGAACATGCTTGCTTCAGAAGATGAAAGTTACCTTTGCTTCTTTCCAGAACTTTATGGATCAGAAACACGGAGTCTTGTTTACAGTGTTAGAACTTCTTTGAGAGATGTATATAATCGTATTTGAAACAACCATTTAACTCATCTTTTGTGCTTCTTCCATCAGAACTTCTCTTCAAAACAAAATACAAATTTAGGGAGCACAATTGTTCTTTGAGTGTTTGTTATCATCAAAACTCTTACAGGGGTTGTAGAATCAAACTATGTTCTAACAATATCCCCCCTTTTGATGACGATAAAAACTTGGATATAGACACATAAAGAACATAAAGCATTTAAGGTCTCCCCCTGAGTTGAATACTCAGATAGAGAAGAAATACTTCACTGAAGTTTATTCTGATCAAAGTATTTGATGTGTCCACTTCTGTCCTCAACAAAGTTTATTCCTGTTTTGCTTTCAAAAAAAAATAGAAGTTAAGATATTAAAAATGTTTGTGAGTGCATCTCGATACTGTTATATTAGAAATATCTTACGTTCTCCCCCTTTTTGTCAAGAATCAAAAAGCAATAAAAACACTATAAGCAATAAAAGAGGATTTGTATTCAAAAGGTTGCAAGAAACACATTCAGAAGGAGGTGGAGGAAGTCGTGTGAATGGGGCTTCCAATAAATTCTTAATCTGATTATTTGACTCATCTTGTTTTCCCAACACCCCTTTGATTTCCTTGCATGTATCATCATGCTTGTCTAGTCTTTCCTTGAACATTTCATTCTCTTTCTTCAACTCCTCCAAAGTTTGCAGAACAAGAGATGAAGAGGGTATATCAACATAAGGTACCACCTTTCAGAACAAGCTGCTTATGAATCTGACTCAATAGCTTCTTCAAATTCCTTGCCTTTTTCTAGAATCCTGACCAGAGGCAGAGGATCAGGGGATGGTTCATCATATTCTGAAGTCTAGTGATCTTCCTAAGGGGCATTTTCCAGCAGAAGGGGGGGTTTCTTTTCCCAGTGACGCAAAACTTGATCCTTGAAGATATTCAGATGATCGCAGAAGTTCTGTGGAGCAATTTCATAGCTCAACTCCTTAAGTTTCAGGGACTAAGAATTGAACCATTTTCTGAACTGCTTCCAATGTGAATCAGAGGCAGCAGGATTAAGATTCTCTAAGCAAGCTATCTTCAGAGAGTTAACCCATTCATGTATTTTTGTTTCAAAAATCAGCAAATTTTTACCAACATCTGCTTCGGTGATTTTTGGTTTTGGTTTTGGCACGACATTTTTTTGAGAGCTTGAGACAAGATTGTCCAAGGCTTCTAAGTCTATAATTGTGCAAAGGGGATCTTCTAGATGGTTGTTTGGAGAGGGAGAATTAGAGATAATAATGGGTGAATGTGGTGAGTTTGGTGGAGTGGAATGATAGGGAGATGGAACATCTGGGATGTCGTGGATTTTGATTGGTTGTGAGACCATGAGAGGGCACGTGATTCCAGGAATGGATGTTGTGGTATCAGATTCAAAAGTTGCATTTTTTGAGGGGGGGAGCTTGAAAAATTGGATTTTCTAAGTGGGGAGCTTGAAACAGTGGATCAAATTTATCAATATCAGAAAAAACATAAGCAAGTTCAGGCTGATTTTGGTCAAGATGGGTAGAAGGTGGGTCATCAGAATGTTATCTAGAGTAAGTGAGGGGTCAAATTCAATGTCAAAGTCATCAAATATTTGTGGTGATGGATCTTCTGTGGGTTTTAGAGAGGAAGGGTTTTTAGATGTTGATAACATAACTGATTCAATAACAGAAATAAAAGATGGATTACCTTTCTTCTTAGCATCCTTGGGAATCTTCTGAGAAGATCCTTCTCCAGCAGCTTTCCTTTTCCTTTATTTTATGGGGAAAATCTCTAGAGGCTGTTATCTCATATCACAAATGTTCACTTCTAGTTATGATGACTTCCTTGGTTATTATTGTTGGATCCTTCTTGATGTTTTCAATGATCTTCATCTTCTTAGGATTCTTAGTGTTTAGAGGTTTACCAGCACATGCTTCCAGAGTGTTGACTTGTTGAGCCTCAGTCATATGTTCTACTAGTTTGCTTTCTGTCTGAATATCTGATATGAGCCTGCCCTGAGGTATCCAGTCTCTCTTTGTTCTTTCTTCTTATCTTGTCTCTTTGACGCTGGTCTTCAGATGATTAAACAGAAGATGAGGAAGATTGACCTTTTCCTTGGTTGCTATAAAGTACACAAGATACTGCTGATCAATGTTGATATAGTCTGGAGAACTTGTGCATTTTCTGTGGTTGATGCAACCCAGAATAATTCTTGACCAAATTCTGAGGTAGTGTTTCAGATCTTTGATTTTGGTTGAAGGTTGGCCAGAAGAAAAAATGTCTTTTGAAATCTTTGTTAGGTCAGAGCATTTATCTGCCATTTCACTGCAATGAATACCTCTGCCATCATGACCTATCAATAACCCAATGAGATCTTTAGAGATTACTATTTTCTTTCCCATCACAAAATAAGTGACCTGGTGATTTGATGCAGTAGCATGAATCCAGAATTCTTTAACCAGTCTTGGAAAAATTGGCCTAGTAGACGATCAAAATACTTTGTCCATCCTTGAAATTCAACGTCAGGTGTTAAATCATAACCGTTTTCCTTCATACTGACGAAGTCCACAATGAGTTCACACAGAACTTCCAGCGAGCAAATATGAGTTAGGAGTGTTCTTTAGGGTTCTTCATACCTGTCTGCTGTTGAAGAAGAAGAGCCAGGAACACTTTGAGAACATTAAGCATATTGGGAAGAAGTCATTGTTCACACGGACTTTTGAGGGTTTTTAAGAGAAATAGAACACAAGTAATAGAGAGAAAAGAAGTGAGAGTGAAAAAGTGAAAGTGAAAGTGAGAAACAAATTTATAGAAGAATAGGAAACTTAATTAACAAGAAAAAGGGTTAAAAGAAATTATTACAAAGCATTAATGATTCCTAAAAATAGGGGGATAGCATATAGATATGAAACAGTTACTGATATGACACGAGTCTTAATACATCCAATCAACACTTTAGTCTCTTCAGAATTTGAACATGTGTTCAGCCTTAGAAGAAACTCTTGTGAAGAGATGACAAATGTTGATGTTGTGAACTACACGCTTCTATCTTTGAAATGAACTGTTTTGAAACTTTTTAGATCTTCTTAGATAGATCCTGATACAAATTTTCCTTATAACTTCTGAAGAATTATTGATAAGATGTTCACACAAAAAAAATACAACGTTCTGAGGATTAACATACATAAATAAAACTATCATTCTGGACATAATTTCATGCTGAGATGATTTAGAATGAAGTTAAACCTATCTTCAGAAAGGGGTTTGGTGAACACATCATCCCATTGATGGTCGACGTCAATAAATTTTAATGAAAGAATTCCTTTCTAAATATAGTCCCTAATGAAATTATGTTTTATTTCTATATGCTTATCCCTAGAATGTAAAATAGGATTTTTTGATAAACAAATAGCAGAAGTGTTGTTACAGAGTATAGGAATGTTACTCTCAAATATGTTGAAGTCTTGAAGTTGACTTTTCATCTAGAGAATTTGTATGCTGCATCCAGCTGCTGCTATATATTCAGCTTCAACAGTTGACAATGCAATTGTGGATTGCCTCTTGTTAGACCACAAGATAATATTTTCTCCCAGAAATTGGCAACTTCCAAAAGTACTTTTTCTTTCTATTCTGTCTCCAGCAAAGTTAACATCACAATAACCTACCAATTTTTATTCCTTGGTTTTTCTATAACAAAGACCAAGATTAGTAGTACCTTTCAGATACTTGAAAATCCGCTTAACAATTGTTAAGTGAGATTCTCTAGGATCTGATTGGAAACTAACACACAGAGATACACTATACAAAATATCAGGTCTTGAAGCTGTTAGATATAAGAGAGAGCTAATCATACCTTTGTAGATCTTCTGTTATACCTTCTTACTTACCTCTTCCTTTTCCAGAATGCATGTGAGATGCATGGGAGTTTTGGTTGGCTTACATTCTGATAGGTCAAATTTCTTCGTAAGTTCTTTAACATACTTTGTTTAATGTATGTATGTTCCTTCTGGAGTTTGATTGATTTGGATGCCCAAAAAGAACTTGAGTTCTCCCATCAAGCTCATTTCAAACTCTGCCTGCATAGACTTAGCAAATTCTCTTCCCATAGAGGTTTTAGTGGATCCAAAAATAATACCATCTACGTAAATCTGATAAACTAGAATGTCATTTTTAAATAGTTTACAGAGTAAAGTAGTGTCCAACTTCCCTTTGGTAAAGTTATTTTCTAAGAGAAAACTACTTAGTCTTTCATACCAAGCTCTGGGAGCTTGTTTCAGACCATATAGTGATTTCTTTAGTTTATAAACATATTCTAAATGTTTTGAATTTTCAAAACCAGGGGGTTGATGCACATAAACTTCTTCATCAATGTAACCATTTAAAAATGCACTTTTAACATTCATCTGATAAAGAGTGATGTCATTATTTACAGCAAAAGAAATTAAGAGCCTGATAGATTCTAACCTGGAGTTTAGAGAAAAGGTTTCTGTATAGTCTTTCCCCTCTTGCTGACTATAACCTTGTGCCACCAACCGTTCTTTGTTTCTAACAACTTTTCCTTGTTCATTCGGTTTGTTTTTGATACCCATTTGGTTCCAATGATGTTGAACCCTTTTGGTTTAGGAACCAGATCTCACACATCGGTTTTGGTGAATTGGTTTAATTCTTCCTGCATTGTAAGTATCCAATCATTGTCCAGAAGGGCTTCGCTAATGGAGGTTGACTCAACCAAAGATACTAATCCCATGAGATATTCTTTAGAGCATTTATGAATGTAGATCTTGTTCTGATTGGGTCTTCTTTCTTTCCCAGAATTTTGTTTTCCGGATGAGCTAAGCTGCTTGTGGATTGTCTTTTCTGGAGAGGCTCTTCCGACATTATTGTAATGTTTGTGACATCTTCTTCTGGAGATGACTGTGATTCTTTATGAGAAAATTCTAATGCAATGTCTTCAGTACCTGTAAATTGGACTTCTATATCTGCAAAAGATTTATCTTGCTTTGACTTTTGAGATCCAAGCTTATCATCAAATCTGACACTGATGGACCCTTCTACAATTCGTGTTTCTGTGTTATTTACTCTATAGCCTCTTGAGCATTCAGAGTGTCCTAACATGGGACACTTTTTTGTTTTAGAGTCAAACTTGTTCAGATGTTCTTTAGTGTTCAGAATAAACAAGTACATCCAAATGGATGAAAATAAGAGATGTTGGGCTTTCTGTTCTTCCACATTTCATATGGAGTCTTATCCATAATAGGTCTAATGGTGATTCTATTCTGAATGTAACATGTTGTGTTAATTACTTCTGCCCAGAAGTTCTTAGCAATGTTAGTCTCGTTGATCATGGTTCTGGCTATTTCTTGTAAAGTTCTGTTCTTTCATTCTACAACTCTGTTTTGTTAAGGAGTTCTAGGACAAGAGAAATCATGAGAGATGTCATTCTAAGATCTTTTTCATTTTGGACTTGGTTACATAAGGCAAAGAACACAAAATGTGACTCTTTCTTGTGTCTTAAGAACTTTACCCATATCCATCTGCTATAGTCATCTACGACCATTAATCCATACTTCTTGCCACTAATGGATACAGTTTTAACTAGTCCAAATAGGTCTATATGCAGAAGTTCTAATGGTCTAGAGGTAGAAACAACATTCTTGGTTTTGAAAGAAGGTTTTGCAAACTTGCCTTTTTGACATGCTTCACACAGAGCATCTGAGCCGAACTTCGGGTTAGGAAGTCCTCTAACCAGATTGAGTTTATTAATCTGAGATATTCTTCTCATACTAACATGCCCCAATCTTCTGTGCCAGACCCATTTCTCATCGTTTACAGACAATAGGCATTTTACATTATGACTTTTTAGTTCAGAAATTTTTATTTTGTAAATGTTGTTCTTTCTCTTTCCATTAAAGAAGACAAATCCATCTTTCTGACTAACTGCTTTGCAGGACTTTTGATTGGAGATTATATCATAACCGTTATCACTTAATTGACTTATGGATAACAAGTTAAGCATTAATCCATCTACTAATAAAACATTAGTTATAGAGAGAAGCGTATCGTTCCCAATAGTTCTAGATCCAATAATCTTCCCTTTCTGATTGCCTCTGATACCTACGTAGCCTCAAGATTTAAGCTCCAGGATTTGGAACATATGCTTTCTTTCCGTCATGTGTCGAGAGAATCTAGAGTCCAGGTACCAAGATTGGTGTTTCAGTCTTGCTGTTAAAGATATATGCAACATAGACAATTTTATCTTTAGGCACCCATATCTTTTTGGGTCCTTGTTTGTTAGAGTTACCAAAATTCTGTTTGAATTTTGGTTTATTAGAAAAAGCATTACCAGTATACTTTATGTCATGTGTGTGACCATAGGTGAAGTGAGAATACAGAGGTTTGTGTTTAATGACCATATCCTTAACTTTCTGAGGTTCAGATACTTTTCCCTTGTATCCTATTCCTTTTCTTCCATTTCTGCTAACTCCATAGATCATTAAAGCCATCTTGCTTCTATCTATGTTTTTAGCAAGAAATTTTTAAAATCTATGATCATATTCCTTTATGATCTTATCAAAGTTACTAGGAACTTCTGAGATAATTTCTTTCTGAGCATTTTGTAAATTATCTTTTAGTTTAGAGATTGTTTCTTTCAACTCAGAGTTTTCTGATCTCAGATTCTTAGTTTCTTCAGAGTTAGAAACTAGATCCTTTTTCATGTTCTTGTTTATGACTCGAAGTTTCTGATATCTTTCAAGAATTTTTGACAGACTCTATCCTAATTGAGATCTAGAGAACTTAGAGAATACCTCTTCTGCCTGTGAGTCCAGTTCTGATCCGGATGATCCAGTGTCTTCTGATATGTTGTCTATTAGGGTTATGTGGGCTCTTTAATCTTCTGATTATGTTTCAGCTTTAGAAGAGTCTGAGTCGTCCCATGTTTCCATGAGACTTTTCTTCTTTTCCTTAAAGAACTTCTTTTTAGGTTTCACTTTTTGAAGATTTGGACAGTCGCTTTTGTAATTCCCTTGTTCATTACATTCGTAGCAGATAATGTCTTTGTTATTTGACTTTCTGTATCCAGAAGATGGTTCAGAATGATTTCCTATTCTTCTGGGATTTCTGAACTTCCTTTGCCTTTGCTTCCACAACTAATTGACTCTTCTGGAGAGAAGAGACAATTCGTCTTCTTCTGATAAGGATCCACCAGAGTTTTCCTCTTTTTCCTGCTGTGATACGGTGGCAGAACCGACTGTTGTACTGGTTTGCATTTTGTATTCGCAAATGTCACGGTAAGCAAGAGTCGCCATCGACTTTTATTTCATCCAACAAGGGAAAAGGAAAAAGAACAGAACAAACCTTTTTTTTGAGATATTTCTGAGTAAGGGGGTAGATTATAGAAAGGGAAGGTGTTAGCACCCTTTCTATCCGTGGTTTTCCACAGGCTCTTAGGTACTTGCTCATTTTATAAAATTGCTTGTGTGTGCTTGTTTTGAAAAAGTTTTGTTTACCTCGTGATAACCCTTGTATCGGTCCTCAAGAGTGTGACGAAGTTGTTTTGAAAACTGTTTTTGAAAAGTGTTTGTGTGAAAAGGTCTATTTGTTTTCGTTTCCTTTAGACAATTTTATCCTACTATTAAGGAGTAGGTAGCTCCGTTGTTGGATTTGTAAAGGGACGTTCGAAGGGACGAAATGGTCTCTGAAGGCAACAAGTAAAGATACCTTAGCATTTCGAAGGGACTTTCTTCATAAGATCAATTCGTAGGCAACTCGAGGAATAAATAGGGACTATGATCTTTATGACGATTTTGAATTGTGGGTCATTTCTAAGGTATCCCTACGTTCGAGGGTCACGACCATTATTTTTCGAGGCAACCAAGTGAGGCAAAACCCTAGGAGTGAGCATGTGCAAGTGTTATGATTTCAATTTCATTTATCTTGCGCATTTAGGGTTTTCTACTGTTTTAAATTGATTTATCTTTCGCATACAATCCTAATGTCCATACATCTAGCAGTTTAATAGTTGCGGAAATTAAAAGCGAAAAATTTAAAACCCTAGCTATTACAAGGCTTTGGGGAGGGGATTACATAATCAAAAACCGGGGAAAAAAGATAAATGTGGAATAGTAAACCTAGTTAACTATTACAAACTTGGAATAGTTACAATAATTAATAAAAATAATGAAAGTAAAGACGCGCGCGGCGAATTAGATAAGGGGAATTAATGTCAAATTGAGAAAATAATAATTTACGAATAAAGGAAAAATATTTTTTGATTGTTTTGTGAAAAATAATTAATTTTGCGAATCAACCTAATTTCTATTAAATTTTTATTACAAAAAGATTTAAATTGACCTAATTAAGCTATTTAGTGCAAATAAATATTTTTTTATGAGAAAAGAGTAAATCTAATATTTTTTGCAATTTTCTGATTTTTCTGATTTCATTAAAAAAACAATGATGATTTTTTTTTATTTGTAAAATAATTAAAAATAAATGATTAATTAAAAAAAGAAAAAAATTAAAAAAAGAATGGAAGATGGGCCTGGTATGATGAGTAACTTGGGGGTGTATTGCCAACTTAGTGTTAGGCCCAAAGCTGGCCCAGACTGGCGCCTGATCCTATGAAGTCATCTCCTGAGGACTCATGGTGGACCCTTAAGGATGGGGCATGGGATCTACATGGTGATGTATCTCAAGGATGAGATTAGGGGCGTATGATAATCTTCTGAAGGTGAGATACATGGAACCTGCAAGGAAACTGGAAGAAAAATAACAAATGTTGGAGGCAGGGGTCGAACCCCTGACCTCTCGTATGCAATGCCTTATCTACCTTCCTGCACACCACTGGGCCATTTGGCCTCTTGTTAATATAAACCAACCAAATATAATATAATGCAAAAGCAAACTATGCCCAGAATAAAACGCGCGAATTTTTAAACGAGTCAATGGTATGCAACCAGGCCTTCATCTTCCTCGCTGGGACTGTTGTTTTAGGTAAAGACCTTTACCTACAGACGTTGGCCATAGCTACAACCTGCGCATCTCAAAAATCATGTCTAGGCAATATAAATTAGATTCAAGATCATTGATCAATTGGGTTTGATCCTCTTATCATGATAATATCCATCTTAAGATCCAATTATTCCTGCATTTGAAAGTCCTAAAATGACCTTATAAACCCTAGCAATGGCGTTTCATCCAACAAGCATCAAAGATGCAATTAAATATGCAAACACATTCTAAAGGCTGATACAAACATGAATATATACTTATAAATCATTAATCATGCGTGAATTGCAAAAATCAGTAAAAATATGAACAAACCGTGATGTTGCTAGCACGCGTTTCTTGATGCTTCAGACCTTGATAATGCTTGCTATCGCCCCAATGAACGTCCATGAATAAGATTTGACATTCAGAACACCTTGAACTGGCCTGTGGAAGAAGATAGGCTTGCACTTTTTGACAAAAAATTTGAGTTTTGTTTCTTGCTTTGGAGGCAGGCTGCGCACGAAAATTCTCTCCCTTAGGGTTCAACAAGCTTCAGTATATCTATTGAATCCAGTTAGGTTAATATTTTTTCCAAGAATCCAAAGAATAATGGTCTTGAAGTTATGATTCCAATCTTTCCAAAATTGGATATTTCTTCTTGTTTATGGCTTGGCATGGTTTGCTTGAGGTTATACAGCTTGCATGATCTACAATTCAATGCAAAACAAATCTCATTCCATAAGTTTGATTTATTTTGATTTAAATTGATTTTATTTGAATTTGTTTGATTTTAAAATGTATAAAAATCAAAATAAATTAAATAAATGAGAGAATAATGCATGAGGGGTCCCATAGGTCATGGACCATGCTAGGATTGAGATTCAATCTTGAAAAGATGCGCCCATGTGGAAAAAAAAATGCAATTTTGAGCATTATTGACTTTGGGCAAATTTCCAAAATAGCCAACTTTGACAATGTATATCTCACTCAATTTTGACCCTAAGAGGATGTTGATGGACTTTTTAGAAAGCTTAGGATGTACCCTAAGAAACCTCTTTGGTTTTATCTCAATTGGATCTTCCATGTTCATGTAAGGAGCTTTGACCCAAAAGGTGTTTTTGTTGACTTTTTGGAATGACCTATAATGTCTGAATTCATATCTTTCCATGAGTGCATTTCTTGAACTTTAGGGATGATTATGAGTTGTATTTAATTGTATTCTCTTCAAAATGATCCTTGGATGAGAAATATCTGATAAAGTATGAAAAAGTTATGGTTGGTCAAAGTTTGGTTGACTTTTTCCTGAGAAACCCTAATTTAGCAACTTTTGAGTTTTGATGAATTAGGAACGTTTCTTGAGGAATCATGATCAACCCGAGATTAAATTATGGATATCACTTCAAAATGTTGGTGTTGACCAAAAATCTTGAAGTTTGACTGTATGTGGGCCACAGTTTACTTTTGACCTAGTACAATTGATTTTCAGGCATTTGAGCAGTTGACTGAGCAAACTTCTTGTGCAAGGCATGAAACTTGACATGGATGATCTTGAGACCATATTAAGACCATGGAGAAGATTTGAGACCTTTTGAGTTTACCCATCTTGATGCAAATGGAAACACTAGTTTGAGGTTCATTGTCTTAGGAGAGCATTTGTCTGATCAATCCTTGGGCATCTTTGGGCAAGTTGAGGAATTCAATGAGTATGTTTTGAGTAAAATGGGAGGGAAAATTTTGGGGTACAACACCTGCAAAACTTTCGATTCATATTTTTTGTTAGATTTAAGAGCTAAATACTTTCCTTGCTTCTGGGGCTCATCTTCTTCTAACTCTATCTCATTACTTCTCAAGGAGCTAACAAGTTCATCGAGAGAGATTTTGTTCAGATCTTTGGCCAATTTAAGAGATGTGACCATGGGTCTCCATTTCTTGGGTAATCTTCGTGTTATCTTCTTTACATGGTCAACATTTGAGTATCCTTTATCCAGAACTTTTAACCCAGCCACCAGAGTTTGAAACCTTAAGAACATTGTTTCAATGGTTTCATCTTCTTCCATTTTGAAGGCTTCATACTTCTGAATGAGCGCAAGAGCTTTGGTTTCTTTGACTTGCGTGTTGCCTTCATGTGTCATTCTCAAGGAGTTAAACATGTGTTTTGTTGATTCTCTGTTTGTGATCTTCTGATACTCTATGTATGAGATAGCACTCAAGAGAATAGTTTTGTCCTTGTGATGATTTATGAAATCTCTCTTTTGATGATCTGACATTATTTTTCTATCAATCTTCTGATCGCTTTCATCATTAGGATGTAAGTACCCATCAGTCATCATGTCCCAGAGATCAGCTTCATGAGCTAGAAAGAAACTTTCAATTATGTCTTTCTAATAATCGAAGTTCTCACCATCAAAAATAGGAGGTTTGTTGTTGATTCTGTCTTTCTCATCATGGTAGTCATTGCTGATTTTCTAACTTGGTCCTACCATAGTGTTTTTCTTACTTAGATCTTTTTCTGACACAGTTAAGTGCTTGTACTCAGAACCAGGCGCTCTGATGCCAATTGAAGAATGGAAAAACATAAGAAGGGGGTTTGAATTGAGGATTTTAAAACTTAAATAAAAGAACACGTTGGTTATCCTGATTCGTTTAAACTCAAACTACTCCATTCCACCCGCCAAGGTGATTTCGCCTCTCTCAACGAGGTCTTAATCCACTAATCAAACTTGATTACACAGCTACTATGACAATCGTCAAAGTGTTCTTGAGTTTAAACCACAATTCGGTTTTCTCAAGGAAATACAATAAAAAATATTTTAGAGAGTGTACAAAAATGTTTTCTAATAAAATAGTATCACAGGTGATGTTTTACACAATTTAGATTTAGGACGTCTGAAGATGATGAAGATGACTTCTTTGCTATGCGTAAAAATCGTAAATGATTTCTCCTTCAAACTTTGTTTAAATAGGCAATACGCATAGGAGCTTTTAGAATGTTGATCAATGATAATTAAAGAGCTTTCCAAAAATAGAGATCCTTGTTCCCTTTCAGCCGTTGATTTTGAAATGGCAATAATTAAATTGTAACGCTTCAGAACATGCTTGCTTCAGAAGATGAAAGTTATTGTTGCTTCTTTCCATAACTTTGTGGAGCAAAAACAGGGAGTCCTGTTTGCAGCGTTAGAACTTATTTGAGAGATGTATAGAATCAGAGTTGAAACAACCATTTAACTCATCTTATGTACTTCTTCCATCAGAACTTCTCTGCAAAACAAAATACAAAGTTAGGGAGCATAATTGTTCTTTGAGTGTTTGTTATCATCAAAACTCTTACAAGGGTTGTAGAATCAAACTATGTTCTAATATATTCATCATGAGATAGAGGTCTACATCAACGACATGATATCCAGATCACAGACTAAAGACGAACATCTTGATCATCTGCATAAATTATTTGAAAGACTAAGGAAGTACAAGCTAAGGTTAAATCCAAACAAGTGCACCTTTAGGGTGAGGTCTGGAAAACTCCTAGGTTTCGTCGTCAGTGGTAAAGGTATTGAAGTTGATCCCGCCAAGATCAAATCCATTCAAGAAATTCCAGTTCCTCATACTGAGAAGGAAGTAAGAGGTTTTTTAGGACGACTGAATTACATTTCCCAATTCATTTCTCATTTTACTGCTACTTGTGAGCCAATCTTCAAGCTGCTGAAGAAAGATCAAGTAGTAAATTGGAACAATGACTGTCAAATAGCCTTTGATAAAATTAAGGAGTACCTACAAAAACCTCCAATTATGATGCCACATGTTGAAGGAAGACCTCTAATCATGTACCTAACTGTGCTAGAGAACTCAATGGGGTGTGTAATGGGGTAACATGACGAGTCTGGTCGAAAAGAGCATGCAATATACTACCTTAGCAAAAAGTTTACCGACCGTGAAACAAGATATTCACAACTCAAGAAAACTTGTTGCGCTTTGGCATGGGCTGCTCGCCGACTAAGACAATATATGTTGACCCATACATATTCAAGAAGCCAGCTCTCTCCAGAAGAATACCCCGGTGGCAAATGGTCTTAATAGAATACGATATTCAGTACACCACTCAGAAAGTGATCAACTGAAGTATATTGGCAGACCATTTGGCTCATCAAGCTGTAGATGACTACCAGTCTATGAATTTTGAGTTCCCAGACGAGAACAGTATACTAGTCACAGATTGCGAAGAACCTGGACCGTATGAAAGACCTGATCCAGGATCCCGATGGACTATGGTTTTCGATGGAGCTTCCAACGCACTTGGCAATGGAATTGGTGCTGTAATTATCTCTCCTTAGAGTTGTCATATGCCCTTCACTGCCAGGTTATGCTTTGATTTTACCAACAACATGGCCAAATACAAAGCGTGCATTATGGATATTAAAGTTGCTATTGACCTAAGAATCAATTTCTTGGATGTATATGGGGACTCATCCCTGGTGATCAATCAGATCAAGGGAGAATGGGATACGAAGCACCCGAATCTCATTCCTTATAAAGAGCATGTGTTAACCTAATCCCGTACTTCGAGGAAATCACCTTTGAGCACATCCCACGAGAAGGGAATCAGTTGGCAGACGCATAGTCTACAATGTAATCCATGTTCAAGGTCAGATGGGACAACGAGGCACCCAAAATTACCATTGAAAGAATGGACGAACTGGCACACTGCTATGAAGTTGACACTGACAGAGTAGAAGAAAAACCCTGGTTTCATGAAGTGGAAAGATACCTTGAGGCTCAAGAGTACCCTGAAGGGGTATTTTTCAATGACTAGAAATTCCTACGGAGGTTCTCAGCTAAGTTCTTCTTGAGAAACAGAATTATGTACAAGCGCAATCATGATTCTACTCTGCTTCATTGTATGGGCAAGAAGGAAATAGAGGAAATTATGGAAGATATGCACGAAGGAATCTTTGGTACTCACTCCAGTGGGCATACTATGGCTAAGAAGATTTTGAGAGCAGGTTACTATTAGTCAACTATGTAAACCGACTGTCACCACCATTCAAGAACCTGTCACAAGTGCCAGATCTATGTTGATAAAGTACACGTGCCTCCAGTACCTATGAATGTCTTGACGGCTCCTTCGCCATTTGTGATGCAGGGCTTTGATATGATTGGAGAGATTAAGCCTACTTCTTCTAACATACATTGCTTTAACCGCATCGCCATTGATTACTTCACAAAGTGGGTTGAAGCAACCTCGTTCGCCTCTGTTACCAAGAATGTGGTCACCCGATTCATTAAACATAACCTTATCTATCAGTATGGTATCCCTGAGAAGATTATCACAAACAATGGTGCTAACCTCAATAACACTATCATCACTGAACTCTGCAACAGTTCAAGATCAAGCACCACAACTCTTCTCCATATCGACCATAGATGAATGGCACAGTGGAAGTCGCCAGCAAGAATATTAAGAAGATTATACAGAAGATGGTTGTAAACTACAAAGACTGGCATGAGATGTTACCGTTTTCTCTTCATGGCTATCGCACTTCAGCATGAACATCAACTGGGGAAACCCCATTCTCTCTGGTTTATGGTATGAAGGTCGTCCTACCTATCGAAGTTTAGATTCCCTCTCTGAGAATTTTGAAAGATGCAGACTTAGACGAAGACGAGTGGATTTAGACTAGGATGGATCATGTGAATTTAATTGAAGAGAAGAAGCTCGTGGCTGTCTGTCACGATCAGATGTATCAGAAGCCTATGATCAAAGCCTTCAATAAGAAAATCAAGCATCAGGTATATCAGGCCGGTGACTTGGTAATAAAGCGCATCATCCTACCGCAAGGTAATCCCAGGGGAAAATGGACTCCCACTTATGAAGGGCCATTTGTGATCAAGGAAATATTTTCTGGCGATGCCATGATACTTATTCTTGCACCCCAAAATTTACCCTATTGATTTCGGAATTTTTTTAGGCCTATATTTCATCATAAACATCATATTGCATTTAATTCATGCATTGTGTAGGGATCAAAGTATCTTGGTTATCAGGTCTCCCCTAAGCTTTGGAAGATTAATTGTATTGACAAGTTTCTCAAGAAGGGCCTTATTATCTAAACCTCTGGATCCTTCAAGCCCAAAGGGAGAATCACATCCTTTGGATTCATCAGTCAAAATTAGGGTTTTGAAGCATCATTATTTTATCATCATTGGAATCAATTTTGTTCAAAAATCCTCTCTTGATGCCCAGAGGAATTAGGGGTTTGAAGCTTGACCAGTTATCTCTTAATGCAGAGTGCAAAATTTGGGTTTGAGTCTTAATCAAGGATTCTTTGGAATTTTGAGTGGAAACTCTTTCCATAGCCTCTATGTGTTTGGAATATCATATATTTGAAGTTTTGACCATCAATTCTGAAGAGGAATGGTTCAATTGAATCAAAGGGGCAAAATAGTCATTTTTACTCAAAGTCAACAAAGTCAAAGTTGACCAAGTGGACTTTTGGTAAACATGAAGCATTTGACATGTATTTTCATGTGGGATGATCATTGATGATTTATTTTGACTAAGTGGACTTTTGGTAAACATGAAGCATTCTAACAAGCATTTGACTAAGTGTTCTTGATTTAGGACTGACTTTACAAGGGCATAACTTTCTCATTTTTCAGGGGATTTTTGTGGTTCTTTTTTCCAATTGAAGAGTGGAAGAAGATCTACAAGGATCCATAGAGGACAAAAAACACACTTCTTACTCAAAATGAAAAGTTATGAGTCTTTGAAGTTTATGGCAAGTTGGGCATTTGTTGAGGCACCTTGGGCGTCTGGCCAGGCAAGGCAAGGCATTTGGCCTAGGCAATTCATCAAAAAGTTGGTAACATGCCTATATCTTTTGGTTCAAGGCATAATTCAAAAATGTGCCTCATGCATTTTGAAGAGGACTATGAAAGCTTTGCATTGAACTTGGAATCAATCAATTTGACTTAAATTCGAAAGAGTTGTGGTTTGAGGAAGTTGGGTGCTGAAACTGGATTCGAGTGGCGCTCTCTGATTGTCTTTAGCTTGGCCCACTCAAGTTGTCTTTGTGGTCTGGTCGAAGCCTCCTTGTGCTCCCTTTGATTTTCCTCAGTGTGGACCATTCGAAGTGTGACTTTGTGGGCTGGTCGAAGCCTCATTTTCTCTCTCTTCGATTTGAACTAATTGAGGTGTCATCCTTGTGAGCTGGTCGAAGCCTCATTCTTCTTTCTTCGTTTGGACATTCAAAGTGTCACCTTATGGGCTGGTCGAAGCTTCCTTTTTCCGTCTTTGTTTTCTCTCAATTTGGACATTCGAATTTATCTTGAAGGCTGGTCAAAGCTTCATTTTTTTCTCTCTTCGATTTGAACTAATTGAAGTGTCATCCTTGTGAGCTGGTTGAAGCTTCATTCTTCTTGCTTCAGTTTAGACCATTCTAAGTGGCTTTGAAGGTTGGTCAAAGCCTCTTGTTTCCTACTTTGGTCTTCTTCAATCTGGACCATTCGAAGTGACTTTGGGCTAGTTGAAGTCTCATTTCTGCTCCCTTTGTTCTCTCTCATTTTGGACCAATCGAATTGTTATATTGAGCAGGCCAGCGCGCGCAGTCTTGGGCAAGTTGGCTTGAGTTGCCCAAGAATCCTAAGCCTCATATCTTGCTCATCCCTCCATCATTTCTTTTGCACCTCAACTTGTTTCGAAGCTTAGAATATGTTCTTTAATTGGCTCAAGGAAAATTTGAGAATGCACGAGCAAATTTTCTATGGCCTCATTTAGAAATCAACTGACTCTTGGTGCACGCGTGGGTCATGCATGTTACAGGTTTTATTTACATCCTTCGATTCTGACCTTTGTTGCACGCGTGGGTTGCAGATTTGGTGCACCCTTCAATTATGTTTGGTTTCAGAGTGATATTGCACATGTTTGGCACGAACCACACACTTCGTTTCTTACTCCTTTTGTCCAAACAATCACACTTTCCTTACCTCCCCACGCTTTCTGCACTTTTGCCAAAATTGGTAACTTTCATCACAAGCAAATCAGTCCCATGTGCAATCCTTTCCACCTCACCCCCTCACGCTTTGTTTGACTCACTCATACAACTCAAACCTCATCAAAACACAACATAAAAAGCCAAGTAAATAAACAAAACGCAAGCATGTGATCTCACTTTTCCATTTGCCTGTTTTGGCCAAATTTCCCCTCACTCTAAACACTCTATATAAACATTACATTCAATCAAAAAGGGGGATAAGGAGGAGAAGAACGAAAGGCTGCATTGGAAGTTCAGATCTGAAGTTACTTTTTTCTCTCAGAAATCCATTTCTTCGATTCTCCAAGTTTGCTTGTGCTTTTTGAGTGATTATTCTTGCATTCTCTTCTCCAAGTGCTAAGGATTGTAGATCGAGGCTTGGTTTGTAGTTGGAGTGAAGGATTCATTAGATTGCTTTTGCCTTGAGGTAGGTTTTTCATGGACTTCGATTCTTATAATTAAGCTTGAATTGATGATGTAAATCGTATGTATTGTGGTTTAGCTGGCCAGACTTTATATCTGATGTATATTTGATGCCTTGTTGAAGCTTGAATCGTGCATTAAAGATCTCTATAACTTGTGTGTTTCAGTATTTTGTGTTGTTTTCTCATGCTTATTTCTCTCCGATCTTGGATCTATATGAAAATTTGTATAGCTTGTTAATTCAGCTTTAATTTGCGCTTGATTTGGTGAAAAACGATTGAGAAATGAGTATGTAGTGATAATCTGAACATTGAGCCCTAGCTTTAGCATTTCAAATGTTCCAGGATAAGGATGGAGGTTGAAGATGATGTGGTGGCGTAATTCCATTGGTCCTTTTGAATTTTGAATTATTTGAATCTTGTTTTATAACTTGATCTTCCCTGATTTTATTTCTTGATCAAAACTTGATTAAAAATTCTGAAAAAATTCATGAAACCTAAAAATATATTTCCGACCTTCTGCATTTTTTCCAGAATTTTTGTAAATGTTTTGATTGGTTTTAAAATTTGTGTGATCAATTAATTGTTTGTTTGACATTTGAATTTTATTTTGATATTTCTCTTGATCCAAAAAAATCCACAAAAAATCATAGAAGCTTATTTTTAAATGTAATATTTGAATATAATTTTGGTTGAATATTTTTCTGACTTTTGATTTGAATTTTGTTTTAAAATGTGAAGATTTGCTTAATTGTTTAATGGTTTAAATTTTGATTTTATTTCTGACTTTTCCTTAATACAAAAAATATGGAAAAATAGGTTTTCTGATCTATGGAGTTTTATTTATTTGTGTATAATTTTAGTTTGAATTATTTAGAATTGGAGCTTGATTAATCAATAATTAAGTTTATTTTCTAAATAATTAGGGTTTTGATAATCCCCTTGTTTGATTTGATTCTAAACAACAATTTGCCTTAAGTTTCAATTGAAGTCAGCTCTTGTTTGAAGTTCATAGATGCATTGAGGATCTCAAAAATATTTTTCTTGAATTAATAGACGAGGTTTGGTATTTTCCATTGATTTATTTTTAAAAACATGTCTAGATTGGTGGTTTTACCAACTAGTTTTGATGTTTGAAGCTTATTTGATCCTTTCCTCAACCATCAATGAACTTGAGACTTACATTATGACTTCTATACATCTTAAAGATACTGAGAAAAATTTTGTTTGAATTATGGAAGTCTATTTCTATTTTTCATGAATTTTCAAAGTGAAAGTGCCCAAGGGATGTTGCATATATTGTTGCAATTTGTTTGATGGCCAATGAACTTGTGTCAGGCCTATAATTTGGAATGCAATGATCATGTTGCTTCTGTTTCCTCACACCAATTCAAATCAATCCTTTTGATTTCCCATAATTGGTTGATGACCCCTTTTAATTCATGCCTCCTAAGTAGTGTTCTCTTCTTATTTTTGCTTTAAACTTTAAAACTTTTGGCTTTAGTTTGAGGTCATTAAATGACCAATGATAATATGTTGAGGAATGATACATGAAGGATAGTCTCATAAATACTTGATATCACTTGACCTTTAATGCTTGAACCAATTTCATTCATATATGAATTTGATGTTCCTTTCTCCTTTCCTTTTAAATCCTTGAGGTATATTGAATGCACTTGTGCAACATGATTTAGAATCAACATTTTAAACTCTTGATCATATCCTCATAGCATGTTAGAAGCTTGATTTCAAGTCTTTGAATGGTTTAAGTTTTTCTAACTTTATCTTTGTTTGAATTATTTTCCTTGTCAACTTGTGATCCAAACTTTGTGATACACTTTGTTGTACCTTTTTTTTATCATGCTTGTGAACCTTAATTGAAATGGATAAGTATGAATGTGAAGGGTTTAATACTGACTTAAAAAGCCTTTGATTATATTCTTCTCTTGCTCCTTTGATCCTTGATTGATATTTACTTGTCAATTCAACATAGTGACAGGAAAGGAGCCACAGTTCTTTAGTTTTGACCTAGTTGTTGTTTGAGTTCGCTTGATGCTTCTTACATCTACTGCTTTTGATGTTTTCCATCATGTTTATTTTACACTCTCATGATTATATCATCATCCATCCTTTATCGGTTCATCATTTCTCTTTAGAATCACTAATTTGACTGTTGAATGTGCAAGGTACTCTGAGGAAAGTTTTTCCATTTAGAGTTGGTACTATAGTGTTCCACTTTATTTGTGGAACACAATTGATTGTGTTTGCATCATTCTTGTGCTTTGTATATTTGTCATTATTTTGTAGGATATATATATATATATATATATATATATATATATATATATATATATATATATATATATATATATATATATATATATATATATATATATATATATATATATATATATATATATATATATATATATATATATATATATATGTGTGTGTGTGTGTGTGTGTGTGTGTGTGTGTGTGTGTGTGTGTGTGTGTGTGTGTGTGTGTGTGTGTGTGTGTGTGATTGTGACTGCTATAGTCCTGCTCTTGGGGCCTCAGTGCATATATTTGATGGCGTGATTTCTGACTTAACTTGTTTACTGATTCTAACTTGCTTGAAGTTCTCTGGGTTTCTTTTTCTTGCTCATTTGCTACGGATAATTATCCGTTTGGTATTGCACTATTTCCCTTTTACTGTTTTCACTCCTTATTGCTTTCTATTGCATGATGGGACCTCCGTTGTTGATATATGTCAGGAGTCCCTCTGATTTATTTAAAGACCTATTTAAGGAAATTTTGCATATGTACCTTGCTTACTACTCATGTTTAAACACCTGTTTGTTTACTTGTTTGGTTTTTACCATGCTCCCTTAGGATTGCTCGTGTAGGGTTAGTCCTCGAGCTAGACCTTAGGATAGGAATCCATGTATGCTAACATAGGGTAGAAACTTCCCTCTTTCATCCTCCACCTTAGGATCAATCATTGTATGATAACATTAGGGGTAGTGATAGGCTAGTTTCCCTTAGTTGTTTTTTCCTTTCTTTGCATATTACATCTTAAGACTAAAACTTCTTCTTGGAAAATCATAAAATATCTCTAATAAACTTAAACCCTTCTTCAAGGTAAAAAATACAAACCAATCTTATTTTTTTGTGAACCTCTTGGCCCTGTCATCTGGTTTATTGATGTTTCTCCATCTTTGCCATGTTATTTTTTTATGTTTGTAGTCGATGTTTCTCCATCGCACATGTCTATCATCCTACTTTGATTCTCGATATCAGTGTTAGGTGTGATGTTTTTTCATCTGGTTTATGGATGTTTCACCATCTTTGCCGTGTTATTTTGTTATGTTTGTAGCCGATGTTTCGCCATCACACATGTTTGTCATCCTACTCTGATTCTCGATATCATTGTTAGGTGTGATGTTTTGTCATATGGTTTATGGATGTTTCACCATATTTTCCATGTTATTTTGTTATGTTTGTAGCCGTTGTTTTACCATCGCACATGTTTGTTATCCTACTTTGATTCTCAATATCATTGTTAGGTGTGATGTTTTATCATCTGGTTTATTGATGTTTTGTCATCTTTGCCATGTAATCTTTCCATCTTTTAGCCGATGTTTTGCCATCACATATTTTTTTTGTCGATGTTTCGCCATCGCATATTCTTTTGTCGATGTTTCGCCATCGCATATTCTTTTAGCCGGTGTTTCTACATCGTTCATGTTTGTTATCTTACTTTGATCCTCAATATCATTGTTAAGTGTGATGTTTTGTCCTCTGGTTTATTGATGTTTTACTATCTTTTCCATGTTATCTTCCTATCTCTTAGCCGATGTTTCGCCATCATATATTCTTTTAGCCGATGTTTCTCCATCGTACATGTTTGTTCTCCTACTTTGACTTTCAATATCATTGTTAGGTGTAATGTTTCAACGTCTTTTTGCCATTATGCTGGCATTTTACCACCTTATCTGAGTTTGTGTTGCCATGCGATGTGTTGTCATCTCTTTTTGCAATTTTATCATCATTGTTGACATTTTTGTTGTTCTATCTGATGTTTTTCCATCTTGATTGTTGCTTTTGTCTTAACTAAAAAACACAAACCAACCAAAATATATGAGTCGAACTACGGCTGCTCTGATTCCTTAAAAGGGATACGTAGGCATTGGGATAGGGCCCAAGCGAGTACAACTTTTATTTTCCCTACATTCTTTTCTCCTTTCTTTTACATGCATTCCATGTACACCTTAGATATATATTTTTATGCACCCATTAGATTAGACAACAAGAGTGAATACCATAGAGTACTACGAGCGTGTGGGGTGCTAATACCTTCCCCTCGCGTAACAGACTCCCTTACCCGATATCTCGATCGCAAGACCGTGATTTCACCCTCTTCAGGTTTTCTCAATGTTTACCTTTCCCCTTTCGGCGAGATAAAAGACGTTCGGTGGAGACTTCATTGATATTTCATATATCGGATGATGGTTCGGCCGGTAGTTTCAGCTGGCGACTTCACTGGGGAAAGATTGACCTATTGCTGGTCCATCCAGGAGTCGATCCTAGCTCTTGTTTGTTTATTTCTTTGGGTGTTTATTTGTTTCTAGTTTTGTATATACTTTTTGCATATGTTTGTGCATGCATTTTACCGCTTTCCATATATTTGGTTATCTATTGTGCTGGCTCTACCATCATGTTGGGTGGGTGTTACAAGAGGTTAAAGGCCATATACCCAGGCCAAGTGACAACCATAGGAACCTTAGGAATAGAGTGGAACATGAACGGCTAGTCGACTTTGGTTTGCTAGTGCGATCATGTCGTCCATGCTCAGATGAGAGCACAAATGGGGTGCTATCGTTTAACATAGGTGTTTCGACGATAGTGGCTTTAGGCGTACCCATGATTCTGAGTTACCCTTGCCTTACCCTGACCTAGTTTACACCTTTGATCTGGGAGGGAATTTTGATTCTTAAAGGTACCGTTGGTGACTCTTTTCTGTTGGTGACTGAGTTTCTTAAAAAGGAATGACTGGTTATTTTATAACATTCTGGGTCTTGGTTTCCCAACATATTTAGAATACACAATAGATACCTTGATTCCTGTGTGTTTGCATCACCTCATGGCATATCTATTTTCTAAAAAAATGCAAGAAAAAGTATGTATGTATAATTCACATATGCATGTTATTTCCAGGGTACTTAAATGTTGTCATCAGGATGAATAACAAAATGAGCACAGGAGCAGAAACTCTTAGGAAGAAGGCTATCTACCAGTTTGTGTTTTATGGGGGTTGATTGAGAGAGTTGGGAGCCCTTGTGAATGGTCCGAATGAAAGCATCTTCAGTAAACGGTATGGGAACTTGTTGCCACTAGTAAATGCTTTTTATTAGGAATGGGCGTTAGGGGTGCTTCTTCAGTTCTACGATCCACAACTACGTTGTTTTACTTTCCAAGATTACCAGCTAGCACCAACTCTTGAAGAATATGCATATATTCTTGATATAAAGGTCACATATAGTATTCCTTTTACTCAAGTACCTGAAACTCCCAATTACATGGCAATCACCAAAGCTATTTATTTGACCGTTAGCAAAGTGGAAGGCTATTGGATCAAGAAATGTGACATGCAGGGTATTTCTCCGGATTATCTAAAAAACAAAGCTAAGGGATTTGCAGAAGAAGGAAAGTGGATGGTATTCAATGCATTACTGGCTGTGTTAATTTATGGTTTAGTTCTCTTACCTATGGCAGAAAGGTTGGTGGATTTGGCAGCAATTTGTGCCTTTATGAATGATAACCCGATACCGATATTGTTAGCTGATACTTACTATACTATCCACTCTCAGTATTGTAAGAGAGGGGACGTGGTATGCGGTACGACTTTACTTTACAAGTGGTTCATGATGCACTTACCTACCAAAGGACCGCTTGTCGGCACTGGTGAGAGATCTCTTTGGGCCCCACGGATCATGGGACTCACTTCTTACGGCATTGTTTCGCACAACATGGGAGTTCTGAAGGAGTTCATTACGAGTTATGGTGAGTTTCCTAACGTTCCACTCATCGGAACCAAAGGTTGCATCAACTATAATCCCATCTTGGTACGGCGTCAATTTGGATTCGTAATGACAAATGGACCTACTGAGCGGGAAGTTAAGGAAATCGTTTATTTCGGCAAAGGAGGAGACGCTACTATGCTTGAAAGAGTGAAGGTCGCCGGGAAACACATTCATTGAAAGGGAAAGATTTCTTTTGATAGAAGTGGAGGTGTGGCTCTTGACGCTTACTCAAAATGGATTCCAAGTCGGGTAAAGGTGTTGTTGTTGCCTTATAAGAGGGAAGAACCATTGTACCCGCAACCTGTGTTTGATCTAGAGAATGATCATCTTTCTCATGGCAGGATGTCTTCTAAGCAATCCGCACCAGAAGAATCCGAAGTTGTACCAATGGCGTGCCTCAAAAATGCCAAAACTGAGAATATTAAGCTACAAGATGATCTGGAAGATAAAAATATTGAGCTTTCCTTTGCTTTACAAGAAAAGAAAAGACTATGGAGGGAGAATCAGGAGAAATATCATCTACTAGAGGGTCACGGATCACGTGAAAAGTCAAAGAGGTGAAGGATTGAGAATTCCAATTTAACCAGTCTTCGGGATAATGCATTTTTGAAAAAGAGTCTCCAAGTAGCAGAAGCAAAGTTAAGAGCATGTCATGGCGAAAAGGTTAAGGAATTATAAAGGAAACTTACTGAAGTCAGAATGCAAGATCAGAAGCGTGAAGAGCAGATGGCTCGTTTGATTGAAGAAAATGCTAAGCTCGGAAATCAGATAGAAGAATTGGAGAGTGCACATATACCTATTTCTTTGCTAGAATGCAAAAAATGTGATCATTTCTTGGAGCAATGTCAGTACTTAGAAGAACAATTATTCCAAAAGAATGTGGTGATTAAAAGGCTTGTTGAAGAGTGGGACTACCCAAGGACAAGACAACTATTCCAAGAGACTAAGGAGTGGAACGAGGAGCATTTCCAGGAGGAAGGACCTTTATTTCATGTCGGGATGGGGGACCTACCTCTTTAATTTTTATCATTTCTTTGTTTTTGTTAAAGTGATCACCACCAGTCTTGTTAGATGGGATCTTTTTATCTTGTACAAATTCTGTGGATTTTGAGAATTGGTGTTTTGATGTTTTTGTAAATAAAGAAGTTTGTTTTTGCATTTGTATCTTTATTTTGTCATTTGACTTTTATCGTGCTCGGTTGTTATTCATAATGGTTGACAAAGCTTGTAAATGCTTGGAAATAACACAAACATATCATGCATATCATACATCTCATACATTACAGGTCATCTCGGGATATTTTTCTCATCTTAATTCTGCTTTTCTTATCCAGAATTCAAGACGACTACTCATCGGTATTCCACCAGAAATAATTTTCCAAGATAGATGAAACAAGTTCAAGTTGAACTCGCTGAAATGAGGGCCCGGATGGCTACTAAGATGACCCAATTTATGGAAGTCATCACTAATGTGAATCGTCGACATGAAGAATTGGATGACATTGTAAACAATCAACGCCGTTATCTAGTGGATGATGGGAATTAAGGGCTCTATCAAGACATTTCTGTTGGACTGGGAGATGTACAAGACCAGCTCTCCGGGAATTTTCCCAGGTCACCTGGAAATCCCTTCCTGCGCAACATGGGGCAATTTCTCCCGTCCCCGGGACCTCGTCTTATGGGGAACCGAAGAGATAATATGGGTGGTGTAAGAAATTGTCAAGAGCATGACTATGAGTTTGATCAGGATGAAGATCAGTTCTCTGTACGGCGTTCTAATCCAGAATTTCAGGTTGAGGATAGAAGGTATCAGTTGTTGGAAGAACGTTTGAAGGCTGTGGAAGGGCAAGGAGTCCTTGGTATGGATGCTAATGATTTTTAGCTAGTATGTGGGGTGAAGGTTCTTCCAAAGTTCAAACCACCGGTCTTTGAAAATTACAATGGTTCGTCATGTCCCGTTACTCATGCAACTTCTTATTTCCGGAAGATGTCGGTGCATACTGATGATCAGGGGCTCTTGGTTCATTTCTTCCAGGATAGCCTATCTGGGGTATCCCTGGAGTGGTACATGAAGTTAGAGAAAACTCATATTCAATGTTGTAATGATCTTGCTCGTGCTTTTGTCAAACACTATCAGTATAATATAGATATGGCACCTAATTGCACTCAGTTATAAAATTTTCTCCAAGGGCCGAAAGAATCTGTCAAAGAATACACTCAGAAGTGGCGTGAGTTGGATGCAAGGGCCTAACCTCCACTTATGGAACGAGAACCCATTGATATGTTTATGAGTACCCTGCAAGGGCCGTTTTATGATCACATGATAGGAAGTGCTTCAGTAGGATTTGCAGATTTGGTTATGGCTGGTGAAAGAATTGAGGTATGTTTGAAATTAGGGAAGATTCAAATCAGTGGTTCATCAGGGGGTGGTAAGAATCCATTCAATACTTACCCCAAGAAAAGGGAAGGTGACAAAAGTGTAGTTTACTCTCATAGAGGAAGAGGAGAGTACCGTCAACACCAACAAATCAATAGTGTCTCTATTCCTGTTAATGCTCCTCCACAACAGAGATAAAATCTGGTTCCCCAACAACAAAGATAGCAAGATGCTCCCCGTCATTATAATAATCAACAACAAAGACAGTTGAGAAAATTCGACGCCTTACCAGTATCTCCTACTGAAGCACTCCACCATTTTCTCGATTTGAAGTTGATTAGCTTGAGAAATATGCCACCACCCCTTGGAAGACTTCCTTCTAACTATGATGCTAACGTAAGATGTGAATTCCATTTTGGCGGAATTGGTTATTCAACAGACAATTGTTTTGCGTTGAAGTACAAAATACAAGACTTGTTGGATGCCAAGGCAATTAAGTTTACTTCAGTAACTAGTCCGGATGTTACCCAAAACCCAATGCCTAGACATGGAGGGGTTGTTGTTAATATGATTGATGATAATGGAGAAATGTTGAATTTAGTTATGAATGTGGAACAAGTAACTACTCCGTTATGGTATGTTAAGAGGTATGTTCTTAACAATTCTATTTTCCCGGGCTATGCTTCAGACTATGCCAAGTGTAGAGAGAAACCAAAGGGCTATGATGATTTGAAAGCTGGCATCCAGTTCATGATGAATGAAGGTTCCCTACAGTTCGATAGAAGACCAAGATACCGAAAGGCTACCGAAGATGATGTTGCTGTGGTATCTATTCCTTACACCCCTGCGTGTATTCCTACTCCATCTAGGGCACCTCCTTTGATGATTATAGTACTTGGACCCATGCTGTATACCAGTGAGAACGCCATCCCATGGCATTATGGTGCTGATATTTATTACCACAGGGTGAGGCAAGAGGTAAATCCTCGTCCTTTTAAGGAAGAAATTACTGAAGATAGCAAAAGGGATATTCATAATTTCTCCGGTGAAAGTCGGATAACTAGAAGCGGAGGAGTGTTTGGTCCCTCTATCGTACAAGATGCAGAATATGCTTCTACAATAGAAAAAGGAAAACAACAAGTGATGATTGGTAATCCAAGGGTTATGCCAACCAATGTGACTCAACCAATTCTGGTACCAGAAACTTCTTCAGTTCTCGATGAAGTTGAGGAGTTTATGCGAATTATCAGGAAAAGCGATTATAGCATAATTGATCAGTTAAGCCATACCCCTTATAAGATGTCGATATTATCCTTGTTGATCTATTCAGAACCTCATAGAAATTTTTTGATGAAGTTGTCGAAGAATGCATTCGTACCGCATGAGATAACAGTCAATCAGTTCAAGAATATTTGTGTTAACATATCTGCTGGGAACGGTCTGGGCTTCACAGATTTTGATCTTCCTCTAGAAGGGCGAGACCATAACAAAGCTTTACATATTTTTATGGAGTGCAGGGGCACTACTCTATCCCGAGTTTTGGTGGATACAGGGTCGTGTTTGAACGTACTACCCAAGTCAGTATTGATGAAAATTTATTATTCCAGACTGGAGTTACGTCCTAGCGACTTGATGGTAAAAGCTTTTGATGGGTCTCGAAGAGCAGTATTTAGGGAGATGGAATTACCTATCAAGGTGGGTCCTCGCACTTTCAATGCTACTTTCTTTGTGATGGGCATACAACCAGGGTATTGTTGTTTGTTGGGGCGGCCGTGGATTCACAAGGCAGGGGCATTCACCTCTACTCCTCACCAGAAGCTAAAGTATCCTACAGATGGAAAAGTGATCATTATATAAGGCGAGGAAGAGTATATTGTGAGTCATTTGACATCATTTCGCTATGTTGAGGTGGAAGGTGAAATACATGAGAGTCCTTTTCAAGTGTTTGAGACAGTCCATGCGGTTAATTTTCCTCCTCCAGAACAAGAAAAGTAGCCTGAAACTGTTATGTCTTCTCTCAGGGATGCTAAAGCGGTTGTAGAGAACGGAAGCCCTGAAGGTTGGTTTCATCTCGGGTCAGCAAAGTGCAACTTCCAGAGCTTCTGGTTTATCTACTCCTATGAAATTCTCCCGTCCTAGTGCTACTCAAGAAGGATGCACCAATGTAGTTGGTGATGATAGGGTTGATGGATACAATATTGAAGATTGGATCCGTCCAAGCATTCTAGGCCAAGCACTCAACAACTGGACTTCTGTAGACGTTATCCAAGTTTCAAGCGCTGAGGAGTAACTTTGTTGTTTTCTTTTGTTATCATGACATAATTCTTGCGCTCTGCCCAAGGCGTAGTGAACCATTTTTGTAGGGCTACCATGTTTATTTTCAAAAAGTTTGTCATGAATAAAGGACGTTTTTGCATTCAAAAATTTTGTTTCATTCTTTTCTTTTTTATTTCTCTTTAAATGGAAATGTTTCCCTTTTCACACACCATCACTAAAACACCAAAATATCATTTATGCATATGCACTTCCACCACGGATTATATTGATAACGACTCTGCTATCACCCACTATGACTTTGACAATCCGATTTATAAAGCCGAGGAGGAGGCATATGAGGATTGAGATCTTCCCGACGAATTAGTAAGGTTGTTAAAAAAAGAAGAAAAGGTTATCCAACCGAACCAAGAATCAATTTAGGTGGTGAACATTAGCACAAAAGAGGTAAAAAGAGAGGTCAAGATAGAGGCAGATCTCGAGGAAAGTATGAAAGTCAAATTGATTGAGATACTTCGTGAATATTCTAATATCTTCGCTTGGTCTTATGAAGACATGCTAGGTTTTGATACAGATATTGTGGTGCATCTACTACCGCTCAAAGAAGGTTGCTCCCCTGTCAAGCAAAAGCTCCGAAGAACTCATCATAAGATGTCCAAGAAGATTAAAGAAGAAGTTCAGAAACAGTTTGATGTGAATTTCTTAAAATTCATCAATTATCCTCCATGGATCGCAAATGTTGTGCATGTGCCCAAGAAAGACGGCAAGTCAGGATGTGCATGGATTATAGGGATTTGAACAGAGCCAGCCCTAAGGATGACTTTCCTCTCCCTCATATTGATGTGTTGGTCGATAATACTACTCATTCTAAAGTGTTTTCCTTCATGGACTATTTTTCGGGTTATAATCAAATTAAGATGGCTCCGGAGGATATGGAGAAGATAACGTTAATCACACCTTGGGGAACCTTTTGCTATAAGGTGATGCCGTTTGGATAGAAAAAATGTTGGAGCAACATATCAGCGTGCCATGGTTACTTTCTTTCATGATATGATTCACAAGGAGATTGATTTATATGTGGATGATATGATTGTTAAGTCTGACACATAAGAGGATCATCTGGTTCATCTGGAGAAGTTATTTGAGACACTGAGGCAATTCCTGTTGAGGCTGAATCCAAATAAATGCACCTTCAGGGTGAGGTCCGGCAAATTGTTAGGATTTATTGTAAGTGAAAAAGGCATTGAGGTTGACCGTGCTAAAGTGAAGGCGATACAAGAAATGACCGAACCAAAAACAGAAAAGGAAGTTCGTGGTTTCTTGGAGAGGCTAAACTATATTTCCCATTTTATTTCTCATCTTATGGCCACGTGTGAACCTTTATTCAGATTGTTAAAGAAAAATCAGACGGTAAGGTGGAATGAAGATTGTCAGAAGGCATTTGACAAAATAAAGGAGTATTTGAAAGAACCCATGATACTCATTCCGCTGGTGGAAGGAAAGCCATTATTCATGTATTCAACTGTGTTGGAAAACTCTATGGGTTGTGTCCTCGGTCAGCATGACGAGACAGGGAATAAAGAACAAGCCATTTATTACTTGAGTAAGAAGTTTATAGAGTGCAAGTCAAGGTACTCATTGCTGGAAAAGACTTGTTGTGCACTTGCTTGGGCTGCCAGACGCTTGAGACAATACATGTTAGCTCACACCACCTACATGATATCCAAAATGGATCCAATCAAATACATTTTTGAGAAGCTGACACTTACAGGCAGGGTAGCCCGTTGGTAAATGATACTCACTAAATATGATATCCAGTATAATATGCAAAAGGCGACCAAAGGTAGTATATTGGTTGATCATCTTACTCATCAGCCCATGGACGATTATGAACCGATGACATTTATGGAATTGAAGCAGCAATCGAACTGCGGATCAAATATTTGAAAGCTTACGGGGATTCCAATCTTGTTATCATCCAAATTAATGGAGATTGGGAGACTCGTCATCAGAACCTGATAACCTATCGTGAGCATGTTATGAGGTTGATCCCGTACTTCTAAGAGATCACATTTGAACATATATATAGAGAAGAAAACAATTTAGTTGATGCACTGGAAACTTTGTCTTCCATTTTCAAAGTTAAGTGGGCTAACAAAGCACATTCTGAATATGTGAAAAACACAAGAAGGGGGGGTTGAATTGAAAACTTAGATCTAAAACAGCTTAATGACACAGTATTTTTATCTTGGTTCGTTTGATCTCAAACTACTCCAGTCCACCCGTCAAGGTGATTTCGCCTCTCTCCAACGAGGTCTTAATCCACTAATCTCAACAAGATTACAAAGCTACTTTAACAACTGTTAAAGTCTTCTTGAGTACAACCTCAATCCGGTTAATCTCAAGGAAATCTTTTACAATATGATTAAAACAAAATGTGTTGTTGTTTTCTAACAAAAACAGTTTATCACAACTATGATAAATTACCCAGGTTTAGCTTAGAATAGAGAATGAATTTTCTAGAGCTTGAGTATGCGTGGTTGGTGATCTTATAAAATTGTTGTGTGTACATACGTGCTTCTTTTTTGCAAGCTGACTTGTTTATATATTCAATGTAATGAAGTTGTCCATAAAGCAAGTTTAATGTTATTAACACTCTTTCCTTTTGGAGAAGATCTTTTCTAAAGAAATCCGTTAGAATTAATTATGTCTTGAATGTTCAGTAACACTTCAGAGTCTTTTCCCTTAACTGCTGATGACGCTTCAGAATATTGATGACTTGGTTGATATGTCTTTGTTCAGAATCAGAGTTTATTGTAATTAAGCGCAGGTTCTGGTCACCAATCTTCAGCGTATAATCTGATAGCTTCAGCGTGTAATACTTTATGGCTTATCTTTTGATGCTGATCAGATCAGAACTTCTGCATACATAAAACATATTTTTAAGGAGCATATTTGTTCTTTGTATTTATTTATTCTATGTATTTGTTATCATCAAAACTCTAACCAAGGGTTGTAGAATCAAACTATTTTCTAATAATCTCCCCCTTTTTGATGATGACAAAAACCAGATTTTTCAATTAAAAAAATAAAGAATAAAAGGTTTAGAATAGAGAAGAAAAACTCCCCCTGAGTTGATTACTTCCCTTAAGTTCCTTGAGTCTTTGAGCTTCAAAGTTTAACTGCGTCTTTTATCAGAGTTTTGTACCTGTTCAAGCTTTTGAAAAGATAGAGGTTAAGTATTTCAGAATGTTTGAGACTTTTTTCTTAGTAAACCGTTATTGAAAACAACTTACTTTCTCCCCCTTTTTGTCAGTTATCAAAAAGACAATATAATCAGAGCTAAAAGGTTGATTTATATTAAAAATCAAGCAGCAATGATAAGTAGTTCAGAACAGAAGCAATGTAAAACAAATGTTACAGATAAACAGATTGAAAACAGAAGAGAATATAAGAGGGAGGAGGAAGGTGTGTGAACAAAGCTTCCAGCAAGCCCTTGATATGGGTATTAGTTTCCTCTTGTTTGCTCAAAAATGCTCTTGATTTCTTTGTTTGTATCCTCCTGCTTATCCAACCTTTCCTGGATAATAGCATTTGCTCTCTTTAATTCTTCCAGAGTTTGCCTGTCATAGGAAGGAGCTGGAGATTCTTCAGTATCGGGACGCTTCTCAGAGCATTCTGCAACTTGATCACTTTGAACCATTTCCTCTGCTGAGATCATCTCATCTGGAGCAGCAGTCAGAGTGAGACCTTCTGATTCTGGTTGAACTTCATCTGAGGGACGATGTTCTGACCAGGGAGCATTATCCAGAGGGAGAATCTCCTCCTTGAGCAGATGGCTCAGAACTTGGTCTTCAAAAACCTTTAGCATATCACTGAAATTATGTTGAACCTGTTCATAGCTCTGTTCTTTTAGCTTCAATGTTTCATAACTTAGCCAGTTTCTGAAACTTGTCCAAATATAATCAGAAGCAGCACGATTAGTCATCTCTAGACTAGCTTTCTTCAAGGTGGTTATCCATTTCTGCATTCCTGTTTCAAACATCAACAGACTAGTACCAACATCTGGTGTGGTTTCAGTTGGTTTTAGTTTTGGAATGGCAGTTTTGGTTTTGTGAGATATAGCAGCTAAACGTTCCAGTACAGTTGGATCAATGACAAGTCTTACGTTTTCATCTGGATTGCTCTTAGGTGAAGGAGAGGGAGAGTCGGGTATGATGATTGGACTAGTTGGGGAATTTGGTGGTGTGGATTCTAGAGAAGAAGGAATTTGTGGAATGTCCAGGATGGTGAGAGGCATGTGGATGGCAAGTGGTTCAGTGACTCTTGGGATAGGGATTGTATCTGAATCTGAAGTAGGTTCTTCAGATTGGTTGGTTGAACTATTATGAGGTTCTGGTTCAAAGTTCTCAGATGGTTGGTTCTCAGAAGTTTGAGCTTCTGGTTGTGATTGTTCAGGTTGAGGAGATGGTGGATGAGGAATATCTAGTTGTGGAACATCTGTTGTAGTTTCGGAGTTTGGATTATCAGGGATTAGAGGATTTGGATTTTGTGGTGTGGGAGCTGAAATGTATTGGTTAAAAGAGCAATATCTGACAGAACTTTGGCATGTTCTGGTTGAGTTGGTTCAAGATTTGGATTGATAGGAAGGGAGTGAGTTTCTCTTAGACTTAGAGTTTCTGATGGATCAAACCCTATGTCAAAGTCATCAAAAGTTTGTTGGGTTGGAATTTCTGATTGGGTAGTTAAGGGTTCAGATGTTGATATATTTATTGATTCTAAAACAGTAACAAAAGAAGGATTACCTTTCTTTTTAGCAGCTTTTGGAGTCCTTTGGGATGATCCTTCTGCTGCTGCCTTTCTTTTCTTGGTCTTCTTCAAAACAACTTCTGGAGCCGCCTGATGCAAGTCCTGAATATTTATTCCTGGTGCAGTGCCATCTGCCTTACACGCATCCATATATCTGACAATTATCTTAGGCTTGGAGTCAATCTCAGAGAAAAGAGGAAAATCATCCAGAGGAATTCTTCTAGAAGTGATGGTTGCAAAAGAAGTAACGCTGGGTTCCTTCTTGATGTTCTCAATAATTTTCATCTTTTTCAGATTCTTTGCATTCAGAGGCTTCCCAGCAGTTGCTTCTAGTGAACTAATTTCCTGTGCTTCAGTTAGATGCTCTATCAGCCTATTCTCTATCAGA
The DNA here is from genome assembly GCA_948472305.1 of Vicia faba. NCBI lineage: Eukaryota > Viridiplantae > Streptophyta > Magnoliopsida > Fabales > Fabaceae > Vicia > Vicia faba. The sequence goes on from OX451736.1 coordinate 362,855,797, forward strand.
ATATCTGATATGAGTCTTCCTAGGGGGTATCCAGTCCCTTTTGGTACGCTCATCCTCTCTTGTTTCTTTTACACTGGTCCTCAGATGATTAAATAGCAAGTGAGGGAGATTTACCTTAGTCTTCTTGGAGATAAAGTAGATCAGAAACTGCTGATCAATGTTTATGTAATCAGGAGAGCTGGTTGGCTTCCTATGGTTGATGCATCCCAGAATTATCTTAGCTCAGATTCTGTGATGATCCTTCATATCCCTAATCTTGTTGGAGGGTAGACCCAGAGTGAATATTTCCCTTGCAATTGAAGCAACATCAGAACATCTTTCAGCCATGTCTATACACCTGACACCTCCACCATTGTAACCTATAAGTCTTGAAATTAGGTCTTCATTAATGACAATCTTCTTCCCCATGACATACGAGGTAACTTGATGGTTTGAGGAGGAAGCATGAATCCAGAATTCTTTGACTAGAATTGGAAACGTTGGCCCTAGAAGACGGTCAAAATATTTGTTCCATCCTTGAGCATTGACCTCTTCAGAGAGATTGAAACCATTTTCTTGAAGACTTTCAAAATCAACAATCAGTTCTGAAAGAACTTCCAGGTTGTCAATAGGCGTGAGTAGAGTTCTGTATGGTTCTTCGTACTGTTCCATAGAATCAGTTCCCTGAGTACTAGTGTTTTGGAAGCTTGAAGAAGCCAGGTTCACACAAGAAATTTAAGAAAGATGAAAGGGTTTTTGAAAGTACGAACTGAAAGCAATTTGAAGGTATTGAGAGAGTAAAAGTGAAAGAATGCAAAGAGTGAAACTTGAGTTTAAATAGATTTTTAAAAGCATAAACTGTAAGAGAGAGAAACAATTAGTCATGATTATAAGCATTAATGACAAATGATTTTAGGGGATTCAGAAAGATATTGGAATGGTTACCCATGATGTGTGTCTCAATGCACCCAATCAGCGCTTTTAACCTTTCAGAAAAGTGAACGCGTGTTCAGCCTCAGAAGGTAGCTGATGAATGGATGACAACTGTTTGCTTACGTGAACAGCACACTTCTATCCTTGAAATGAAACGCTCATATCTTCATGGATAGATTCTGATACAATATGTACTTCTAAAATTCTGAAGGCGGGTTGATCAGTAGTTCACAGAAAATAACTAAAATTCTGAAGGTTAAGATATGTAAATAAAACAATTTATTCTGGGCAAAGCTTCATGCTGAGATGTTTCAAAATGAAGTTAAACCTATCTTCATAAAGAGGTTTTGTAAAGACATCAGCCCATTGATGGTCTGTGTCAATGAGTTTTAAGTTAAGAATCCCTTTTTGAATATAATCCCTAATAAAATGATGTTTTATTTCTATATGTTTAGCCCTAGAATGCAAAATAGGATTTTTACTGAGACAAATAGCAGAAGTATTGTCACAGAGGATAGGGATGTTACTCTCAAATATATTGAAGTCCTCAAGTTGACTTTTCATCTAGAGCATTTGTGTACTACATCCAGCTGCTGCTATGTATTCAGCTTCTGCTATAGAAAGTGCTATTGTGGATTGTCTTTTGCTGGACCATGAGATCATATTTTCTCCTAGAAACTGGAAGCTTCTAGAAGTGCTTTTACGTTCTACTCTGTCTCCAGCAAAGTCAGCATCACAGTATCCTACTAAGCTGTAATCACTTGACTTTCTATAAAACAAACCCAGATTAGCAGTACCTTTCAGATGCTTGAAAATTCGCTTAACTACTGTTAAGTGAGATTCTCTAGGATATGATTGGAATCTAGCACAAATGCAAACACTGAATAGAATGTCAGGCCTTAAAGCCGTCAGATAGAGAAGAGAACCAATCATACCTTTGTAGACCTTCTATTCTACCTTTTTACTTACTTCTTCTTTTTCCAAAATGCACGTGGGATGCATTGGAATCCTTGAGGGCTTACATTTTGAGAGATCAAATTTCTTCAGAAGTTCTATGACATATTTGCTCTGATGAATGTAAGTTCCTTCTGGGGTTTGATTTATCTGAATTCCCAGAAAGAATTTGAGTTCCCCCATTAGACTCATCTCAAACTCTGCTTGCATACATTTAGCAAACTCTCTTCCCAGGGAGGGTTTAGTAGATCCAAATATGATTTCATCAACATAAATTTGATAAACTAATATGTCATTCTTAACTGTCTTACAGAATAAGGTTGTGTCCACTTTCCCTCTGGTGAATTCCTTTTCTAACAGGAAGTTACTTAGTCTTTCATACCAAGCTCTGGGAGCTTGTTTCAGACTATAGAGTGACTTATTTAGTTTGAAAACATATTCTGGATTTTTAGAACTCTCAAAACCAGGGGGTTGGTGCACATATACCTCTTCATCTATATAGCCATTTAAGAATGCACTTTTGATATCCATCTGATATAGAATGATGCATTTATTAACAGCAAATGAAATTAAGAGTATGATAGATTCTAACCTGGCGACTGGAGCAAAGGTTTCTGTATAGTCTATCCCCTCTTGCTGACTATAACCTTGTGGTACCAGTCGTGCTTTGTTTCTGATGACTTCACCTTGTTCATTCATTTTGTTTCTCAACACCCATTTTGTACCAATGACGTTGAACCCTTTTGGTTTGGGAACCAGATCCCATACGTCATATCTGGTGAATTGATTTAGCTCCTCTTGCATTGCCATAATCCATTCATTATCTAGAAGTGCTTCATCAATTGTTGTTGGTTCAATCAGAGAAACCAGTCCCATGAGGGATTCTTCAGAGTTTCTGAAAGTTGATCTTGTTCTGATTGGATCTTCCTTCTTTCCGAATATTGTATCTTCTGGGTGATCAATGCTGCTTCTGGATAGTCTTTTCTGGAGTTGATCAATAGATGATGCTGGATTGCTTGTAGTAACTCTTTCTGCTGTTGATGGAGTGTCTCTGTTGAGAGCCTTTGATGAGTTGTCTTCAGTACCTGTGAGTTCAACTTCCATACCTGTAAGGAATTCATTCTGCTTTGACTTTTGAGAGTCAAGCTTATCATCAAACCTAACACTAATTAACTCTTCAACAATCTGTGTTTCTGTATTGTATACTCTGTACCCTCTCGAGCATTCAGAGTATCCTAACATAATACACTTTTGTGCTTTAGAGTCAAACTTGTTCAAATAATTCTTTGTATTCAGAATAAAACATGTGCATCCAAATGGGTGAAAATAAGAAATGTTGGGCTTTCTGTTCTTCCACAATTCATATGGATTCTTTTCCAGAATAAGTCTTATGGAGATTCTATTCTAAATGTAACACGCTGTGTTTATTGCCTCTGCCCAGAAGATCTTAGCAACGTTAGTCTCGTTGATCATGGTTCTGGCCATTTCTTGCAATGTTCTGTTCTTTCATTCTACAACTCAATTTTGCTGGGGAGTTCTAGGACAAGAGAAATCATGCAGAATGCCTTTTTCATTAAAGAATAATTCAAAATCTTTATTTTCAAATTCTCCACCATGATCACTTCTGACTTTGACAATTCTAAGATCCTTTTCATTCTAAACTTGGTTGCATAAGGTAACAATCACAGAGTGTGACTCGTCCTTGTGTCTTAAGAACTTTACCCATGTCCATCTGCTATAGTCATCTACGATTACTAACCCATACTTCTTGCCACTGACTGAAGCAGTTTTTACTGGTCCAAATAAGTTAATGTGCAGAAGTTCTAATGGCTTAGAGGTGGAAACAACAATTTTGGATTTGAAAGCAGGTTTTGCAAACTTGCCTTTCTGACATGCTTCACACAGAGCATCTGAATTGAACTTCAAGTTAGGAAGTCCTCTGACCAGATTGAGTTTGTTAATCTGAGATATTCTTCTCATACTAACATGTCCCAATCTTCTGTGTCAGATCCATTGCTCGTTGTTAACAGAGAGTAGACATTTTACATTCTGTTTTTTTAGTTCCGAAATTTTTATTTTATAAATGTTGTTTTTCCTCTTTCCATTAAATAGGATAGTCCCATCTTTCTGACTAACAGCTTTGCATGAATTTTGATTGAAGATTATATCATAATCATTATCACTTAATTGACTTATGGATAACAGGTTATGCATTAATCCATCAACTAATAAAACATCACTTATAGAGGGAAGATCTCCATTACCTATTGTTTTAGAGCCAATGATCTTTCCTCTCTGATTGCCTCCAAAGCCTACGTGGCCTCCAGGCTTAAGTTCCAGGCTTTGGAACATATGCCTTCTTCCCGTCATGTGTCATGAGTAGCCAGAGTCCAGGTACCATGATTGGTGTCTTAGCCTTGCTGCTAAAGATATATGCCACATGTATGATTTTATCCTTAGGTACCCACATTTTCTTGGGTCCTGATTTATTAGTTTTACCAAAATTCTGGTTGAATTTTGGTTTGACAGAATAATCACTACTTGTGTATTTTATGTCATGTGTGTGCCCATATATAAAATGTGAATTGAGTGGTGTGCGTTTTATAACTAAGTCCATGGCATTTTTTGGTGTAGGTACCTTACCTTGATATCCTATTCCTTTTCTGCCATTTCTGCTAACTCCATGGATCATTGAAGCCATCTTGCTTCTGTTTATGTTTTTATCTAGAAACTTCTGAAAGCTGTGATCATACTCGTTGATGATCTCATCAGCATTGCTGGAAGTTTCAGAGATTGTTTCCTTCTGAGAGTTTTGCAACTGGTTTTCTAATTTTGAAACTTTTTCTCTTAACTCAGAATTCTCCAATCTGAGACTCTCAGTCTTACCAGAGTCAGAAGCAAGATTCCTTTTCAAGTTTCTGAATTTGACTCTGATCTGTTGATACCTTTCCAGAATTTCATTTAGGCTTTCAGCAAGTTCAACCTTAGTAAAGTTTATGGTAAAGTCATGGAATACCTCTTCAGTATCTGATTCTGAGTCTGAACCAGAAGCTTCACTGTCTTCTGATACGTTTGGCACGAGAGCTATGTTTGCTCTTTCATCATCTTTTTCTGAGTCAGCTTCAGATGTGTCAGAATCATCCTATGTAGCCATGAGACTTTTCTTCTTTTCCTTGATAAACTTCTTTTTGGGTTTCTCCTTCTGAAGCTTTGGGAAGTCACTTTTGTAGTTCCCTTGCTCGTTACATTCATAGCAAATGATGTCTTTGTTATTTGGCTTTCTGTATCCTGAAGAACCTTCAGATCTTCTATGTCCAGAGGAGGATTCTGACCTTCTATATTTGGATGAGGATTTATTTTGATTTTCTGATCTTCTGGGATTTCTGAACTTCCTTTGTCTCTGCTTCCACAGTTGGTTCACCCTTCTGGAGAGAAGAGACAGTTCATCTTCCTCTGATGAGGATCCATCAGAGGTTTCTTCCACAGCCTGCAAAACTTTGGAGTCAGATTTTCTGTTAGATTTTAAAGCTAATGGCTTACTTTGCTTTTGAGGTTCATCTTCTTCTAGTTCTATCTCATGACTTCTGAGGGAGCTAACAAGTTCCCCCAGAGAGATTTTTTTGAGATCTTTGGCTAGCTTAAGTGTTGTGACCATTGGCCTCCATTGTTTTGGCAAGCTTCTGATGATCTTCTTAACATGATCAGCAGTAGAATACCCTTTATCAAGAACTTTTAGTCCAGCAACAAGAATTTGAAATCTTGAAAACATAGTTTCTATAGATTCACTATCTTCCATCTTGAATGCCTCATACTTCTGAATGAGTGCAAGGGCTTTGGTTTCTTTGACTTGAATGTTGCCTTCATGCGTCATTCTCAGATAGTCAAACATATTATTGGCAGTTCCTCTGTTTGATATTTTCTCATATTCTGAATATGAGATGGCGCTGAGGAGAATTGTTCTGGCCTTGTGGTGGTTTCTGAATTCACGCTTTTGCTTATCAGACATCATTTTCCTGTTTATTCTCTGACCACGTCTATCCACTAGATGCGTGTATCCATCAGTCACCATGTCCCACAGATCAGCATCATGGGCCAGAAAGAAACTCTCAATTCCGTCTTTCTAGTAGTCAAAGTTCTCTCTATCAAAGACTGGAGGTTTACCACTGAATCTGTCCCTTTCTTCATTGTTGTCATTGTTGATGTTTTAGCTTGGTCCCACCATAGTGTTTTTCTGATGCTTGGATCTTGTACTGACACGGTTAAGTGTTTAAGCTCAGAACCAGGCGCTCTGATACCAATTGAAGATGTGAAAAACACAAGAAGGGGGGGTTAAATTGAAAACTTGGATCTAAAACAGCTTAATGACACAATATTTTTATCCTCGTTCGTTTGATCTCAAACTACTCCAGTCCACCCGTCAAGGTGATTTCGCCTCTCTCCAACGAGGTCTTAATCCACTAATCTCAACAATATTACAAAGCTACTTTAACAACTATTAAAGTCTTCTTTAGTACAACCACAATCCGGTTAATCTCAAGGAAATCTTTTATAATATGATTAAAACAAAATGTGTTGTTGTTTTCTAACAAAAACAGTTTATCACAATTGTGATAAATTACACAGGTTTGGCTTAGAATAGAGAATGAATTTGCTAGAGCTTGAGTATGCGTGGTTGGTGATCTTAGCAAATTGTTGTGTGTACGTACGTGCTTCTTTTTTGCAAGCTGACTTGTTTATATAGGCACTATAATGTCGTTGTCCATAAAGCAAGTTTAATGTTATTAACACTCTTTCCTTTTGGAGAAGATCTTGTCTGAAGAAAGCCGTTAGAATTAATTCTGTCTTGAATGTTCAGTAACGCTTCAAAGTCTTTTCCCTTAATTACTGATGACGCTTCAGAATATTGATGACTTGGTTGATATGTCTTTGTTCAGAATCAGAGTTTATTGTGATTAAGCGCAGGTTCTGGTCACCAATCTTCAGCGTATAATCTGATAGCTTTAGCGTGTAATACTTTATGGCTTATCTTCTGATGCTGATCAGATCAGAACTTCTGCATACATAAAACATATTTTTAAGGAGCATATTTGTTCTTTGTATTTATTTATTCTTTGTATTTGTTATCATCAAAACTCTAACCAAGGGTTGTAGAATCAAACTATGTTCTAACACATTCTATTACCATCAGAAGGTTGGATGAGCCAGCTTTTTGCTTTGAAGCCAATTTGGAATCAGACGACAAACCTTGGTTTTATGATATCAAAAAATATCTTGAAACGCAAGAATACCCTGAAGAGGCGTCCGTTACAGATAAGAAGTTCTTGAGAAGATTTTCGGCCAAGTTCTTTCTCAGTGGTGGTGTGTTGTATAAAAGGCATCATGATGGTTTACTGCTTAGATGTGTTAACAAGATAGAAGCAGCTAGAATCATTGAAGAGATACATGAGGGTGACTTCGGGACTCACTCCAGTGGGCATACCATGGCCAAAAAGATTTTACAAGCTGGTTATTATTGGTCCACCATGGAGAATGACTGTTATAATCATGCACGAATTTGTCACAAATGTCAAGTCTACGCTGATAAGGTACATGTGCCTCCCGTACCACTGAATGTCTTGACTTCCCCTTGGCCATTCACAATGTGTGGAATTGATATGATTGTCAAGATCGAACCAACAATATCCAACAGACATTATTTCATTCTGGTCTCCATCGATTATTTCACTAAATGGGTCGAAGCTGCGTCTTATGCCAATGTCACCAGACAATTGGTAACTCGGTTCATCAAACACAATATTATCTGTCGTTACAGAGTGCCTGAAAAGATCATTATCGACAATGGGTCTAATTTAAACAACAAAATGATGAAGGAGTTTTGCGAGTCATTCAAAATCAAGCATCATAACTCTTCCCCGTATTGGCCGAAGATGAACGGCGTTGTCGAAGCGGACAATAAGTACATCAATAAGATTATACAGAAGATGGTAGTAACCTATAAAGATTTGCACGAAATGCTGCCCTTGGCTTTACATGGTTATTGTACCACTGTGCATACTTCAACGGGGGAAACCCCATTTTCTTTAGTCTACGACATGGAAGTAATGTTTCCTATAGAAGTCGAAATTCCTTCTCTTAGGATCATGAGGGATGTTGAGCTTGATGAAGGTGAATGGGCGCAAAATTGACTGGATCAGTTAGAACTTATCGATGAGAAGAGGTTGACAATTGTATGTCATGGTCAGGTATATCAGTAAAGGATGAGGAAAGCCTTTGACAAGAAGGTGCGGCCCTAGTGTTACAAGCCAGGTGACCTTGTGCTCAAGAAGATAATTCTTCCCCAGGGGGATCCCAGAGGCAAGTGGGCCCCGACTTATGAAGGACCATTCGTTGTCAGAAAGGTTTTCTCCGGTGGAGCAATGATGCTCACAACCATGAATGGAGAATACTCCCCTCTCCCTGTGAATGCTGACGTAGTTAAAAAATACTATGCATAAAAAAGAAGAGAACCCGCTAAGTTGAAAACCCGAAAGGGCAGCTTAGGCAAAAAGAGGGTGTCCCGGTGAATTGAAAACCCGAAAGGGCGTTTCAGGCAAAAGTTAGGGACTTAAATAAAATAACTACGCTCAGCATAAATTCCTTTGTTTCTTTCTTTCGGTCACTTGGCAGAGGTTCAGAGCCAATCCAAGATGGTTGTGTCAAAAGCAGGAAGACAAAGGCATTAAAGTCATAAGAGTTATAACAGAGTCGAAACTTGATGGATATTCGTATTCACATTTCCCTTTGTAACCACTTGTTTATTTTGATTTTGCATTTAGTTGCTTCCAAATGTAGACGCCTTTTTCACAGGTTGATTTCTCAAATCAATAAAATATCCTCTGTTATATGTTCACATAACTTCCTTTTTACTGTTTTGTTTGCAAAAACGTCCAATATTTTGATAAACATGTGCATATAAACATTGTTGGCCCTACATGAACATGATAATCTAAGTTATTGTTGCTTGAAATACGGATGATAAGTACAACTATCATGCTATGTGTTGTACCCCAAAATTTTCCCTCTCATTTTACTCAAGGCATGCCCATTGAGGTCCTCAAACTGCTCAAGGATGACTAAGAATTGACCAGACAAATTCTCCTCTTAAGGCAATAAACCTCTAACTAGGGTTTCAATTTTAATCAAGATGTGTGAGCTCCAATGGTCTCAAATTTTTTCCATGGTCCTAATATGTCTTCATGATTTTCCTTGGCAAATTCCATGCCTTGCACTACAAGTCTTCTCTGTCAACTGCTCAAATTCTTTAAAATCAACTATACTAGGTCAAAAGTCAACTGTAGCCCATATGCAAGTCAAACTTCAAGATTTTTTTGTCAACATCAACATTTTGAAGTGATATCCATCATTTTATAAAGGTTTGATCATTATTCCTCAAGAAATGCTCCTAACTCATTAAAAGTCAAGAATTGCTAAATTAGGGTTTCTATAGGAAAAGTCAACCAAACTTTGACCAGGCATAACTTTGTCATACTTTATCAGAAAGTTTTCCATAAAAGCTCATTTTGAATAGAATCCAATTCCCTACAACTTCTCTTCATCCCCCAAGTTCAAGAAATGCATCAATTGAAAGATACAAGCTCAGACATTATGGGTCCTTTTAAAAAGTTAACAAAACACCTTTTGGGTCAAAGCTTAGTACATGAACATGGAAGATCCAATTGATATGAAACAAAAAGGGTTGTTTATAGGACATCCTAAGCTCTCTAAAAAGTCCAATAACACCCTCACCAGGTTAAAATTGAGAGAGATATGCATTGCTAAAGTTGACCAATTTTTGGAAAAGTTCATGAAGCCAATATTGACCAAACTTGGATTTTTTTCCCAAATGAGCCTATCCTTTTATGTTTGAAACTTATTTCCAATATGGTCCACGACCTCTAAGCCAACCCATGCATTATTATATTATTTATTTTGATATTTTATTCATTAAAATTCATAATTAAATAAATAAATAATGGAAATAATATAAGATTGATTTAAAATCATGTTTCTATTAAATGTTAGGCCACATTGTTGACCTAATATGATTCACTATATATTCACAACAAGATGCCAAGCCAACACACGCACAACTATATCAAAACAACACCCTAAAAGTTTCAAAAAAGTTTCCAAAGAAGGGCAATCTGTTTCACACGATTCAGCCAATCCTCTCTAGATCTAAGCACTCTATCAGCCTCCTGGAGATCTTAGGAGTCCATTCATATCATCCTCAAAGCTCACGGCATCCCAAATCCTCAGGATGAAGTACCACCATTTAACAAGGTTTGACAAAATTAAAATTGGAAATTTATGCATTGTTGATGATTTTAATGATTTGATTTGTGTTCAGGGCATCAGTTAGGGCAGGCTGGACGTTTCCCATGAGAGCTTCAAGGCTTAAATCATGTGATGCCATTGTTAGGGCATCACAAACTGAAGCTTGCGAAACTCCTGATTTAGGGATCTTCAGACCAAACTAACCCCATATTTGGATTCCTGGGAAAATTTCAAGGGTAATAGGGTCCTTTGTGCATTTTAATTCTCACATTTTTGCCAGTTTGAAGATTTGTCTGGTAGGAGAAGACGACCGGAGTGCAGCTCCGGCGTCGTTGACTCCTCTGACCCAGGCAAAGATCATGCGTGTCAATACCATGCAATTTGATTGGTTTATTTGATTTGCTGACGCGCGCGCGTTTTTGATGACCTGGAATTTACCTTGGTTTCACATATAATATTATTAGGTTATCATAATTATGAATGAATTGGCAGCGCAGTTGGCAAGGCAAGCAAGCATATGAGGGAAGGGACCTGGGTTCGAATCCCAGGTCCAACGTTCTTGCATTTTTTTCCTGTTGTGTTTCAGGCGGATTCCCTGTGGTGTATGGCCAAATATGCATCATACATCTCCAGATCCCAACCATTGGATCTTAATGAATCCAAATCCAACGCTCCTAGAGCGTTTCCCCTGGATGGATCTCCAAAAAATCAAGAACACTAGATCAGGCAGGCATTGGGCTTATGCATCTGGACCCAACAAAAATTGCAGTGCCACACCCCCTAGTTGCTTCCTACTATCAGGCCCATTTCTTTTTTTTTAATTTACTTTATTTTATTTTTAATTAGTTTATGTTTTTTTTTTAAAATTCATTTTTATTTTAATCATAAAATCAACAAAAATCACAGACAAAATAGACTTAGTTTTAATATTCGCGCGTTTATTATTCTCCATTTTATTATTCTTTTCAATTATTGTGTATGTACACAGTTTGTAATAGCTTTTAACTTAGGGTTTATTTACTATTTTGTATCCCCAAAGTTTTTATAATGTATCTCTCCCAAAGCCGTGTAATAACTTAGCATTTATTTTTCTGCATTTTATTTTCCGCACATTTATTTCTTTATTATTTTACTATATTACTATTAGTAAATAGGCTTGTATGGAAAGGCTGTAAGTTATAATGATTAGATAACCCTAAATGCGCAAGATAAATGAATTGAATCAATACACTTGCACATGCTCACCCCTAGGGTATCTCCCATTTTGGTTGCCTTCGGAAACGGTCATAATTCTCGAAACGTGAGAGTTTTTAGTGGCTGTCCTTTAGTTCAAGAGATCACAAGTCCCTCAATGACCCTTTCGATGTCGCCTCGGTTAAAAGTGATCTTAGAACTTTAGGACAATTACTAAAAGTTCTTGCCCAATTGCCTTAGTGAGCATAAAGGTCCCTTCGATAGTCCCTCAACATCCAACTATATGGCTACCTACTCACTAATAGTAGGTTAGCACTATCTAAAGGAAACGAGGAAAAGAACACCTTTTTCGAGTAGGTAGATAATTGTTAGGTACTTGCTCAAAAATAACCTTTTTTACACGACACATTCAAAACATTTTCAAAAACGCGTTATCAACACTCTTGAGGACTAATACAAGAGTTATCATAAAGCAAACAAGCTTTTCAAAACACACAAACACGGAAGAAATTTTCAAAAATGAGCAAGTACCTAAGAGCCCGTGGAAAACCACGGGTGGAAAGGGTGCTAACACCTCCCTTTCCATAATCTACCCTCCTTACTCATAATATGTTGAAAAATGTCTTTTTCTGTTCTTTTCACCCTTTCCTTTGTTGGATAAAAGAAAAGTCTGTGGCGACTCTTGCTTACTGCGAAATTTGCGAATACAAAATGCAAAACCAGTATAACAATCGATTCTGCCACCGTATCACAGAACTGACGACTCTGCTGGGGAGATTTTAAAAAGTGGGATTTACATTAGGGTATAGTTCATTTCTAAATTGCTTTCCTTGTTTGTTTTGATTGCTTTACTTTTTAGGTAAACAACAATAGATCGTGGAGACTGTACTGCATATACCGATATGGTTGAAGAGATAGCTATGTTGGTGTGACACTTTGGTTGGTATCGGTATCCCTTGTGTTGAATCAAGGAGAATACGGGGCCTCCGCGTGGTGTCGTGAAGCACTAACGAACCTTAGAACCTTAGTTGAAAAAACTTGGCCATTAGAAAGTAGTGAGATATCCGACCTCGGTGTAAAGCTTGGAATCGGTTGATACTCGATACTACACTCATTGAGATCAGATTTTCGAGATGTTTCGGCCGCAAGAAAAGATTGCTAAGCTGAAATAATACCGATAAAGAAAGATCAGTGATATTGAGATTCTTTAGAACCCGATTACTATTTTTAAGATAGGTTGAACCAACTGAACATTCAAGAGAGTACTTACCTTAAACCTCATGCAAGCTTTTGAACCTAAGGTCTATTGTGTGATTTGCTTGTGTTTATCTGTGATTTAAGCATAATCATGACATCATAAACATCATAACATCCATTTTTTATTTCACTAACCATTTCAAGGACCAAGGGAATTTATCTTTGTTCTGTTTTGCAGATCATGGCTTCCGCTCATAGAAACACTACCCGAATCAGCTTTGTGAGAATACCTCTCCAACTCAAGGAGCTAGTATCAAGGGTTCCGGAAACTTCTTCATTCACCAAAAAATTTGGTCGACTTCTCAACCTAGTTACCTCGGGCTTTGATGAGAAGATGATGAGTGTATTCTTTCAGTTCTTTGACCCTAAGCACCATTGATTCACCTTTCTGGATTATCAGCTGGTATCCACCATGGAAGAATTCTCTCAGTTATTGGGCATACCTATTCTGGATCAGTTGCCTTTCACCGGTTTGGAAGAATCTCCAAAGCCGGATTTTATTGCAGCAGCTTTGCATCTGAAACGGTTCGACATTGTATCTAACTGGGAAATAAGAAGCGGGGTTAAGGGTTTTCTAGACAAGTTCCTAATAGAGAAGGCTCAACTGTTTTGGGATGATTTGGTCTTCCAAGCTTTTGGTGAGGTCTTGGCCCTTCTAATCTATGGGTTAGTATTGTTCCCTAATCCAGAGTTACTCATAGAGGTGAATTCTATCAAGGTCTTCCTCTCTCGCAACCTTATGCCCACTTTACTCAGAGACATCTTGCAAACCTTCCACACTCGTACCACGAAGAAAAGAGGGATTCTTATGTGTTGTGTGCCATTGTTGTCAAGGTGGTTTGTTTCTCACCTCCCTAAATTAATACTGAAGAATGAAGAAGGTTTTGGTTGGTTGCAAAGGATAATGTCACTTTCTCATGCGGATATTCTTTGGTATTCATGATCTATGGGAGATATTTCTGTTATTGACCGCTGCGGAGAATTCCCTAATGTCCCACTACTTGGAATTAAGGGAGGAATAACTTATAATCCTTCACTGACTCTGCGACAATTTGGTTATGCTCGAACGGATGGTCCTCACAAGATGCTTATCCAGGGCATTGTGTTTAACTATGAGGATGATGTTCAAGGGTATCGTCAGAGGTTCATACGAGCTTGGGGTATGGTAAACAGATTTGATACCAAGACTTTGGGGCCGAAGACTCCCATCCCTATGGAACCTTATCTCTAATGGGTACGAGCTCGTGCTCAGAACCTTGTGATTCCATATATAGCCATCTTACCAGTGATTGTGGAGACCATTACCGAAGTGGATGTTCCTTATACAGTTCTCCATCCTGACATGCCCACTGATCTTGAAGAGCTCCAGAGATCCTGGATTCAGCTGAAGAAAGAGTGAGATACATTTATAGATCATTTCTATACCCATGAGAAGAAAGTGTTGGATCTCACGAAGCAACTTCACGAAGAAAAAGGTCTTAATGTCTATCTCGGCACGAAGAGGAAGCACCCATGGGAAATCTGATTTCTTAGATTTTATAATTTTTCAATTGTAAGCCTAAAAGGCAATTGTATTTTGAATTCTACTAATAAAATATTTGTTTCATTTTGGCTCATAAATTTTAATTTCCCAAAGTCCTTGTGTGATACGGTGGGAGAACTGACTTGGGATGTTTTGCGTTTGATTGCAATTGTTGTGGTTAGCAAGAGTCGCCACTAACTTTTCATTTATCCAAAAGGAAAGGCTGAAAAGAACAGGAAAGACCTTTGAGATTATTTCTTGAGTTTGGGGGGTAGATTATGAAAAGGGAAGGTCTTAGCACCCTTTTCATCCATAGTTATCTATGGGATCTTAGTTTCTTGATAGATCAATTGCTTTTGTTTGAAAATGTGCTTTGTGTGGTTTTTGAAAGTATTTTTAAAAGGCGTCATCGTTTAGGCAAACTTTGTAATAGTTCTCGTTCGTAAGAACGTATACAAAGTGTTGATATTTTAAAAATGTTTCATGTTTGGAAAGTGTTTTAAAAGTGTTGGTGTTTGTTTTGAAGATAAGCAAGAGTGTTTGATTTGAAATTGAGCAAGCAACTAGGAACAATCTACCTACTCAAAATCTTAGTTCATTTCTTCCTTTCCTTTGATATTGTTATCTTACCATTTATTTGGTAAGAAACCCTATCTTTGGATGTAAAAGGACGGGCGTGAGTCATCGTATAGCCATGATAGCAATGTTGTGAAATATCTTAGCAATTCTCTTTGAGGGACTAAGATCATTTTGAAATGCAACATTTGATAGCGTCATCGAGGGACTATGATCTTGTATTTTTTTATTTCTTTTTATTAAGATATCCCACATGCATAACATGGCTATTTTGGTGAGGAAACAAAGTGGATTTACCCTAAGGGTGCATGTGTGAATAGTGTGTTGATTTACATGCTTGTTTATCTTGAATTAGGGTTTGCTAACTTGTTGATTTTAATCTTTCCATACAAACCCTAATTTACTAGCATTTATATATAAAGCATTAAATTG
Source organism: Vicia faba (assembly GCA_948472305.1). Classification (NCBI taxonomy): domain Eukaryota; kingdom Viridiplantae; phylum Streptophyta; class Magnoliopsida; order Fabales; family Fabaceae; genus Vicia; species Vicia faba. The sequence continues at coordinate 362,870,960 of OX451736.1, forward strand.
CGAAAAATAAAAAAATACTAAGCTATTACATCAATAGGGGAGGGGGTGTACAAAGTTACAAATGGGGGAATTGCAAGAAAATTAAATCTAATTAATTATTACAACCATATTGAATATTGTACAAAATTGAAGATAAAATACAAGGATGCAAAATGGAAAAAGAAATGATTTTTATTTGATTTTATGAAGGGTTTTAATCTTGACCTAATTAAGAAAATAATTAATGAAAATCAAATCAAATTAACTTAAACTAATTAAGAAAAGAAATTAACTAAAAAAAGATTTTTTAGGGTTTTTTTATGAAAAGGTTTTAAGAATAATATAAAAATTATTTAATTAAAATAAACTTAAATTCTAAATTAATTTTACCGGGGATAGCCTTGTGACTCTGACGACTTCACCGGGGATCACCTTATGAAGGGTATTTTGTAGGGATCTGTCACTGTCTACAGTAGTAAATTTTGTAGTAATGCCAGAAAATGTTTGCTTGGTTACACATGACCCTTTATATGTGAGAGCCGGTTTGCCCCTAAAGTTAATCCGGTGCACCTCAACGTTTGAGATTTGGATCACATTTCTGGTAGCCCTGAACTTTCTAGGGATATTTTCTAAGACTATTGTGGAAGAAACCGAAGACCTGATACTGACACCATCTGGTACTACTGGCACAAACGCACAAATTGGTGGTACCCAAGATCTTTGGTCAAGTCTCATAATTTTCCAAGAACTGTCATGGGAAGATCCGAAGACATGATACTGACACCATCTGATACTGAAAGTACAGACAAGCGACTTGATGGTACCGGAAGTCTTCATAGTAGATTCTATTCAAGCTCATGATCAACGTAACATTGCCCTCTGAGTTATTCAACATTTCCTTGAGAGATTCTTTGAATCTTGACTTGACTTCCCCAGATGTGTTGGACAATGGTCATGTCGTGCCCCTTGGTTATGAGAGATCCGTCATTGGAAGCGTCTTTCCAACTGCAGTGATTTTGTTTATTGAGAGAATTTTCATTTGCTGAATATTCGTCGTGTGAAAATCATTATGCAAATAGCCATATGCAAATAGCAATATTCAAATAATGCAAATTTTATGCTTGCCTTGAGATTTTTGAAAATGCATTTTAGCAAGTAAAGAAATTTTGTTTGAAAAATTCAACTCGGGATTTAGAGTAAAGCTTTACAGGAGTCAGGATACCTTTTGTAACAGTATGCTTTTGAACTAACCCATGCTTCAATTAGGACTTTTGATGGGTTGTAGCGTGGCTTGGTTCATGGTTTAAGAAGCAAAGGATAAAGGCTCAAAGTGTTCTTCGTGATGTTCTTCGGTCCTAAACTTAGCTAATTGTGCGTTTGAACTCCAAATGAGTCTGGAATGACGTTTTGGTGATGGTTCAAACAAGTTAAGTTTGTTGGAAGGCAGTCATTTTTGCAACATTATTTTTTTGTTGAGGATTTGTAGTGACCTCTTTCTTTTGATTTGTTATCCCTAATTTTTTCCTGAATGTTCCTGTTTTTTTTTAGATTACAGTCAGCGGAATGCCCCAGTTTTTCTTAAGTCTCCTTTGTAGGTTTTGACTTAGTGGGATTTTGTTTTTTGAGAGATAATGACTGCCTATGTGATAGGGAACCATCACCGTCTTTTGATTCCAGAGGAATGTTTTTTGATGTCATTCGTTGTATTACAAGATGAGAGTTTGTGACTTTAACGTGCGTTTGAATTAACTGAGAGACTACCCTGCCCCAGGTTTTGATTAAAGGTTTCAATTTGTGTTAAAACAGAAAACTTCTACTTCTTTGGCTCGAAGGGGTTGACTAGGGATTATCTTCCTTATAACTCCAGTGTTTAGGATTTGAATGAAACGCGTGTACATCGTCAGCAAGGTCTGTCCAAAAGCATACTGTATGAGATTATGGCATTGTTTTCGTCATCCTCCCTCTAAAGGCTTGTAACTTTTAGCAAGAGTTAAATGTCATAAGAAGAATAAAAAGCATAGTTTAAATATAGTGAAAACGAAAAGATGAATTCAAGACAAACATATGCAATGCATTAATGAAACAGAGTTTGACATTAATAGATAATTGTTTGAATAACAAAAGAAATTACAATTGGAAATTCAAAATGAATAGAAGCCTCTTTGTTCGAACTTGTCATTTTAGGTGGAGAGCCCTCGGAAGAAGAATCCAGTCTGGCCATCTTGTGTGAACTCCAGCGTTCCTTCTTCAATCAGATCTTGAATTTTGTTTCTCAATGTCCAACAGTTATTGGTGTCATGTTCAGGACTGTTGGAGTGGTACACACATCTTGCATTTGGATTGTACCTTGGAGAGGCTGTGTTGGAATTCTGAGGGGGGTCCCTTAATACAACCATCTTGGCTTCCATCTTGGCTTCCATCTTAGGGTTTAAAATGGAAAATTTTCATAACTTAGAAATTTTCTAAGTTATAAAATTTTCTTATTTTTTCCTAACTTTGTCCCATTTTTTCACCAAGATGCAAGTGGATTCAAACAAAACTTACAACATTAAAGTTGTATTCCATCACAAATTCTACAACTTTGAATCACAAAGTTTTCTCAAAAGAAGCTTGTATCTAAAGTTATGATTTTTGGAACAAGGGTACCTAAAACTTTTAACTTAGAGAAATTTTGCCCTAGTTTAGGCAGGATTTTGACCCATCTTCTTGGCCATTTTTCACATAGTTCCAATTGGAGTTTCAAGTTGCATTTCAAATATGGATTATAGTACATGTTGCAAGCTTTCCAAATTGTCCAAGAACTCCTCAAACACCTTTGTGGTTAGGGAGAATCGAATGCTTGAAGTTGGCAAAAACTCACTTTGCAACCATGGCCAATACATGTTCATACCACTTGCCAAATCTGACCTAGCTAGCTTGGTTCACAATTACAGGCCTCTAAACCAATTCAAACTCCATAATTGAATGCAAATCCACTGAGCTAATGCTTTATCTTGGCCATTTGGACATTACACACAAAACTAACCCTTAATTAGAAAAAGGTACATTGCCATTTTTGAAAAGATATGCTTTATGTCAAACCATGATCTTTGAAGCATGGGGCCATATCTCTCAAGCAAAATCAAATCCATAAATTGCAAGTATCAAGGAGATTGTATGCAGTATAATACATGACTGGTGCAATCCTGTGAGAACAAGTTACACATTCTTTCTTCACAAAGAAGAAATTTGTCCAAATCCTCCCAACTCAAAAACCAGCCATAGTCAGCTTACACAAAGATTGAAAACAATTTTTGCATATCCTCACAAGTCAGAAGCACGAGCCTTCCACCCCTAAAGCACCCTCATACTCCAAAACCCCATTTTCTTGCAAAACAGGGCCAGTTCTGCATTTTACAAGCCACCATCAAATTCCCTCGTGCGTTTTGTCCAAAGCTACTTCAAACACATTCCAACCAACATACCTGAGCTATCCAGACCACTCACAAGTTGATGTAACTCCATTAATAAACATTTCCATTTTTGTTTGGAAGCTTTGCAGGTTTAGTTCTGTAGCACGATTCAGGCCATCTCAAAACAAACTAAGCATTGGGAAAGCTTCAGTGGACATCAGGCAAGCTCAAAAGAACCTCAAACACCCTTGGAAGTTGCTGCATTGTCCAGCTCGAACCCAACTGAAACAGGTATTTCATGGACTTCTATCTCTCTATTTAGGAATAGTTAAACTTAGGTTTGTGAATGAAAGATGTTGTATTCATAGCCCTGAAACCATACATGTGCTTAGTTTTCATTTATATTAACCATGCTAGGATAATTTCATCCATGAACTTTCTGAAAAAACTAGGTTAGAAATTAGGACCATAGAAATTCTCTCTGGTCTTTGAGAGTTAGCTTAAGTTTTTTATATGGTTAGATTCGTTGTTTGATGCTCTACAAGTTTTATGTTTTGAGTTTTGTCAAAAAAACACTGAATCAGGAGATACAAGTTTGTGTGGAAAACGCGCGTTTTGGTGTTTGAACAGAGGAAGAAGATGAAGTTCTTGGGCTGGGCCTGGTTATTTTTTGCTTCTAACACTTGCTTTTTCAGCTTCACACCCCCTGGCCCATTTCTTGTATTTTTATTATTTTTACATTTTTATTTCATTTCTGACTTTTATATTGTATTTTCAAACATAAAAAATGATCGAAAAATATTTTCATAATTTTTTACATTTATTTGGTTTTTATTTTTATTTTTGCTAGCATAAAAACATTTTATATACTTTTATATTATTTTGTTTAAATTTAAAAATATTGAAAATAATACTTTTATTCCATTTCTTATTTTTATTCACATTGAAAATATTTTCTTCAATATATTTTATTTTTTGTAAATAATTTATTTTATTTTTTACATATTTAACATATTTAATATATATATATATATATATATATATATATATATATATATATATATATATATATATATATATATATATATATATATATATATATATATATATATATATATATACACACACATATACTTTTGTTTTATTAAAAACTTAGAAATATAAACACAAAAATGTTATCTTTTATTTTTATTATTATTTATATTAAAAAATACCCTTTTTAGGTATATTTCATTTTTATACATGTTAATACATTTTTGTACATAAATAATACATTATATTTATTTTCTTAAGAAATTAGGGTTGTTTGCCTTAAAAAAAACAAATAAATCAACTTTTTATTTAGTTCTTTACATTTCTTTGCATAAAAATACTTTTGTATACATGAATAAACAAAAAACTTTTTTTTTTGCATAATACATTTTATTTAATGTTTGTTTATTGTATTTATTTAAATATTGTACATTTAAATATTGTGCCTTGCAAATTAAATATGGTTGTAATAATTTAGGATTTAATTTCTTGTAAAATAATCCCCAATTCAAATTTGTACCCCCCTCCCTATACATGTTGTAATAGTGTAGAATTTAAATTCTCGCACCTTTAAATGCTTTCAATTATGCCATGATTAGACTTAGGGTTTGTATGTAAAAAATCAAATTAACAAATAGTTTGACCTAATCCAAGATAAAAATGCATGAAAAACAAACACAATACACACTTGCGCCCCTAGGGTTACAATCCACTTGTTGCCTTCAAAAATGGGCCATGGTATGCATGTCAAGTATTTTGGCAAAACAAAAACAAAACAAAGATCATAGTCCCTCGATGACGCTATCTGAGTTGCCTAAATAAAATGATCAAGTCCCTCAAGAAAATTGCCAAAAATACTTGACACAATTGCTATCATGGTCTATACGATGACCCGCGCCTGTCCCGTTTAACATCCTAACACAAGGTTATTCACCAAATACAATGGTGAAGCAACACTGTTAAAAGGGTTAACAACATAAGAAAGATCTTTGAGTAAAATAGGGTAAACAACTCTTAGTTACTTGATCAAAACTTGCAAAAAACATCCTTGCTATCTTCAAAACACACTTCACAACACAATTTCAAAACCCTACTTTCAAACATTGAAAACTTTTCAAAAGACAAAAACACCTTCGTATACGTTCAAACAAGAATCATTACAAAGGTTGCCACAACGATAGCCTCTTTTCAAAACATCTTTCAAAACCACACACAAAGCACCATTTCAAACAATTGAAGAGCACCATTTCAAACAATTGAAAAGCAAAGCGAGTGATCTAAGCAAGTAACTAAGAGCCCATGGATAACCATGGATAGAAAGGGTGCTAATACCTTCCCTTTCTATAAACTACTCCCCGAACCCAAGAAAACATCTCAAAGGTCTTTCCTGTGCTTTTTGACCTTTTCTTAGGATAAAACAAAAAGTCGGTGGCGACTCTTGCTAAACCGAAACATTTACGAACACAAACGCAAAATCCCAAGTCAGTTCTCCCACCGTATCACAGAACTGGAGACTTTGTTGGGGATAACTTTAAAAGTGGAGTAACCTTAGGGCTTAGATCACCCTTTGCATGATTATATTGTTTGCTTTGATTTCTTTACATTTTGTTCTCTTGTTTGGGCTTGAAATCCTCCACCCGGATTTGGGAAACATTCATAGGTAAATAGCAATACGTTGTGGAAACTATGCGGGGTATACCGACATGGTTGAAGAAATAGCTATATTAGTGCGACATATTTGTGAGTACCTGTAGCCTTTGAGTCAATCAAAGAGAATACAGGGCCGCTGAGTGATGTTATAAAGCACTAATGAACTCTTAGAACCTTACTTGGCCATCTTGGCCTTTTATTAGGGGTAGTGAGATGACCGGCTTTGGTGCAGTCCGAAGTTGGTAGATACTCGATACTACACTCATTGAGGGTTGTTTTCTTGGAATATTTTGGTTGCTAGTTAAGTGGCTAAACCAAAAAAATGAACATAGAAAACAATCCAGTGATATTGAGCTCCTTAGAACCCGATTACTATTTATAGGACAGGTTTTAGGCAACTAAACTCAAGAGGGTATTTACCTATGAAACCTCATGCAAGCCTGAAACTAGGGTTTTGTGTGAATTGCTTGTACATGTGCTTGTGCATACATCATGAAGCATCATATGCATCCACTAACCATTTCAAGGGTTTGGATCTTCATCTTTGTTCTTGTTTTGTAGGTCATGGAATCTCTTCGCAGGAAAACAATTCAAGTCAACCTTGTGAGAATCCCTCCTTAACTCAAGGAGCTTACTTCCAGAATTCCAAAGAATTCTCTCTTCAGTGAAAGACATGGTAGACTCTCAACTTGGTCAAATCCAACATTGAAGAAGACATGGTGAAAGTTCTCCTCCAGTTCTTTGACCCCCTCCACCACTGTTTCACATTCCCTGATTATCAATTAGTACCTACTTTGGAGGAATTTTCTTAACTCTTGAGAATTCCTATTCTTAATCAACTACCCTACAACGGTACGGAAAAAGAACCAAAGCCTGAAGATATTGCTCAAGCATTACACTTGCAACCATCTGACATCAAGGGACATTGGGAAACCAGAAGTGGTGTCAAGGGTTTCTTGGCAAAGTTTCTGTTTGAGAAGGCACAAGAATGCTGGAATTCTCTTGATCTACAAGCCTTTGAAGAGATTGTGGCACTCCTTATCTATGGGTTGGTCTTGTTCCCAAACCCTGATCAACTTATAGATGTGAATGCTGTCAAGATTTTCATATCCAGAAATCCTATACCTACATTGCTTGGGGACATCCTACACTCATTTTACACACGAACAATGAGGAAAAGGGGTGTTCTCATGTGTTGCACTCCTCTCCTAGCAAGGTTGTTTATTTCTCACCTTCCACAATCAGTTTTGAAGAATGAGCAGGGTTTAAGGTGGTCACAATGATTGATGACCCTCACACATTCTGATGTACATTGGTGTTCTCGATCCATAGAAAATGTCATCCTCATTGATCGTTGTGGGGTATTCCCTAATGTCCCATTACTTGGAATTAGGGGAGGCATTACCTACAACCCCTGCTTAGCTCTAAGACAGTTTGGATATGCTCGGAGGGATGGCCCTCATGACATGTTGATTCCTGACCTAGTTTTTGACTTCGACAACGATGCGCAAAGACTTCGACAAAGGTTCACCAGAGCTTGGATGATGCCCAACAAGGTGGATAGTAAGACACTGGGGCACAAGAATTCCATCCCCCTTGAGCCTTATCTCAAGTGGGTACGAACCCGCTCCCAGAATCTTATGATGCCATACCCTCACATTCTCCCCTTGATCAAAGAGCCTGTTATGGAAGGAGAGGTCCCATACACCATCTTACATCCTGACATGCCAACATCATGGGAAGAAATGCAAAAGAGTTGGATCCAACTCAAGGAAGAACGGAATACTTTTGAAGCCAGCTTCTATGCCAGTGAGAAGAAGGTTTTGGAGCTTACCCGCCGACTTCATGAGGAGGAAACTCTCAACACTTACATCGCACCAAAGAGGATGCGCAATGTCTTTTTACATTAAGAATTTTGTAATATTTTTCCCATGGGGCACTTATGTACTAACAATTTCTTCTTAATATGACGTGTGTTCCTTTTTGTTTGCAACAAATTTGAATTTCTGAATCCTTGAATGCATTACATGAATAACATACCATTCATCATATGCATAAGCAGGTCTTCACACTAGGTTTCCTTATCTTTCTGCTATTTATTTCAGCAAGACGGATTTGGAGCAGACGGTTAAGGATCTACAAGCACAAAATTCTCAATTCCAACAACTCCTCATGACCTTAGAAAAGGGTCAAGAGGATCTGAAAGCACTGTTGGAGAAGAATAAAGAGAAAAAGAAGAAGAGGCCCGGAGTAGCCACTTTTGGAAGAAGGTTTGAAAGCAATGCCAGAAAAGTTCTCGAGTTCCCCTCAACGTCTGACGAAGGGGCTGGTAAAGGAAAAGGGGCTGCTGTACCTTCTGAATCTGAGGTTGAAGAGGAGGAAGAGGAAGAAGACGAAGACTACTCCGAACAACAATATCCCCATGCGGATGATAAATATAAGAATCTTGAGGATATATTTTGCAGCCATGGAGTTGCAGAGGGTACCTGGCTTAGATTTTGAAGAACTGGGTTTGGTCGCTGGGATCGTCATCCCCCCCAAATTCAAAGTACCAACATTTTCCAAGTATGACGGTCTGTCATTGTTGTACCCTAAAATTTGCCCTCCCATATTCTTCAAGAAATTGCCAAGTCAAGCTTCAAAAGTTCCCCAAGGGATGCACAGTGTAAGGGCCTCTTAAGCAGTCAAAATTAGGGTTTGTGTTCTGATCAAGAAAATGAAGTTTCCAAAGGTCCAATCAAGTCCCATATGCCTATAAATATGGTCAAGTATCCTCATATCAAGTTTCAAGACATTCAGCACAAAATTGCACAGTCAAAAACCCTGATTGCACTACAGTCAACTGTAGGGGCAAAATGGTCATTTGACAGTCAAAAGTTCAAATTTTTTATCAACATCTCATTTTGAAGCCCCAAACATCATTTGATCAATGCTTGATCATGATTCTCAAAGTTTGGCTCAAAAATCATCAAGATGCAAAAGTTTCCTTATTTGGGCAGTTGAAAAAGTCAACTGCAAATTGACCAGGGCATAACTCTCACATGGATTATCATAAAAATTCCATCCAAAGCTCATTTTGAAGAGAAAGACATTTCCTACAACTCATCTTCATACTCCAAGTCCAAGAAATGCTCTCACAAAAAGTTATCAATTTCAACATTATAGGTCATTTTCAAAAGTCAACAAAAAGGGACTTTAAATCAAAGGCCATAACTTGAGATTGGTAAATAAAAATGACATGGTACCAAATACATTGGTTAGAGGACTCAAAGACCTTTCCAAAATGTCCAAGAACATGAGAAAATCTTAAAAATTGAGCAAGTTATGCCTTGTGGAAGTTGGGAAATTTTTGGATCTTTTGAAAAGTCAACATTGATTCAAATGACCTAAAATTGCTAATGGGCCCATTTTTCTTCCATAATTCATTATCCCAAGCATGTGCACGACCATTAGGCCCAAAGGGAAGTTTTTCTCCATTTTTATTTATTTATTTGGATTTTTTATCATTTATAATTCATTTAATTAAATAAAATGCATGAAAAATACAAAACTAATGAAATAAAATCTTTTTGTGCAGAAATTATTCTCATGGGACACTCAAATTCGTGCATGATCAATTAGGGAAAGTTTTGGCATGATTTGGTATCAAATAGCATGGAAAAAGATTGAAAAAGATCTTGAAGAAAATCAAATTTCAAAAACCATTAATTCAAAGATTTGGATCAATATTCTTAACCTAATTCACTCTTGCATAAGTATAGAATCAAAACCTAATGAGAAGGACCAGAAAAGCTGCGCAAAACCCCATTATCAAACTTGGAACTTTTTGCAAAAAACTCATAACTGAAAACATCTTTGCAGGACGATTCAACGCGAAATTTTCATCCCATTGCACTCCTAAGACCTCAAGCAATCTTCCTGGATCAAAAACATCAAACATAACCTCTTGAATCGTTGTACAGAAGCTAACCTTTCTCATTTTTTTTTCATAATCGTGCATTCCAATTCATGCGCATTTAGCCTTTTTTAATGTTTGATTCATGTTCCTTGTATGATTCTAAAGCTAACCATGTGATTTGATTGAATTATTGTGCATTGTATACGATTCTACCATTGTCAATTTTTAGGGTTTACAGGATTCCAAATTAGGGATTTTAAAACAAGGAAAAATTGGAGCATAAGAATTAGACCATTCACTTCAGCATACTCAGACGATCATGAACCTCTACTCGCGCCCAATTTATGAGCGTTCCATGGCTAATCGCTATTTTCTTGTATGGTGTCTTAGGCAACGCGTGAAAACCGTTGCCAATGTTTTGTGTATTTCAGGAAAAAGAAAACCAACGAAGGAGATGATGCAGTGTCAGGGCGTGAGTGGTTCGTTCAAAATCTGCGCGCGTTTTTTAAGTTATTGATTGATTTTCTTTTATAATATTCATAGGTTATTATATATCAAACGCGCATGGATTGGTTCAGTGGCAAGCGTAGTAGTTGGTGAAGTACATGACCTGGGTTCGAGCCCCAGGTCTTCATTCTTTCCATGTATTTTTTCCTCTAATATTCATATGCAGCATAAGCGTTGTGGATCATCATACGTCCCTCTATCCAGCCATCCACGCGTCCAATTTCATCCATCCAAGGGACAGGATTTGGGGAGTACGGTAGGCTGCAGTCAACGCTGCTACACGCTAGTGGAAAAGTCCAACAAGGCCAGCAATTTAATTGGGCTTTCACCTCCTATTTGGGGTCTGAACCCCCAGGTTTGCATATTTTTTTTACTTTCTTTACTTTTTTTTTATTATTATTATTTTTACTTCTTTTTATTATTGTTTTATTAATTAGTTTTATTATTTTCATAAATATAAAAAATACCACCAAAAATCAGAAAAGACCAAAAATTAAATATATTTAATTAGTTAATATTTTGTAAATAAATTGTATATAATTATTAGTTTTAAATTAGGGTTTAATTTAATATTTTCATAATAAATTTAAAAAAATTATAGAATTAGGTTTGATTAATAAATTTTTTTTCATCTTTTTATTTTTCTTTCATAAATAATTAAATAATTAAATATTTATTTTTATAATTAAATTTGTATATAAAAATTAGGGTTAATTTAGGTTAAAATTCAATGTTTTCTTAATAAATTAAAAGCCATTAGAATTAGGGTTAGTATTTATTTTTATCAATTCTTTTTTCATATTAAATCCTAAAATACTAAAAAATACCAAAAAAAAACAAGTTCTTTCTTTCTTTTAATTTTAATTAATTCGTCATTAGTTTAATTTTGCAAAAAGGGTCCAACGCCCTCGTTTCGATTTAATTCTTATTCGCATATTTATTTTATTTCGTTTAAATATTTATGTATCTCTCCCGAAGCCATGTAAACTATTTGTCGCACTTTATCTTTATTTTCTTTTACTTTCTTTATTTTTCTGTCAAATCGGGTTCGAGAAATTTTGGCGATGTGGACCCACGCCTTTTGTAATAGCTTAGAATTTTTACTTTCCCGCAATATTTTTAACTGTTAACAAGGCATGAAAGAATGTATGGACAAAAATAAAAACAAGCGTAGAACACCAATAACATGACAAGATAAATGCAAATGAAAACGACACACAAATCACACACCACCCCTAGGGTACGCCTCACTGTTGCCTTGCCTCGAAAGGTGATCGTCGAGTAGAGGATGTCTTAGTAAGTCCTCATGATCCGGGAACCTGGCATGAGGGTAGCTTCTAAGGTGTCTTCCCATTGCTCTGGTGATCACCATGTCCCTACAACCTCGAATTGACCCGAACACCTCCAACGGTGGTGCTACCTACCTCTCAATGGTGGGATGGCACTACTTTAAAGGACATTTACACAGGCGAATTCCTTAGGGTAGGTAGACGACTCGTAGATACTTGCTCTAATTCAAAACAAATTCAAAAAATACTTTTCACACCGACACCTTTTCAAAAAGCTTTCGAAAGCAATTTTTCAAACACTCTTGAGGACTGATACAAGAGTCGAACTGAAATTTTCAAAGAAACCTTTTTAAAACCCACAGTTGAAAAGCAAACAAACCATTTTTGAAAACACAATGAGCAAGTATCTAAGAGCCCATGGATAACCATGGATAGAAAGGGTGCTAACACCTTCCCTTTCTATAATCTACCTCCCGAACCGAGAGCAATCTCTATAAGGAATTTTTCTGTGCTTTTGTCCTTTCCATGTTGGAGAACATAAAAGACGGTGGCGACTCTTGCTTACCGCGACATTTCGCGAACCAGCGTTAAAAAGTCAGTTCCAGATCCACCGATCACAGAACTGGCGACTCTGCTGGGGAGCTAAACTTAAAGTGAGGTGTACCTTAGGGCTAGTTCATAACTGTGTTTTCAATTGTTTTCCTTGTGTGCTTTAAAATTGTGGGTTGCTTGGGAGTTCTATAGATCCTAACCCGGATCTGGGGACACCTTCTTAGAAAGTAGCAACAAGGCTGTGAGGGAACTGTGCAGGGTATACCGACATGGTTGAAACAGTCTGCTACGTTGATGTGGCACTTTGGTGTGTACCGGTAACCCTTGAGTTCAGTCAAGGAGAGTACGGGGCCTCCGCGTGGTGTCATGAAGCATCAACAAACCTTAGGAACCTTAATTGAACTATCTTGGCCTCTTTAGGGTAGTGAGATAACTGACTTTGGTGCAGTCCGAGGTTGGTTGATACTCGATACTACACCCAATTGAGGGTTGCTTTCCTGGAATATTTCGGTCGCCAGTTCAGTGGCTAAATCGAAACGATGAACAATGAAAGCAATCCCGTGATATTGGGACGCTTAGAACCCGGTTACTTCTGATAGGACAGGTTGAGCCCACCAACTTCAAGAGGGTAATACCCCGACCCTATGCTGGCCTAAACTCTAAGGGTTTCTCTTGTGTGACTTGTGTGCCTTCGTACTTGACTATTTGCATGCTTGTTGTCTGACACTTGAGTTTCTTGCAGGTTTTGTTTGTAGTCCCTAATTAGGACTCATAACAAGGTCTACCGAGTTTCTTGCAGGTTTCGTTTATAGTCCTTAATTGGGACTCATGACAGGGTTTACTAAGTTTCTTGCAGGTTTTGGTTTGCAGTCCTTAATTGGGACCCATAACAGGGTGTTCTAAGTTTCTTGCAGGGTTTATTTGGTCCTTAATTGGGACTCATGACAGGGTTTACTGAATTTCTTGCAGGTTTTGTTGGCAGTCCTTAATAAGGGCTCATAACAGGGTTTATTCATATTACCCCATGCATCATGACATCATATCATTGCATACATCCTAACCCATTTCAAGGATCTCAAGGGTCTGTGATGCAGGACATGATGAATCAAACTGTCCAGCAAGGGGCAAAAGGGGATTTATTTTCCTCCAGCCAAAACATGATAACTCGAGTCAGGGGCTATGACCCACTTGATATGGTGAGCTCTGACTCTGGAAGAAGGTTCCCCTAACCAAGGTTATTTGGAAATCAAAACCAACATGATGACTAAAGTCAGGGGCTATGACCCACTGGATATGGTGAGCCTTTGACCCTTGGAAGAGAGGCTCTCGACAAATATGAAGTTTCTTTCAATCAAGCTACCGGATCCAAACGCTAACAAATTTTCTTGTTTACCCCGCGAGGTCCTTGAAAACATTGCATGCATGTCATACACATCATTACATAACAGGTATCTTTGTTGCAGGTCATATACCTTTCCCGCTGTTTATTTCAGCAATGGCTCAACAAGACAACCAGAACCTTCTTGCTCAAGAGACTCGGTTCGGGGAAATCCTCCTGAATCTATCCAAAGGGCAGGAGGAGTTAAGGACACTTCTCAGGGAGACTTTGGCCAGGAACAGTGCTGAGGATGAACGGAGGAGATATCAGCAAGCTGAAATGGATGCCTTGAAAGTCCAGATGCTGGGGCAGGCGACTGCCATTCAAAGTTTAGTTCAAAAACAAGACGAGCTCAGGGTCCTCGTCAACCAACTGCTTCAGGGTAACCAACTGGGGCAAAAGTCTAAGGGTAAAAAGCCAGTCATCGTTCGACCATCTTTGAGACAAAGAGGCAAGGAGAGAGCTCCTCAGATAACTCCAGTGTCACAAATTCAACATCACAACCAACAAAAGAGCGAGAGGAGGCAGTTCACTCGGCTCAGCATGACCTTATCCCAGATATTGCCACAGTTGCTGGAGACCAAGCTGGTAACTCTAAAAGAGGCTTCGAAGTTTCAAAATACAACGTCACCAAAGTATAACCCCAACGCTCGCTGCGCTTATCATTCTGATAGCCCGGGGCATGATACAAATGAATGTCGGGCCCTGAAGAACAAGATCCAGGACCTGATTGATGAAGGGGCATTAGAGTTCACACAAGATGGTCAGGCTGAATTTTTCTACCATCCCTCCAAGGCTCACCTTTTGAAGTGACAAGCTCTGAGACTAGGAAACTTTTGTTCATTCGAATGTTCAAGTTGTGTTGTGCTCTGATTGTTCAAACATTTATTCATGTTAAACATTGTTATTCCATTAATGCACCGCATATGTCTGTTTTGAAGCAATATATTCGTATTCACTATACGCAAATTATTTTCATATTTTTTCTGATGATCAACTCTTAAATAATAATTCTAAGCCTCTTGAGGGAGGATGACGAAAACGATACCATAATCTACAGTATGCTTTTGAACAGACCCCGCTGATGAGGTACAGGCATTGTTTCAATCCCTAAACACTGGAGTTATAAGGATGATAATCCCTCGTCAACCCCTCTGAGCCAAAGAAGTAGGAGTTTTTTCTTTTCGAAATTTAAAACCCTTAATCATAACCTGGGGCAGGGTAGTTCTCTCAGTTGATCCAAGTGCACAACAAATGGCACCAAAGAGGTCCTTGTAAAATAAAGAAAGACAATGATGATTCCGAACAATCACAAGGATAGGCAGTCATTACCAAAATCAAAAAGCCCATTATGTCAAAACCTATGAAGGAGACTTACGAAACTGGGGCATCCCGCTGACTGTAATCACAAAAAAGAACAGTTCAGGCAAAAAAGAAAGGGATAACAAAAATCAAAAAGAGAAAGAGGTCTTACAAACCCTCGACAAAAAGGAATGACTGCCTATTCAAAATAAACTATCAACATCCGAACCATCACCGGAACATCAGGACAAAGACTCGAACAAGGTCTAGCGTATGATCAACTGAGTTTAGGTTTGGAGAACATCACGAAGAGCGAGTGGGTACAAATAATTTGAGCCTTTATCCTTTGTTTCTTAAACCGTGAACCAGGCCACGTTATAACCCCTAAAAGTCCTAGCTGAAGCATGGGTTAGTTCGAAAGCATACTGTTACGAAAGGTATCCTGACTCCATAAGGCCTACGGTAAATACGGAGTTGACATCATGTTTTACAAACATTCACTAGTTTTATGAAAAAGAATGCATTTTCAAAATCTTCAAGACAGACATAGGCTTTGCATTTTTAACATAACTTTGTTTGCATATGACTTTTTGTTTGAACAACAGGGAAATTCGCACGAGAAATACCTAGTGAACAAAAGCACTTCCAACCAAGGGGCACGACATGATCATGGTCCAATCATCTGGGGAAATCCAATCAAGATTCGGAGAATCTCTCAAAAGGCCAAATAGCTTGGGGAAAATCTCTGCCTGAATCACTTGGGGCATTCCAACAAAGAATCTTGCCTGATTAAACATCTTCTGGTGGCATGACAAAAACACTTCTAAACAGGGGCAACTCCCTACATTCTGAGAACATGGACATAGCCGAAAAATACTACGCAAAATCAAAGACCCGCTAGGTTGACATACCTAGGCAAAAATTAGGGCTTCCCGGCGAACCAAAAGGGTTCGGGCAAAATGAGGGATGAAATGAAAAATCTGTACACCCGGCAAGTCGAAAACCTGAAAAGGCGGCTTGGGCAAAAATGGGTATCCCGGTGGACTGAAAACCCGTAAGGGCAGTCCAGGCAAAAGTTAGGGATCAAAGCGTACGACTATGTCCTGTCATCTTGTCACCTGCCTACCAGAAGAAGGTTTGACCCTCAACAATTATCAGCATCCCACATGTGCCTCCCCCATAGAAACAGGGGCAATAACGGGTGGTTTAAGCAATCTGATTGTTCTATCCTCCAAAGTACCAAGGTAGGTTCAGCTAAAGAACATTACCAGATAACCTAATTCCCCGGAGAGTAAGCAAGTCAGTACACTCTCTCCAAGCAGAGTTATCAAATCTCAAAGAAGTTGAGTATCCTCCAATAGATCTCAACGTTCCCCAGCAGCATGTATACATATTCTTAACAAGCATCCCGAGCAGTCTTGATCTAAAAGATTGTTCCCCGGCGGTATATCAACATCCAAAGGAATCACTTTCCTGCAGTTCAAAATCTCCCCAGGAGAGTCCAGCCCAGTTTCCCCAGGAAAGTTGGAATTCATCTCCCCAAACAGTAAGCTTATCCCCAGTAGATTCGGGAAGCTTATCCCTCACAGAGCACGAACGCGTCGCCCGGCTTTATTTCAAGAGTTATTTCCTTAACAGGATATAACTGGGTTATCCTCAGCCAAAAGCCACGGAAAGGTCGTCGTCGAACATAGTTCTTCCTTATCCCCAGCGAAGTCTATCAATACTTCCAACACAGCAAAGATATCCTCAACAAGTAATTATCAACACTCAACAAAGTCTCTCTCCCCACAGAGTATTGCCCCCCAGCAAGGTCGTTAGAGTATTTTTCTCCCCGCAGAATCTTCCATTTGCCAAGTTTATTCCTCAACGGAGTCATCTTCTCCTACCGGTATTCTTGCAGTTATCATCTCCAGCGGAAGCGAAGCTTATTCTTCAATATCAGCCCAGGAGTGACCTCCCGGCACCCGTCAAGGATTTACTTTCCCAGACAAAAAACACATTCCTAAACATCACATACATCATTATAGCATGCATAGACGCATCATATCATACAAATCTCATTTATGTTGAGAGCATCATTGCTTGGTCCATTTCATGTATTGCATATGACTGACCTTTGCCTTTCAGGAAAAAGCCAGTTAAAGTTCTCAGCATATTTCAAGACCTAGACCGGTTCAGTTAATCGACTCCGAAGATTTCTTATCCAGTCCCAGGCCTTCTCTAGTCCAGCTAAATCGACCCCAAACAGATTTTTCTGATAAAGACTCAGTAGAAGTTATCAGGTTATAATTTCCTATTGGTTCTCTCCCCGACGGTGCGTGAGATGTAATTCCTTTTTAGGTTATAATTTCCTATGGTTCTCTCCCCGATGGTGCGTGAGATGTAATTCCTTTTTAGGTTATAATTTCCTATGGTTCTCTCCCCGACGGTGCGTGAGATGTAATTCCTTTTTAGGTTATAATTTCCTATGGTTCTCTCCCCGACGGTGCGTGAGATGTAATTCCTTTTTAGGTTATAATTTCCTATTGGTTCTCTCCCCGACGGTGCGTGAGATGTAATTCCTTTTTAGGTTATAATTTCCTATTGGTTCTCTCCCCGACGGTGCGTGAGATGTAATTCCTCTTTAGGTTATAATTTCCTATTGGTTCTCTCCCCGACGGTGCGTGAGATGTAATTCCTTTTTAGGTTATAATTTCCTATTGGTTCTCTCCCCGACGGTGCGTGAGATGTAATTCCCTTTCAGGTTATAATTTCCTATGGTTCACTCCCCGACGGTGCGTGAGATGTAATTCCTTTTTAGGTTATAATTTCCTATTGGTTCTCTCCCCGACGGTGCGTGATATGTAATTCCTTTTTAGGTTATAATTTCCTATGGTTCTCTCCCCGACGGTGCGTGAGATGTAAATTCCTTTTTAGGTTATAATTTCCTTTGGTTCTCTCCCCGACGGTGCGTGAGATGTAATTCCTTTTTAGGTTATAATTTCCTATTGGTTCTCTCCCCGACGGTGCGTGAGATGTAATTCCTTTTTAGGTTATAATTTCCTATTGGTTCTCTCCCCGACGGTGCGTGAGATGTAATTCCTTTTTAGGTTATAATTTCCTATTGGTTCTCTCCCCGACGGTGCGTGAGATGTAATTCCTTTTGAGGTTATAATTTCCTATTGGTTCTCTCCCCGACCGTGCGTGAGATGTAATTCCCTTTCAGGTTATAATTTCCTATGGTTCTCTCCCCGACGGTGCGTGAGATGTAATTCCTTTTTAGGTTATAATTTCCTATGGTTCTCTCCCCGACGGTGCGTGAGATGTAATTCCTTTTTAGGTTATAATTTCCTATTGGTTCTCTCCCCGACGGTGCGTGAGATGTAATTCCTTTTTAGGTTATAATTTCCTATTGGTTCTCTCCCCGACGGTGCGTGAGATGTAATTCCTTTTTAGGTTATAATTTCCTATTGGTTCTCTCCCCGACGGTGCGTGAGATGTAATTCCTTTTTAGGTTATAATTTCCTATTGGTTCTCTCCCCGACGGTGCGTGAGATGTAATTCCCTTTCAGGTTATAATTTCCTATGGTTCTCTCCCCGACGGTGCGTGAGATGTAATTCCTTTTTAGGTTATAATTTCCTATGGTTCTCTCCCCGACGGTGCGTGAGATGTAATTCCTTTTTAGGTTATAATTTCCTATTTGTTCTCTCCCCGACGGTGCGTGAGATGTAATTCCTTTTTAGGTTATAATTTCCTATTGGTTCTCTTCCCGACGGTGCGTGAGATGTAATTCCTTTTTAGGTTATAATTTCCTATTGGTTCTCTCCCCGACGGTGCGTGAGATGTAATTCCTTTTTAGGTTATAATTTCCTATTGGTTCTCTCCCCGACGGTGCGTGAGATGTAATTCCCTTTCAGGTTATAATTTCCTATGGTTCTCTCCCCGACGGTGCGTGAGATGTAATTCCTTTTTAGGTTATAATTTCCTATTGGTTCTCTCCCCGACGGTGCGTGAGATGTAATTCCTTTTTAGGTTATAATTTCCTATGGTTCTCTCCCCGACGGTGCGTGAGATGTAAATTCCTTTTTAGGTTATAATTTCCTTTGGTTCTCTCCCCGACGGTGCGTGAGATGTAATTCCTTTTTAGGTTATAATTTCCTATTGGTTCTCTCCCCGACGGTGCGTGAGATGTAATTCCTTTTTAGGTTATAATTTCCTATTGGTTCTCTCCCCGACGGTGCGTGAGATGTAATTCCTTTTTAGGTTATAATTTCCTATTGGTTCTCTCCCCGGCGGTGCGTGAGATGTAATTCCCTTTCAGGTTATAATTTCCTATGGTTCTCTCCCCGACGGTGCGTGAGATGTAATTCCCTTTCAGGTTATAATTTCCTATTGGTTCTCTCCCCGACGGTGCGTGAGATGTAATTCCTTTTTAGGTTATAATTTCCTATTGGTTCTCTCCCCGACGGTGCGTGAGATGTAATTCCTTTTTAGGTTATAATTTCCTATTGGTTCTCTCCCCGACGGTGCGTGAGATGTAATTCCTTTTTAGGTTATAATTTCCTATTGGTTCTCTCCCCGACGGTGCGTGAGATGTAATTCCTTTTTAGGTTATAATTTCCTATTGGTTCTCTCCCCGACGGTGCGTGAGATGTAATTCCCTTTCAGGTTATAATTTCCTATGGTTCTCTCCCCGACGGTGCGTGAGATGTAATTCCCTTTCAGGTTATAATTTCCTATTGGTTCTCTCCCCGACGGTGCGTGAGATGTAATTCCTTTTTAGGTTATAATTTCCTATTGGTTCTCTCCCCGACGGTGCGTGAGATGTAATTCCCTTTCAGGTTATAATTTCCTATTGGTTCTCTCCCCAACGGTGCGTGAGATGACAATTCCCTTTTAGGTTTTTCTTTGAAATTATAATTTCCTATGGTTCTCTCCCCGACGGTGCGTGAGATGATAATTCCAACTCAGGTTTTTCTCAAACGTCCGCTTTTGAGATTGTAATTGCCTATTGGTTCTCTTCCCGATCCTGCGAAGATGGTAATTCCCACCAAGATTTTCTCAACGAGCGTTGTTGAAGTTAAAGTCACCCAAGGTTCTCTCACCGTGCATGCTGAGGTAGTAACCATCCCTAGTTCATTCATCACCGTTTGAAACTCCAGATCCAGCTCCTGTAGCCAGTCAGGACATATCTATACCAAGCATCTGAAAATCAGCTCCTGCAACATGTCAGGTACTCATTTTTCTTTTGCAGGTATGCAGGTTCTCGCCAAGGAATCTCTTACGCGATCAACATCCAGATGGCATCTATAAGCCCATCATCCTATTCACCAATCTCTAAATGGTATCTATAAGCCCATTTCCATCACACTGCTACTATGTGAGCGCAAATTTCTGGGCACTCTAGTGTTCAATCATCTTCTACCCTCGGATTACGAAAGGCACATCAGCCAATCTGCATCCTCAGGTCTAAGAAGATTGAACAGGGGCAACTGTTGTACCCTAAAATTTGCCCTCCCATATTCTTCAAGAAATTGCCAAGTCAAGCTTCAAAAGTTCCCCAAGGGATGCACAGTGTAAGGGCCTCTTAAGCAGTCAAAATTAGGGTTTGTGTTCTGATCAAGAAAATGAAGTTTCCAAAGGTCCAATCAAGTCCCATATGCCTATAAATATGGTCAAGTATCCTCATATCAAGTTTCAAGACATTCAGCACAAAATTGCACAGTCAAAAACCCTGATTGCACTACAGTCAACTGTAGGGGCAAAATGGTCATTTGACAGTCAAAAGTTCAAATTTTTGATCAACATCTCATTTTGAAGCCCCAAACATCATTTGATCAATGCTTGATCCTGATTCTCAAAGTTTGGCTCAAAAATCATCAAGATGCAAAAGTTTCCTTATTTGGGCAGCTGAAAAAGTCAACTGTAAATTGACCAGGGCATAACTTTCACATGGATTATCAGAAAAATTCCATCCAAAGCTCATTTTGAAGAGAAAGACATTTCCTACAACGCATCTTCATACTCCAAGTCCAAGAAATGCTCTCACAAAAAGTTATCAATTTCAACATTATAGGTCATTTTCAAAAGTCAACAAAAAGGGACTTTAAATCAAAGGCCATAACTTGAGATTGGTAAATAAAAATGACATGGGACCAAAGACATTGGTTAGAGGACTCAAAGACCTTTCCAAAATGTCCAAGAACATGAGAAAAGCTTAAAAATTGAGCAAGTTATGCCTTGTGGAAGTTGGGAAATTTTTGGATCTTTTGAAAAGTCAACATTGATTCAAATGACCTAAAATTGCTAATGGGCCCATTTTTCTTCCATAATTCATTATCCCAAGCATGTGCACGACCATTAGGCCCAAAGGGAAGTTTTTCTCCATTTTTATTTATTTATTTGGATTTTTTATCATTTATAATTCATTTAATTAAATAAAATGCATGAAAAATACAAAACTAATGAAATAAAATCTTTTTGTGCAGAAATTATTCTCATGGGACACTCAAATTCGTGCATGATCAATTAGGGAAAGTTTTGGCATGATTTGGTATCAAATAGCATGGAAAAAGATTGAAAAAGATCTTGAAGAAAATCAAATTTCAAAAACCATTAATTCAAAGATTTGGATCAATATTCTTAACATAATTAACTCTTGCATAAGTATAGAATCAAAACCTAATGAGAAGGACCAGAAAAGCTGCGCAAAACCCCATTATCAAACTTGGAATTTTTTGCAAAAAACTCATAACTGAAAACATCTTTGCAGGACGATTCAACGCGAAATTTTCATCCCATTGCACTCCTAAGACCTCAAGCAATCTTCCTGGATCAAAAACATCAAACATAACCTCTTGAATCGTTGTACAGAAGCTAACCTTTCTCATTTTTTTTTCATAATCGTGCATTCCAATTCATGCGCATTTAGCCTTTTTTAATGTTTGATTCATGTTCCTTGTATGATTCTAAAGCTAACCATGTGATTTGATTGAATTATTGTGCATTGTATACGATTCTACCATTGTCAATTTTTAGGGTTTACAGGATTCCAAATTAGGGATTTTAAAACAAGGAAAAATTGGAGCATAAGAATTAGACCATTCACTTCAGCATACTCAGACGATCATGAACCTCTACTCGCGCCCAATTTATGAGCGTTCCATGGCTAATCGCTATTTTCTTGTATGGTGTCTTAGGCAACGCGTGAAAACCGTTGCCAATGTTTTGTGTATTTCAGGAAAAAGAAAACCAACGAAGGAGATGATGCAGTGTCAGGGCGTGAGTGGTTCGTTCAAAATCTGCGCGCGTTTTTTAAGTTATTGATTGATTTTCTTTTATAATATTCATAGGTTATTATATATCAAACGCGCATGGATTGGTTCAGTGGCAAGCGTAGTAGTTGGTGAAGTACATGACCTGGGTTCGAGCCCCAGGTCTTCATTCTTTCCATGTATTTTTTCCTCTAATATTCATATGCAGCATAAGCGTTGTGGATCATCATACGTCCCTCTATCCAGCCATCCACGCGTCCAATTTCATCCATCCAAGGGACAGGATTTGGGGAGTACGGTAGGCTGCAGTCAACGCTGCTACACGCTAGTGGAAAAGTCCAACAAGGCCAGCAATTTAATTGGGCTTTCACCTCCTATTTGGGGTCTGAACCCCCAGGTTTGCATATTTTTTTTACTTTCTTTACTTTTTTTTTATTATTATTATTTTTACTTCTTTTTATTATTGTTTTATTAATTAGTTTTATTATTTTCATAAATATAAAAAATACCACCAAAAATCAGAAAAGACCAAAAATTAAATATATTTAATTAGTTAATATTTTGTAAATAAATTGTATATAATTATTAGTTTTAAATTAGGGTTTAATTTAATATTTTCATAATAAATTTAAAAAAATTATAGAATTAGGTTTGATTAATAAATTTTTTTTCATCTTTTTATTTTTCTTTCATAAATAATTAAATAATTAAATATTTATTTTTATAATTAAATTTGTATATAAAAATTAGGGTTAATTTAGGTTAAAATTCAATGTTTTCTTAATAAATTAAAAGCCATTAGAATTAGGATTAGTATTTATTTTTATCAATTCTTTTTTCATATTAAATCCTAAAATACTAAAAAATACCAAAAAAAAACAAGTTCTTTCTTTCTTTTAATTTTAATTAATTCGTCATTAGTTTAATTTTGCAAAAAGGGTCCAACGCCCTCGTTTCGATTTAATTCTTATTCGCATATTTATTTTATTTCGTTTAAATATTTATGTATCTCTCCCGAAGCCATGTAAACTATTTGTCGCACTTTATCTTTATTTTCTTTTACTTTCTTTATTTTTCTGTCAAATCGGGTTCGAGAAATTTTGGCGATGTGGACCCGCGCCTTTTGTAATAGCTTAGAATTTTTACTTTCCCGCAATATTTTTAACTGTTAACAAGGCATGAAAGAATGTATGGACAAAAATAAAAACAAGCATAGAACACCAATAACATGACAAGATAAATGCAAATGAAAACGACACACAAATCACACACCACCCCTAGGGTACGCCTCACTGTTGCCTTGCCTCGAAAGGTGATCGTCGAGTAGAGGATGTCTTAGTAAGTCCTCATGATCCGGGAACCTGGCATGAGGGTAGCTTCTAAGGTGTCTTCCCATTGCTCTGGTGATCACCATGTCCCTACAACCTCGAATTGACCCGAACACCTCCAACGGTGGTGCTACCTACCTCTCAATGGTGGGATGGCACTACTTTAAAGGACATTTACACAGACGAATTCCTTAGGGTAGGTAGACGACTCGTAGATACTTGCTCTAATTCAAAACAAATTCAAAAAATACTTTTCACACCGACACCTTTTCAAAAAGCTTTCGAAAGCAATTTTTCAAACACTCTTGAGGACTGATACAAGAGTCGAACTGAAATTTTCAAAGAAACCTTTTTAAAACCCACAGTTGAAAAGCAAACAAACCATTTTTGAAAACACAATGAGCAAGTATCTAAGAGCCCATGGATAACCATGGATAGAAAGGGTGCTAACACCTTCCCTTTCTATAATCTACCTCCCGAACCGAGAGCAATCTCTATAAGGAATTTTTCTGTGCTTTTGTCCTTTCCATGTTGGAGAACATAAAAGACGGTGGCGACTCTTGCTTACCGCGACATTTCGCGAACCAGCGTTAAAAAGTCAGTTCCAGATCCACCGATCACAGTCATGTCCAAAGATGCATCTGAGATCCTATGTCAGAAAGATCCAACCCCACTCATCTGATAAAGACCTATGGGTACACTTTTTCCAAGACTGTTTGTCTGGCACACAGTTGGACTGGTTCTATCAACTCGAGAGATTAGAGGTTTACAATTGGGAAGAGTTAGTTGTTGCTTTTTACCGTCAATACTAATACAATGCTGATTTGGCACCCACTCGTACTCAACTACAAAGTATGGGGATGGCTTCCAATGAAGGATTTAAAGAGTATGCCCAGAAGTGACGTGATTTGGCTGGCAGGGTGCAGCCACCTTTGTCAGATAGGGAGTTAGTTGACATGTTTTTGGGGACCCTGTCTGTCCCTTTCTTCAATCATTTAATCGGGAGTTCCTCCGCGGGATTTACTGAACTAATTTTGACCGGCGAAAGGGTCGAGGCCGGTATTAAAATTGGTAAGATTCAGAAAGATGCCTCCGCGTCCACTGCTGTTAAGAAAACCTTCCCAGCTAAGAAGGAAGCCTCAATTGTGTATTCTCAGAAAAGTCAGGGAAGAACCGAGCGCCGGCCAACTGTAGGGGCTGTGATGATTCAAAACTCTTCAAATGATCAACCTCGTGGCAATCAGTCGAGACCTAATCAACAACGGGTAGAAAGGCCACAAAGGCAGTTCACCCGAATCAACATGACGCCAGCTCAAGTACTCCCTCATATGTTGAAGTTGAATCTTACCAGTTTGAAGGAAGCGCCAAAGAACCCTAACACCTCCTCTCCATACTACCACTCCAATGCCAAGTGTGCTTACCACTCTGACAGTGTTGGGCACGATACCAATAATTGTTGGGCACTTAAGAACAAAATCCAGGACCTGATTGACGCCAAGGAAGTAGAATTTGATACTCCTGAGAAGCCCAATGTGATATCTTCTCCGATGCCCAAGCACGGTCATAATGTTCATGCCGTTATGGAAGACCTTCATGTTACTGATGTTGCTGATCTTTTGACTCCGCTACTAATGATTAAAGAGAATTTGATGAGAGCCGGGATATTCCCAGGCTGTGGGAAGGACTGTTACTTTTGTTTGAACATACAAGTTGACTGCCCAATGTTGAAATCAGGTGTCCAACGCCTGATGGATACCCAAGAGATACTTTTCCAAAAAAACCCTATTGATACCTTCACTCCTGTTACTCCTGCTACTTTTGCTACTTCAACCAACGATATTGCAATCATAACCATTTCCGAAAATCCTCCCAAGGCTTGCAAAAGGCCTGTCAGGATTACGCCTAATCCTAAATTTGTACCATTAAAAATCACCATGCATGGACCTGTCCCGTATCAATCTAGTAAAACGATACCATGGAACTATGGGGGAGAAATCTTCTATAATGGTATCAAACAGATTGAGGCAGTCCAAGAGAATTCTGAAGAAGAAAACCCTGATATAGGGAACATCGCAGGAACAAGCAAGATAGCCCGCATTGGTCGGATCTTTTCTCCGGAGATTTCTCCCCCTCGAGAAGTTTTCGGACCCTCGAAAGCTTCTGCACCTGTTAGGTCATTTGTGCAAGACCCAGTAATTGAAGAATTGGATACTCCTGAAGTAAGACCATTTGTTGATACTACCAATAAGGATAAGGGGATACTGGAAGAGCCTGTCAGGACGAAGGCTCAGACTGTGGCTATCCCTGAAACCACCCAGAAAGAAATGGACGAAATCTTGAAAATAATCAGAAAGAGTGACTACGACGTCGTGGAACAGCTAGGGCAGATCCCTTCTAAAATTTCAATGTTGGCTCTTCTACTCTGCTCTGAGGCCCATGCTAAGGATCTGATCAAATTTTTGAAAGCGGCACACGTGCCCCAAGAAACTTCGGTTGACCAGTTTCAGGAGTGTGTGGCCAGTCTTACTGCTGATAATGGCCTGGGCTTTTCCGATGCTGACTTGACTCCCAAAGGAAGGAAACACAACGTCGTGCTACATGTCTCAGTTGAATGTAGGGGAACCACCCTCGCCCATGTCTTAGTTGATACTGGTTCTTCCTTGAAAGTGCTGCCGAAGAAAGCGTTGGACCGTTTGGACTGCGAAGGATTGACCCTCAAACCTAGTAACATCGTTGTTAGGGATTTTGATGGGTCCAAAAGAATGGTTCATGGAGAGGTTGACATTCCTATCAAACTAGGCACAGAAGTTTTCAACTCCACCTTTTACGTGATGGACATCCGTCCGTCATATTCATGTTTGTTAGGAAGACCGTGGATCCATTATGCTGGGGCAGTTACCTCCTCTTTGCACCAAATGCTGAAATATCCTGTTAAGGGTAAGATTATAATGGTGCACGGCGAGGAAGAGTACATGATAAGTGTTGTACCCCAAAATTTTCCCTCCCATAATTCTTCAAGAAAATGCCAAGTCAAGCTTCAAAGTTCCCCAAGGGTTGCACAGTGCAAAGGTCTCCTATACAGTCAAGATTTGGGTTTGTGTTCTGATCAAGAAAGTGAAGTTTTCAAAGGTCCAATCAAGTCTCATATGCCTACAAATATGGTCAAGCATCCTCATATCAAGTTTCAAGGCATTCAGCTCAAAATTGCACAGTCAAAAGCCCTAATTGCACTACAGTCAACTGTAGGGGCAAAATGGTCATTTGACAGTCAAAAGTTCAAGTTTTTGGTAAACATATCATTTTGAAGCCCCAAACATCATTTGATCAATGCTTGATCATGATTCTCAAAATTTGGCTCAGAAATCATCAAGATGCAAAAGTTTCCTTATTTGGACAGCTGAAAAAGTCAACTGAAATTGACCAGGGCATAACTTTCACATGGATTATCAGAAAAATTCCATCCAAAGCTCATTTTTAAGAGAAAGACATTGCCTACAACTCATCTTCATACTTCAAGCCCAAGAAATGCTCTCACAAAAAGTTATCAATTTCAACATTATAGGTCATTTTCAAAAGTCAACAAAAAGGGACTTTAAGTCAAAGGCCATAACTTGAGATTGGTAAATAAAAATGACATGGGACCAAAGACATTGGTTGAAGGACTCAAAGACCTTTCCAAAATGTCCAAGAACATGAGAAAAGCTTAAAAATTGAGCAAGTTATGCCTTGTGGAAGTTGGGAAATTTTTGAATATTTTGAAAAGTCAACATTGATTCAAATGACCTAAAATTGCTAATGGGCCCATTTTTCTTCCACAATTCATCATTCCAAGCATGTGCACGACCACTTGGCCCAAAGGGAAGTATTTTCTCATTTTTTATTTATTTATTTGAATTTTTATTTATATTAATTCATTTAAATCATTTAAATATGTGAAAAATACTTAACTTGACCTAACCAATCTTTTTATACATGTTTTGCTCTCAAGATTTCGTGCTTGTACCAATATGGAAAGAATTGGATTGATTAGATCATGATTTGCAAAAAAGCACATGGAAGAATATTTGAAAAAGATCCTAGAAAATCAATTTTCAAAATCAATGAATGCAATGGATTTGATTGAGTTTTTTTGACCTAATTCACTCAATACAAATGCCTGATCACAACCCTAATCAGAATAGACACTAAGCTGCGCAAGAAAGCCATTGACAAACTTGAAAAAATTGTCAAAAAAGTCAATTCTGAAAACAGCCTTCCAGGACGATTCAAGACCTAATTCTTGTTTCAATAGCTTCCTCAAGGTTCCCTGAACATATTCCAATCAAGAACAGCCATCCAAACGCAAAGAATTGGTATACAGCATTCAAGATACCTAGTGAAAAATTCATCATCGTGTTTTAAAATTTATGCATCTTTATAACATTTCATTTATTGATTCATATTCCTGATGAAATTCTGAAGCTAACCAACATAATTAATTGTATTTTTATGCTGTATACACGATTTCACCATGCTTGAGTTTTAGGGTTTACAGGACCTCCAATTGGGGATTTTGCAACCAAGAAAAATTGGCCTTCAAGAGTACTATGGTTGTAATCAGCAGGCTTGAACGATCACAAACCACCCATCGCGCCTAATTTATTGACCCTCTAAGACCTATTCGTTATTTTCTCAAAACCGGCCTAAAAGAACATTCAGAAAACCGTTGCCTCATGTTTTTGTATTTCAGGGATAGTGAAGAAGACGAACTCGTGGCAGGGAGCGATTGGATCATTTAAAATTCGCGCGCGTTTCCAAAGCCGTTGACGATTTTCTTTTATAATATTTATTTGCCATTATATGTTAAATGTATTTGGGATGGCTCAGTGGTAGGTGTACACGTTTGCAATGTCCATGACCTGGGTTCGAACCCCAGGTCTACGTTATTTCCATATTCTTTTCCAATTCATCATCACATGCAGGCATCATATTGAGGACCATCATGTTCCTTCGTCATCTATCCATCCACGCGTCCATCAGGACCAGATCAGGGGCTATGAATTGAGAATACGCTATGCCCTAGTCAACGCTTCAGCATGCTAGTGAAAAAGTCCAACGAAGTCAAAGTTAAATGGGCCTGAATTGCTAGACCATACCTCCTATCTGGGGACTGATACCCCCTTGGTTTGCAACTTCTTTTAATTTTCTTTATTTTTTTATTCTTGTTATAATTTTTATTTTTCTTTTAATTACTGTTTGTTTAATTAATTATATTTTCATAAAATCATAAAACACATAAAAAAAATCAGAAAAGAGCAAAAATAATCAATATTTCTATTTCTAGTATTTTATAAATGCATGTAAATTATTTAGTTTTAAATTAGGTTGCAATTTTAATTCTTTTCATAATAAAATCTAAAAAATATAGAACTAG
Source organism: Vicia faba (assembly GCA_948472305.1). Lineage (NCBI taxonomy): Eukaryota > Viridiplantae > Streptophyta > Magnoliopsida > Fabales > Fabaceae > Vicia > Vicia faba. The sequence continues at coordinate 362,899,937 of OX451736.1, forward strand.
GTTTAATTAATGTTTTATTCCTTTTTAATTTTTCTTTTTCACAATAATATTATTTATTTTATTTTCATAATTAAAATTGTAAATTAATTAGGGTTTAATTTAGGTTAAAAACTTCAACATTTTTCTTAATAAATTAAAAAAAAATAATTAGAATTAGGTTTAGCATTTTATTTTGATTTTAATTAATTCCTTTTTCTATTAAATCCTAAAACATTAAAAAATACCAAAAACATCTTCTTTTAATTTTAAATTTAATTCCTCATTAATTTTAATTTTGCAAAAGGGTCTAACGCCCATGTTCTTAATTTTATTTCTAATTCGCATATTTATTTTATTTTGCTTAAATAATTATGTACCTCTCCCGAAGCCATGTAAATTACTTCTCACACTTTTCAATTCTTTATTTACTATGTTTATTTATTTTCCGTCAAATCGGGTCCTGGTTAATTTTGGCGATGTGGACCCGCACCATTTGTAATAGCTTAGAATTTACTTTCCCGCAAACTTTTAACTGTTAAACAAAGCATGCAAGAATGAATGGCCTTAAATAAAAGCAATGCGTAGAACACCAATGACATGACAAGATAAATGCAAATGAAAACGACACACGAATCGCACACACCACCCCTAGGGTACGCCTCACTGTTGCCTTGCCTCGAAAGGTGATCGTCGAGTAGAGGACGTTTTAGTAAGTCCTCATGATCCAGGAACCTGGCATGAGGGTAGCTTCTAAGGTGTCTTCCCATTGCTCTGGTGATCACCATGTCCCAAACCTCGAATTGACCCGAACACCTCCAACGGTGGTGCTACCTACCTCTCAATGGTGGGATGGCACTACTTTAAAGGACATTTACACAGACGAATTCCTTAGGGTAGGTAGACGACTCGTGGATACTTGCTCTAATTCAAAACAAAACAAATCAAAAATACTTTTCACACCAACACATTTTCAAAAAGCTTTCGAAAGCATTTTTCAAACACTCTTGAGGACCGATACAAGAGTCGAACTGAAATTTTCAAAGAAACTTTTTAAAACCCACAGTTGAAAAGCAAACCAACCATTTTTGAAAACACAAATGAGCAAGTATCTAAGAGCCCATGGATAACCATGGATAGAAAGGGTGCTAACACCTTCCCTTTCTATAACCTACCTCCCGAACCGAGAACGATCTCTATAAGGAATTTTTCTGTGCTTTTGTCCTTTCCATTTGGAGAAAATAAAAGACGGTGGCGACTCTTGCTTCCGCGACATTTCGCGAACCAGCGTTAAACAGTCAGTTCCAGATCCACCGATCACAGAACTGGCGACTCTGCTGGGGATAATTTTTAAAGTGAGGTGTACCTTAGGACTAAGATCACCTGTGTTTTCAATTGTCTGAATTGTTTGCTTTATCATTGTGGGTACTGTCTTGGGAGTTCTATAGATCCTAACCCGGATCTGGGGGATACCTTCTTAGAAAGTAGCAACAAGGCTGTGAGGGAACTGTGCGGGGTATACCGACATGGTTGAAACAGTCTGCTACGTTGATGTGGCACTTTGGTGTGTACCGGTAACCCTTGAGTTCAGTCAAGGAAAGTACGGGGCCTCCGCGTGGTGTCGTGAAGCATCAACAGACCTTAGGAACCTTAATTGAACTATCTTGGCCTCTTTAGGGTAGTGAGATAACTGACTTTGGTGCAGTCCGAGGTTAGTTGATACTCGATACTACACTCAATTGAGGGTTGCTTTCCTGGAATATTTTGGTCGCCAGTTCAGTGGCTAAATCGAAACGATGAACAATGAAAGCAATCCCGTGATATTGGGACCCTTAGAACCCGGTTACTTCTAATAGGACAGGTTGAGCCCACCAACTTCAAGAGGGTAATACCCAGACCCCATGCTGGCCTAAACTCTAAGGACTCTTTTGTGTGACTTGTGTGCCTTCGTACTTGACTACTTGCATGCTTTATCTGACACATGAACTTCTTGCAGGTTTTGTTTATAGTCCTTAATTGGGACTCATAACAAGGTTTTACTTGAGTTTCTCGCAGGGTTTGTTTGTAGTCCTTAATTAGGACTCATAACAAGGTTTACCGAGTTCTGGCAGGGTTTGTTTTAGTCCTTAATTAGGACTCATAACAAGGTTTACCGAGCCCTTGCAGGGTTTGTTTATAGTCCTTAACTGGGACTCATGACAGGTTTTACTTGAGCTTCTTGCAGGTTTTGGTTTGCAGTCCTTAATTGGGACTCATAACAGGGTTACCTACATTACCCCGTGCATAGCATGACATCATACCATTGCATACATCCTAACCCATTTCAAGGATCTCAAGGGTTTGTGATGCAGGTCAGGATGAATCAACCATCTAGCAAGGGGCAAAGAGGATTTATTTTCCTCTAGCCAAGGTTGTCAGGGGCTATGACCCACTTGATATGGCGAGCTTTGACACTGGAAGAAGATTGCCCTAGCCAAGGATGTCAGGGGCTATGACCCACTGGATATGGTGAGCCTTTGACCCTTGAAAAAGGACTCTCAACAAATATGAAATTCCTTCAATCAAGCTACCGGATCCCAGCTCTAACAAATTGCTTGTTTACCCCGCGAGATCCTTGAAAACATTGCATGCATATCATACATATCATTGCATAACAGGTACCTTTGTTGCAGGTCACTTACCCTCCGCTGTTTATATCATGCAATGGCTCCCCAACAAGATAACCAGGACCTTCACACTCAAGAGACTCAGTTCAAAGAGATCTTCCTAAGCCTATCCAAGGGGCAGGAAGAGTTGAGGACACTCCTCATGGGGAATCTGATCAGAAAGAGTCCTGAAGATGACAAGGACGAACAGCTGAGACGTCTACAAGCTGAGGTAGACACATTAAAAACCCAGATGCTGGGGCAAAGGACTCTCATCCAAAGTTTAGCTCAGGAGCAAGGAGAGTTGAGGGCCATGATCAGTCAGCTTCATCAAGACATGAAGCAACCATCCCAAGTCAGGGACCCGGTCATTAATCAACTTCCAAGAAGTCAAAGGTTTGGGCCTCTCCAAGTTGCTATTACTTCACAGGTCCAACAACAGCCTCGCCGAGAACAACGGGTTGATCAGAGCAAGCCCGACAAACCCAAGAGGCAGTTCACCAAACTCAACGTGTCACTGTATCAAGCTTTACAACAATTATTGAGGTTGAATCTGGTAACGTTAAGGGACCCTCCTAAGTATCTCAACACAACCTCCCTAAAGTATAATCCTGAGGAAAGATGTGCATACCACTCTGACAGTCCAGGACATGACACCGACGACTGCTGGGCTTTGAAGAATAAGATTCAAGATCTGATTAATGAAAGAGCTGTGGATTTCACCCAGATAGGCCAAGCTGAATGCTCCTGCCATCCCTCCAAGGCTCACCATTTGAAGTGACAAGCCCTGAGATGAAAAGACTTTTGTTGATTCAAATGTTCAAGTTGAAATTTTCTTTTGTTCAAACATTTACTCATGATTAAACGTTGTTATTTCATTAATGCATCGCATGCGTCTGTTTTGAAGCAATATATTCGTATTCACTATATGCAAATTATTTTCATATTTTTTCTGATGATCAATGCTCGATTAATAATTCTAAGCCTCTTGAGGGAGGATGACGAAAACGATACCATAATCTACAGTATGCTTTTGAACAGACCTAGCTGATGAGGTACAGGCATTATTTCAAATCCTAAACACTGGAGTTATAAGGATGATAATCCCTCGTCAACCCCTCTGAGCCAAAGAAGTAGGAGTTTTTCTTTTCGAAATTTAAAACCCTTAATCATAACCTGGGGCAGGGTAGTCTCTCAGTTGATCCAAGTGCATAACGAATGGCACCAAAGAGGTCCTTACAAAACGAAGAAAGACAGTGATGGTTCCGAATAATCAATAAAGAAAGGTAGTCATTACTTCTCAAAAATAAAAAACCCAGTAGGTCAAAACCCATGAAGGAGACTTACAAAGCTGGGGCATCCCGCTGACTGTAATTCCAAAAAGGAAACAGTTCAGGCAAAAAAAAGAAAGGGGTAACAAAAAAAAAATCAAAGAGGTCATACAAACCCTCAACAATAACAAAAAGGAATGACTGCCAATTCACAATAAGTTATCAATATCGGAATCATCACTGGAAAATCAGAGCAAAGACTCAAACAAGGTCTAATGTATGATCAACTGAGTTTAGGTTTGAAGAACATCACGAAGAGCGGGTGGGTACAAATAATTTGAGCCTTTATCCTTTGTTTCTTGAACCGTGAACCCGGCCATGTTATAACCCTTAAAAGTCCTAGCTGAAGCATGGGTTAGTTCGAAAGCATACTGTTACGAAAGGTATCCTGACTCCTTAAGGCCTACGGTAAATACGGAGTTGACATCACGTTTTACAAACATTCACTTGTTTTATGAAAAGGAATGCATTTTCAAAATCTTCAAGACAGACATAAGCTTTGCATTTTTGACATAACCTTGTTTGTATATGACTTTTTGTTTGAACAGCAGGGAAATTCGCACGATGAATACCTAGTGAACAAAAGCATTTCCAATCAAGGGGCATGATATGATCATGGTCTATTATCTGGGGCAATCCAATCAAGATTCGGAGAATCTCTCAAAACGCCTAATAGCCTGAGGCAAATCTCCGCCTAAGTCACTTGGGGCATCTCAAATATGAATCTTGCCTGGTCAAAAATCTTCTGGTGGCATGACAAAACATTTCTAACAGGGGCATCTCCCTACATTCTGAGAACATAGACATAGTCGGAAAAGAATACTACGCAAAATCAAAGACCCGCTAGGTTGACACACCTAGGCAAAAATAAGGGCTTCCCGGCGAACCAAAAGGGTTCGGGCAAAAATAAGGGATGAAAAGAGAAAATCTGTACACCCGGCAAGTCGAAAACCTGAAAAGGCGGCTTGGGCAAAATGGGTATCCCGATGGACTGAAAACCCGAAAGGGAGGTCTAGGCAAAATTTAGGGATCAAAGCGTACGACTATGTCCTATCATCTTGTCACCTGTCTACCAGAAGAAGGTTTGTCCATCAACAACTATCAGCACCTCATAGGTCGTCCTCTCCCACCTCAGAAACAGGGGCAATAATGAGTTGCCCAAGCAATCTAATTGTTCTATCCTCCAAGGTACCAAGGTAGGTTCAGCTGGAGAACATAACCAGATATCTCAATTCCCTAGAGAGTGAGCCAGCAAGTCAATACTCTCTCCCCAAGTAAAGCTATTTTCAAACTTAAGGAAGCTGGGTATCCTCCCGCAGAGCTCAACATTCCCCGCAGTATACATGTATTCTTAACAGGCATCCCCGGCAGTCTTGACCTAAAGATTGTTCCCCGGCGGTATATCAAACATTCAATAGAGTTACTTCCAGTGCAGTTCAAAATTTCCCCAAGAGAGTCCAATCCAGTTTCCCCAGGAAAGTTGGAATTCACCTCCTCAGGCAGTAAGCTTATTCCCAGTAGATTCTGGAAGCTTATCCTCGCAGAGCACGAACGCGTCGCTCGGCTTTATTCAAAGAGTTATTTCCCTACCAGGATATAACTGGGTTATCCTCAGCCAAGAGCCACGGAGAGAGCGTCCTCGACGAAGTTCTCTTACCCCCAGCGAAGTCTATTAGCACTTCCAACACAACAAGAGTATCCTCAGCAAGTTATTATCAACTCAGCAAAGCATCTCTCTCCCCACAGAGTATCTCTCCCCAGCATGGTCGCTAGAGTACTTTTCCCCCCGCAGAGTAATCATTCGCCAAGTTTGTTCCTCAACGGAGTTATCTTCTCCTGCCGGTATTCTTGCAGTAATCATCCCCAGCGGAAGCAAAATCTATTCTTCAACATCAGCCCAGGAGTGACTTCCCGGCACCCGTCAAGGATCTACTTTCCTAGACGAAAACATACATTCATAAAAACATCACATACATCATTATAGCATGCATAGATGCATTATATCATACAAATCTCATTTATGTTGAGAACATCATTGCTTGATCCATATCATGCATTGCATATGACTGACCTTTACCTTTCAGGAAAGATGCAGTTGAAATTCTCAATCATATTTCAAGACCTAGACCGGTTCAATTAATCGACGCCAAAGATTTCTTATCCAGTCCCAGGCCTTCTCTAGTCCAGCTAAATCGACTCCCAACAGATTTTCCTGATAAGGACTCAGTAGAAGTCATCCCAGATTATAATTTCCTATTGGTTCTCTCTCCGACGGTGCATGAGATTTCCATTTTAGGGTTTTCTTTTGAGGTGATAATCTCCTATGGTCCCCTCTCCGACGGTGAGTGAGGTGGTAATTCCTTTTCAGATGTTTCCCTCTCCGACGGTGAGTGAGGTGATAGTCTCCTATGGTTCCCTCTCCGACGGTGAGTGAGGTGGTAAGTCCTTTTCAGATGTTTCCCTCTCCAACGGTGAGTGAGGTGATAGTCTCCTATGGTTCCCTCTCCGACGGTGAGTGAGGTGGTAAGTCCTTTTCAGATGTTTCCCTCTCCAACGGTGAGTGAGGTGATAGTCTCCTATGGTTCCCTCTCCGACTGTGAGTGAGGTGGTAAGTCCTTTTCAGATGTTTCCCTCTCCGACGGTGAGTGAGGTGATAGTCTCCTATGGTTCCCTCTCCGACGGTGAGTGAGGTGGTAAGTCCTTTTCAGATGTTTCCCTCTCCGACGGTGAGTGAGGTGATAGTCTCCTATGGTTCCCTCTCCGACGGTGAGTGAGGTGGTAAGTCCTTTTCAGATGTTTCCCTCTCCGACGGTGAGTGAGGTGATAGTCTCCTATGGTTCCCTCTCCGACGGTGAGTGAGGTGGTAAGTCCTTTTCAGATGTTTCCCTCTCCGACGGTGAGTGAGGTGATAGTCTCCTATGGTTCCCTCTCCGACGGTGAGTGAGGTGGTAAGTCCTTTTCAGATGTTTCCCTCTCCGACGGTGAGTGAGGTGATAGTCTCCTATGGTTCCCTCTCCGACGGTGAGTGAGGTGGTAAGTCCTTTTCAGATGTTTCCCTCTCCGACGGTGAGTGAGGTGATAATCTCTTATGGTTCCCTCTCCGACGGTGAGTGAGGTGGTAAGTCCTTTTCAGATGTTTCCCTCTCCGATGGTGAGTGAGGTGATAGTCTCCTGGTGCCCTCTCCGACGGTGAGTGAGGTGGTAATTCCTTTTCAGATGTTTCCCTCTCCGACGGTGAGTGAGGTGATAGTCTCCTATGGTCCCCTCTCCGACGGTGAGTGAGGTGATAATTCCTTTTCTTATGGTTCCCTCTCCGACGGTGAGTGAGGTGACAATTCCCTTTCAGATTATAATTGCCTATGATTCTCTTCCCGACACTGCGAAGATGATAATTCCCGCTAAGATTTTTCTCAACGAGCGTTGTTGAAGTTAAAGTCGCCCAAGGTTCTCTTACCATTCATACTAAGGTAGTAACCATCCCTGGTTCACTCATCATCTTGTGAAGCTCCAGACTCAGCTCCCGTAACCAGTCAGGACATATCTACGCCAAGCATCTAAAATCAACTCCTGCAACGTGTCAGGTACTCATGTTTCTTTTGCAGGTATGCAGGTTCTCGCTAAGGAATCTCTTACGCGATCAACATCCAGATGGCATCTATAAGCCCATCATCCTATTCATCGACCTCTAAATGGCATCTATAAGCCCATTCCACCACACTGCTACTATGTGAGCGCAAATTTCTGGGCACTCTAGTGTTCAATCATCTTCTACCCTCGGATTACGAAAGGCATGTCGGCCAATCTGCATCCTCAGGTCTAAGAAGATTGAACAGGGGCAACTGTTGTACCCCAAAATTTGCCCTCCCATAATTCTTCAAGAAAATGCCAAGTCAAGCTTTAAAGTTCCCCAAGGGTTGCACAGTGCAAAGGTCTCCTATACAGTCAAGATTAGGGTTTGTGTTCTGATCAAGAAAGTGAAGTTTTCAAAGGTCCAATCAAGTCTCATATGCCTACAAATATGGTCAAGCATCCTCATATCAAGTTTCAAGGCATTCAGCTCAAAATTGCACAGTCAAAAGCCCTAATTGCACTACAGTCAATTGTAGGGGCAAAATGGTCATTTGACAGTCAAAAGTTCAAGTTTTTGGTCAATATATCATTTTGAAGCCACAAACATCATTTGATCAATGCTTGATCATGATTCTCAAAATTTGGCTCAGAAATCATCAAGATGCAAAAGTTTCCTTATTTGGACAGCTGAAAAAGTCAACTGAAATTGACCAGGGCATAACTTTCACATGGATTATCAGAAAAATTCCATCCAAAGCTCATTTTTAAGAGAAAGACATTGCCTACAACTCATCTTCATACTTCAAGCCCAAGAAATGATCTCACAAAAAGTTATCAATTTCAACATTATAGGTCATTTTCAAAAGTCAACAAAAAGGGACTTTAAGTCAAAGGCCATAACTTGAGATTGGTAAATCAAAATGACATGGGACCAAAGACATTGGTTAAAGGACTCAAAGACCTTTCCAAAATGTCCAAGAACATGAGAAAAGCTTAAAAATTGAGCAAGTTATGCCTTGTGGAAGTTGGGAAATTTTTGAATATTTTGAAAAGTCAACATTGATTCAAATGACCTAAAATTGCTAATGGGCCCATTTTTCTTCCACAATTCATCATTCCAAGCATGTGCACGACCACTTGGCCCAAAGGGAAGTATTTTCTCATTTTTTATTTATTTATTTGAATTTTTATTTATATTAATTCATTTAAATCATTTAAATATGTGAAAAATACTTAACTTGACCTAACCAATCTTTTTATACATGTTTTGCTCTCAAGATTTCGTGCTTGTACCAATATGGAAAGAATTGGATTGATTAGATCAAGATTTGCACAAAAGCACATGGAAGAATATTTGAAAAAGATCCTAGAAAATCAATTTTCAAAATCAATGAATGCAATGGATTTGATTGAGTTTTTTTGACCTAATTCACTCAATACAAATGCCTGATCACAACCCTAATCAGAATAGACACTAAGCTGCGCAAGAAAGCCATTGACAAACTTGAAAAAATTGTCAAAAAAGTCAATTCTGAAAACAGCCTTCCAGGACGATTCAAGACCTAATTCTTGTTTCAATAGCTTCCTCAAGGTTCCCTGAACATATTCCAATCAAGAACAGCCATCCAAACGCAAAGAATTGGTATACAGCATTCAAGATACCTAGTGAAAAATTCATCATCGTGTTTTGAAATTTATGCATCTTTATAACATTTCATTTATTGATTCATATTCCTGATGAAATTCTGAAGCTAACCAACATAATTAATTGTATTTTTATGCTGTATACACGATTTCACCATGCTTGAGTTTTAGGGTTTACAGGACCTCCAATTGGGGATTTTGCAACCAAGAAAAATTGGCCTTCAAGAGTACTATGGTTGTAATCAGCAGGCTTGAACGATCACAAACCACCCATCGCGCCTAATTTATTGACCCTCTAAGACCTATTCGTTATTTTCTCAAAACCGGCCTAAAAGAACATTCAGAAAACCGTTGCCTCATGTTTTTGTATTTCAGGGATAGTGAAGAAGACGAACTCGTGGCAGGGAGCGATTGGATCATTTAAAATTCGCGCGCGTTTCCAAAGCCGTTGACGATTTTCTTTTATAATATTTATTTGCCATTATATGTTAAATGTATTTGGGATGGCTCAGTGGTAGGTGTACACGTTTGCAATGTCCATGACCTGGGTTCGAACCCCAGGTCTACGTTATTTCCATATTCTTTTCCAATTCATCATCACATGCAGGCATCATATTGAGGACCATCATGTTCCTTCGTCATCTATCCATCCACGCGTCCATCAGGACCAGATCAAGGGCTATGAATTGAGAATACGCTACGCCCTAGTCAACGCTTCAGCATGCTAGTGAAAAAGTCCAACGAAGTCAAAGTTAAATGGGCCTGAATTGCTAGACCATACCTCCTATCTGGGGACTGATACCCCCTTGGTTTGCAACTTCTTTTAATTTTCTTTATTTTTTTATTCTTGTTATAATTTTTATTTTTCTTTTAATTACTGTTTGTTTAATTAATTATATTTTCATAAAATCATAAAACACATAAAAAAAATCAGAAAAGAGCAAAAATAATCAATATTTCTATTTCTAGTATTTTATAAATGCATGTAAATTATTTAGTTTTAAATTAGGTTGCAATTTTAATTCTTTTCATAATAAAATCTAAAAAATATAGAACTAGGTTTAATTAATGTTTTATTCCTTTTTAATTTTTCTTTTTCACAATAATATTATTTATTTTATTTTCATAATTAAAATTGTAAATTAATTAGGGTTTAATTTAGGTTAAAAACTTCAACATTTTTCTTAATAAATTAAAAAAAAATAATTAGAATTAGGTTTAGCATTTTATTTTGATTTTAATTAATTCCTTTTTCTATTAAATCCTAAAACATTAAAAAATACCAAAAACATCTTCTTTTAATTTTAAATTTAATTCCTCATTAATTTTAATTTTGCAAAAGGGTCCAACGCCCATGTTCTTAATTTTATTTCTAATTCGCATATTTATTTTATTTTGCTTAAATAATTATGTACCTCTCCCGAAGCCATGTAAATTACTTCTCGCACTTTTCAATTCTTTATTTACTTTGTTTATTTATTTTCCGTCAAATCGGGTCCTGGTTAATTTTGGCGATGTGGACCCGCGCCATTTGTAATAGCTTAGAATTTACTTTCCCGCAAACTTTTAACTGTTAAACAAAGCATGCAAGAATGAATGGCCTTAAATAAAAGCAATGCGTAGAACACCAATGACATGACAAGATAAATGCAAATGAAAACGACACACGAATCGCACACACCACCCCTAGGGTACGCCTCACTGTTACCTTGCCTCGAAAGGTGATCGTCGAGTAGAGGACGTTTTAGTAAGTCCTCATGATCCAGGAACCTGGCATGAGGGTAGCTTCTAAGGTGTCTTCCCATTGCTCTGGTGATCACCATGTCCCGAACCTCGAATTGACCCGAACACCTCCAACGGTGGTGCTACCTACCTCTCAATGGTGGGATGGCACTACTTTAAAGGACATTTACACAGACGAATTCCTTAGGGTAGGTAGACGACTCGTGGATACTTGCTCTAATTCAAAACAAAACAAATCAAAAATACTTTTCACACCAACACATTTTCAAAAAGCTTTCGAAAGCATTTTTCAAACACTCTTGAGGACCGATACAAGAGTCGAACTGAAATTTTCAAAGAAACTTTTTAAAACCCACAGTTGAAAAGCAAACCAACCATTTTTGAAAAAACAAATGAGCAAGTATCTAAGAGCCCATGGATAACCATGGATAGAAAGGGTGCTAACACCTTCCCTTTCTATAACCTACCTCCCGAACCGAGAGCGATCTCTATAAGGAATTTTTCTGTGCTTTTGTCCTTTCCATTTGGAGAAAATAAAAGACGGTGGCGACTCTTGCTTCTGCGACATTTCGCGAACCAGCGTTAAACAGTCAGTTCCAGATCCACCGATCACAATAAGTCATATCAATTCCTTCCGCTATGTGGAGTTGGATGGCGAGTTCATCGAAACGCCTTTCCAACATTTTGAAGAAATTTCTCCTGAGGTAGCAGTTGCGAAGACAATGGTTGAGGTGCCTTTCGTTCCCAAGCATGTATCTAGGATGGCATCTCTCAAGGACGCAGAGGCTGTAATTAAAGAGGGGAAGAGAACAGTGTGGGGGCAACTGCCTGATTTTCCCCATAAGACGGACAAGTCTGGGTTAGGGTTTACTGTTGCAGGACAAGATTCTATTATCTCCGGCTATCCAGGATTCATCTATCCTCAGCAAGACATCTCATCAGCTTGCATGCGCATTCATTACATTCATATCATAAACATTGATATAACATATATTTCCTCATACATTTCATGCAACATAACTTTGTGTTTACCTAACATTTTGTCCTTTTCAGGATAAGAATAAAAGGCTATCATTAACAATTATTCAGATTCAGTTTTACACGGACACATCTTGAAGCAACCCTACACCGGTTTCTTCTCGAATTCAGATGCAGTTTTACACGGACTCATCATTAAGCAACCCTACACCGGTTCCTTCTCAATTTCAATTCCAAGACTTATGAAAACAGTTTACGGATTCTCCAAACACGGATGTTAATCTATCGCTTGTTCAGATTCAACTTCTGAAAAAAGTTTACGGATGCTTCCCAACATGGATGCTGATCTATTGCTTATTCAGCTTCACAACTTCTGAAAACAGTTCACGGATGATTCCAAACATGGATGTCAATTCATTGCTTATTCAGATCCCCAGTTCAGAGATGTTCCAAACATGGATACCTTTCTGATACTCATCCACTCATCAACGACATACAGTTCAACGAATATTCTCAGATGGCATCTCTAAGCCCATCCCCCGACAAGATTCTGTCACATCTCCAGATGGCATCTTTAAGCCCATTCCCTCAAACTACGCTTTGACGAGTGCAAATTTTTTCGGGAACTCTAGTGTCCAATCTCCTTTTACCTTCGAGTCGCGAACGGCAAAACTGCCAATCTAACTCTTCAGGTTCAAGAAGATTGAACAGGGGCAACTGTTGTACCCAAAAATTTGTCCTCTCTCTTTTTCACAAGAAATCACAGCTTCAGGCTTTTCCTGATTTTTCATATTGGCTCAAGAATCGGCCAAATAGACTTTTCTTATCAGTCAAACAAAATTAGGGTTTCCATTGATTTTGAATTAGTTCAAGCAGATTGTTAGGGTTTGGTTGAGTTTGGCTCAGGGTTTGATCAGGCGGACGTTTCTTTGACAATAAATCAAGAATTAGGGTTTGCGCGCGCATTCTCAGAAGGAATTAATTCTACAGTTCTTTTCAATTGACTCTGGGACATGGGTTGAGGCTTCTGATTGAAAGTTTGAAGTTTAAGTTTGATCAGTGAAGTGAAAAGCGTATGGACGTTTGCTTGTTTATCTGTGCAATGCTTTTGGTTATTTGGAACGCCGGACGTTTATTGATTATTTATAATTTCTAAGTTAGAATAATTGGGATATACTTCCATTTATTTTAATTCAAGAAACTTAAATAATTAAATAGACAGTGAAACAGAGAATTATCTGACAAAAAGACTTTTACTTATTTTTAATTATTGGTACAAGTGTTATTTAAATACAGTAATTTTATTTACAGTATTTATAATAATGTTTATTACAAATGATTAAAATAAAATAAAACTATATCCTAATTTTCTTGAAGTCTTCATCTTCTACTGTTGCATCCTTTGCTCAACTGATAGTTACCTGCAAAAAGAGAAGAAAGAAGTCAGTACAGATGAATTAAAGGCATTTTCAGACAGTTAATCAAAAAATTCATCATTAAAGGTGGTTGGCCGGAATCAGATTGTTTTTATTTTCATCATATTTTTCTCACCCTCTTTGCAAATCACAAGAAGACTCTCTTCTTGGTTCACAAAGAGTAAAGAAAAATTATTTTACAAGCATATGAATCAATTGAACAAAATGCACAAAGCTACATGAAAAGGGACAAGCTACTGAATATGCCAAAACAAGTTGCAAAGTTCAAACTGAAACAAACAAGTTGCAAAGTTCAAATTGAACAAACAAGCTACTTGAAAAGGCAAACCAAACTGTCCAAAGAAACTGTCCAAAGGAACTGCCCAAAAGAATTGTCATAAAGCTGTCAACAAGTACACAAAAGCAATGCAGAAAATCTGGAGGTAAGAAGATATGCAGAGGAAAGGCAAAATGCAAGCCAACTTGTAAAATATGTTTCATCATTTCCCAGCCAAAAAACCTTTTCAGAAAAGGACAGTCTAAGTAATTAAATATACTTTGCTATGGAGAGAGAAAGGGGGAGAACTATAAGCTTACAGTTTGCAGGCTTAAGACAAATAAATATAACAAAGATCTCAGTTGAGAAAGGAGGGCAAAACACCACATAGAAAAAATATACCACAAACTGTAACATTGCAAAAGCCAAAACAACAGCCTGCCTCAAGCTTTCTCCAAACCTGCATAAGCTTCAACAAACCTGCTAAAAACCAGTCTGCATAGCCTAAGGGCCAAGCCTGTCAAAACACAAGCCTGCTTCCAAGCATCCTGCATCAAAAGCCTCTCAAAAGCAAACAAGCTTACAAACTGAAGCAAGCCTTCAAATCAAAAAGCCTGTCAAAAACCATACAAACATTCAATCTGCCTTCAAACTTACAAAGTGAAGCAAGTCCAAACATCAAAAATCAGCAGCAAATAACACTCTCAGATAACATCAACATTGAGAGGAAAACTCAGAAACAATAACAACTCTCAGAAATAACCATCATTGAAAGCCAACACAGCATCAAGAGAGGAAAAGCTACTCAAGCAAAACACACTAAAGCAAACAACTCTCAGATTCGAAATCATCATCATTGTAAAAGAACAACAAAGTTCATCAGAAGTCAGAAGTGAAATAACAGCAAACAGATCTCAGATTTAACATCATCATTGAAAAAAAGGCCAACACAGCATCTTCATAAAAAAAACAAGCATTCAAATACTCAGAGGCCAGCAATCAGAAGAAGAAGAGAGAACTAAAATTAGGGTTTTCAGATACTCATCACTAAACCTAACAAAAGCAAGATACAAAGTACCAGGAAGGCCAGCAAGCACCTCACCGCGTCCCTCCGCCTCCGGCCACCTGAGAAGCGCCGACGTCCTCCTCCGTCTCCTCTCCAAAGGTATTGTCCCTCTTTCCCTTTTTCTAACACCTCAAGCAAACAACAAATAACATAAAGATCAGAATTTGTCAAAAAAATCAATAACATGCATGAATTTTGAAACCCTAAAACATGAAAGAACAGAAATCATTACCTTTTTTTTTGTCACCGCTTGAACAAACGCGGAGAGGAGATGGACGGTGGCGCCTGATAGCCTGAGGCACGGATGAAGCGTCAGAAACCATGGCTTGAGAAAGTGAAGAGGCGAATAAGGAGAAGGAAGCAGCGCCATTCAAGACATTGTAACCCTAAGTTCTGAAACAAACCAACAAAACCCTAAACAAAATTGTAACACGCTTTGGGCCTGCCCCCCTGGAACTAACGCCTAAGCCCAATGAATCCTGGCACTACACCCCCTCCCCCTTTTGTTTTGTCTTAATCTATTTGTTTCTTCACTTGGGCCAACAACATACCCCTAAGCCCATTTGATCTTCTTAACACTTTTTTATATATAAATCAACACTCTTTTTTTTTATTACCATCATCTTATTTTCTTTTTTACATAACCTAACTCCTTTTGGTAAATAAAAATAATATACTAATTTTTTTTTCTCACATTAAGTTTTATTAACAATACCTTTGTTATTATTGCACTTAAAATATGTAGATGTTAGTTTTTATTAAGTTAGTTAATTTTAAAACTTTTACTTAATTAATCTTATACAAGTTTCTATAATTAACAAAAATAAAAAAAATAATAAATACTTAATAAATACATTAGGTTAACCCTTTTATCACTTGTAAATAATCATGTGCATCATACTTTGCTTTTGATTCTCTTTACTCTTATACCTTGCTATATTTTTACATTGAGAATGCGATTCGATTTGGTTGTAAATATTATTTGGACACTACTATCCTGATAAGACCCATCCCCATTTGTAAACATTTGTACCCCCATCCCTGGATACTTATTTGTAATAGCTTAGACTTTAAATTCCCGCAATTTATCGCTTTCCATATATTGTATAGTAACTAGGGTTTGTATGCGAAGATTCAAAATCAACCGCTAGATAACCTAATACAAGACAAATGCATGACAATCAGATACACCAATCACACTTGCACCCCTAGGGTAAACCCGCTTGTTGCCTTCAAAAATGGGCCATGTTTGCATGTCAAGTACTTTGGCAAAACAAAAACAAACAAAATGATCGTAGTCCCCCGATGACGCTATCTTGTTGCCTAAACAAAATGATCATAGTCCCTCAAGAAAAAATGCCAAAAACACTTGACACTATTGCATTCATGGTGTAAACGATGACCTGCGCCTGTCCCGTTTAACATCCTAACGCAAGGTTGTTCACCAAGTACAATGGTGAAACAACACTGTTAAAAGGGTTAAAAACATAAAGAAAAATCTTTGAGTAAATTTAGGGGTAGACAACTCTTAGTTACTTGATCAAACTTGCAAAACACACTTGCCTACTTTCAAAACACACTCCACAACACAACTTTCAAAACAACTTTCAAAAACATTGAAACATCTTTTCCAAAAGACAAACACCTTTGTAAAACATTCGAGTAAAGAATTGTTACAATGGTTGCCTAGACAAGGCATCTTTTTCAAAACATTTTCAAAACCACACATACAAAACACCATTTCAAACAATTGAAAATCAAGGCAAGTGATCTAAAACAAGTAATTAAGAGCCCATGGATAACCATGGATGAAAAGGGTGCTAGCACCTTCCCTTTTCATAATCTACCCCCCGAACCCACGAAAACATCTCAAAGGTCTTTCATGTGATTTTTGACCTTTCCTTTAGGATAAAATAAAAAGTCGGTGGCGACTCTTGCTAAACCGAACAAGTGCGAATACAAACACAAAACCACAAGTCAGTTCTCCCATCGTATCACAGAACTGGCGACTCTGCTGGGGAAAAATTCTAAAAGTGGGGTTACCTTAGGGTTTTAGATCACCTTTACATGCTTACTTTGTTTGCTTTGATTGCTTTACTTTTTGGGTTCCTTGTTTGGGTTTGTAAATCCTACACCCGGATTTGGGGGCATCTTCTTAGGTAAATAGCAATAAACTGTGAGGGAACTGTGCGGGGTATACCGACATGGTTGAAGCAGTAGCTATGTTAGTGTAACATATTTGTGAGTACCGGTAGCCCTTGAGTAGTCAAGGAGAATACGCGGCCGCTGAGTGATGTCATGAAGAACTAACGAACTCTTATAACCTTACTTGACCATCTTAGCCTTTTTAGGGGTAGTGAGATGACCGACTTTGGTGCAGTCCGAAGTTGGTAGATACTCGATACTACACTCATTGAGGATTGTTTTCTTGGAATAGTTTGGTCGCCAGTTAAGTGGCTAAACCAAAACAATGAACACAGAAAATAATCCAGTGATATTGAGCTCCTTAGAACCCGGTTTCTATTTTAGGACAGGATGAGCCAACTAACTTCAAGAGGGTACTTACCTACGAACCCCATGCAAGCCTAAACCTAAGGACTTATTTGCTTTGTGTGAATATGATTACCTGTATATACACTTACTTGCTTTTGCATACATGTACATAACATCATGACATCATACCATAGCATTTTTTCAATAACCATTTCAAGGATCTCGAGGGTCTTTTGATGCAGGGTCACGTTGAACCAGACGTCTACCAAGGGGCAAGAGGTTTCTCCTCTAAACAAATGCCATCAAAGATCAAGTGCAACAACTTGAATCAGGGGCTATGACCCACTTGACATGGTGAGCTTGATTCTCGTAGAAAGACATCCACCATTACAAAGTTCTCCAATCAAAGATGTTGACCAAAGTTCGACCTCTAACATTTTCTTGTGTTTACCCCGAGAGATCCTTAAAAACATGCATCCATATATCATGCATTGCATCATAACAGTTATTTCCTTTTCAGGTTTCCTTATTCTCCTACTGTTTATTTCAGTAGAGATGGCTCTAGAGAGGACTGTCAAAGATATCCAGGACCAAAATGCTCAACTTCAAGAAATGTTCTTGAACCTGTCCCAGGGGCAAGAAGAAGTGAAAGCTCTCCTTACAAGGGGCTTGGTCCAGGGGAATTCAAGCAATGCCAGGAGTGATCAATTGGAAGAACTTCAGTTTGAGCTGGCTACATTGAGGATCCAGATGATGGGACAACTGGTGGGCCAGATGGCTCTCATCCAGGACTTGGCTCAAAGACAAGATGAGCTCAGGGTTCTCGTCAACAAACTGCTTCGGGACAACCAAATGGGGAAAACATCTGAGGTTGAAGAGAAAGTCATCATTCAACCCCCTTTGAGACAAGAAGACAAGGGAAAAGCTCCTCTACTTGCTTCAGGGTCACAAGCCCGTCAACAACCTCGTCAACGTCAACGGGGTAATCAGCGTAAGCAAAATACGTCTGGAAGACAGTTCACTGAGACTGACATACCATCATCTCTAATACTGGAAAGCTTGTTGGAGGTCAATCTGACTGCTTTAAGGGATCATATTCGGAAGCCCAATACTTCTGCTCCTAGCTATTATCCTGACGCATTTTGTGTATACCACTCCTATAGTCCTGGACATGACACCAACGACTGTTGGGCCTTGAAGAACAAGATTCAGGATCTGATTGACATTGGAGTGTTGAGATTCATGCCCGATGGCGAGATGAAAATCTTCCGTTAAGGGTTTCTCCACTTGAAATGACAAAGCTCGAACTAAGAGACTTTTGTTTCATTTGAATTTTCAAAGTTGTAATTTCTTTTGTGATTCAAACAATTATCTGTTGATGTCAAACTTTGTTTCATTAATGCATTGAATATGTTTGTCTTGAATTCATCCATTCGTTTTCACTATTCTTATGCTTTCTTTATGATATTTAACTCTGGATAAAAAGCTACAAGCCTTTAGAGGGAGGATGACGAAACAGTACCATAAATCTCACACAGTATGCTTTTGAGCAGACCTTGCTAATGATGTACAGGCATTTCTTTCAAATCCTAAACACCGGAGTTATAAGGAAGATAATCCCTAGTCAACCATTTCGAGCCAAAGAAGTAGGAGTTTTATGTTTCTAAACAAATTGAAACCTTTGATTTAAACCTGGGGCAGGGTAGTCTCTCAGTTAATTCAAAAAAGATGCGCATTGAAGTCACAAACTCTCAGTTCGTAATACAACGAACGACATCAAAAACATTCCTTTGGAATCAAAAAAGACAATGATGATTCCTTATCTCATAGGCAGTCATTATCTCTCAAAAGAGAAAAGCCCACTGAGCCAAAACCTATAAAGGAGGCTTAAGAAAGCTGGGGCGTCCCGCTGACTGTGATCTCGAAAACATGAACAGTCACGCAAAATTAGGGATAACAAATAAAAAGAAAGAGGTCATTACAAATCCTCAAACAACATGAAAAATGTTGCAAAAATGGCTGCATTCCCATAAAATTCAATTGGTGAACCATCACCCAAAAGTCGTTCCAAACTCGAATAGAGTTCAACGCACAATTAACTGAGTTTAGGATTGAAGGACATCACGAAGAGCGGGTGGGTACAAATATACTTTGATCCTTTATCCTTTGTTTCTTAAACTGTGAACCAAGCCACATTACAACCCTTCAAAATTCCTAACTGAAGCATGGGTTAGTTCGAAAGCATACTGTTACAAAAGGTATCCTGACTCCTGTAAGGATTTGCCCTAAATCTTGTGTTGAATTTGTCTTATAAAAAGTTTTCTGCTAAAAAATGCATTTTTCAAAACTTTGAGACAAGTATAAACTTTGCATTATTTGAATATCGTTGTTTGCACATGGTTATTTGTTTGACAGCTAAGAAATTCATACAGCGAATGTTCCGACGAACGAAAGCTCTCTCAGTGAGCAAAATCACTTCAGAAAGGATGACACTTCCATTGACAAATCTCCTATCAACAAGGGGGCATGACATGTCACTATCCAGCACACCTGGGGCAGTCCAGTCAAGATCTTTCAAAAGTTCAATTAACCTGGGGCAGTCCAGTCAAGATTTCAACAAATCTCTCAATTACAGATTAACTTGGGGCAAGTCTCCCTCACCATCACTTGGGACATTCGAATGTCAAAACCAAGGTCGTTCAAAATTTCCTTCATCACCTGCTGGAAGTTGCGGTCATCATCAAAAATTCCTTCATCACCTGCTGGAATTCAAGAGCGTTCAAAATTTCCTTCTGGAAGTTGCGGTCATCATCAAAAGTCCTTCATCACCTGCTGGAAGTTACAACCACCAACAGAATAACGGATAATTGAAGCTCCTACAAATTTGTTTCTCTCAAGAATGAAGACTCTCATCCTTAAAACCTCAGAAGATTGGTATACTCCCAGTTTCTGACCGTTAACAGAATGAAGATTCTCATCACCTCAGAAGATTGGTATACTCCCAATTTCTGACCCTAAAGAATGAAGACTCTCATCCTTAAAACCTCAGAAGATTGGTATACTCCCAGTTTCTGACCGTTAACAGAATGAAGATTCTCATCACCTCAGAAGATTGGTATACTCCCAATTTCTGACCCTCAAGAATGAAGACTCTCATCCTTAAAACCTCAGAAGATTGGTATACTCCCAGTTTCTGACCGTTAACAGAATGAAGATTCTCATCACCACAGAAGATTGGTATACTCCCAATTTCTGACCCTCAAGAATGAAGACTCTCATCCTTAAAACCTCAGAAGATTGGTATACTCCCATTTTCTGACCGTTAAAAGAATGAAGATTCTCATCACCTCAGAAGATTGGTATACTCCCAATTTCTGACCCTCAAGAATGAAGACTCTCATCCTTAAAACCTCAGAAGATTGGTATACTCCCAGTTTCTGACCGTTAACAGAATGAAGATTCTCATCACCTCAAAAGATTGGTATACTCCCAATTTCTGACCCTCAAGAATGAAGACTCTCATCCTTAAAACCTCAGAAGATTGGTATACTCCCAGTTTCTGACCGTTAACAGAATGAAGATTCTCATCACCTCAGAAGATTGGTATACTCCCAATTTCTGACCCTTAACAGAATGAAGATTCTCATCCTTGAAACCTCAGAAGATTGGTATACTCCCAATTTCTGACCCTTAACAGAATGAAGACTCTCATCCTTGAAACCCCAGTAGATTGGCATACACCCAAGCTCCTGATATCCCCAACAGAATGAAGATTCTCATTCTCAAAGTAGCATACAACCTGAACTCCTTCCAAACAGGAATAAGCTTTTCCCAGAACCCCGAGTTTTTACTCTTCAACTGGATGGCTACTTTTCAACAGTATGGCTATTCCCCACATAATTCTTATTCCCCAAGCAGATTGAGGACTCTCATTCTCAGTTCCTCACAGGATATTCAGATATTCCCCAGTGAAGATCTCCTCAAGACAGGAATCCCCAGTAGATTGGCATACAACCCAAGCTCCTGATTCCCCAACAGTGGTTCCAGGACTTCTCATTTCCAACAATCCCATGCAGCAGTCAAGGATTCACTTTCCCCGGCAGCAGTCAAGATTCTATTATCTCCGGCTATCCAGGATTCATCTATCCTCAGCAAGACATCTCATCAGCTTGCATGTGCATTCATTACATTCATATCATAAACATTGATATAACATATATTTCCTCATACATTTCATGCAACATAACTTTGTGTTTACCTAACATTTTGTCCTTTTCAGGATAAGAATAAAAGGCTATCATTAACAATTATTCAGATTCAGTTTTACGCGGACACATCTTGAAGCAACCCTACACCGGTTTCTTCTCGAATTCAGATGCAGTTTTACACGGACTCATCATTAAGCAACCCTACACCGG
Source organism: Vicia faba (assembly GCA_948472305.1). Classification (NCBI taxonomy): domain Eukaryota; kingdom Viridiplantae; phylum Streptophyta; class Magnoliopsida; order Fabales; family Fabaceae; genus Vicia; species Vicia faba. Next base: position 362,921,493 of record OX451736.1, read on the forward strand.
TTCCTTCTCAATTTCAATTCCAAGACTTCTGAAAACAGTTTACGGATTCTCCAAACACGGATGTTAATCTATCACTTGTTCAGATTCAACTTCTGAAAAAAGTTTACGGATGCTTCCCAACATGGATGTTGATCTATTGCTTATTCAACTTCACAATTTTTGAAAACAGTTCACGGATGATTCCAAACATGGATGTCAATTCATTGCTTATTCAGATCCCCAGTTCAGAGATGTTCCAAACATGGATACCTTTCTGATACTCATCCACTCATCAACGACATACAGTTCAACGAATGTTCTCAGATGGCATCTCTAAGCCCATCCCCCGACAAGATTCTGTCACATCTCCAGATGGCATCTTTAAGCCCATTCCCTCAAACTACGCTTTGACGAGTGCAAATTTTTTCGGGAACTCTAGTGTCCAATCTCCTTTTACCTTCGAGTCGCGAACGGCAAAACTGCCAATCTAATTCTTCAGGTTCAAGAAGATTGAACAGGGGCAACTGTTGTACCCAAAAATTTGCCCTCTCTCTTTTTCACAAGAAATCATAGCTTCAGGCTTTTCCTGATTTTTCAGATTGGCTCAAGAATCGGCCAAACAGACTTTTCTTATCAGTCAAACAAAATTAGGGTTTCCATTGATTTTGAATCAGTTCAAGCAGATTGTTAGGGTTTGGTTGAGTTTGGCTCAGGGTTTGATCAGGCGGACGTTTCTTTGACAATAAATCAAGAATTAGGGTTTGCGCGCGCATTCTCAGAAGGAATTAATTCTACAGTTCTTTTCAATTGACTCTGGGACATGGGTTGAGGCTTCTGATTGAAAGTTTGAAGTTTAAGTTTGATCAGTGAAGTGAAAAGCGTATGGACGTTTGCTTGTTTATCTGTGCAATGCTTTTGGTTATTTGGAACGCCGAACGTTTATTGATTATTTATAATTTCTAAGTTAGAATAATTGGGATATACTTCCATTTATTTTAATTCAAGAAACTTAAATAATTAAATAGACAGTGAAACAGAGAATTATCTGACAAAAAGACTTTTATTTATTTTTAATTATTGGTACAAGTGTTATTTAAATACAGTAATTTTATTTATAGTATTTATAATAATGTTTATTACAAATGATTAAAATAAAATAAAACTATATCCTAATTTTCTTGAAGTCTTCATCTTCTACTGTTGCATCCTTTGCTCAACTGATAGTTACCTGCAAAAAGAGAAGAAAGAAGTCAGTACAGATGAATTAAAGGAATTTTCAGACAGTTAATCAAAAAATTCATCATTAAAGGTGGTTGGCCAGAATCAGATTGTTTTTATTTTCATCATATTTTTCTCACCCTCTTTGCAAATCACAAGAAGACTCTCTTCTTCGTTCACAAAGAGTAAAGAAAAATTATTTTACAAGCATATGAATCAATTGAACAAAATGCACAAAGCTACATGAAAAGGGACAAGCTACTGAATATGCCAAAACAAGTTGCAAAGTTCAAACTGAAACAAACAAGTTGCAAAGTTCAAATTGAACAAACAAGCTACTTGAAAAGGAAAACCAAACTGTCCAAAGAAACTATCCAAAGGAACTGCCCAAAAGAACTGTCATAAAGCTGTCAACAAGTACACAAAAGCAATGCAGAAAATCTGGAGGTAAGAAGATATGCAGAGGAAAGACAAAATGCAAGCCAACTTGTAAATGATGTTTCATCATTTCCCAGCCAAAAAACCTTTTCAGAAAAGGACAGTCTAAGTAATTAAATATACTTTGTTGTGGAGAGAGAAAGGGGGAGATGTAGAAGCTTACAGTTTGCAGGCTTAAGACAAATAAATATAACAAAGATCTCAGTTGAGAAAGGAGGGCAGAACACCACATAGAAAAAATATACCACAAACTGTAACATTGCAAAAGCCAAAACAACAGCTTGCCTCAAGCTTGCTCCAAACCTGCATAAGCTTCAACAAACCTGCTAAAAACCAGTCTGCATAGCCTAAGGGCCAAGCCTGTCAAAACACAAGCCTGCTTCCAAGCATCCTGCATCAAAAGCCTCTAAAAAACAAACAAGCTTACAAACTGAAGCAAGCCTTCAAATCAAAAAGCCTGTCAAAAACCATACAAACATTCAACCTGCCTTCAAACTTACAAACTGAAGCAAGTCCAAACGTCAAAAATCAGCAGCAAATAACACTCTCAGATAACATAATCATTGAGAGGAAAACTCAGAAACAATAACAACTCTCAGAAATAACCATCATTGAAAGCCAACACAACATCAAGAGAGGAAAATCTACTCAGAAGCAAAACACACTAAAGCAAACAACTCTCAGATTCGAAATCATCATCATTGTAAAAGAACAACAAAGTTCATCAGAAGTCAGAAGTGAAATAATAGCAAACAGATCTCAGATTTAACATCATCATTGAAAAAAAGGCCAACACAGCATCTTCATCAAAAAAAACAAGCATTCAAATACTCAGAGGCCAGCAATCAGAAGAAGAAGAGAGAACTAAAAGTAGGGTTTTCAGATACTCATCACTAAACCTAACAAAAGCAAGATACAAAGTACCAGGAAGGCCAGCAAGCACCTCACCGCGTCCCTCCGCCTCCGGCCACCTGAGAAACGCCGTCGTCCTCCTCCGTCTCCTCTCCAAAGGTATTGTCCCTCTTTCCCTTTTTCTAACACCTCAAGCAAACATCAAATAACATAAATATCAGAATTTGTCAAAAAAATCAATAACATGCATGAATTTTGAAACCCTAAAACATGAAAGAACAGAAATCATTACCTTTTTTTTGTCACCGCTTGAACAAACGCGGAGAGGAGATGGATGGTGGCGCCTGATAGCCTAAGGTACGGATAAAGCGTCAGAAACCATGGCTTGAGAAAGTGAAGAGGCGAAGAAGGAGAAGGAAGCAGCGCCATTCAAGACATTGTAACCCTAAGTTCTGAAACAAACCAACGAAACCCTAAACAAAATTGTAACACGCTTCGGGCCTGCCCCCCTGGAACTAACGCCTAAGCCCAATGAATCCTGGCACTACACCCCCTCCCCCTTTTGTTTTGTCTTAATCTATTTGTTTCTTCACTTGGGCCAACAACATACCCCTAAGACCATTTGATCTTCTTAACACTTTTTTATATATAAATCAACACTCTTTTTTTTTATTACCATCATCTTATTTTCTTTTTTACATAACCTAACTCCTTTTGGTAAATAAAAATAATATACTAATTTTTTTTCTCACATTAAGTTTTATTAACAATACCTTTGTTATTATTGCACTTAAAATATGTAGATGTTAGTTTTTATTAAGTTAGTTAATTTTAAAACTTTTGCCTAATTAATCTTATACAAGTTTCTATAATTAACAAAAATACAAAAAATAATAAATACTTAATAAATACATTAGGTTAACCCTTTTATCACTTGTAAATAATCATGTGCATCATACTTTGCTTTTGATTCTCTTTACTCTTATACCTTGCTATATTTTTACATTGAGAATGCGATTCGATTTGGTTGTAAATATTATTTGGACACTACTATCCTGATAAGACTCATCCCCATTTGTAAACATTTGTACCCCCATCCCCGGATACTTATTTGTAATAGCTTAGACTTTAAATTCCCGCAATTTATCGCTTTCCATATACTGTATAGTAACTAGGGTTTGTATGTGAAGATTCAAAATAAACGGCTAGATAACCTAATACAAGACAAATGCATGACAATCAGATACACCAATCACACTTGCACCCCTAGGGTAATCCCGCTTGTTGCCTTCAAAAATGGGCCATGTTTGCATGTCAAGTACTTTGGCAAAACAAAAACAAACAAAATGATCATAGTCCCCCGATGACGCTATCTTGTTGCCTAAACAAAATGATCATAGTCCCTCAAGAAAAAATGCCAAAAACACTTGACACTATTGCATTCATGGTCTAAACGATGACCCGCGCATGTCCCGTTTAACATCCTAACGCAAGGTTGTTCACCAAGTACAATGGTGAAACAACACTGTTAAAAGGGTTAAAAACATAAAGAAAAATCTTTGAGTAAATTTAGGGGTAGACAACTCTTAGTTACTTGATCAAACTTGCAAAACACACTTGCCTACTTTCAAAACACACTCCACAACACAACTTTCAAAACAACTTTCAAAAACATTGAAACATCTTTTCCAAAAGACAAACACCTTTGTAAAACATTCGAGTAAAGAATTGTTACAATGGTTGCCTAGACAAGGCATCTTTTTCAAAACATTTTCAAAACCACACACACAAAACACCATTTCAAACAATTGAAAATCAAGGCAACTGATCTAAAACAAGTAATTAAGAGCCCATGGATAACCATGGATGAAAAGGGTACTAGAACCTTCCCTTTTCATAATCTACCCCCCGAACCCACGAAAACATCTCAAAGGTCTTTCCTGTGCTTTTTGACCTTTCCTTTAGAATAAAATAAAAAAGTTGGTGGCGACTCTTGCTAAACCGAACAAGTGCAAATACAAACGCAAAACCACAAGTCAGTTCTCCCACCGTATCACACCCATCCACTCCGGATTCCATGGGTGACTATTCTGTTTTAGCCTTCGATAACTCTGAAGATTTGCTCAATCATGTTGAGTACGAAGTTGACGAAGACTGTGAAGTGCCGGGAGAGTTAGCCAGACTTCTACAACAAGAAGAGAGGGCTATTCTGCCTCATGAAGAGTTGCTAGAAACCATCAACTTGGGGATAGAGGAAGACATGAAAGAAGTAAAAGTGGGTGCCAACTTGGAACCAAGTGTCAAAAAGCGCTTAGTGCAGTTGTTGAACGAGTATGTTGAAATCTTCGCCTGGTCTTATGAAGACATGCCAGGATTGGACGCAGATATCGTGGTTCACCGTCTCCCTACAAGAGAAAACTATCAACCGATCAAGCAAAAGGTCCGCCGAATGAGGCCTGACATGTCTGAGAAGATCAAGGCTGAGGTAATGAAGTAATTCAACGCTGGCTTTCTGGATGTTACTTCCTATCCATAATGGGTTGCTAACATTGTGCCCGTGCCTAAGAAGGACAGCAAGGTCGGAATGTGTGTGGACTATCAGGATTTAAACAGGGCCAGCCCTAAAGACGATTTTCCACTACCACATATCGACATCTTGGTTGACAACACAGCTCAACACAAGGTTTTTTCCTTCATGGATGGATTCTCGGGATACAACCAGATCAAAATGGCCCCCGAGGACATGGAGAAAACTACTTTTGTCACGCAATGGGGTACCTTCTGCTACAAAGTGATGCCATTCGGACTGAAGAATGCAGGGGCAACCTATCAACGTGCCATGGTAGCTTTGTTTCATGATTTGATACATCATGAGATCGAAGTCTACATAGACGACATGATAGATCGATTACAGACAGAGGAAGAACACCTTAATCATTTGCAAAAGCTGTTTGCCAGGTTAAAGCAGTATAAGCTCAGATTGAACCCAAGCAAGTGCACTTTTGGAGTTAGGTCTGGTAAACTTTTGGGATTTATTGTCAGCAACAAAGGCATTGAGGTTGATCCAGCTAAAGTAAAGTCTATACAAGAAATGCCTGCCCCCCGCACTGAAAAGGAGGTTAGGGGATTCTTGGGACGCTTAAACTATATCGCCAGGTTCATCTCTCACCTGACATCTACCTGTGAGCCAACCTTTAAGCTGTTGAAGAAAGATCAGGTGGTTGAATGGAACAATAATTATCAAGTTGCTTTTGATAAGATCAAGGAGTATTTACTAGAACCTCCTATTTTAATGCCACTCGTCGAAGGAAGGCCGTTAATCATGTATCTGACTGTTTTGGATAACTCAATGGGGTGCGTGTTGGGCCAACATGATGAGTCTGGCCGAAAAGAGCATGCCATTTATTACCTTAGCAAAACGTTTACCGACTGTGAGACTCGCTACTCACTGCTCGAGAAAACTTGCTGCGCTTTGGTATGGGCTGCTCGCCGGCTAAGGCAGTATATGTTGACACATACCACTCTGCTGATTTCCAAGATGGATCTGATCAAGTATATCTTCGAGAAGCCTGCTTTATCTGGAAGAATTGCTAGATGGAAAATGATCCTGACTGAGTAAGATATCCAATATACTACCCAAAAAAGCTATAAAGGGGAGTGTACTAGCTGACCATCTAGCTCATCAAGCCGTCGAAGATTACCAATCTATGAGATTCGACTTCCCTGACGAGGACATCATGACATTGGACAACATTGAAGGTAACGGACTGTATGACGGACCTGAACAAGGATCCCGATGGACCCTGTACTTTGATGGTGCTTCAAATGCACTTGGCAACGGTATCGGTGCGGTACTCATTTCTCCGGAAGGTTTCCATACACCCTTCACTGCCCGACTTTGCTTCAGTTGTACCAATAACATGGCTGAATATGAAGCTTGCATCTTTGGTCTCAAGGCTGCTATAGACTTGGGAATCAAATCTTTGGTCGTATTTGGGGACTCGGATTTGGTTATCAGTCAAGTAAAAGTAGAGTGGGACACTAAACATCCTAATCTTATCCCATACAAAGAACACGTCTTGACATTATTGCCTCATTTCGAGCAGATTACCTTCGAGCACTTCCCGCGAGAAGAAAATCAGCTAGCAGATGCTCTGGCTACAATGTCTTCCATGTTTAAACTCAATTGGGATAACGAGGCTCCCCAAATTACCATCGAGCGAATGGATGAACATGCGCACTGTCATGATATTAATACCAAAGAAGTAGTGGAACAACCCTGGTTCCATGAAATCAAAAGGTATCTCCAGACTCGAGAATACCCTGAAGGAGCTTCCGTCAATGACAAAAAGTTCTTAAGGAGATTTGCTGCCAAGTTCTTCCTAAGCAATGGCATCCTTTATAAGCACAGCCATGATTGTGTTCTACTTCGTTGTGTGGACAAAGTTGAAGTAGAGTTGATCATGACCGAAATACACAGTGGCACATTCGGCACCCACTTGAGCGGACATACGATGGCTGTGAAGATTCTAAGGGCAGGCTACTGGTCTACCATGGAAGCTGATTGTCATCAACATTTCCGTACCTGCCATAAATACAAAGTCTATGCCGACAAGGTACACAATCCTCATGTTCCTCTCAACATTCTGACAGCTCCTTGGTCATTCGCAATGTGGGGCATTGACATGATTGGAGAGATCAAGCCTACGGCATCCAATGGACATCGCTTCATCTTGGTCGCTATTGATTATTTCACCAAGTGGGTCGAAGCAGCTTCCTATGCCTCTGTTATAAACAATGTGGTTGCCCGCTTCATCAAGCAGAACCTCATATGCCGGTATGGTATCCCCGACAGGATCATCACAGACAACAGTACAAATTTGAACAACACTATGATCACCGCTCTGTGCGAGCAGTTCAAGATTTATCATCATAATTCATCTCCCTATCGGCCGAAGATGAACAATGTTGTTGAAGCTGCGAACAAAAATATCAAGAAGATCATTCAAAAGATGACAATCACCTACAAGGACTGGCATGAGATGTTACCGTTTGCCCTGCATGGATATCGTACCACGGCACGTACTTCAACAGGGGAAACTCCATTTTCTTTGGTGTATGGCATGGAAGCTGTTTTACATATGGAAGTTCAGATTCCTTCCTTAAGTATTATGAAGGACGCTGGTTTGAATGAAGACGATTGGATTCAGACCCGGCTTGATCAACTTAACTTGATCGACGAGAAGCGACTTACTGTTGTTTGTCATGGTCAGACGTATCAAAAACGGATGATCAAGGCTTTCAACAAGAAAGTCAGACGCCAAGTATATCAAGTCGGAGATCTTGTAATCAAGCGGATCATCTTACCGCAAAGTGATCCCAGGGGCAAGTGGACTCCTACTTACGAAGGACCATCTGTAATCAAGAGCATCTTTTCTGGTGGGGCAACGATTCTGACCACTATGGATGGTGACGACCTGCCGCACCCTGCAAACGCAGACATAGTCAAAAGATACCACGCATAAAATGACCCGACAAGTTGAAAACCCGAAAGGGCGACTTGGGCAAAAATGGGCATCCCGGTGAATCGAAAACCCGAAAGGGAGGTTCAGGCAAAAATTAGGGATAAAACAAAAAAAAATTGTACACCCGGCAAGTTGAAAACTCGAAAGGGCGACTTGGGCAAAAAGGGGTTTCCCGGTGGACTGAAAACCCGAAAGGGCGGACCAGGCAAAAGTTAGGGAATTAAAACGTATTACTATGTCTCGTCGGATCACTTTAAGAACAATCTCTTCACCAACAAGCTCCAAGCTTATGATCAATCTAGTCATCGGCGGACGAAGCAGCGAATGGACAAGATATTCAGAGTTGTGAAGGCTATAGCAGAATGGGAATCCCATGGAATTATTACACATAACCATCTTTCTTTTGTATAAAATTTTTCTCAATTTTTACGACAACATTCTCCTACTAGGATGTATGTTTCCTTTGTACAAAGATACTTACAAAAGTTAATACAAACATACTTCAAAGTGCAGAAATTTGCTTGCCTTTCTTTTCTTTTTACACTTATGTTTTATTTGAAAACGTCCAATGTTTTGTTAAATAGGCATATGCATTTGAATATAATCACTGCTTACAAATAAAACGAAATTGAGAAAGGATAATTACTGATAGGGTGAAGGTGTAGGAAGATATCTTTGTGCCATTCCAGAAGAAATCCCCTGCAATACATTGTTTAGACCCTCAACAAAGCTAAAAAATTGGAGTATATGTCCCCAGCGGAGTTAAGCTTCAAGATCCCTAGTGGAGCCCGTGCATTCTAAAACTTGATCCCCCAACTGAGTTAAGTTTCAAAGTTCCCATCAGAATTCAAGCTCCCGATCCCCAGTGGAGCCCAAAAATCCTGAAATACCTATCCCCAGCGGAGCCAGAATATTCTAAACCTTCTTCCCCAGCGAAGTCAAAATTCCAACTATCAACCTCGGTGAGAACTGTTCAACTTTCCCCAATTTCCCCAGTAGGTTATCTTAAAACTAAGCAAATAACAGTTAACTTCTTGGCTTGCCCCCAACTAAGATGCTTCCCTAGTAGTTTGGCATACAACCCAAAACTCCTGATCCCACCGGCCGAGTATACATTCTCCCCACAGAGTTATCTCCTAACAGATCGAAGATTCTCGGTCTCATTTCTCCAAGCAGAAGCCTCCTAGGTTTTAACTCCCCAGTAGAGATTTCCAGAGTTTTCCCTATTTCCCAGGAAAGTCATGAAGGATTCTCATTCCCTGTAGAAGTTGTCAAAAGCCTTGTAAATCCCCACAAATCGCCGAGGATTTTCAATCTCCAGCAGTGGTCCAAGGATTTCTCCTTCTCAAACAATCAGAGATCTTTAATCCCCAAGCAGTCAGCAAGGATTTCTCATCTTCAATAATCAAAGATTTCTTTGGAATCCCCGACATTGGTCAAGGATTTACTTTCCCCGACAACAGTCAAAGATTTCATTATCTCCAGTTATCAAGGATTTATTTTCCTTAGCAAGACAGCTACTCAGCTTACATGCACATCCATTACATTCATATATCTTAAACATTGATGAAATACAGTTCATTGCATCATACATATCATGCAACATAAATTTGTGTTTTAGCTAACATTTTACCCTTTTCAGGATAAGATTAAAAGGCTATCGTTAACAATTATTCAGATACAGTATAGATACACCCCAGACACGGTGGTCATTTTATTACTCATTCAGAATTTCAAGCCAGATACAGTATGGATACACCCCAGACACAGCGGTCATTCTACTACTCATTCAGACTTCAGCAATCCGATACAGACTAGATACGGTCCAGACACGGCAGCCATTCTATCTCTCATTCAGATTCAACTATCAACTACAAGTTCAGATACGCTATAGACACGGATGCCATTCTGGCCCTTACACCAGAAGATTGACTCTCCCCAGTGCAGTCGCCATGGAAGTCATTATGTCAATTATTCAGATCCCAGTTACTGTCTCAGATACACTCCAGACACAGAAGTCATTCTGCTACTCATACAGATCTCAACTTCAGATACAGTCCAGATACGCTCCAGACACGGTTGCCATTCTATCACTCATTCGGAATTTATCCCCAGCCCAGAGATGCTCCATACACAGATGTTTCTCTATCACCCATTCAGAATTCAAATACAATACATATACACTCCAGACACGGCAGTCATTCTGATATTCATTCAAAGATTCAAATACAGTTACAGCTCAGATACGCTCCAGACACGGACGCCATTCTTTTGCTCATACAGACTCAGTCTCCAAGATACAGTTCAAATGCATTCCAGACACGGATACCATTTTAATGCTCATTCTTCTGACCTACCATATTGCAATTCAACAAACATTCTTGGATGGCATCTTTAAGCCCATCTCCAGCAAGATTCTACCATCTCCAAATGGCATATTTAATCCCATTCCCTCATCTATGTTTTGACGAGTGCAAATTTACGGGCACTCTAGTGTCCAATCTGTTAGAACAAAGTTTGAATCTACTACCCTATATTTAAGTTTTGATGATAACAAAGTGAAAAGATATAGTATTTATAAGTTCCATGTATGAACTATCTGCTGCCTAAAATTATTATGTTCTGACTTGCAGATACTCTGATTGAAATAAGCAAGATCACATCTATTCAGCATCAGAACTTGATTTCAGACACCAGCATCAGAAGTTGCTACATCAGAATGTCAAAATCAGATGATCAACTCACGTACATGCTGAAGCCTGATGAACAAGACTGCGCTCAACACTCTGATACAGAAACACAATAGTTCATCAGCACCGAAGCAGAGTCAGAATGAGCCAAGCCAGAACTTGCATTAAGTAAGCAACGGTACTGTGCATTGAAAGCAAATTAATTCCAACGGCCTCATTCCAGACAAGATCTGCTCAATAAGGAAAGCTTGTTATTAGCATTGAATCAAGAATATTGCATCCAACGTTCATCATCTCAGTGCTATATAAACAAAGCTTTGAAGATTGAAATGGTTAATGCTCTCCAAATCTCTACACGCACAAAAGCTAAACCATAATCTTCGTTCTCTCAGTTTTGCTAAACCACATACTCTGATATTCCATTACTGTTTAGCAATCTAGTTTCTAAGCTTCAATTTGTGTATACATCACAGTTGTGATACAGTTTTGTAGAAAACATCCACACACATAGTTTTATCTCTTTGTAAGAAAGTGTTACCTTGACAAACCGGGTTGTGGTTTGAATCAAGAAGGCTTTAGCAGTTGTTAAAGCAGTCTGTAATATTCAGTTGAATATAGTGGATTAAGACCTCGTTGGAGAGAGGAGAAATCACCTTGACGGGTGGACTGGAGTAGTTTGAGATCAAACGAACCAGGATAAAAATATCTTGTTAATTGCTTTAGATTTCAGTTTTACAATTCAACCCCCCCCCCCTTCTTGTGTTTTTCACCACTTCAATTGGCATCAGAGCGCCTGGTTCTGAGCTAAAACACTTAACCGTGTCAGTACAAGATCCAGCGTCAGAAAAACACAATGGCAGGAAACAATTCTCACATCAGCAATGACAACAATGAGGACAGAGACAGATTCAGTGGCAAACCTCCAGTCTTTGATGGAGAAAACTTTGATTACTGGAAAGACAGAATTGAAAGCTTCTTTCTGGCACATGATGCTGATCTGTGGGATATGGTGACAAATGGATACACGCACCCTGTGAATGCAAGTGGTCAGAAGATTGATAGAAAAACAATGTCTGATCAACAAAAGCGTGACTTCAAGAATCACCACAAGGCCAGAACCATCCTCCTCAGTGCCATCTCCTATACTGAGTATGAAAAGATCTCCAACAGAGACACAGCAAAGAATATTTTTGATTCTCTCAGAATGACGCATGAGGGCAACGTTCAGGTCAAAGAAACAAAAGCTCTGGCGCTCATTCAGAAGTATGAGGCATTCAAAATGGAAGAATCTGAATCCATTGAAACTATGTTCTCTAGATTCCAGATTCTGGTAGCTGGTCTCAAAGTTCTGGACAAAGGATACTCTACTGCTGACCATGTCAAGAAAATCATCAGAAGTTTACCCAAGCAGTGGAGGCCTATGGTTACTGCTCTGAAGCTAGCTAAAGATCTCAACAAAATCACTCTGGAGGAACTTATCAGCTCCCTCAGAAGTCATGAGATAGAGCTAGAAGCTGATGAGCCTCAGAAGCAAGGTAAGCCTTTAGCATTAAAATCTAACAGAAAATTTGAGTCTAAAGTTTTGCAGGCAGTTGAAGAAACATCTGATGGATCCTCATCAGAAGAAGACGAACTGTCCCTTCTCTCCAGAAGAGTAAATCAACTGTGGAAGCAAAGACAAAGGAAGTTCAGGAATCCCAGAAGATCTGATCAGAACGAGTCTTCTTCCAGATACAGAAGGACAGATTCTTCCTCTGGATACAGAAGATCTGAAGGCTCCTCCAGTAGCAAGAAGCCAAACACCAAAGACATCATCTGCTATGAGTGCAACGAGCAAGGGCACTATAAGAGTGACTGCCCAAAGCTTCAGAGGGAAAAGCCCAAAAAGAAGTTTGGAAGAGAGAAGAAGAAAAGTCTCATGGCTACATGGGATGACTCTGACTCGTCTGAAGCTGACTCAGAATCAGATGATGAAAGGGCAAACATAGCTCTCATGGCTAACATTTCAGAAGATAGTGAAGCTTCTGAATCAGACTCAGAATCAGACACAGAAGAGGTATTTCCTAACTTTGCTGTTAACTTTACAAAGGCTGAACTTGCTGAAAGCCTTAATGAGATTCTGGAACGCTATCAGCAAATTAGAGCTAAATTCAGAGACCTGAAAAAGAATCTTGAATCTGACTCTAATAAGTCTGAGAGTCTCAAATTGGAAAATTCTGAGCTGAGAAATAAGATTTCAAAATTAGAAAACACTTTACAAAACTCTCAGAAGGAACCAATTTCTGAAACTCCCAGCAACGCTGATGAGATCATCAAGGAGTATGATCACAGTTTCCAGAAGTTCCTAGCTAAAAGCATAGATAGAAGCAGAATGGCTTCAATGATCTATGGAGTTAGCAGAAACGGAAGGAAAGGAATAGGATACCAAGGTAAGGTTCCTACACCAAAGAATGTCATGGACTTAACCATTAAACACACTCCTCTGAATTCACATTTTGTGTATGGTCACACACATGATATCAAATATACTAGCAGTAAGCACTCTGTGAAACCAAAATTCAACCAGAGTTTTGGTAAAACTAACAAATCAGGACCCAAGAAAATCTGGGTACCTAAGGATAAAATAATACATGTTGCAGATATCTTTAGCAGCAAGTCAGAAACACCAGTCATGGTACCTGGACTCTGGCTGCTCACGACACATGACGGGAAGAAGGCATATGTTCCAAAGCCTGGAACTTAAGCCTGGAGGCCACGTTGGCTTTGGAGGCAATCAGAAGGGAAAGATAATTGGCTCTGGAACTGTAGGTAATGGAAATCTTCCCTCTATTAATAATGTTCTGCTAGTAGATGGATTGATGCATAATCTGTTATCCATAAGTCAATTAAGTGATAACGGTTATGATATAATCTTTAATCAAAAATCATGTAAAGCTGTTAGTCAGAAAGATGGGACTATCCTGTTTAATGGTAAGAGGAAAAACAACATTTACAAAATCAAACTTTCTGAACTAAAGAGTCAGAATGTAAAATGTCTTCTGTCTGTTAACAACGAGCAGTGGATCTGGCACAGAAGATTGGGGCATGTTAGTATGAGAAGAATATCTCAGATTAACAAACTCAATCTGGTCAGAGGACTTCCTAATTTGAAGTTCAATTCAGATGCTCTGTGTGAAGCATGTCAGAAAGGCAAATTTGCTAAACCTTCTTTTAAATCCAAAAATGTTGTTTCTACCTCTAAGCCATTAGAACTTCTGCACATTGACTTATTTGGACCAGTTAAAACTGCTTCAGTCAGTGGTAAGAAGTATGGGTTAGTAATCGTAGATGACTATAGCAGATGGACATGGGTAAAGTTCTTAAGACACAAGGACGAGTCACACTCTGTGTTTGTTACCTTCTGTAACCAAGTTCAGAATGAAAAGGATCTTAGAATCGTTAAAGTCAGAAGTGATCATGGTGGAGAATTTGAAAATAAAGATTTTGAGTCATTCTTTAATGACAGAGGCATTCTGCATGATTTCTCTTGTCCTAGAACTCCCCAACAAAATGGAGTTGTAGAACGAAAGAACAGAACATTGCAAGAAATGGCCAGAACCATGATCAATGAGACAAACGTTGCTAAGACTTTCTGGGCAGAGGCAATAAACACAGCGTGCTACATTCAGAATAGAATCTCAATAAGACCCATTCTGGAAAAGACTCCATATGAATTGTGGAAGAACAGAAAGCCCAACATTTCATATTTTCATCCATTTGGATGTACTTGCTTTATATTAAATACAAAGAATTATTTGAACAAGTTTGATTCTAAAGCACAGAAGTGTATTATGTTAGGATACTCTGAACGCTCAAGAGGGTACAGAGTATACAATACAGAGACACAGATTGTGGAAGAATCAATCAGTGTTCGTTTTGATGACAAGCTTGACTCTGAAAAGTCAAAGCAGAATGAAGTTTTTGCAGGTATAGAAATTGAATTTGCAGGTTCTGAAGACAAGTCATCAGAAGCTCTCAACACAGACATTCCTTCAACGTCTGAAAGGAGCACTGCTAGAAATCCTACAACAGCTGCTGATCAACCTCAGAAGAGATTACCCAGAAGCAGCTTGGATCACCCAGAAGAGACTATCCTAGGAAGAAAGGAAGATCCAATCAGAACAAGAGCAAGCTTCAGAAACTCTGAAGAAACACTTATGGGACTGGTGTCTCTGATTGAACCTTCTTCTATTGATGAAGCACTTCTGGATAATGACTGGATTCTGGCAATGCAAGAAGAGCTGAATCAATTCACCAGAAACGACGTATGGGATCTTGTTCCCAGACCAAAAGGATTCAACGTCATTGGAACAAGATGGGTGTTCAGAAACAAGCTAAATGAACAAGGTGAAGTCATCAGAAACAAGGCACGACTGGTTGCACAAGGTTATAGTCAGCAAGAGGGGATAGACTATACAGAAACCTTTGCCCCAGTCGCCAGGTTAGAATCTATCAGACTTTTAATTTCATTTGCTGTTAATAGAGGCATCACTCTGTATCAGATGGATGTCAAAAGTGCATTCTTAAATGGTTATATAGAAGAAGAAGTTTATGTACACCAACCCCCAGGTTTTGAAAATACAAAACATCCAGAACATGTTTTCAAACTAAAGAAGTCACTGTATGGTCTGAAACAAGCTCCCAGAGCTTGGTATGAAAGGCTAAGTAACTTTCTGCTGGAAAATGAATTCACCAGAGGGAAAGTGGACACTACTCTATTCTGTAAATCAGTTAAGAGTGACATCTTAGTCTGTCAAATTTATGTTGATGATATTATTTTTGGTTCTACTAATCCTTCTCTTGGAAGAAAATTTGCTAAGTGTATGCAGGCAGAATTTGAGATGAGCCTCATGGGGGAACTGAAATTCTTTCTAGGAATTCAGATCAATCAAACTCCAGAAGGAACTTACATTCATCAGAGCAAATACATCAGAGTTCTTCTGAAGAAATTTGACCTCTCAGAATGTAAGCCATCAAAGATTCCAATGCATCCCACGTGCATTCTGGAAAGAGAAGAGGTAAGCAAAAATGTAGAACAGAAAGTCTACAGAGGTATGATTGGTTCTCTCCTCTATCTGACTGCTTCAAGACCTGACATATTATTCAGTGTTTGTATC
Source organism: Vicia faba (assembly GCA_948472305.1). NCBI lineage: Eukaryota > Viridiplantae > Streptophyta > Magnoliopsida > Fabales > Fabaceae > Vicia > Vicia faba. The sequence goes on from OX451736.1 coordinate 362,937,351, forward strand.
TGTGCTAGATTCCAATCAGATCCTAGAGAATCTCACTTAACAGCTGTTAAGCGAATTTTCAAGTATCTGAAAGGTACTACTAATCTGGGTTTGTTTTATAGAAAAACTAGTGATTACAGCTTAGTAGGCTACTGTGATGCTGATTTTGCTGGAGACAGAGTGGAACGTAAAAGTACTTCTGGAAGCTGCCAGTTTCTGGGAGAAAATCTGATCTCTTGGTCCAGCAAAAGACAATCAACAATTGCTCTGTCAACAGCAGAAGCTGAGTACATAGCAGCAGCAGGATGTAGCACACAAATGCTCTGGATGAAAAGTCAGCTTGAAGACTTCCAGATTTTTGAGAGTAACATTCCTATACTTTGTGATAATACTTCTGCTATTTGCTTAAGTAAGAATCCCATTTTACATTCTAGAGCTAAGCATATAGAAATAAAACATCACTTCATTAGGGACTATATTCAGAAAGGTATTTTGAACTTAAAATTTATAGATACAGACCATCAATGGGCTGATATCTTTACCAAACCCCTTTCAGAAGATAGGTTTAATTTCATTCTGAAACATCTCAGCATGAAAGTGTGCCCAGAGTGAAAATGTTTTAATTCCATATATTTACCTTCAGAATGTAATTATTTTACTGTGAACTTCTGATCAATCTCCTTTCAGAAAGATAGAACATGCAGATTGTATCAGATGCAAGTCTAAAGATCTGAGAGTCTAAGCTCAAAGACAGACGTGCTGATCACTACATCAAACAAGTGTCATCCAATCATCAGCATATCTCTGAAGCAGAACGCGTGCACGCTTCTGAGAAGGCAAAGCGCTGATTGGGTGCATTGAGACACATGTCTGGTAACCGTTTTTAAGTATCTTTCTCAAATCCCCCAAAATCAGCAAGCATTTAATGAAAAGTAATCATGCTTTTAAATGGCAATCATGATTTCTTCTCTCTCTTAAAAACGTTTATCTTTTCAAAATAGTTTTGAAAACTCTATTTAAGCACATTAATCTCTCATTCTTATTCTTTACGCTTTCTCACTAATACTCAAGCATTTTCTGCATATTTCTGAGTTCATCTCTTGCAAACCTTTTTCCTCAGTTCATTCTCAAAACCCTTTTAGTGTGAACATGGCAACCTCCAGTAGCGTTTCTGCAGGTAATCAGAAGAAAGCATCATCTGAGCAATATCAAGTGCCACTCAGAACTCTCCTCACTCCGGTAAAGAATCTTGAAGTGCTTTCTGAATTAATCATTGATTTTGAAAGCTTGAAGGAGAATGGTTTTGACCTAACTGAAGAAGTTAGGGCTCAAAAGTGGGAAAGGTATTTCGATAGGTTGGTTGGACCAACATTCCCAGCGATGGTCAAGGAATTTTGGATTCACGCCAAGGTTTCAACACATCTAGTCACTTCCTTTGTTATGGGGAAGAAGATTGTGATTACTGAAGATCTCATTGCAAGGCTAATCGGTCAGAGTGGTGGTGGCGTCCGTTGTGTGGACATGGCTGAAAGATGTGCTGATATAGGTGTGGTAGCTGACAGGATTTTCACTCTTGGGTTGCCCAGCAGCAAGATTAAAGATCTGAAGGATCATTTCAGAGTGTGGGCTAAGATTATTCTGGGGTGCTTCAACCACAGGAAACCAACCAGTTCTCCTGATTACATAAATGTGGATCAGCAGTTTCTGATCTACTTCATTGATCAGAAGGTAAAGATCAATCTGGCTCACTTCCTGTTCAACCACCTCAAAACCAGTGTGAAAGAAACAAGGGAAGAAGAAAGAACCAAGAGGGATTGGATACCTTTTGGAAGGTTGATATCAGATATTCTGACAGAGAATAGGCTGATTGAGCATCTGATAGAAGCTCAGGAACTAAGCATTATTGAACCAACAATTGGGAAACCTCTGAACGCAAAGAACCTGAAAAAGATGAAGCTGATAGAGAATATTCAGAAGGAACCCAGAGCTACTTCCACTGCTGATATCTCCAGCAGAAGAGTGCCTCTGAGTGATTTTCTGTTATTTTCTGAAGTTGAATCCAAACCAGAGGTGATTCTCAGGTACTTGGATGCGTGCAAGGCAGATGGTACAGATCCAAAGCTGAATATCAGAGATCTGCATCAACCTCAACCAGAAGTGACTCTGAAGAAGACAAAGAAGAGGAAGGCGCCATCAGAAGGATCATCTCAGTAGACTCCCAAGAAAAGAGGTAATTCATCTGCTGCCCCTGTTTCAAATTCTTTTACTATTCCAGCATCTATCCCTCCTCAAACCTCTCATAGAATATCAATTCCCATCCCTACCATAGATGAAACTGTACAAGAAGAAGACCCTTCTGAGGCATTAAAACTCAGAAGACCTAGAACCAAACACCCCAAACAACCAACAATTTCAACAACATCAGCACTTGACCAAGTGCTGTCTGATATTGATCAACATGCCTCTGATCAACCAAACTCTGAACCACAAAATGTTCCTCCTCCACAACCAGAACAACAGCAATCTGCTGAAGAACCAGAACAACAACAACCACTCTCAGAAGAACCTCTGATACCTGAGCAATCATAGATTCCAACTCCCTCTCCCCAACCAGAAATTAATCCACCATCTCCACAAACAGAGTTTCACCACTCTGAAACTCCTTCCCCTCATCAATCTGAACCTCATTCACCTCAACCATCACCGCTGGCAATTCAGCTGCCATGTGGAACAACTGTTGTCATGCCCCAGTTACCATCCTCATCAGAATCGACACCACCAAATACTCCCAAAACACCACCCAGTCCAATCGTAATATCTGACTCTGATACCCCTTCTCCAAAACAAACAGCCTCTCAGAAAACCTCTGAAAACCCCAGCAGGACTTTCATTGACTTAACCAGTCTTGACCGTCTTGCTGACTTGAAACACAAAATTGCCATCCCAAAACCAAAGCAACCAGATGTTGGCTCTGGTATTTTGAATTTTGAAACAGGTGTGCTGCAATGGATTGCTTCTTTGAAGCAAGTCTGTCCTGGGATGATTGACCCAGCTGCTTCTGATCAGCTCTGGTCACAATTCAGACTTTGGGTACGTGCTGAAGCCCTCAAGTTGCAGGATATCAACTATGAGCAGGCTCAACAAAATTTCAGCAAGCTTCTGAATGAAGTTGGAAATCAGCTTCTGAAAGAGGACGTGCTCCATCTGGACAGTGAACCTTGGTCTGAGAAACAGCAAGCTGCAAAGGTGCAGGACAAGACCATTCAATCAGAAGAAGACAAGACCATTCAAGCTGAAGAAAGTCAAGCAGAGGATGTCGCTGAAAGTTCTCAGAAGCCTCCTGCTTCTGATGCTTCTCAAGCTGCCTTGGACAGGCAGACTCTGGAAGAACTAAGGCTGAATGACATGCGTCTGCAGCAGCGGATGGATGAAAACGATCAGAAGATGAAAGAGAGAATGGATGTGCAGGACAGCAAGATTGACATTGTTGTCAGCATGGTGCATAAGCAGAATGAGACTGCTGAAAAGATTCAAGCCATGCTGGAGAACCTGTTCACACGCTTGCCTCCTCAACCTTAATATTTTTTTCATGCATGACCTTTTTCATGTTTTCCTTGATTTTCTGATGCACTGATTGAATATGTTTTATAATATTTTCTTGTTTTGATTCTGAACTATCTTAATATGATTAGTTTTTCTGATCTTAATTGTTTTAGCACATCACCAACACTTTTTGATTGCTGACAAAAAGGGGGAGAACAAGAATGATATTTTAATCAATAACGGCTAACTAGACAGAAATTCTCAAACATTCTAACTCTATTACTTGAAATGTTTTTTCTGTTTTGCTTAAAGTCTACAGGCACAAGGAAGCTCCTGGACACTCTGAAGACTAGAAGCTCTGATCACTATGAAGTTCTGATCCGCTCTAATATTCTGATCCAAAGCAAAGCTCTGACAAGATAAGCTCTGAAGCTCTGCTCTGACATAAAGCTTCTGATAAGTCAAAGACTCTGATACTCTGATGTTCAAAGAAAGGCAAAAAGATCTGATCCTGAAGAACACGTATAATCAAAGGGAAGTAATAAACTCAGGGGGAGTATCTCCTTACTCCTTATTATTTTGCTTCTTATTCTGATACATATTCCAGATACCTTTTCACGTTATTTTCATTTAAAAATATCTAGTTTTTGTCATCATCAAAAAGGGGGAGATTGTTAGAACAAAGTTTGAATCTACTACCCTATATTTAAGTTTTGATGATAACAAAGTGAAAAGATATAGTATTTATAAGTTCCATGTATGAACTATCTGCTGCCTAAAATTATTATGTTCTGACTTGCAGATACTCTGATTGAAATAAGCAAGATCACATCTATTCAGCATCAGAACTTGATTTCAGACACCAGCATCAGAAGTTGCTACATCAGAATGTCAAAATCAGATGATCAACTCACGTACATGCTGAAGCCTGATAAACAAGACTGCGCTCAACACTCTGATACAGAAACACAATAGTTCATCAGCAGCGAAGCAGAGTCAGAATGAGCCAAGCCAGAACTTGCATTAAGTAAGCAACGGTACTGTGCATTGAAAGCAAATTAATTCCAACGGCCTCATTCCAGACAAGATCTGCTCAATAAGGAAAGCTTGTTATTAGCATTGAATCAAGAATATTGCATCCAACGTTCATCATCTCAGTGCTATATAAACAAAGCTTTGAAGATTGAAATGGTTAATGCTCTCCAAATCTCTACACGCACAAAAGCTAAACCATAATCTTCGTTCTCTCAGTTTTGCTAAACCACATACTCTGATATTCCATTACTGTTTAGCAATCTAGTTTCTAAGCTTCAATTTCTGTATACATCACAGTTGTGATACAGTTTTGTAGAAAACATCCACACACATAGTTTTATCTCTTTGTAAGAAAGTGTTACCTTGACAAACCGGGTTGTGGTTTGAATCAAGAAGGCTTTAGCAGTTGTTAAAGCAGTCTGTAATATTCAGTTGAATATAGTGGATTAAGACCTCGTTGGAGAGAGGCGAAATCACCTTGACGGGTGGACTGGAGTAGTTTGAGATCAAACGAACCAGGATAAAAATATCTTGTTAATTGCTTTAGATTTCAGTTTTACAATTCAACCCCCCCCCCCCCCCCCTTCTTGTGTTTTTCACCACTTCACAATCCTCTTTTACCTTCGAGTCGCGAAAGGCAAACTTGCCAATCTAACTCTTCAGGTTCAAGAAGATTGAACAGGGGCAACTGTTGTACCCCAAAATTTTCCCTCTCATTTCATCAACATTTCTCATCACAAGACTCTTGGAATTCAAGATCAAGCTAGGGTTTGCTCTGCTCAAGACACCTCCTTGCACTGTTGACCTAAATTAGGGTTTGAGTTTGCACAGTGATGTTTTGACCTACAATGCCCAAAGTGACTTTCATACTTCATATTGGACTCAAAAGTTTGTCCATACCAAGTTTCAAGCCTTGATTCAAATTTTTGCCCAGTCAATTGGACAGTTGACCTAGAAATCAGTTGTATTGGGAAAAAGTCAATTATGGTCAATTGACAGTCAAACCTCATGAAATTTGACCCACGTCAACATTATGAACTCATATGAACCATTTGATCAAGTTTGGATCACAATTCCACAAGAAATTTGATCAGATCACCAAAAGGGCAAAATGGTCATTTTTAGGGTTTTGATTGTACAAAGGTAATTTTTGACTGTTTGAACTAGCCAATGGCAAATCAAGCTCAACCATGGACTCAAGGACTCAATGACATTGTCTTGACCCATTCAACAAGTTCAAAAGATCTCAAATGCATAGGATTGACAGATGAATTTTTCAGCCAACTGATCAAAATTTGACTGTATACTGAAAAGTCAAACTTTGACTTTTTGGTCAAAATCAAGTGCCAAGGGTCATTTTTCATCAAGACATGTCAAATTATGAAACTTGTTCATCAAGAAACCCAAAAATGCAAATTAGGGTTTAAAATGGAAAATTTTCATAACTTAGAAATTTTCTAAGTTATAAAAGTTTCTTATTTTTTCCTAACTTTGTCCCATTTTTTCACCAAGATGCAAGTGGATTCAAACAAAACTTACAACATGAAAGTTGTAGTCCATCACAAAGTCTACAAATTTTATTCACAAAGTTTTCTCAAAATAAGCTTGTATCTCAAGTTATGAGTTTTGGAACAAGGGTACCTAAAACTTTTAACTTAGAGAAATTTTGCCCTAGTTTAGGCAGGATTTTGACCCATCTTCTTGGCCATTTTTCACATAGTTAAACTTGGTGTTTCAAGTTTCATTTCAAATATGGATTATAGTACATGTTGCAAGCTTTCCAAATTGTCCAAGAACTCCTCAAACACCTTTGTGGTTAGGGAGAATCGAATGCTTGAAGTTAGCAAAAACTCACTTTGCAAACATGGCCAATACATGTTCATACCACTTGCCAAATCTGACCTAGCTAGCTTGGTTCATAATTACAGGCCTCTAAACCAATTCACACTCTAAATTGAATGCAAATCCACTGAGCTAATGCTTTATCTTGGCCATTTGGACATTACACACAAAACTAACCCTTAATTAGAAAAAGGTACATTGCCATTTTTGAAAAGATATGCTTTATGTCAAACCATGATCTTTGAAGCATGGGGCCATATCTCTAAAGCAAAATCAAATCCACAAATTTCAAGTATCAAGGAGATTGTATGCAGCATAATACATGACTGGTGCAGGCCTATGAGAACAAGTTACACATTCTTGCTTCACAAAGAAGAAATTTGTCCAAATCCTCCCAACTCAAAAACCAGCCATAGTCAGCTTACACAAAGATTGCAAACAAGTTTTGCATATCCTCATAAGTCATAAGCACGAGCCTTCCACCCCTAAAGCACCCTCATACTCCAAAACCCCATTTTCTTGCAAAACAGGGCTAGTTCTGCATTTTGCAAGCCACCATCAAATTCCCTCGTGCGTTTTGTCCAAAGCTACTTCAAACACATTCCAACCAACATACCTGAGCTATCCAGACCACTCACAAGTTGTTGTAACTCCATTAACACACATTGCCGTTTTTGTTTGGAAGCTTTGCAGGTTGAGTTCTATAGCACAATTCAGGCCACCTCAAAACAAACTAAGCTTTGGGAAAGCTTCAGTGGACATCAGGCAAGCTCAAAAGAACCTCAAACACCCTTGGAAGTTGCTGCATTGTCCAGCTCGAACTCAACTGAAACAGGTATTTCATGAACTTCTATCTCTCTATTTAGGAATAGTTAGACTTAGGTTTGTGAATGAAAGATATTGTATTCATAGCCCCGAAACCATACATGTGCTTAGTTTTCATTTATATTAACCATGCTAGGAGAATTTCATCCATGAACTTTCTGAAAAAACTAGGTTAGAAATTAGGGCCAGAGAAATTCTCCCTGGTCTTTGAGAGTTAGCTTAAGTTTTTTATATGGTTAGATTCGTTGTTTGATGCTCTACAAGTTTTATGTTTTGAGTTTTGTCAAAAAAGCACTGAATAAGGAGATACAAGTTTGTGTGGAAAACGCGCGTTTTGGTGTTTGAACAGAGGAAGAAGATGAAGTTCTTGGGCTGGGCCTGGTTATTTTTTGCTTCTAACACTTGCTTTTTCAGCTTCACACCCCCCTGGCCCATTTCTTGTATTTTTATTATTTTTACATTTTTATTTTATTTCTGACTTTTATATTGTATTTTCAAACATAAAAAATGATCCAAAAATTATTTTCATAATTTTTTACATTTATTTGGTTTTTATTTTTATTTTTGCTAGCATAAAAACATTTTATATACTTTTATATTATTTTGTTTAAATTTAAAAATATTGAAAATAATACTTTTATTCCATTTCTTATTTTTATTCACATTGAAAACATTTTCTTGAATATATTTTATTTTTTGTAAATAATTTATTTTATTTTTTACATATTTAACATATTTAATATATATATATATATATATATATATATATATATATATATATATATATATATATATATACACACACACACACACACATATACTTTTGTTTTATTAAAAACTTAGAAATAAAAACACAAAAATGTTATCTTTTATTTTTATTATTATTTATATTAAAAAATACCCTTTTGGGTATATTTCATTTTTATACATGTTAATACATTTTTGTACATAAATAATACATTATATTTATTTTCTTAAGAAATTAGGGTTTTTTGCCTTAAAAAAAAACAAATAAATCAACTTTTTATTTAGTTCTTTACATTTCTTTGCATAAAAAATACTTTTGCATACATGAATAAACAAAAAACTTTTTTTTTGCATAATACATTTTATTTAATATTTATTTATTGTATTTATTTAAATATTGTACATTTTAATATTGTGCCTTGCAAATTCAATATGGTTGTAATAATTTAGGATTTAATTTCTTGCAAAATAATCCCCAATTCAAATTTGTACCCCCCCTCCCTATATCATATTGTAATAGTGTAGAATTTAAATTCTCGCACCTTTAAATGCTTTCAATTATGCCATGATTAGACTTAGGGTTTGTATGTAAAAAATCAAATTAACAAATAGTTTGACCTAATCCAAGATAAAAATGCATGAAAAACAAACACAATGCACACTTGCGCCCCTAGGGTTACAATCCACTTGTTGCCTTCAAAAATGGGTCATGGTATGCATGTCAAGTATTTTGGCAAAACAAAAACAAAACAAAGATCATAGTCCCTCGATGAAGCTATCTGAGTTGCCTAAACAAAATGATCAAGTCCCTCAAGAAAATTGCCAAAAATACTTGACACAATTGCTATCATGGTCTATACGATGACCCGCGCCTGTCCCGTTTAACATCCTAACACAAGGTTGTTCATCAAATACAATGGTGAAGCAACACTGTTAAAAGGGTTAAAAACATAAGAAAGATCTTTGAGTAAAATAGGGTAAACAACTTTTAGTTACTTGATCAAAACTTGCAAAAAACATCCTTGCTATCTTCAAAACACACTTCACAACACAATTTCAAAACCCTACTTTCAAACATTGAAAACTTTTCAAAAGACAAAATCACCTTTGTATACGTTCAAACAAGAATCATTACAAAGATTGCCACAACGATGGCCTCTTTTCAAAACATCTTTCAAAACCACACACAAAGCACCATTTCAAACAATTGAAGAGCACCATTTCAAACAATTGAAAAGCAAAGCAAGTGATCTAAGCAAGTAACTAAGAGCCCATGGATAACCATGGATAGAAAGGGTGCTAATACCTTCCCTTTCTATAAACTACTCCCCGAACCCAAGAAAACATCTCAAAGGTCTTTCCTGTGCTTTTTGACCTTTCCTTAGGATAATACAAAAAGTCGGTGGCGACTCTTGCTAAACCTAAACATTTGTGAACACAAACGCAAAATCCCAAGTCAGTTCTCCCACCGTATCACATCAGGGATAGCCAATGATTGTGCCTTCGTCTGGACAGGCTCAACCATAATACCTTTACCTCGAGTCTCGGTTGACTCGGCAGCAGGAATGTCAGTAGGGGTGATAACAGGTATTGTAACAGTTTTGTCGACAGGAGTATTAGCAGAGATGATTGTAGAACTGGGAAAAGCTTTTGGAGGAGCAACAACAACAAGAATGATTACGGGTCCAGAAATAGCCTTTGGAGGAGCAATTTCTGGAGAGAATATCCTTCCGCTTCGGGTAATATTACTAGTCCCTGCAATATTACTGACATCGGAGTCAACTTTCTCAAAATTTGAATCTTCAGTAACTGGCCAATCTTGCTTGATACCGTGGTAGTAGACATCCCCTCCATAATTTCATGGTACGGTTTTGTCTGACGAATACGGGACTGGTCCAGGCATTGTAATTATCAAAGGAGTTGCTTTTGGAACTGATGTAATTCTAACGGGGGTCTTTTGGTGGAGACCCTAGAAGAATTGTCGGAAATGGTCACGATGGAAACATCATTATAAGAAACAGGTGGAACATAAGTCTTTTCGAACAAAATTTCCTTGTTGTCTATTAGGCACTGAACGCCTGCTTTCAACAAAGGACAGTTGGTTGGTGAGGACAAACAGAAATGACAGCTTTCATCACATCCCGGGAATACACCAGCAATCAATAAGTTCTTTTTGATAGTCAGGAGTGGGGTCATAAGTTCATCAACTGAAGTAACAAACATATCTTCCTCAATGGCATTGGCATTATGGCCGTGTTTGGTCATAGAGGCAGAAATGACATTGGGCTTTTCTGGCGCATCGAATTCAATCTCTTTGGCTTCAAGGAGGTCTTGTACTTTGTTCTTTAGAGCCCAATAGTTGTTAGTGTCATGGTTGGGACTCTCAGAGTGGTATGCGCAGCAGGCATTAGGATGATAGTGAGGAGAGGTTGTGTTAGGGTTCTTTGGAGCTTCTTTCAAGGTCACTAGGTTGGATCTTAACAAATGCGGCAATACTTGAGAGAGTGTCATGTTAATTCTGGTGAATTGTCAGACTGGTCTTTCCATTCTTGGTTGGTTGTTTCTTTGCTGATCAGGCGTAGGTTTAGGAATCATAACATCCCCCACCATTGTAAGGCGTTCGGCCCTATCTTGATTTTTCTGAGGATATACAACGACCACTTCTTTCTTTCCGATGAAGGGCTTCCTTACAGCAGCAGAGGATGCATCTTTTTGAATCTTTCCATTCTTTATTTCGGCTTCTACCCTTTCTCTGGTCAATATCAATTCAGTAAAACCTGCAGATGAACTCCCAATTAAGTGGTTGAAAAAGGGACCGGACAAGGTGCCCAAAAACATGTCTACCAACTCTATTTCAGATAGGGGAGGTTGAACTCTTCCCGCCAAGTCGCTCCATTTTTGTGCATAGTCCTTGAAGCCTTCACTTGAAACCATGGCCATACTCTGGAGTTGAGTATGGGTAGGCGCAAGATCAGCATTGTATTGGTATTGTTTGCAAAAGGCTGCAGCAAGATCTTCCAATTTATGAACATTGGCTCTTTCTAACTGATAAAACCAATCAAGTTGAGTTCCAGACAGACTGTCTTGGAAGAAGTGTACCCATAAATCTTTGTCAGCGGTATGGGGCTGGATTTTCCTCACATAGGACCGGAGATGTATTTTAGGGCATGAAACTCCGTCATATTTGGCGAACACGTGTGCTTTGAATTTTGGAGGAATGACAATTCCCGATACTAATCTCAACTCCTCAAAGTCCAATTCAGACACTTTTTGGATTTCCATTGCACTCAATCATTCTTCTAGATGCTTATACTTGTCGTCGGCTGGAGGGTATTGTTCTTCAGAATAGTCTTCTTCTTCCTCTTCCTCTTCTGAATCAGACTGAACAACTGTTTCTTTGCCTTTCCCATCTTGGTTGTCTTTCTCACCGGATGTCGTTGCAAAGTCTAAGGCCCTTCTTGTTTTCCCTTGGAATCTCCTTCCCATGTTCAGAATTCCTGTTATTTTCTTCGTCTTATTTTTCTTCTCCTCAACCAGCAATGTCTTTAACTCTTCTTGTCCTTTGGCCAGAGTTAAGAACAACTGTTGAAATTGTGCATTCTGAGCTTGGAGGTCCTTCACCGTTTGCTCGAGATCCATCCTACTGAAATAAACAGTAGAGAGATGAGGAGACTTGTTGCAAGAAACATGCTTATGTTATGATGAATGATAAATGCATATGCAATGATTTCAAGGATCTTAAGATTCAAATTTGTTTTTAGACAAAAAGGAAACACATGTTATATTAATAGATTAAAGCTTGAGTACATAAATTCCTTCTTGGGAAAAATAATACAGAAACTCTAAGATAAAAAGGTAGTATGCATCCTCTTTGGTGCGATGTAGGCATTCAGAGTCTGCTCCTCATGAAGTAGTCTAGTGAGTTCCAAAACCTTCTTCTCGCTTGCGTAGAATTGGGCTTCGAAAGTATCTCACTCCCCCTTTAGTTGTATCCAATCCCTTTGTAGGTCTTCAAAAGAGGTGGGCATGTCAGGATGTAGGATAGTATATGGAACATCTCCTTCCATGACAGGCTTAATGATTATCGAGAGAATGGAGGGATAAGGCATCATAATACTCTGAGCACGAGTTCGTACCCATTTGAGGTAAGGCTCAAGAGGGATGGAATTTTTGTGTCCTAAAGTCTTGATATCTACCTTGTTCAACATCCTCTAAGCTCGGATAAATCTCTGGCGAAGACCTTGGTCGTCGTTGCCGTAGTCAAATACCAAACTGTGAATCAGCATCTCGTGCGGGCCATCCCTTCGGGCGTAACCAAACTGTCTTAAGGCTAAGCAGGGGTTGTAGGTGATACCTCCCCTAATGCCAAGTAAAGGGACATTAGGAAATTCTCCATAACGGTCGATAATAGTAACATTCTCTATGGATCGGGAGCACCAATGAATATCTGAATGTTTGAGCGTCATCAACCTTTATGACCATCTTAAACCTTGTTCGTTCTTTAATACAGATTGGGCAAGATGTGAAATAAACCATCTTGCCAAGAGAGGAGTGCAACACATAAGAACACCTTTTTTCCTCATTGTGCGAGTGTGAAAAGAGTATAGGATGTCTCCTAGTAAAGTAGGCACTGGGTTGCGGGACATGAAGATTTTGACGGCGTTCACATCTATGAGTTGGTCAGGATTTGGAAACAAAACCATCCCATAGATGAGGAGAGCCACAATTTCCTCAAAGGCTTGTAAGTCCAATGAATTCCAATAGTTTTGGGCTTTCTCGAACAAGAACTTTGCTAGGAAACCTTTGACACTACTCCTTGTTTCCCAATGAGTTGTGACATCAGATGAGTGCAAGTGTAGAGCTTGAGCAACCTCTTCTGGCTTTGGGTCTCTTTACGTACTGTTGAAAGGTAGTTGATTGAGAATGGGAATTCTCAAGAGTCGGGAGAATTCTTCCAAAGTAGGCACAAGTTGATAGTCGGGAAATGTGAAGCAATGGTGTAAGGGGTCAAAGAACTGAAAGAGCACCTTCATCATATCCTCATCTATGTTAGAGGTGACCAAGTTGAGTAGGCGACCATGTCTCTCGGTGAATGGGTATTTTTCAGGAATCCTTGAAGCTAGCTCCTTAAGTTGTTGAGGAATTCTTACAAGGTTGACTTGAATAGTTTTCCTGCGAATAGAATCCATGTCCTACAAAACAAGAACAAAGATGAATCCCAAAATCCTTGAAATGGTTAGGGAATGTGTATGATGTTATGATGTTAATGATGTTATGTACATGTATGTATATACAAACAAAGCAAACAAGTCCTTAGGTTTAGGCTTGGATGGAGTTTCATAGGTAAGTACCCTCTTGTAGTTTAGTTGGCTCAAACCTGTCCTAGTAATAGTAATTGGGTTCTAAGGAGCTCAATATCACTGGTTTGTTTCCTTGGTCATTGTTTCAGCACAAGGCTCTTTAATGGCGACCGAAATATCCCAAGAAACCAAACCTCAATGAGTGTAGTATCGAGTATCTACTAACTTCAGACTGCACCAAATTCGGTCATCTCACTACGTCCTAAAGGCCAAGTTGGTAAAGTAAATGTTCTAAAAGTTAATTAGTGCTTCATAACATCACTCAGCGCCCCTGTATTATCTTTGATTAACTCAAAGGCTACTGGTACCCACAAATATGTTGCACTAACATAGCTATTTCTTAGACCATGTCGGTATACCCCGCACAGTTTCCATAATGTATTGCTACTTACCTATAATGTATCCCAAATCTGGGTAGAGGATTCAAACCCAAGCAAAGAACCATAATGTAAAGCATACAAGTCAAACAATGCAAGCGAGTAAATGTGATCTAACCCTAAGGTAACCCCCAATTTTAGAATACTCCCCAGCAGAGTCGCCAGTTCTGTAATACGGTGGGAGAACTGACTTGAAGGTTTTGCGTTTGATGGCAAATGTTGCGGTTAGCAAGAGTCGCCACCGACTTTTCTTTTATCCAAAAGGAAAGGTGAAAAATCACAAGAAAGACCTTTGAGATTGTTTCTTGAGTTCGGGGGGTAGATTATGAAAAGGGAAGGTATTAGCACCCTTTTCATCCATGGTTTTCCATGGGCTCTTAGTTACTTGCTAAATCACTTACTTTTGTTTTAAATTGTGCTTTGTGTGGTTTTTGAAAGTATTTTGTAAAGACTCCATTGTTTAGGCAATATTTGTAATGATTCTCGTTCGTAAGAATGTATACAAAGATGTTGATCTTTTGAAAATGTTTTCAATTTTGTAAGATGTTTGAAAGTGTATGTGTTTGTTTTGAAAATAGCAAGGATGTTTTGTTTTGAAATGGAGCAAGTAATTAGGAGCATTACCTACTCAAAAGTCTTTCTTGTTCATTTTCTTTTCCTTTTACATTGTTATCTTACCATTGATTTGGTAAGCAACTGTATCTTTGGATGTAAACAGGACGGGCGTGGGTCATCGTATAACCATAATTAACAATGTTGCAAGGTATCTTAGCATTCTCTTTTAGGGAATAAGATCATTTGAAAGACAACTTAGATAGCGTCATCGAGGGACTATGATCTTGTCTTTGCTTATTTTTGCTAAGATACCTTACATGCGTAATATGGCCATTTTGTATAAGGCAACCAAGTGGAATAACCCTAGGGGTGCTTGTGTGCAAATGTATTGTTTTCATGCTTGTTTCTTTGTCTTGAATTAGGGTTTTCTAAGTATTGGTTTTAGTCTTTCCATACAAACCCTAATTACTAGTATTTGTATATAAAAACGATAAATTGTGGAATTTAAAGTTACTACGCTATTACAACATTTATGGGGAGGGGGGTATACAATTTGTAAATTGGGATTGCAAGAATGTAAACCTAGTTAATCTATTATAACCATACTTAATGGGTATTAATGTACAAAGAGTTTAAATGAATATAATGTACAAAATGAATAAGTGTATAAAAATGCAAAATATAAAGAAAATGGATCTTTGTTTGGATTTTTTTGGGAAAGAAGGGATTTTGTCTTAATATAATTAATTAAATAAAATAAGTAATTAAACTTTAATTTTATTAAGAAAATATTTTAAATGAAACCCTAGTTATATTAATTGATTAAAAGAAAATAAGTTTAGAAAAAGTATTTTTTTTTGGTATTTTTGTCTTGAAAATATATTTATAGCATCATAAAATATGGCCTTTTTTATATATAAATAAATCTATTTTTATAGGTGTAAAAGAAAAATAAATATTAACCTAATTAATTATTAAATTTACAAGATAGTTTGTAAAAAATAAATAAAGTATATTTAAATAAAATATTTTTATGAGATAAATAAAATAACTAAATCAAAATATAAATCTATCATTTTTACTATTTTTATGAATTTTAATATTAGTAAAAAAAATAATTAAGAAAACAAAAGAAATAAAAATAAGAAATTAAAATAAATTGGGTCAGGGGTTCCATTAGTCAACAGGGAGGTCAGTAATAAGAAAAAAAAACATATAGGCCCAAAGGAAGGCCCGACGCCTGCAAAAATGAAAGTCAGAAAATGCAAAAATGTGTAAAAAATACAAAAGGGTACCACTGGGGCTCGAACCCAGGTCCCATAGGTTACAGGCGCGCGCTTCTACCACTGGGGTGGCTATACATTCGTTAACATTGGCAAATCAATAAATATGTAAGGCTAAACGTGCCCTGATGATTTCATCTTCAACCTCCAGCCAGACCAACTGTAACTTCCTCATTTCTCATCAAAAATAAAAACTGTAAACATGAAACTTGTAGCAAATTTTCTCACGGTTTCAGAAATGTAAAGCATTAAAACTATAGATCAAAGATAAGCATGAATTTTAATGGCCCTAATCTGAACCCTAAAAATCTCAGAAATTTCCGTTTCAAAATTCTCTAACCTCAAGCAAAATTAATGGAAACTATGGACATGGTTAGCTTTAGGGCAATGATATCTACATGTTTTGTTCACAAATAAACTATTGATGATGCCTGTATGAAGAGTTCCAAGTTGAGAAAACTTACTTCAAAACTGGAAATCATGTTTTGAGTTTGAGCTTGTTTCAAGTGATGGTGATGATCAGGTTAGCTTCCTTGAGGTCCTAGGAAGCTAATGAAATAATTTGCTTGATTTGAGAGTGGCTGAAATGGCCTAGAGAAGTCAAGTTGCAGACTCTGTTTTTTGGTTATGGAGGTTATGGTAATTGGTGTTACAGTTCTGGAATAAGGATGGGGATGAGTTGTATTTGAGGTAAGGAAGCTTTAGGAATGAATTTGAGGGAAAACGCACGAGGGAAATGAGAGATACAAGTTTAAGGTCAGAACTGTGTATAAATGGAGTTTTTTGTGAAATTTTTGGCTAGAGGAAATTTGGGAGTGTTTCAGGGTCTTAAAACTCGTCCCTTAGCTCACAAATAATGACTCTATTTATAAGCAACAAGTTTGGAGAGTTGTTGTTGATCAGAATTCAAAATCACTAGTTTATGCATAACATGTGATTTTTGAGAAATTCAAGTTTCAAAGCCTTGTGTACTTGGTTCATAGAGTGGTTATGCTTTAAGAAAGATTGCTTCTGACTTTGTGGATGGATGTGATCAGAGGGAACCGGTTAGAGGCTCAAGAATGGACTTTATGCAAAAAGCTTGCTTTACAAGAATGGCAATGTTAACTTTGTGCCATAAATGGAAATACAACTTGGATAATAGCTCAATTGCTTGGACCAAAGCCCTAACAGCTGTGTAAACATTTAATTATGGAGTGAAAAACAATTTTGAGGCCTTCAAAGCAAAGATTATGCAGCCTAGCATGGATTTGGTTCATGTGTTCATCAAAAATGACTTGTAATTCAAGTGATAAAACCCTAACTTCATCTCTTCGATTCTCCATACTCAAGAATGATCTCAAGGAGTTCTTAGACATTTTGGAAAGCTTGAAATGTTCTATACAACCCATATTTGAATTGATTTTGAATATTCCCCTTGGAACTATATGAAAAAGTGTCATGAAGTTAGGTCAAAATCCTGGCTAAATTAGGGCAAAATTTCACTAAGTGTTTAGTTTCAAGACCACATGTTCAAAAAGTTATAACTTGAGATCCAAGTAATTTTGTAAGGAGTTGTGTAAAGAAAATTTGTATATTTCATGGAGATCTACAACTTTCATGTTAGAATTTTCTCTTGAATCATCTTGCATCATGGTGAAAATTTTGCTCAAAGTTATGAAAAAAACATGAAATTCCCAACACTTAGAAAATTTTCTAATTTTAGAAATTTTGACTTTTCAAAATGAAATCTTGACTTTTTGATTTCTTGATGAATAAGTTTCATATTTTGACATGTTTTGATGAATTATGACCATTGGCACTTGAATTTGACAAAAAGTCAAAACTTTTGATCAGTTGACTGGAAAATTCATCTGTCATTCCAATGGACTTGCAATATTTTGAACCATGTCATTAGGTAAAAATGATGCAATTGGACTCTTGAGATTGATCCTTAAACCAAATGACCATTTTCTAGGTCAAAAATCTGAAATTGCCCTCTCCCAATCAAAATCCTAATTTTGACCATTTTGCCCTTTTGGAGATTTGATCAAATTTCTTGAGGAGTTGTGGTCCAAACTTGATCAAATGATACATATGAGTCTAAAATGTTGATGTGGATAAAAAATTATGAAGTTTGACTGTAAATTGGCCATGATTGACTTTTTCCCCAATACAATTGATTTTTAGGTCAACTGCTCAATTGACTGATCAAAAATGTGATCCAAGGCTTAAAACATGACATGAGTGTTCTTGGGGGTCCATAATGATCCATGAAAGTTATATGGGGCATTGGAAGTTCAAAAATCCTTGTGAAAACTCAAACCCTAATTTTGGTCATCAGTGCTTAAGGAGGTGTCTTGAGTTGATCAAACCCTAGTGCAGTCTTGAGTCTAAGGAGATCTTGTGAGCAAATTCTTGATAAGTGAGAGGGTAAAGTTTGGGGTACAACAGTCAACATTGCATTGGTATTTTTTGGAGAAGGCAGCAGCCAAGTCTTCCCATGTGCGAATAGTTATTCCTTCCAACTGGTAAAACCATTCAAGTTGAGTACCCGTCAAGTTTCTTGAAAGAAATGGACCTACAGCTTATGGTCAGTAGTATGGGGTTGAATCTTTCGGATGCATGACCTCAAATGGAGTTTGGGACAAGAGACTCCATCATATTTAGAAAAGGCAGGGACCTTGAACTTATGGGGGATGACTACCCCTGGGATCAAACCTAAGTCTCTGAAGTCCAATCCAGACACCTTTTAAATTTCCATGGCTTTAAGTTATTCTTCTAATTGCTTGTATTTCATCCGCGGGAGGGTATTGCTCGTCGGAGTAGTCTTCATCCTCAAAAATCTTGTTATTTCCACCCCTAACTCTGGTGCTTCTAACATCCTCTTCTTGATTGTCTTCTTCTTCTGAGGAAACATATTCTACTTGAGCCAGTCAAGCAGGACCTTTGAACCTTCTCCCAATGTTGAGGATAACAGCTCGTTTCTTAGTTTTCTTTTTCGTGACGAGGAGCACCATCATCTCTTGTTGCACTTGGCTAGGTTCAGGAGAGTCTCTTGAAATTGTGTGTGTTGAGTTTGCAGATCTTTGACGGTTTTCTCGAGAGCCATCTTATACTGAAATAAATAGTAAATATATGAGGAAACCTGTATCGGAAAACCAGCTTATGAGATGATGCATGATATGTGGATGCGATGCTTTCAAGGAAATTAAGAGATTTAAATTTGCTAGCCAAAAAAGGAAACAGAAACAAAGATTGCATTAATAAGTTCAAAAATTACAATTTCCTCTTGGGCTTACAATGAAAAGCAAAAGAGTCTCAAAGAGATAACAAAATGAACTTCTAAAACCTAATACTCAAGTGTCCCACAGACACTTCCTCTTTGTGTAGATGTATGCATTAAGGCTTTGCTCCTCGTGAAGTTGTTTTGTGAGCTTCAACACTTTCTTCTTGCTTGCATAGAATTGAGCTTCAAAGGTGTCTCATTCTCTCTTGTGAATCCATGACTTCTGCAATTCTTTGAGGTCAGTGGGCATGTCTGGATGGAGAATGGTATGAGGAATATCCCTTTCGGCAATGGGCTCCATAATCACTGGTAGGATAGTTGGATATGGCATCATGAGGTTTTGAGTGTGAGCTCGCACCCATTTGAGATAAGGCTCCAGAGGAATGGAATTCTTATGTCCCAAAGTCTTACTATCAATCTTGTTTACCATGCCCCAAGCTTGTATAAACCTTTGACGATAACCTTGAAAATTGTTTTCATAGTCGAACATAATACCCTGGATAAGCGCGTCATGAGAACCATCTCTTTGAGCGTAACCAAACTACTGTAGAACAAGAGAATGGTTGTAGTAATACCACCCATAATGCCAAGGAGTTGAACATTAGGGAATTATCCACATCGGTTAATGATAGTAACATCTTCCAGAGATCGGGAACACCAATAAATATTCGAATGAGAGAGCGACAGCATCCTTTGAGACCACCTCAAACCTTGTTCATTCTTCAATACTGATCGGGGAAGGTGTAAATATATAGAAACGGTATGCAACACATAAGAGCCCCTCTCTTCCTCATAGTATAAGAGTGAAGACAATGCAGAATATCTCCAAGCAAAGTAAGCACAGGGTTACGAGAAAGGAAAATATTGACAACATTCAGATCTACGAGTTGGTTTGGATTAGGGAATAGCACCAAACCATAGATCAAAAAGGCCAATATTTCTTCAAAAGCTTGAAAATTCATAGCCTCCAAAAACAGTCGAGCCTTCTCTAACAGAAATTTAGCTAGAAAACCCTTGACTCCACTCCTTGTTTCCTAATTAGCTACAATATCGGACTGCTTTACATGCAAGATTGTTGAAATTTTTCAAGTTTTGGATCTTTCTCTTAACCAGTGAAAGGTATTTGATTGAGAACAAGTACTTCCAGTAATTTAGAAAACTCCTCCATTATGGGTACCAACTGATAATCAGGAAAGGTGAAGCAGTGGTGTACAGGATCAAAGAACTGGAATAGAACACTCATCATATCTTCTTCAAAACCCAAGGTAAACAAATTGAGTAGTCAACCATGCCTTTTAATGAATGGAGAACTTTCGGGAACCCTTGAGACTAACTCCTTAAGTTGAGAAGGTATCTTCACAAAATTGATTCGGATAGTGTTTCTGCGAGCGAAAACCATAGCCTACAAAATAGAATAAAGATAAATCACAGGTCCTTGAAATGGTTAGTGAAAATGATGATGTCATGATGTTATGATGTCATGTTCAAATAGTTAATCATACGCAAATAAGGCACACAAGGACTTAGGTTTAGGCTCGCATGGGTTTTATAGGTAAGTACCCTCTTGAAGTTTTAGTTGGCACAATCTGTCCTAAAAGAAGTAATCGGGTTCTAGGAATCTCAATATCATTAATATTTCTTCTTGGGCATTGTTTCAACACAAGCATCGAAACTGCAATCGAATTATCCCGATAGTCCAATCTCAATGAGTGTAGTATCGAGTATTAACCAACTTCAGTCTACACCAAAGCTAGCTATCTCACTACTTTCTAATGGCTAAGTTGTTCAACTAAGGTTCTACAGTTAGTTAGTATTGTATGGTGCCACACAACGACCCCGTATTCTCCTTGGTTCAACTCAAAGGACACCGGTACCAACATATGTGTCACACTAACATAGCCATCTCTTTAACCATATCGGTCTACGCCGTACAGCTTTCACAGTCTATTTCTACTTACCTAAAATGTCTCAGATCCGGGTATAGGATATATGCAAGAAATAAACCCAAGCATAACCCCAAAGTGTAAAGCATACAAATAAAGCAAGTAAAGCATTTTTAAATGTGATCTAGCTCTAAGGTAACCCCGCTTTTGTTTAATCTCCCCAACAAAGTCGCCAGTTTTGTAATACAGTGGGAGAACTGACTTAAGGGTTTTGCGTTTTATTGCAAATGTTGCAGATAGCAAGAGTCGCCATCGACTTTTCTTTTATCCAATAAAGAAAAGGGTCAAAAGAACAGGAAAAACATTTTGAGAATTTTCTTGAGTTCGGGGGGTAGATTTTGAAAAGGGAAGGTGTTAGCACCATTTTCATCTGTAGTTATCTACGGGCTCTTAATTGCTAGGTCACTTTTGAAAATGTTGTGTTTGTGTATTTTTGAAAATATTTTTAAAATGCCTAAGTGCGGAAATTTTGTAATGATTCTCGTATCGTTGAGAATGTGTGCAAAATGTTTATTTTGAAAAGTGTTTTGAAAATTGTTATTTTGAAAGTGTGAAGAGTGGAAATTGTTTTAGTTTGTGAGCAAGTGATTACGAGCGATCTACCTACTCAAAAATTCTTTGTTCTCTTCCTCCTCCTTTAGATAGTGCTATCCTACCATTAGTTAGTAGGAAGCCTTATCATTTGATGTGAGGGACGGGTGTGGGTCATTGTACAGTCATAGAAGGTAACTTGTAAGATGCTTTAGCAATTTGTCGTAAGGGACTAAGATCGTTTACCGAAGGCAACATCGAAGGGTCATCGAAGGACTATGATATTTTATTCGAGTGTCTTTGCTAAAGTATCCCACGTTCGAGGGATATGAATGTTTTAATCTGAGGCAACAAGTGAGGTTAACCCTAGAGGTGTAAGTGTGCAAAGTGTGATTGACTAAATTATTTTATCTTGAATTAGGGTTTTTCTATGATTGTTTTTAATCTTGTCATACAGACCTAATTACTAACAGCAATATGGAAAGCGATAAATTGCGGAATTTAAATGTTATGCGTTATTATAACGCTTTGAGAATGGGGGATACAAATTTGTGAATAGGGAGGAAAGCAATAAACCCTAATTACCTATTACAGACCATAAGCAATTAACTATGAAAATAATGATGTGAAAAATAAAAAAACGCGCGGAGATGATAAAAAGGGAAAATGTTCAAAACCCTAACAAATTTCTAAGTATTAAAAAATGTTTTGTTGTTTCTTTGTTTAGAAAGTATTTGAGACATGAGATAAAGAATTAGACCTAATTCTATTTACAAATTAATTAGTTACAAGAAAATAAGATGTGATTAAGTGATCTTTTAAAATTAAATTAATTAAAATCTAGGTAATTCTAAGTATTTAGAAAATATATTTTTTGAGTTTTATTTAGAAAAAGATATTTGAAATATAGCCTAATTCTAACAAAATTAAGGTGATTAAAATAAATCAATTTTTGTCAACAATTAAATTAATTAATTAAAAAACCTAAATCTAATTTTTATATAAATAAAAATTATATATTTTTTATTTTAACTAAATGAAATAAATAAATAAAGTAAAGAAAAGAAAATATAAAAATAATTGGGCCTGGCGTTAGTAAAATGAAATTGGAGGGTGTGAAGAGGAATACTAGGCCCAAAACAAATTTTTTGTTGAATCAGAAAAATAGAATAAAATAAAAATGGACCTACGATGTGAAGCAAAAGGGAGGTGTATGGAAAGAAATTCAAATTAGGCCCAACATAAGACTCCAGGCGCTTAGGGATTCAGTGTGGCTGCCTCTTGGGAGTGTATCATGCGCTAGCCTTTTAGGGCGTCTGATCTGGCCATGGGCAGATCAAATGGTGATGATGAGAAGGTTTATAGAATGCGCATTGGGCTTGTTTGTATTGAATCTGCAACAAAATAAATATGAGACAAATAAAAGGGTATCACTGGGACTCTAACCCAAGTCCCTATAGTCGTAGGCGCGCGCTTTAACCACTGGGGTGTTGATACATCTGGTAGTTAAAACAACAACTATTAAATATATTAAAAACTCCTTCCTGGATGTAACTTCATCTTCTTCCTCGCGCCAGTAATAACAACAATAATTTGAATTTCTGAAAATGTTCATTTCTCAACCAAATTGAAAAGTGTAAACACGAAACTTGCTTGAAATTTAACCATGAATCCAACCATATAAGTTTCAAAAGCTATAATTTAACCATGAAAAGTGTAACCATGAAATTTAACCTAGAATTTCAGAAACTTCATATTCAAAATTCTCATCACTCAGGCAAGATAAATGAAATGTAAGCACATGGTTAGCTTCAGGACAATGATGTCTACATTTTTTATTCAGAAAGTAAACATTAATGATGCTTGTACATAAAGTTCAAATTTTAGAAAACTTATCTTAAAAGTGAGAATCGTGTTTGAAGTTAGAGCACTCCTGGAGGTGTTGTGATGACCTGGATAGCTTTATTGAACTCCCGGGAAGCTATTGTAACCCTTACTTTGGATTGAGAGTTCTTGGATTCTTCTAGACAAGTCAAATTGCAGAGCTCTATTTTTGAAAATGGAGGATGATGAAGATGATGTTATAGTGAAATAACAGGTGTTTAAATAGATTTTATATGACTTATAGAAGCTTTGTGGATGATTTAGAATGAAAACACATGAGTGGATTAGGTGTTTGAAGTTCAAGGTCATAATTTGCAAACAATGGAGGTTTTTTGTTTCTGACTTGGGAGAGTTTGAGAGGGTTAGAGGGCTTATGAACTCGCGTCTTGCTTGCAAATTGTTGTACCCCAAAATTTTCCCTCCCATATTCTTCAAGATTTGCAAAGAGCATGCTCCAAAATCTTTCAAAAGTTGCACAGTTCAATGGCCTCCTAACAGTCAAAAATTAGGGTTTTGGTTCTGGCAAGGAAGTTGAAGTTTCCAAGGGTCCAAACAAGTCCCACATGCCTATAAACATTGTCAAGCATCCTTATGCCAAGTTTCAAGACTCACAGCACAAAATTGCACAGTCAAAAACCCTAATTGCTCAACAGTCAACTGCAGGGGCAAAATGGTCATTTGACAGTCAAAAGTCAAAAATTTTGGTCAACATCTTATTTTTAAGCCACAAACATCATTTGATCAATTCTTGATCATGATTCTCAAGGCATGGCTCAAAAAGTCTCAAGATGCAAAAGTTTCTATTTTTGAACAGTTGAAAAAGTCAACTGCAAATTGACCAGGGCATAACTTCCACATGGTTTATCAGAAAAAATTCCATCCAAAGCTCATTTTGAAGAGAATTACATTTCCTACAACTCATCTTCACACTTCAAGTCCAAGAAATGCTCTCACAAAAAATTATCAATCTCAACATTATAGGTCATTTTCAAAAGTCAACAAAAAGGCACTTTAAGTCAAAGACCATAACTTGATATTGGTAAATCAAAATGACATGGGACCAAAGGCATTGGTTATAGGACTTCAAGACCTTTCCAAAATGTCCACGAACATGATCAAAGCTTAAAAATTGAGCAAGATATACCTTGTGGAAGTTGGGAAATTTTTGGGAATTTTGAAAAGTCAACTTTGCTTCAAATGCCCAAAATTGCTAATGGGCCTCAATTTCTTCCAAGAATCATCACCCAAAAGCTATGCACGACCCATTGACCCAAAGGGGAGTTATTTTCTTATTTTTAATTAATTAATTGAGTTTTTAATTCTATTAATTCATTTAATTAAAATTAAATATAAGAAAAATACAAAAACATGTCTTGCAAATCTTTTTATGCAGCATATGCACTCTTTATTCACTCAAGATTTCGTGCACATCCAAAAGGGAAAGAATCTCCCATGATTGGTAATGTTTTGATGGAAAAAAGATTGAAAAAAGATGCTTGAAAAATCAAATATTGAAACATTGATTGAATGGATTTTGGGCTTTGTTTTCTAACCTAAATCATTCCTCATACATATACAAAGAAACCCTAATGCTCAAGAAGAAGCAAGCTGCGCTCAGAACATAGAACCAAACTTGCATTTTTCACAAAAAAGGTTAAAACTGTTTTCACAGCTGCCGTTCATTTCAAGGCCTAAGAAGCATTCCAATAGCTTGCTTACACATCCAGGAAGGGATTGCAATCAAAAACACATCCCCTAACCTCAAGAACTGGTAGAACACAGTCGTCCTGTTCATGAGATTTTTCTTAATCGTATTTGAATTTACATGCCATATCAATGCATTTTAATTATTGTTTTACACTAACATGATCATACTGAAGCTAATGGTGCCATTGAATTGAATTAATATCGCCTGTATCCAAAGTTGCCATGGAAATTTTCGAGGATTTCAGGAGCTTGAAATTAGGGACTTCTTCATGAGGAAAAATTAGGCAACGAGACCTATACCATTGGAATCAGAATGTCCAAACGAACCAATTTCACACCTCGCGCCCTTTTTCTTTCCAACCATATGCTAATCGCTATTTTTGTATGTTATGGTTAGTGGGGGTTTAAAACCCCCGCTATTTGATATTAGTTTCAGGCAAAAAACGAGGAAGCCAGGGAGAAGAAGATGAGTTGTTGGTTTGTGGTTAGTTAATTCAAACATTTGGCGCGTTTTATTATTATCCAGCATAATACTTGTTTCTCTCTCATATTGATCATGTTCCACTAAATGAACAAAGAAATGCACTAGCTCACTTGGTTAGCACGCTGGCATGCAGATATTGGAACCTGGGTTCGATTCCCAAGTCCCCCCACTTTATTCAATAATTTTTTCTCTAACATGATTCTGTGTAGTACGCTTCCAAAGGGCTACCATGCAACTCCAGATCTATGCTTGCCACATGTCCCTGAAGGCCAATCTAATGGCCATCACCAGCAATCCACCATACGCACCAGTCAACCGCTTCCCACTCAATCTGAGAAGTCAACCAGGCCTTGCATTTCAATGGGCCTAACTGCTGCAAATTAACCTCCATAATTGGGCCAGAAACCCCCCTGTTTGTATTTTCTTTCCCTTTCTTTTTATTCTCTTTTATTTATTTTAATTTATCTTGATTATTCTAATTAATTCTCATAATACATAAAAAAAATCAGAAAAGTCAAAAAAATAAAATATGTTTATTTAATTTTTTTTATCCATAAATAGTTTTGTAAATAAATTTAATAATCCATTTAAGTTAATTTAGGCTTTTTAACTTTAACATTTTTTCTTAAATAAACTAAAAAATGTAGAAATTAGGGTTTTAATGCTTTTATTCTTTTTCTTAATAAATATTTTTTTTCATTATTATTAATAATTAATTATTTTTGTAAATACTCTCGTAATCAAACCATTATTAAATTAGGTTAAATTAGGTCAAACTTAAACATTTTTCTTTAATAAATTAAAAAACAATTTAGAACTAGGGTTTTATTTAACTTTTAATTCCAATTTAATTCTCTTTAATTTCATAAATACAAAAAACATAAAAAATAAGTTCTTTTCTTTATTTAATCATTAATCAATTTTCAAGTTCAATTCAATTTCTTTAAAGGGTCCAACGCCCTCGCACCTTCGATTATAATTCCTTTTCGCGCGTTTGCTTTTATTTTTCTTTTTTTTAATCTTATGTAATTGCCCCAAAGCCTTGTAATAGCTAATTAGGACATTTACTTTCCGTACTTTTATTCAAATCGGGTCTTGGTTTAATTTGGCGATGTAGACCCGCGCCTTGTAATAGCGTAGGACTTTTATTTTCCGCATTTTAATTCCCGCACCCTTAACTGCTAATAATCACATGAAAGAATGTATGCCCAAATAAAATCAAAACGTAGAACACTCAATGCATGATCAAAACAAATAATAACTGAAAATAACACACAATTCACACACCACTCTTAGGGTACGCCTCACTGTTGCCTTGCCCCTCGAAACGTGGTCGTCGAGTAGATGACGTTTTAGTAAGTCCTCATGTCCATGAACATGGCATGGGGGTAGCTTCTAAGGTGTCCTCCTATTGCTCTGGTGACCACACTGTCCCTAACAAACGAATTGACCCGAACACCTCCAACGGTGGTGCTACCTACCTCTCAATGGTGGGATGGCATTACCTTAAGGACATTTACACAGCCTAATTCCTTAGGGTAGGTGGATGACTCATAGATACTTGCTCTCTCAAAAACAAATCAAAATTCTTTTCACACCGACACTTTTCAAAAAGCTTTCAAAGCAACTTTTCAAACACTCTTGAGGACCGATACAAGAGTCGATCTGAAACTTTCAAAGAAACTTTTTCAAACCCACTCACTCTGAAAAGCAAACAAACATTTCGAAAACACAAATGAGCAAGTATCTAAGAGCCCATGGATAACCATGGATAGAAAGGGTGCTAACACCTTCCCTTTCTATAAATCTACCTCCCGAACCGAGAGCTAATCTCAATAAGGAATTTTTCTGTGCTTTTGTCCTTTCCATATCGGAGAAAATAAAAGACGGTGGCGACTCTTGCTTCCGCGACATTTCGCGAAACCAGCTTTAAACAGTCAGTTCCAGATCCACCGATCACAGAACTGGAGACTCTGATGGGGACACACTTAGAGTGAGGTGTACCTTAGGACTAAGATCACTTGTGTTTTCAATTGTTGTGCTTGTTTGCTTTATTATTGTGGGCTGCATCGGAGTTACATAGATCCTAACCCGGATCTGGGGATACCCTGTTAGGTAGCATAAGTTGTGAGGGACCTGTCCGACGTAGACTGACATGGGTGAAGCAGTGGCTACGTTGGTGTGGCACCTTGGTCTGTACCGATATCCCTTGTGTTGCAATGAGGAGAATATGGGTCTTCTGAGGAGTCATTAAGCACCAACCGACCTTAGAACCTTAAATGACCCAACTTGGCCAATAGAACGGTAGCAGTATGCTACGCCCATTGAGGCTAAACTCTCGTGATGGTTCTGGCCACAAGAAAAGGTTGTGATGCTGGAGTTATGACCGATTGAGGGTAGTCAGTGATATTGGGATCCTCTAGAACCCGGTTACTTCTGATAGGACAGGTTTTAAGCCCACCAACTTCAAGAGGGTAGTACCCCAGACCCCATGCTGGCCTAAACTCTAAGGGCTCTTTGTGTGACTTGTGTGCCTTCAAACTTGACTATTTGCATGCTTGTTATCTGACACATGAGTTCCTTACAGGTTTACCAGTCCTTAATTGGGACTCGTTATAGGGCCTACTTACATCACTCCATGCATAGCATAACATCATACCATTGCATACATCCTGCATAAGGGCTAACCCATTTCAAGGATCTCAAGGGTCTGTGATGCAGGTCACGATGAATCAAAATGTCTAGCAAGAGGCAAAGGGGATTTATTTTCCTCTAGCCAGGTTGATGATCTGAGTCAGGGGCTATGACCCACTTGATATGGTGAGCTTTGACTCTTGAAGAAGGTTCCTCTAGCCAAGGTTGTTTGGAAGTCAAAACCAGACATGATGACTCGAGTCAGGGGCTATGACCCACTGGATATGCTGAGCCTTTGACCCTTGAAGAAGGACTCTCAACAACCTGAAGTTCCTTCAATCAAGTCACCGGATTCCAATTCTAACAAAGTTTCTTGTTTATCCCGCGAGATCCTTGAAAACATTGCATGCATATCATACATATCATTGCATTACAGGTACCCTTGTTACAAGTTACTTACCATCTTCGCTGTTTATTTCAGCAATGGCTTCCCAACAATGCAATCAGGACTTTCATGCTCAAGAGACCCGGTTCGGGGAAATCCTCCTGAATCTATCCAAGGGGCGGGAGGAGCTAAGAACACTTCTCATGGGGTCTTTGGTCAGGAACAGTGCTGGGGATGAACGGCTGAAACATCTGCAAGACGAAGTGGATGCAATGAGAGCCCAGATGTTGGGGCAGGGGACTATCATTCAAGGCTTAGCTCAAAGACAAGAAGAGATCAGGGTTCTCGTCAACCAACTGCTTCGGGGTAACCAACTGGGGCAAACATCTAAGGGTGGAGGGCCAGTCATCATTCAACCACCTTTGAGACAAGAAGATAAGGGGAAAGCTCCTCAAATGGCTCCAGTGTCACAGATTCAGCATCAACCTCACTAGCTTCAGGCAGACAAGCCCAAGAGGCAATTCACCAAGCTCAGCGTGTCGTTGCCTCAAGCTCTACAACAACTGTTGAGGTTGAAGTTGGTAACTCTCAGGGATCCTCCTAAGAATCCCAACAGGACACCTTCAAGGTATAACCCCAACGCCCGCTGCGCTTATCACTCCGACAGCCCGGGGCATGCTACAGAGGATTGTTGGACCTTGAAGAACAAGATCCAGGACCTGGTTGATGAAGGAGTTGTGGAGTTCACCCAAGATGGCCAGGCTGAGTGCTTCTACCATCCCTACAGGAGGCACCATTTAAAGTAACAAGCCCTGAGATAAAAAGACTTTTGTTCATTAGGATTTTCAAGTTGTAATTTTCTTTTGTTCAAACATTTACTCATGTTAAACGTGGTTATTTCATTAATGCATCGCATATGTCTGTTTTGAAGCAATATATTCGTATTCACTATATGCAAATTATTTTCATATTTTTCTGATGATCAACGCTCGATTAATAATTCTAAGTCTTTTGATGGAGGATGACGAAAACGATACCATGATCTACAGTATGCTTTTGAACAGACCCCGCTGATGAGGTACAGGCATTGTTTCAATCCCTAAACACTGGAGTTATAAGGAAGATAATCCCTCGTCAACCCCTCTGAGCCAAAGAAGCAGGAGTTTTTCTTTTCGAAAACTAAAACCCTTTATCATAACCTGGGGCAGGGTAGTTCTCTCAGTTGATCCAAGTGCATAACAAATGGCACCAAAGAGGTCCTTACAAAAAAAAAGAAGACAGTGATGATTCTGAATAATCATAAGGATAGGCAATCATTATATCTCAAAAATAAAAACCCAATAAGTCAAAACCTATGAAGGAGACTTACAAAACTGGGGCATCTCGCTGACTGTAATTCCAAAAAGAAACAGTTCAGGCAAAATTTAGGGATAGCGATATCAAAAAGAAAGAGGTCTTACGAACCCTCAACAAAAACAAAAATGACTGCCTATTCAGAATAAATCATCAATATCTGAACCATCATTAGAATATCAGGACAAAAACTCAAATAAGGTCTAACGCATGATCAGTTGAGTGTAGGATTGAAGAACATCACGAAGAGCGGGCGGGTACAAATAATTTGAGCCTTTATCCTTTGTTTCTTAAACCATGAACCAGGCCACGTTATAACCCTTAAAAGTCCTAGCTGAAGCATGGGTTAGTTCAAAAGCATACTGTTACGAAAGGTATCCTGACTCCTTAAGGCTCATGGTAAAATACGGAGTTGACATCACGTTTTACAAACATTCACTTGTTTTATGAAAAAATGCATTTTCAAAATCTTCAAGACAGACACGAGCTTTGCATTTTTGATATAACATTGTTTGCATATGACTATTTGTTTGAACAGCAGGGAAATTCGCACGATGAATACCTAGTGAGAAAAAGCACTTCCTATCAAGGGGAAGACGTGATTATTGTCCATCATCTGGGGCAATTCAGTCAAGATTCGGAGAATCTCTCAAATGCCAAATAGCCTGGGGCAAATCTCCGTCTAAGTCACTTGGGGCATTGGACGATCAAACGAAGATCTTCTGGTGGCATGGCAACACAACAACAGGGGCACCTCCCTACATTCTGAGAACATGGACATAGTCGAAAAAATACTACGCATAATCAAAGACCCGCTAGGTTGACACACCTAGGCAAAAATAAGGGCTTCCCGGCGAACCAAAAAGGTTCGGGCAAAAATAAGGGATGAAATAAAAAAAATCGATACACCCGGCAAGTCGAAAACCTGAAAAGGCGGCTTGGGCAAAAATGGGTATCCCGGTGGACTGAAAACCCGAAAGGGCAGTCCAGGCAAAAGTTAGGGATCAAAGCGTACGACTATGTCCCGGCATCTCGTCACTTGCCCACCAGAAGAAGGTTTGTCCATCAACAACTATCAGCACCTCACAGGTCTTCCTCTCCCACCTCAGAAACAGGGGCAATGATGAGTTGTCCAAACGATCTAATTGCTCTGTTCACCAAGGTATCAAGGTGAGTTCAGCTGAAGAACATAACCAAAATCTCTAAACTCCCCAGAGAGTGATCCATCAAGTCAATACACTCTCCCCAAGCAGAGTTATCTTGTCAGCCTTAAGGAAGTTGGGTATCCTCCAGCAGATCTTAACATTCCTCGGCAAACATCCCCGGCAATCTTGATCTGAGATTGTTCCCCGACGGTATACCAGACATTTAGTGGAGCCACTTCCCCAATACATTTCAAAAAAAAAAAATTTCCCCAGGAGAGTCCAATCAAGATTTCCCCAGGAAAGTTTGAATCATCTCCCCGGCAGGAAGCTTATCCCCAGTAGATTCTGGAAGCTTTCCCCCTGCAGAGCACGAACGCGTCTCCCGGCTTTATTCAAAGGTTATTTCCCCACCAAGATATAACTAGGTTATCCTCAGCCAAAAGCCACGAAAAGATTGTCCTCGGCGAAGTCTTCTTATCCCCAGCGAAGTCTATTAACACTTCCAACATCAACGGTATCCCCAACGAGGTTACCATCAACATTCCAGCACAGTACCTCTCTTCCCACAGAGTATTTGTTCCCTAGCAAGATCGCTATAGTAATTTTCTCCCCGCAGAGTAATCCATTCGCCAAGTTTATTCCCTAACGGAGTTATCTTCTCCTACCGGTATTCTTGCAATCATCATCCAACGGAAACAAAGCACTATTCTCCAACATCAGCCCAGGATGTGACTTCCCGGCACCCGTCAAGGATTTACTTTCCTAGACGAAAACATACATTCATAAACATCGCATTTCCATACATTATAGCATGCATATACGCATCATGAACATACAATCTTATTTATGTTGAGAACATCATTGCTTGATCCATATCATGCATTGCATATGACTGACCTTTACCTTTCAGGAAAGATCCAGTCAAGTTCTCAGCTATGTCCAAGACCTTCTCTGGTTCAGATAAATCGACCCTAAGATTTTTCTGATTCTTATCTAGTTAAAGTTATTCCAAGACTTTAGTCTGGTTCAGTCAGATCGACCCGAAGATCTCCCTGATTCTTATCCAGTTAAAGTTAACCCAAGGCTTTCTCTGGTTCAGTCAGATCGACCCTAAGATCTCCCTGATTCTTATCCCAGTTGAAGTTATTTCAAGACTTTAGTCTGGTTCAGTTAAATCGACTCCTAAAGATTTTTCTGATTCTTATCCAGTCAAAGGCCTTCTCTGGTTCAGTCAGATCGACCCTAATATCTCCCTGATTCTTATTCCAGTTGAAGATTCCAAGACCTTGCCTGGTTCAGTTAAGTCGACTCCTAA
The DNA here is from genome assembly GCA_948472305.1 of Vicia faba. Taxonomy (NCBI): domain Eukaryota; kingdom Viridiplantae; phylum Streptophyta; class Magnoliopsida; order Fabales; family Fabaceae; genus Vicia; species Vicia faba. The sequence continues at coordinate 362,969,546 of OX451736.1, forward strand.
AGATTTTTCTGATGCCGATCCAGTCAAAGGCCTTCTCTGGTTCAGTCAGATCGACCCTAAGATCTCCCTGATTCTTATCCAGTTGAAGATTCCAAGACCTTGCCTGGTTCAGTTAAATCGACTCCTAAAGATTTTTCTGATTCTTATCCAGTCAAAGGTCTTCTCTGGTTCAGTCAGATCGACCCTAAGATCTCCCTGATTCTTATCCAGTTGAAGTTATTTCAAGACCTTGCCTGGTTCAGTTAAATCGACTCCTAAATATTTTTCTGATGCCGATCCAGTCAAAGGCCTTCTCTAGTCCAGTTAAATCGATTCCTAAAGATTTTCCTGATGAAGACTCAGTAGAAGACATCCCAGGTTCTCTCATCGTTACTGTTGAGGTAGTAATCGCCCCAGATTCTCTCATCGTTACTGTTGAGGTAGTAATCGCCCCAGGTTCTCTCATCGTTACTGTTGAGATAGTAATCGTCCAAGGTTCTCTCATCGTCCCGTTGAGGTAGTAACCATCCCTGGTTCATTCATCACCTTCTGAAGCTCCAGACTCGATTCCTGTATCTGGCTAGGGCACGTCTGAAGAGGTTGAAGATTCGATTCTTGTAACCAACCAGAGTGTGTCTACATAAAAGAGTTTGAAGACCAACTCCTGTAACAGGTCAGGTAATCATCTTTCTTTTTCAGGTACGCAAGTTCTCGCTAAGGAATCTCTTACGCGATCGACACCCAGATGGCATCTATAAGCCCATCCACCTATCCATCACCTCTCAACATGGCACCTATAAGCCCATCTTCCTATCCATCAATCTCCAAATGGCATCTGTAAGCCAATTCCCCACATCACACTGCTAACATGTGAGCGCAAATTTCTGGGCACTCTAGTGTTCAATCATCTTCCACCTTCGGATTACGAAAGGCACGCCAGCCAATCTACATCCTCAGGTCTAAGAAGATTGAACAGGGGCAACTGTTGTACCCCAAAATTTGCCCTCCCATATTCTTCAAGATTTGCAAAGAGCATGCTCCAAAATCTTTCAAAAGTTGCACAGTTCAATGGCCTCCTAACAGTCAAAAATTAGGGTTTTGGTTTTGGCAAAGAAGTTGAAGTTTCCAAGGGTCCAAACAAGTCCCACATGCCTATAAACATTGTCAAGCATCCTTATGCCAAGTTTCAAGACTCACAGCACAAAATTGCACAGTCAAAAACCCTAATTGCTCAACAGTCAACTGCAGGGGCAAAATGGTCATTTGACAGTCAAAAGTCAAAAATTTTGGTCAACATCTTATTTTGAAGCCACAAACATCATTTGATCAATTCTTGATCATGATTCTCAAGGCATGGCTCAAAAAGTCTCAAGATGCAAAAGTTTCTATTTTTGGACAGTTGAAAAAGTCAACTACAAATTGACCAGGGCATAACTTCCACATGCTTTATCAGAAAAATTCCATCCAAAGCTCATTTTGAAGAGAATGACATTTCCTACAACTCATCTACACACTTCAAGTCCAATAAATGCTCTCACAAAAAATTATCAAACTCAACATTATAGGTCATTTTCAAAAGTCAACAAAAAGGCACTTTAATTCAAATACCATAACTTGAGATTGGTAAATCAAAATGACATGGGACCAAAGGAATTGGTTAGAGGACTTCAAGACCTTTCCAAAATGTCCAAGAACATGATCAAAGCTTAAGAGTTGAGCAAGATATGCCTTGTGGAAGTTGGGAAATATTTGGGAATTTTGAAAAGTCAACTTTGCTTCAAATGCCTCAAAATTGCTAATGGGCCTCAATTTCTTCCAAGAATCATCACCCAAAAGCTATGCACGACCCATTGACCCAAAGGAGAGTTATTTTCTTATTTTTAATTAATTAATTGAGTTTTTAATTCTATTAATTCATTTAATTAAAATTAAATATAAGAAAAATAAAAAAACATGTCTTGCAAATCTTTTTATGCAGCATATGCACTCTTTATTCACTCAAGATTTCGTGCACATCCAAAAGGGAAAGAATCTCCCATGATTGGTAATGTTTTGATGGAAAAAAGATTGAAAAAAGATGCTTGAAAAATCAAATATTGAAACATTGATTGAATGGATTTTGGGCTTTGTTTTCTAACCTAAATCATTCCTCATACATATACAAAGAAACCCTAATGCTCAAGAAGAAGCAAGCTGCGCTCAGAACATAGAACCAAACTTGCATTTTTCACAAAAAAGGTTAAAACTGTTTTCACAGCTGCCGTTCGTTTCAAGGCCTAAGAAGCATTCCAATAGCTTGCTTACACATCCAGGAAGGGATTGCAATCAAAAACACATCCCCTAACCTCAAGAACTGGTAGAACACAGTCGCCCTGTTCATGAGATTTTTCTTAATCGTATTTGAATTTACATGCCATATCAATGCATTTTCATTATTGTTTTACACTAACATGATCATACTGAAGCTAATGGTGCCATTGAATTGAATTAATATCGCCTGTATCTAAAGTTGCCATGGAAATTTTCTAGGGTTTCAGGAGCTTGAAATTAGGGACTTCTTCATGAGGAAAAATTAGGCAACGAGACCTATACCATTGGAATCAGAATGTCCAAACGAACCAATTTCACACCTCGCGCCCTTTTTCTTTCCAACCATATGCTAATCGCTATTTTTGTATGTTATGGTTAGTGGGGGTTTAAAACCCCCGCTATTTGATATTAGTTTCAGGCAAAAAACGAGGAAGCCAGGGAGAAGAAGATGAGTTGTTGGTTTGTGGTTAGTTAATTCAAACATTTGGCGCGTTTTATTATTATCCAGCATAATACTTATTTCTCTCTCATATTGATCATGTTCCACTAAATGAACAAAGAAACGCACTAGCTCACTTGGTTAGCACGCTGGCATGCAGGTATTGGGACCTGGGTTCGATTCCCAGGTCCCCCCACTTTATTCAATAATTTTTTCTCTAACATGATTCTGTGTAGTACGCTTCCAAAGGGCTACCATGCAACTCCAGATCTATGCTTGCCACATGTCCCTGAAGGCCAATCTAATGGCCATCACCAGCAATCCACCATACGCACCAGTCAACCGCTTCCCACTCAATCAGATAAATCAACCAGGCCTTGCATTTCAATGGGCGTAACTGCTGCAAATTAACCTCCATAATTGGGCCAGAAACCCCCCTGTTTGTATTTTCTTTCCCTTTCTTTTTATTCTCTTTTATTTATTTTAATTTATCTTGATTATTCTAATTAATTCTCATAATACATAAAAAAAATCAGAAAAGTCAAAAAAATAAAATATGTTTATTTAATTTTTTTTATCCATAAATAGTTTTGTAAATAAATTTAATAATCCATTTAAGTTAATTTAGGCTTTTTAACTTTAACATTTTTTCTTAAATAAACTAAAAAATGTAGAAATTAGGGTTTTAATGCTTTTATTCTTTTTCTTAATAAATATTTTTTTTCATTATTATTAATAATTAATTATTTTTGTAAATACTCTCGTAATCAAACCATTATTAAATTAGGTTAAATTAGGTCAAACTTAAACATTTTTCTTTAATAAATTAAAAAACAATTTAGAACTAGGGTTTTATTTAACTTTTAATTCCAATTTAATTCTCTTTAATTTCATAAATACAAAAAACATAAAAAATAAGTTCTTTTCTTTATTTAATCATTAATCAATTTTCAAGTTCAATTCAATTTCTTTAAAGGGTCCAACGCCCTCGCACCTTCGATTATAATTCCTTTTCGCGCGTTTGCTTTTATTTTTCTTTTTTTAATCTTATGTAATTGCCCCAAAGCCTTGTAATAGCTAATTAGGACATTTACTTTCCGTACTTTTATTCAAATCGGGTCTTGGTTTAATTTGGCGATGTAGACCCGCGCCTTGTAATAGCGTAGGACTTTTATTTTTCGCATTTTAATTCCCGCACCCTTAACTGCTAATAATCACATGAAAGAATGTATGCCCAAATAAAATCAAAACGTAGAACACTCAATGCATGATCAAGACAAATAATAACTGAAAATAACACACAATTCACACACCACTCTTAGGGTACGCCTCACTGTTGCCTTGCCCCTCGAAACGTGGTCGTCGAGTAGAGGACGTTTTAGTAAGTCCTCATGTCCATGAACAAGGGATGGGGGTAGCTTCTAAGGTGTCCTCCTATTGCTCTGGTGACCACACTGTCCCTAACAAACGAATTGACCCGAACACCTCCAACGGTGGTGCTACCTACCTCTCAATGGTGGGATGGCATTACCTTAAGGACATTTACACAGCCTAATTCCTTAGGGTAGGTGGATGACTCATAGATACTTGCTCTCTCAAAAACAAATCAAAATTCTTTTCACACCGACACTTTTCAAAAAGCTTTCAAAGCAACTTTTCAAACACTCTTGAGGACCGATACAAGAGTCGATCTGAAACTTTCAAAGAAACTTTTTCAAACCCACTCACTCTGAAAAGCAAACAAACATTTCGAAAACACAAATGAGCAAGTATCTAAGAGCCCATGGATAACCATGGATAGAAAGGGTGCTAACACCTTCCCTTTCTATAAACCTACCTCCCGAACCGAGAGCTAATCTCAATAAGGAATTTTTCTGTGCTTTTGTCCTTTCCATATCGGAGAAAATAAAAGACGGTGGTGACTCTTGCTTCCGCGACATTTCGCGAAACCAGCTTTAAACAGTCAGTTCCAGATCCACCGATCACACAAAGGGTGCTCACTCAGGCGCGCGCTTTAAATTTTTTGACTTTTGAGATTTGTTTTATATTATAAACTAATCGTTGTAGTTTTATGAACAGATGTAAGGCCGCCCGGCGGTAGAAGCGAGCATTGTTAAGGCGTTAGTATACCAGGGCACGGGTTCGATCCCTTCCCCTAGTATTTTGATTTTTTCAAATGTTTTTCTTATTTACAGGTTCAATGCAAATCAGCCAGTGCGCTCACCCTGCTCCCTCACCTCATCATCATTGGATCTTCACAATCTCAGATCTGGTGTTTCATATCTCCGGGCCCATGGTGCACTCTCGTTGACCAGGCACACTAGATCTTATGCATATTGGATTTATGTTGATGGGCCTAATGAGCTTCTTTCAGCACCTCCCAGATCTACTTCTTGCAGGCCCGTTACTTCTTTTTTTATTTATTTAACATAATTAACATTTTTTCTCTAATTAATTAAAATTAAATCAACTTAACCTTTTTTTAAAAAAAATTATCTAGAATCAAATTAACTTAACTTTTTTTTATAATTAATTTGACCTTTTTTTAATTAGATTAATTGGTTTAATTAACTTAGTTTTTTTTAGAGTTTTATTACTAAACTTTTTCCAATTAAATATAACTTAGGTTTTTATTTTAGGTTTTTATCAATTTCCTTTTCTCAAATGAGATCAATTAATCGTTAGGCTAATCATCAAGTCTTTTTTTTTTGTCAAACATGTTTCCTCTTTATTTTTAATCTTCGTACGCTTTATTATTTTTCGCATTAATTTTTCCTATCATGTAATTGCTAAAGAATGTAATAGTTTAACTAGACTTTATTTTGCTTTCTATTCTCCCCCAATTTTTGTGGATTGTACCCCCTTCTCCGAAGCTTTGTAATAGCATAGGACATTTAATTTATGCCTTTACTGCTTTCCTTATAACTGTCTAGTTTAATAGGCGTGTATGGTAAGATCTAAAACAAAACGCTAGATAACCCTAAATCCAAGATGAAACAACTGAACTGAATCACTATTCATACACGCACCTTTAGGGTAACCTCACTTGTTGCCTCAGAAAATATAGTCATGTCCCTCAAACATGGGGACGCTTTAGCAAAGTCCCTCCGATACAAAAGATCATAGTCCCTCGATGACCCTTCGATGTTGCCTTTGATAAACGATCTTAGTCCCTTACGATAAAATTGCTAAAGCGCCCTACAAGTTACCTTTATGACTGTACGATGACCTGCGCATGTCCCTTAAACATCCAATGATAGGGCTTCCTACTAACTAATGGAAGGATAGAACTATCTAAAGGAAAAGAGGAAAATAACTCGAAAGATCTTTGAGTAGGTAGATAGCTCGTAGTCGCTTGCTCACAATAAAATTTCAAAACAAACAATCTTTTCCACAATCACACTTTTTTCTGAAATATTTTCAAAATAAAACATTTTGTACGCATTCTCAACTGAAACGAGAATCATTACAAAATTTCCGCACTTAGGCATCTTTCAAAATATTTTCAAAACACACATTCACAATGAAATTTTCAAAAGTGAGCTAGTGATTAAGAGACTGTAGATAAATATGGGTGAAAATGGTGCTAACACCTTCCCTTTTCATAACCTACCCCCCAAACTCAGAAAAATCTCGAATGTCTTTCCTGTTCTTTTCACTCTTTCCTTTTGGATAAAAGAAAAGTCGGTGGCGAATCTTGCTATCCGCAACATTTGCGATAAAATGCAAAACCAAAAGTTAGTTCTCCCATTGTATTACACACACAAGGATGGAAGTGGGGAGCCATGTAGACAAATTCCTTGTGTGTTTTTACTTTTCCGCTTTTACTTGCTTTCAATTTCATCAATCCTTTTAACAAATATCATTGTGCTAGTAATTGAATTATAAAAAATTTCCTCTCAAAATCTGTTTTTGAATTACTTATGGATATAGCTTATAATCACTTTTGATTATAAGTGGTTTTGTATATCAACACCATTCAAGGAAATTTTTTGAAAATTCACTTGCACGCCAAGTGTTTAATAAAACGATCAAGTTAGTTCTTTGATTATTTATCCTTGGAAATAGCATTGCAAAGTGATTGTGTTCAAACTGTAAATAAGTGGATTTTTGAATTGAGTTTATGTTAATCAATTATTCAATTTTATTTCATAGATTTAACATTAACAATTTCTATATTCGAGTTTCCAATAAGTTGTATTTTAGACAACTTATCCAGTGATTTGCTTCTGTATTAAAAAGTTTTGAAAACAATTTAAATTCTAGATTTGTGTCTAGAATTATTTTTGAGCCTCTATTCACCCCCCTCTAGATATGCATCGTCATCTAACAAATTTGAGAACCTAAAAATGAATGATGATGAGACCGTCCAGGAATATCATATGAAGGTTCTTGAAATAACAAATGCATCTAGTGCATTAGGAGAAAAGATGTAAGAACTAAAGCTTTTTATGAAGATTCTTAGGTTTTTACCTAGGAAATTTTACATGAAAGTAACAACTATTGAAGAAGCTCAAGACATCAACACCATGAGAGTTGATGAACTTGTTGGGCCAGTTCAAACTTTTGAATTGGATATTAGTGACAAGACTGAGAAAAAAGAAAAAGAGCATATATTTTGTTTCTAATGCTGAAGATAAAGATAGTCAAGTTGATCTAGATACTGATGAAGGACTGTTTAATACAATTGTGTTACTTAGAAAGTAATCCAATAGAATTCTGAAAATAATGGACATAAGAGGAAGACCAAAAGCCAAGAACATCTCATATGACATCAGTAATAAGGAAAATTTTCAGAATATTACCAGACTTGAAGAAAAGACCAATCAAAGAAAAGGCATTAAATGTTATGAATGTGGGGGTTTTGGTCACACTAAACCAAAATGTCCCACTTTTCTTAAGAAGCAGAAAAAGGTATTTGTTGTATCTTAGTCTAATGATGATGATGATGATGATGAGTTAGAAGATGAGGCTAACAATGAAACTCCAAAACTTTTGGTGGCTCTTTCTGGCAGATTGGCAGATGAAGTGGAAGCATATGATGAAACTGTCATCTATGAATACCTTGATATATCGTATAAGGACACGTGTGACAAGTATGAAGAAAGTTTTAAGACTGTAGAAGAACAAAGAAAGATCATAGCTGAATTGGAGAATAAAAAGAAGAAGATTCTATGTTGTGTTTCACATCTTCAAAGTGAGGTAACCCCTCTTAAATTCCAATCTTAATAACATATAAGATTCCTTAAAGAAGATAAAAAAGTAGATATGATATGGTGAGAGAGGATGGACGTACTGAAGTTGATTATCAATATGATAACAAACAAAGAAGAGTATCTGAAGAGGAATCCCTTTCTCTTGAAAGAAAGAGAATGATAAACATGTTCAACCACATGTTACAACATCTTGTCATAAATGGTAAAACATTATCCAGATTCCAATCATCAACTTAGATATGTCATTATTGTGGTGAGAATGGTCATATTAAGCCTTTCTGTTAAAAATTGTATGGAGATGAAAAATCTTCTATTTATTCTAAGGTTGATCAAATGAGAAGAAAGAGAAGTGTTGAAAATAAGGATATTAACCTTATTTCTCAAACTTCCTTAAGATACTCAAATGGAGAAGACTTATACTTTGAAGGTGGGTGCTCTGGACACATTACATGGGTTCAGAAGTTATTGGTGGATATTAAGCCTCATCCCACAGGTACTGTCAGATTTCGTGATGGTTTTAAAGGTGAAATCAAAGGAGTTGGAAAGTTGATGTGTGTTGATTCTTCTAGTTTAGAAGATGTTCTTCATGGGAGAGGATTAATTGCTAATCTTATTAGCATTAGTCAATTGTGTGGCCACGGGCTGTTAGTTAGTATGAATGTCTGGTTAAAGATGAGAAAGATGTTGTTATGATGAAAGGCATAAGGTCTAAAGACAATTGTTATTTGTGGGAATCTCAAATAATTGCTTACTCTTTCACATGTCTGATAACTCATTAAGAAGAAGTAAAGTTGTGGCACCAAAAGCTTGGACACCTTAATCTAAAACGATTAAAGGAGATATTATTTGAAGGAGCTATCAAGGGAATGCAAGAGCTCAAAACTAGAGAAGGTAAAGTTTGTGGTGAGTGTGAAATTAGAAAGAAAACCATGATGTCACGCCCTGTGTTGCAACATCAGACTACTTCTAAAGTGCTGGAACTTCTTCATATGGACTTAATGGAACCTATGCAGATAGAAATCTTGGATGGAAAGAGGTATGTATATGTGATTATAGAATACTTTTCTGGGTATACTTGGATGAACTTTCTTAGAGAAAATCAGATGCTTTTGAAGTCTTCAAAAATCTCTGTCAGAGTATTTAAGAGGAGAAGAAGAGTGTGATTGTGAAGGTTATAAAATACCATGACAAGGAGTTTGGGAATGAAAAATTCTTTGAATTTTGTACTTCTGAAGATATCAGTCTTGAATCTTCTATTTCCACTACTTCTCAGCAAAATGGACTTGTTGAACAAAAGACCATGGCTATACAAGAATCAACAAGAGTTATGACTCATGCTAAGCATTTACCATTGGATTTTTGGGCTGAATCTATGAATATTGCATGCTACATTCATAATAGGGTGACTTTGAGAGGAGGTACTTCAACTACTCTATGAAATATGGAAAGGAAAGAAGTCTACAGTCAAATATTTTCATACCTTTGAAAGTAAATGCTATGTCTTGGTGAACAAATATCAAAAGGGTAAGAAGGATCTCATAAGGAATGAATGGATATTTCTGGGTTACCTTTCAAATAGAAGAGCTTATAGAACTTTTAACTCCATAACTAAAGATGTTACGGAGTCCACAAGTGTGGTGATTGGTGATTTATTCACTGACATGGAGAAGGATGTTGTAGACAATGTTGGAACTGAAATTCTGGTATACAAATAAAAAATGTCCTAACACATGTAAGACATTGATCTCTGTTTAACATCACACGGATAAGACAAAGTTAACTGATATAACACTTATCAGTCTAAAGTTGTGACAGATGTTCCAACATCTTATATGACATTTCAATCAATCCATAAACAAAAATGAACAATGCAGAATGATAATAACACATAGATATGATGACTCAGTTTGGTGTACAAAAACACCTATTATGGGGGCTACCAAGCCAAGAAGGAAGTCCACTGTCAGCATTATTAGTTCAAAGCCTAAACAATCCCAGTTTACAACTTATCACCTAATCTCTACACAATGAAACTTCTACTTAGGTCCTCCATAAATATGAGAAATCACCATCTCATTTCCTAAATTACCTTAGTGATAACTAACAATCACAACCTCTGGTGAATGCATCAAACTACTTGAAAGACGCACCTTTCAAATAAAGTTCAGCCAAGACTCTTGACTAACAAACACACTTGGATTTTCTTTAAATCTTCGTCCAAGAACAATATATAATTCATTACCTAATGGCTTCTGAATCGGTATCAAAACAAAGTCTACCACAATGTATCAAACCGATACAAAGGGTGACTTACAACACAAGAAAGTACACGACTCTTAAAACCCTAAACTTATATTTTCTTTACAAAAGTTTTGCACAAGGCTTAGTTAAAAGGTCTAGGTTTAACTCTTCTTTTTATAATCTTCAAGTATCCATGGGCTTTGGATCTTCTGTTAAAAATAGGACTTCAATCATTTGTTTCCTAATTTGTCTCCACAAATAGAAACTAATAAGACTCCTTCAAATATGCTTGAATATCTTCAATATTCAACCTTAGCGCCACATAGGATAACATAATATTCCAAAATATTTTGTCTCTGTAACAAACAGTACTAATCCAACCGTCCAGCTAACCGCAGTTACAATGTCGAATGATTATGCGTAAGACATCTTTATTCGATATGTTTCTCTTAATGATATAACTTCTTTGTTTGACATGTTTGTTCTTCACATATTTTAACATCTTGTTCAGTAACTGGTTTTACCAAAATTAGTCAAATCTTTAGAGCTTTAAATCTCTCCCTTTTGAAAAAAAATGGCTAAAACTCCTTTTGTACAATAAACCCAGGAACAAAAATCCAGGAGCAGAAAGTCCTAAAGTCATTTCATCCAGAAGCTTTTAATCTTTATGCACATGAGGAAGAAGATAACAAGAACACACATCTGATTATCCAGTTACTCCCCCTTAATCCAGGAACCGATTCTTGTCACGAAGGGATAAATCTTCCACTTTGGAAGCATAAGAGAACCCTTAAGAAGAAACAAAAATCATATCCTAAGCAACCAAACACCAATCGGAATAACTCAGAACACAGGAGACAATTGTGTTCATAACTCAGATCACAAGACACAAAAACAGAAATTGAGACCATTACTCAGACATGATGTTGGACATGATGTTGAGACAACCTGTTAAACATCCTTGCAAAACAACTGCAAGAATAGATGCAATACTCATATGGTGACCAATACCTTTCTCCCCATTTTTAGCCAAAAATGACAAAGATATCCCCCACAAATCCATACCCAGATTGTACTCACCCAGACTCGGATAAAATCCATAAGAGCTTTGATGAAAACAGAGTAACATAAGATGAATGAAAGTGAATGGATGACTCCTTTAAATACACGAGTTGTTACTTAGGGATTAACGAATCTTTATTGTAGCAACGGTCTAGGTCAAAAAGAGCTTTATTCAAGGAAAATAACTGCACCAAAAATTAAGCGCGCATCATCCACAAATCATTCTTCATGCCTTAATTCATTCTGGACTATTTCTCCTGGAATTTAAAATTCCAATGAATACACATGCATGGTCAAACACATGTGTCACACATCCACCCGACGTGTACTTTATTACACCGTCCACAAACACCACTTATTGACCTTCATATAGCCAAGTCATGAACAATGTCCTAACATCTAATCAGATATTGTCTACTTTTGATTTAAGACATCTCTAGCTCAAAATGCTTTCACATAATTCTCCATACATTATGAAGCATAACCACAATGCCTTCCACTGGACTCTACGTACTCCTTTTATAGAGAAAATCTATTTATAGAGAAAATCTCCCAGTCACAAAATCTATTTTCCAGAGAGACATGTGTACTTTTGAATCGATCACCCAACTCCACATGGCTAGAACCAAACATCCCCTTTCAAGAGAACAAATAACTACATCAAGTAGCATAATGTCACGACATATTGTCTGACATTATATCCTTACAAGAGGAACTTCAAGCACAACTTACTTGGCCCTCAAGCAATCTTTATGAAGACTTCACTTCTCCAGCACCATATCCTATGCAAAAGTTCAACTTCGCTTGTCATAGGTAACCAGTCCCCCTTTGACAAGAACCAAATTGATAGTGAACAACATCACAAGACATAGAATTAGATGCCTTATTCAACACACTTGATGTACACATTCTCATTCTATAATGCCAGTCATGACACTTATAGACACAAACAACTATCCTTCTTGAGAATACATTTGAACTCCCTAGACTTCCTTAGCCAGGTATCTCAAATTTTCAGTCAGGCAGGAAGTCATTCCCATTAAACAAATTCTTCGTAATAATAGTTATTTGTTCACTTTTTTATAGACTAAAAAAACCATTCTTTCTAGTGTAACTTATAGCAAAAGAAATCACCCCCTCAAGCGCATTCTTGATCAAATCACTTTATTTGATACCATCCCTCTGCCTTTACTTGAAATTCCTGGATAATAGCCATGCATTCATCAAACATACTACTATAGAAAAGATTAGAACCTTCTCATTATAGTCAGAAATGTCTCTTCTGATAATAATGTTGAGCATCAATCTCCATATCCATAGTACCAAACAACTCCCAAAGAATAACCAATAAACATGATGTTACAACATCATTTAGGACATCTGATTCATATCACAAAACCCAATCACTATGGTTCTTGATTCACCATCGAAAGGACTCATCATGCTTGGATATCCTTCTTTCAAGCTATACAAGAAGCTCTCAATAAGACACACAACTTTAGAAGTTAACCCAAATCGGAGTAACATGAAGAGAAATAAACTCTCATACACTTTCTAAATTGTAGTGTTCAGATTGCATACTTGCATCAACACGTCATGAAAATACACATCTACTGTCAACGTATTTACCATCAGTCACATGCACACCTTCATCAGAGGAACATTTCCTCACACCATCAATACTGACATTAAACTCAATCACATGGTTTTAAACAATTAATATGGTTCTAGAGACAACACCCATTATAATCCAACCACGTCTCTTGAAGGAAACACAAGAGAACCATACTGGTACTAATCAGCAGTTGATCAACTTCTAATACCAGATCAAAAATACATGAAGTTACCTGAATATTATATACCTCAAGAGCCTTCTTCTTATAAGCACAACATCTAAACCTTTTATTTGACCTTGAGGTGTTAGATGACATCCTTATGCATCAACGGAGGAGATTCTATCTACCATACATTTAGGACAAACTACAACAAATAGAGTATTGAATGATCATCATACCATAATCAAAATGTTCAGAAAAAGTCTATTTCTTCCAATTTTTCAAGACTCAAAACTGGAAAGCTCGTCCCAAGAAGTTTAGATGACACTCCAAAAATGCAGACAACACTCGACCGCTTGAATGATACACGCCACAATTATGAGTTAATCTCCCTGAAGAATATTATCTTAACTCAGGTTGATACATCTCCATTGCATACAACCCCTTGGATGTCTTTTCCATTACAACAGAACAAGATTTCCATGTTCTCATATACTTGATAACAATATCAAGTTTGAGTAAATAACCTACATCCTATTTATAAGAAACCCAACCAAACATATTAAGAAAAATAAATTCTCAATTAAAAGATGTCAAGACATTATATCTGACATTTCTTTAAGGGGCCTTACACCTCCAACTTAGAACCTGTCACATGAGAGCAAGAACACACAGTTCCAGCTACTTAGAACAGAAGAATCTTCCAGGTGTTAGTAGAAAACTTCAATAGTTCATCAGTTGAATACCAAAAACTCCTTTACAGGTAAAGCCCAGACTTTTAAGCTCTTGTAAATTAGATCAGAAACAAACTGACTAGTGAGTATCCAATAGACTGGTCGGACATCTTTAGCATCAGATGGAACCTATATCGGACTTCCATAACTCTCACTTTGCATGCATTAATCAAATTCATAAAATAAGTTCTTAGGATTTCCCAACAATTAATGTTGCACCCTGATGTAACATCTAGACTACAAATATCTTGAATGCCAAATAAAGGATAAGCTACAAAATACTTGTGGATGTCATAAATAATAGTTGATTTTAAATCCTTGTTCATATGCACACACAACTCATGTATTTTCCAATGTCAAGTACAATGTTAAGACATCAAGGCTGACATTCTTGATTCAACTTTCCATAAACTATTATGACTTTCTCTTGTTGACTTAGTTGACAAATCCCTATCAACCTTTCCTTGAGAAGGAGAACATCCTAATAAAACAGATTTAGTTCTAGGGTTTCCTTCATCAGAAATCCAAAATAAAGCTCTTCAAGAGAAAAAATGAATTGCTCTTGTCTTCCTAGAGTATGTTCATTATAATTACTTTCTTTTATGAGTTCTTTTCATAGATAGAAGTGCCTTTATGAGTGGACTTGAAAGAGATTTCAAGTATCTTTGGCTACTTTATACATGATAAGAGTGCTTGCGGATCATAATGTGAAAGAATCAACACAACCTCTTCTCTTTGTCTTACTCCCAGCTAGTCTTGTACTTTTATAAACAATGGCACCATCTTGCATCATTAATCTGTATAAAGAACACCTCCAGTTATTTCAAGAGTAGATCTTCCTCATATTATAACTTAAAGAACACACATCAATAACATATGCAATAGAACAAATCACATCCTCCATAGCCTCCAGGCATGATGTCAAAAAAACATTTGTAGACAAACCAACCTGAACATTAGAGGTTAAAAAATCAGAGTCACATGCAGCATAAGAAAAACATGCCTCACAAGTAACACCATAATCATATCAGCAATTACAACCAACACTTTGCTCCTTCAAGTCCATTGCGCCAGAAAGTATCTTCCCTAGATCTCACCCAGAACAGGACATCATACCTGCTCTGATACCAATTGAAATTCTAGTATACATATAACAAATTTCCTAACATACGTAAGACATTGATCTCTGTTTAACATCACACAAACAAGATAAAGCATATTGATATAACACTTATCAGTCTAAAGTTGTGACATATGTTCCAAAAATCTTATATGACATGTCAGTCAATCAAGAAACAAAATTGAACAACACAGAGTGATAATAATACAAAGATATGATGACCCAGTTCGGTGTACAATAACACCTACTCTGGGGGCTACCAATCCAAGAAGGAAGTCCACTATCAGCAATATTAGTTCAAAGCCTAAACAGTTCCAGTTTACAACTTCTCTCCTAATCCCTACCCAATACAACTTCTACTTAGGTCCTCCCTAAATATAAGAAATCGCCATCTCACTTCCTAAATCACCTCAGTGATATCTAACAATCATAACCTCTGGTGGCTGCATTAAACTATTTGAAATACACTCCTTTCAAATAAAGTCCAGCCAAGACTCTTGACTAACAAACGCACTTAGATTTGCTTCAAATCTTCATCCAAGAACAATATACAATTAATTACCTAAAGGCTTCTAAATTTGTATAAAAACAAATTCTACCACAATGTATCAAACCAATACAAAGGGTGACTTATAACACAAGAAAGTACACGACTCTCAAAACCCGAAACCATATTATCACTAAAAAAGTTTTGCACAAGGCTTAGTTAAAAGGCCTAGGTCTAAGTCTTCCTTTTATAATATTCAGTGTCCATGGGCTTCAGATCTTCTGTTAAAGATAGAACTCCAATAATTTGTTTCCTAATTTGTTTTGACACATAAAAACTGATAAGACTCCTTGAAATCAACTTGAATCTCTTCAATATGCAACCTTAGCGCCACATAGAATAACATAATATTCCAGAATATTTTGTCTTTGTAACAAACAGAACTGATCCAACTATCCAGCTGATTGCAATCCCAAAGTCGAATGATTCTACATAGGACATCTTTAATCGACATGTTTTTCCTGATGATAGAACTTCTTTGTTTGACATGTTTGTTCTTCATATATTTTAACATCTTGTTCGGGAACTAGTTTTACAAAAATTAGTCAAATCTTTAGAGATTTCTGGAACATCGTCTGTGCAGACTGAGGAGTCAAGAAAATAAGTAACATGTGAGTCCACAAGTGTTGATCCAAATAACTCTGAAGTTAGAGTTTAGACAGATCATCTCGAGGATATCAATACAAGACACTCTAATGAAGCAGACATCAGATAATTCAATAAGGAAATATCAAATTCATGTCTTATTTCTAAGCTTGAACCATAGATGTATTTTACTATACAAGAAAGAAGGATCTTAAACTACATCATTGGATCATTGTGGGTCAGTAGGTATTTGTATCTAAGAAACAATCTAATTTGTGGCTCTAAAAATACTATTGAATCTGAGTACGGTGGAACAATGAGAGGTTGTTCTCAACTGATGTGGATTGACCAGATGTTGAAGGATCATAATGTCAAACATGATGTCATGATATTACCTTGTGAAGATTTGAATGGTATCATATATCTCATTCAACATGGCTTAAACAAGAACCTTAATAGTTATAACCAACTTATCAAGAATCTTGTTGAAGCAAAGGTTATTTCTCTGGAGCATATGGACAATAAGGAACAACTTACTATTATGAACATCAACAGTGGGATTGAAACTTGTACTATTAAGGATTTGTTCAGATATGAAGGAGTGCAACTGATACTTCATCTTTCTTCTATGTCCTGATGCTTGGGAAGCATGAGAAAGTTACTATTAGAAAGAACAAAGGCTCTCTACAAAGGGCTAGTGACAACACCAAGGAATGCAGAAGGATCTTTGCTAGGGGAAAAAGGTGGATGACTACCTGAAGTAGTTTTGAAGTTTGTTTATTTTGATCAGCTATTGTGTGTTTCCATATGTATTTCCATGTGTGCTTTCATTTATGTTTTAAATTTACTCTATTTTGTCAAGTTTTGGCTAAAAAGGGGGAGTAAAGTGTTATTGTTTTTGTGTGTCCTGATGTTATAAAACATGTCTTGACATGTTAATTAGCATGATGATAGGACTAGGCTTCTGCTAAGGAGATAATAGTTATTTAGGTTGCTTGATGGATGCAACTATTTAGGAGAAGCATGATAGTATGTCATGTATGGTTGGTGGTGTTGATGCTACTGCTGATGTTGTTGTGTGCAGGATGTCTTATCTGATGTTCTGACATCTTACCTGCTATGTGAAAATCCTAATGTAAGGTTGTTTTATCTTCTTCTGTTGCCTCTGATGTGTGAACTTGGGTAGTTCATATTTGGTATACTGGATTTTCTGGTGTTTTAGGATTTCCCTTTGAGGGAGAGTCTTCATCATGTGTGATAGGGGGTAAATAGACATGTCTGATCTTCTAGCTCCTATGTTGTGGAGGAGATGTGTTGTATGATGTAAGACCACATGTTTGGACATATGTTCTTCTGGAGTATTGAAAATGGTAATCTCTAACTGCAGTGTAGTCTCTGGTACATTTTTATGGATGCAGTTTCTACAAAGTTTACATGTTTTCATGTAGATCGTGTTATGGTTTTATTCCTCTCTCTAGGGTTATTATGCATTGGTTATTTTAGCTAAAATTTGACAAAGGGGGAGATTATTAAATCCATGGTTTTAGGATTGGCATAAATTTTTCTAAAACATGGTTCTGGACTGATGTTGAACAATATGTCATAACATCTTGAACAACTGTCATGACATGTTCTGTTGTCATGCTTATCAGACAGATGTTGAGCCAGATGTCTTGACATCTTGGCCTGTTATGCAGTAGGAGTTGTTGTTTTATATGTTGATAATTTTTTTCTTTTTTTCAGAGATCCTTTTGGATATATCTCATTATTATTCCCGGGTTAAGGAGATTTATTTAGAACAAGTGCATATTTGATTTGGTTTTGTTAAAAAGGATCTCAGAGACCTTTTAAGAAACTTTAAAAGATTTTTTCTTATTTTTATGTGAAGATCTTGCAGCTGATTTAAAAAGTGAAGATTGGATTTAATTTGAAGAGTCCAAGCCCATACTTCAAGAGTCTATAAATAAGGACTTTCTAAACCTAAATTAGAAATCTTTCACATAGAAGAGATCACGGGTGCAATATAAGGATTAGGGTTTTAGGAGTCTTTTAAGGTCTTTGTGTTCCTGTTCTTTGCATGTCACTAGTGTATCTTTTGATGTGTTGAATTTGACTAATTGTAACTTGATTTTACATCAAGTTATTATTCTCACTCATGAGCTTTTAAGAAAAGAGTTGAGCATTATTATTAGTTGAAGCTTTTAAGAAATACTAAGTATTTTTCATTGGAATGGTAATTATCTATTTTGGTTTTTGGTCTAGTCACAAGGTTTGTGGCTGTAGGTATCACTGCAGTGATTGGAAGTGAGAGGGGGATCTCATATGTAGTGGTATCTAGGTAGAAGTTGCACATAGTGATTATGCAAGAAGTTGTAAACTAGGATTGGTTTAACTTTGAACTAATAATATCATAGTTGATTTCCTTCCTGGCTTGGTAGCTCCTCAGAGTAGGTGATGTTGCACCGAACTGGGTTAACAATTGATTATGTTGTTTAATTTTATGCAATTTATTTTTCTGCATAATATTCAGATTTAGCAAGTGTTCTGTCAACCGATGTTATAACATCTATCTTGACATTGTATGGTGTTGGGACATCAGTCTTAACATTTACTTTGCAAGTTCCAGAATTTCAAGTTTTTTAGTATAGAACTTCCAATAATAAGTTCATCAGCAGAGTAACTCTAAATCTTATGATATTTACAATATATCTTTTTGTATGCATTAGCCTTTGATTATTTTTTTCTCGGTAGGTTGTTCAATTTAGAATCATAATAATATTGGAATATCCTTCGTGGATTCTTAGTTAGGGGAATGTATTTTTATAATTACTCTATCCTTATGTCCTTTTCTTGATCATCATGTGTAATACGGTGGGAGAACTGACTTTTTTGGTTTTATCCAAATGTGCAAATAGCAAGAGTCGCCATCAACTTTTCTTTTATCTAATAAGGAAAGGTTAAAAGAACGGGAAAGACCTTTCATAGATTTTGAGTTTGGGGTTAAGTTATGAAAAGGGAAGGTGTTAGAACCCTTTTCATACGTAGTTATCTACGGGCTCTTAATCGCTTAGCTCACTTTTGAAAATTGCTTTGTGTCATGTATTCGAAAAATATTTTTGAAAGGTTGCCAATGTAAGGCGAAACTTTGTAATGATTCTCGTATCGGTCCTCGAGAATGCGTACAAAGTGTTTGTTTGAAAATATTTATTGAAAAGTGTAATTGTGAAAAATGTTTTTATTTTGAAGAGCTTTGTGATCAAGTGATTAGGACTTCTATCCTACTCAAGGTCATTCTTGTATTTTCCTCCTCCTTTAGATAGTGCTATCCATACCATTAGTTAGTAGGAAGCCCTATCGTTGGATGTGAAGGGACATGTGAGGGTTATCGTACAGTCATCGAAGGTAACTAGTAAGGACATTTTAGCAATTTTTGTAAGGTACTAGGTCATTTATCGAAAGGCAACATCGAAGGGTCATCGAGGGACTATGATCTTTGAATCGAGGGACTTTGCTAAAGCGTCCCCACTTTCCAGGAACATGACTGTTTATTTTCTGAAGGCATCAAGGGAGGTTACCCTAGAGGTGTGAGTGTGCGAGTGATTTGTATTCAGTTATTTTAATCTTTGCGTTAGGGTTAGCTATCGATTTGTTTTAGTCTTACTATACAATCCTAGTTACTAGCAACAATATAGTAAAATAGTAGCGGGAAAAGTAAAGATGGAAAGTAAACCCTAAACTATTACATCGCTTTGGGGCAGTTACAAAATAGAAAAGTGGAAAGTAAAGTCTAACTATTACAATCTGTAAACAGTTACATAATCAAGAAAAATGCAAGAATAAGCTACACAAAAAATATAAGAATAAGAAAAAGGATAACGAAAATGTTTTTGGTGATTTTTTATGAAAAGAGTTTTTTTTTACGATTAATTAAATAAACCTAAAAAAGGATAATTGATTTTAATTAAAAAAATTGATTAACAAAATTAATAAAAAAAACTAAAACCTAATTTGATTAGGGTTTATAAAATAGTTTTTTTGAAAAAAATTAGGTTTGCTAAAAAAGGTTTATGGTTTTATGAATTTAGGGTTTTTAAGGGAAAAGAAAAAAAGGTTAGAAAACACAAAATGTCAGGGGTGGGTGTTGAACCCACACCCTTAGCCTTTCCTCCTGCAAGCCTTACCACTGCACCAAACGCGTTGTGGTTTTAGTAGAATGGACTCAGCGTGCTATGTAACAAAACCTGCAAAATATGATAAATTTGTGAAAAACCTCAAAGCACCAAAAGGCAGGGATCGAACCCACGCCTTGGTGTAGTAATGCCTTAACACGCACGCATTTGCCACTAGGTTGACTATACATCCATTATCATCAGAGAAACAAAATGAATATAAAAGAAACAAATTGCATAGACCGAAGAAGCGTTGAATCCCTAGCTCCAGTCGTCTTCTCCAGTGAATACGTTTTTTAACCCTGTAAAACAGCAAATATTAGAGGTCCCAAAGAACCCTTTCCCCCTAATTCTAGCCCTGCGAGTTCAATGGGAGTGTTGGTTTAGGCTAAAACATGTTGGATTGTGAGCTGCAATAAAAATAATTCAAATCAGTATGAACACAGCAAGCTTTAATTTAGCCATTATGGGGCTCATGCTTTGGGTTATTCCTACACTAATATATCTCAGAAAAACATTAGTACTGTTAGTAAGCCTTAAAAAAATATGAAAACTAAAATATGAATTTGCAAAAAGTAATGAGATCGGAGATGTATGCGTGTGGGTTTTGTGTGCTTTGGATCATCAAGTTTGATCCATTCTTACCCTATACCTCTTCAGAGATCGATTGGAAGGGCTAGAATGCTTTGAAGGTGGCTGCAATCAGGGTTTTCAACTTGCCCTAGTTTTTTATATTTTTGATATTTTTTTGAAGTTTCGAAGAGATTTCTTTGCAATGGATTTCGTGTAAGGTTTTGTCTGAATGAATGAGATATATATAGGATGATTAGGTTAAAAGATAGTGGCTTGGACTTTGTAAGAGAAGCCTTGACTTTTATCTTTTTAATTTTGAATTTAAATTAATAAAAATTAAAATAAATAGAATAAAAAATTCTAGGGGTGTATGAGTAAGCTCTGAAGTTCATCTTGAGGTATAAAACACACATGGACCTTGAATCATAAGCCCAGTAGCCCAAAATTCCAAGTTTGATCACTTTTGGTTTCATGCATTTGATCAAAATTTCCCAACTTGCACCAATCATAACTCTCTCAATTTTCATCATATGAATGTGATCTTTGACTTTTTGAAAAGCCCAATGTGTCCTCTACAATCCCTATTTTTATCATTTTTGCATTTGAGATTTATTTTGATGTAAGTTTCCTTGACAAAAAGTATCTTTTTGTTGACTTTTGAAATGACCTATAACGTATTGCCCCATATCTCTCAAATGAAGAATTTTTTGGGATTGAGCTTAGAGAGACAAAGTTGTAGAGAATTGAATTTTCTTAAAAACAGGCTTTGGATGAGCAAAATCTGATGAAGCATGTGAAAGTTATGCTTGGTCAAAGTTCAGTTGACTTCTCCTTAAGAAAACCCTAATTTGGCATATTTTAACTTTTGAGGAATTGAGAGTTTTCTTGATGAATCATGACCAACCCTTGATCAAATGATGAATATGAATTCAAAATCTTGACGTTGACCAAAAATCTTGAAGTATGACTGTATGTTGACAACAATTGACTTTTTGTCCAATACAATTGATTTTTAGTCATCTGAGCCATTGACTAAGAAAACTTGTGATGAAAGGCTTGAAACTTGGCATGAGCATTCTTGGAGACATATGAGAAACCATGAAATCCACTTGAGACCTTAGAAACCCAATCTTCCTTGTAAAAAGTGAAACCCTAGTTATGGATCCATTGCTTAGGAGGAGAATTTGTCTGATCAATTCTTGAGGAACCTTGAGCAAATGAAAACCCTAGGAGAATGTATTGAAGAAAACGGTAGGGAAATTTTGGGGTACAACAGCTTCCCCTGTTCAATCTTCTTGAACCTGAAGAGTTAGATTGGCATGTCTGCCATTCGTGATCTAAAGGTAGAAGAGGATTGAACACTTAAGTACCTATAAATTTGCACTCGCATGTGCAGGAAGTAACCCTGTTGGTTGATAATACTACTTGAGTGGGCTTAAAGATGTCATTCGGAGAGGTGACAGAGTGTCGTCGGAGATGGGCTTATAGATGCCATCAAAGTGATTGTTGATAGGATTATCAGAATAAGTCTACTCTTGATTATATCCGAAGAATGCTTTCCAGGATGACTCTTTGGGGAAAGTGCTTAAGTAGCTACTTGTCAGATTTAGTCTCTGAGGAAAATGCTTTTCAGATTTAGTCTCTGATGGAAATGCTTGTCATGTAGATAGTCGCCTCGTCCTGTTTCGGGAATTGATCCATAATTTGTTTTTGTTGGTAAACTTGTCCTGTTTCGGGAATTCATACCACCTGGCCATGTTGATAGTTGCCCCGTCCTATTTCGGGAATTAATCTTTTCCTGGTTATAAAGATAGTTGTCCTGTCTTGTTTCAGGAATTAATCTTTTCTTGGTCATATAGATAGTTTCCCCGTCTTGTTTCGGTAATTAATCTAGGACATGCTTTTGTGTTGGTAAACCCATCCTGTTTCGGGAATTCATACTTCTTGGTCGTATAGATAGTTACCCCGTCTTATTTCGGGATTTAATCTTTGGCCTGTTTGAAAATTGCTGATGATATTTGTCTGTTTGCGGTTTAACCTGAAAGAAACAAAGTTAGTTTCGTGCAATGTCGTGATGTATGTAATGCATTGCGTAATGGTGTTCTCAAAATAAATGAGAATGATATATGCGTTTTGTATGCATATGCTATGATGTTTTGTAAATGATGCATGGATATGATATATCGTTGAAGCGTATTGGTAGCTTCGTGTAACATTTTTGTTGGGGAAAATAAATCCCTGGTTGTTGATGGGGATGAAGAATATGAATATTCAATCTTGTTTAGAATGTCTATGCTGGGGATTCCTGCTTTCTGTTTGAGGATACTCCACCGAGAATGTTTAACTTCTGCTTGGGGATAGAAGAGTTCAGGAACATTGGTCATTCACCGCTCTACTGGGGAATTTAGTTCTTATATACCCTAACAAGGGGATAAAAAAGATTGATAACCTTCTGAGGTGTTGTCTGATTGAGTTTCCAATATGGATACTAACTCTTCTGGGGAGGAAAAAGTTAAATGATTTCAGGTTCCGTAGAAACTCTCTGGGGATAGCAACTTTGACTACACTTTGTTGGAGAAGATAATCTTGTCGGGGGTTTGCAGTAATCGGAGAAATGAATTTTGTTGAGAAAATAAACCTTGTTGGGGAAATAAACCCTGCTGGAGAAATAAACCCTACTGGGGAAATAAACTTTGCTTGGGGATTAAATTCTTGTGAACTGTGATGAGGGAATCATTTCTGATAGGAATTGGTATTTCATAGTTGTGTTGAGGTAGCTTCCACCGTATGCTGTGGAAATGGTCAAACTTCCCTATCCGCTGGGGGACCTACCGGGAATGATGATCATGTGAACTGCTGGAAGATGCCCTAATTCCTGTCTGAAGGCATATTATACTGGTTGGGGAATGTATCTCTGTTAGGAATGAGCTTGTGAAGGTAGCTCTGCGGGGATTTCTCTGTGGGGATTTATGGATGACTTTAACGCTATCCCAACTCCTAGAGTCTTCAGTAAATGCTTATTCCTATTTTTATGCACATATTTGTTAACTGTAATCATATGCATATATTCATTCAATTTAATCATTGGACGTTTTTGCAAACAAAATAGAAAAAGTAAAACAAATTTGAATTTTGAAATTGAGTTGTATTGATAATTTGCCTATAGATAGACGGTTTTGTACAAAGAGACAGAAATCCTAGTAAGAGGAAATCGTCGTAAAACGAAAAGAGTACAAAGTAAAACAGATAAAAACAGTTATGTGGAAACGATCCCATCAAGTTTTAACTCTGTTATTGCCCTTATATCTTCAAGCATCTCATCCCTCGTTGTCGAAAGAAGTTGACTGAATTAATCTGTACCATTTAGATTTAACATTGATAATAAAGCTTGTTGTAGGTATATGATCCAACAGGACATAGGCGTATGCTTCAATCCCTAACTTTGGTCTAGACCGCCTTTTTGGGTTTTCAGTCCACCAGGATACTCTTTTTTGCCCAAGCTGTCTTTTCAGGTTTTCGACTTGTCGGGTGTACCATCTTTACATATATATATATATATATATATATATATATATATATATATATATATATATATATATATATATATCCCTAATTTTTTCCCGAATCCTTTTGGTTCACCGGGATGCCCTTATTTTTGCCTAGGCCAGTCAACCTAGCGGGTCTCTTTTTCATGTATAGTATTTTTTGACTATGTATGTGTTCACTGGGTGCGGGAAATCTTCACCGTCCATGGTGGTCAGTATCATAGCGCCGCCATAAAATATCTTCTTGATTACAAATGTCCCTTCGTAGGTGGGAATCCATTTTCCCCTGGGATCACCTTGTGGTAGGATGATGTGCTTTATTACCAAGTCACCAGCCTGATATACCTGATGCTTGACTCTTTTGTTGAAGGCTTTGATTATTCGCTTCTGGTACATCTGACCATGACTGACAGCCACAAGCCTTTTCTCGTCGATCAAGTTTATTTGGTCAAGCCTAGTCTGAATCCACTCGTCTAAATCTACATCTTTCATAATCCTTAGAGAAGGAATCTGGACTTTGATAGGTAGGACAACTTCCATACCGTAGACTAGGGTGAATGGGGTTGCCCAATTGATGTTTGAATGGAGGTGCGATAGCCATAAAGAGAGAATGGCAACATATCGTGCCAATCTTTATATACTATTGGAATCTTCTGTATGATCTTCTTGATATTATTGTTGGCGGCTTCCACTGTTCCATTCATCTTCAGTCGTACGGAGAAGAATTGTGGTGCTTGATCTTAAACTGTATGCAGAGTTCTGTGATCATAGTGTTGTTAATATTGGTACCATTATCCGTGATAATCCTTTCGGGGATGCCATACCGACATATAAGATTATTCTTAATGAACTGGGCGACAATATTCTTGGTGATGGAGGCAAATGAGGCTTCTTCAACCTACTTTGTGAAGTAATCAATAGCGACGAGGATGAAGTCGTGCCCATTAGAAGCAGTAGGCTTAATTTATCAAATCATATCAATAACCCTTATTGCAAATGGACAAGGAGCAATCAAGACATTTAGAGGAACCGGAGACACATGTACTTTGTAAGCATAGATCTGGCATTTGTGGCAAGTTCTGGAATGACGATGGCAATCAGTTTCCATGGTCGACCAATAATAACCCGCTCTCAGAATTTTATTAACCATCGCATGCCCACTAGAGTGAGTACCAAAGATGCCTTCATGCATATATTACATAATCTTCTCCGCTTCCTTCTTGTCCATACAATGAAGCAGAGTCGAATCGTGATTACACTTGTACAAAATTCCATTGCTCAGAAAGAACTTGGCAAAGAACCTCCGTAGGAATTTCTTGTCGTTGATAGACGTCCCCTCTGGGTACTCTTGAGCCAGAGGTATCTCTACACTCCGTGGTACCAAGGATTTTACTCTACTTCATTAGTATCAACTTCGTAGCAATATGCAGGTTCGTCTAATCTCTCGATAGTGATTTGAGGAGATTCATTGTCCCATCTGACTTTGAACATAGACGACATAGTAGCTAATGTGATTGCCAATTGATTTTCTTCTCGTGGGATGTGTTCAAAAGTGATTTCCTCGAAGTACGGAATTAAGGTCAACACATGCTCTCGCTAAGGAGGGAGATTTGGATGCTTTGTATCCCATTCTCCCTTGATCAAACTGATTACTAGGTCTGAGTCCCCGTATACATTCAAGAAATTGACTCTCAAATCAATAGCAGCTTTAATATCCATGATGCATGCTTCGTATTTGGCCATGTTATTGGTGCAGTCAAAGCACAACCTAGCGGTCAGCGGTGTATGACAACCTTTGGGAGAAATGATCACAGCACCAATCTCGTTGCCAAGTGCGTTAGAAGCTCAATCAAAAACCATACTCCATCAGGATCCTCGCTCAGATCCTTCATACAGTACAGGCTCTTCACAGTCTGTAACTAGCATAATATTCTCGTCCGGGAACTCAAAATTCATAGATTAGTCATCTACAGCTTGATGAGCCAAATGATCTGCCAGCATGCTTCCTTTGATTTCCTTCTGAGTAGTGTACTGAATGTTGTATTCTGTTAACACCATTTGCCATCTGGATATCCTTCCAGAGAGAGTGGGTTTCTCGAAGATGTATTTTATCAGATCCGTCTTAGAGATCAACAAAGTGGTATGAGTCAACATATACTATCTTAGTCGGCGAGTAGCTCATGCCAAAGCGCAACAAGTTTTCTCGAGCAGTGAGTATCTTGTTTCACAGTCGATAAACTTTTTGCTAAGGTAGTATATTGCATGTTCTTTTCGACCAGACTCGTCATGTTGGCCTAGTACGTACCCCATTGAGTTCTCTAACATTGTTAAGTACATGATCAGAGGTCTTCCCTCAACTGGTGGCATCATAATTGGAGATTCCTGGAGGTACTCCTTAATTTTGTCAAAGGCTATATGACAATCGTCGTTCCACTTCACTACTTGATCCTTCTTCAACAACTTGAAGATTGGTTCGCAAGTAGAGGTCATATGGGAAATGAATCTGGCATTATAGTTTAGTCGTCCCAAGAAACTTCTGACTTCCTACTCAGTACGGGGAGTGGGCATTTCTTGAATAGCTTTGACTTTGGCATGATCTACTTCAATACCATTACAACTGACAACGAAATCCAGGAGTTTACCGGATCTTACCCCAAAGGTGCACTTGTAACGATTCAACCTCAGCTTGTACTTCTTCAGTCTCTCAAATAGCTTGTGTATATGGTAAATATGTTCTCCTTTAGTCTGAGACCTGGCTATCATATCATCGACATAAACCTCTATCTCCTAATGAATCATGTTATGAAACAGATCTACCATAGCATATTGATATGTTGCATCGGCGTTCTTCAAAACAAAAGGCATAACCTTGTAATATAAATTGCCCCACTGTGTGACAAAATTAGTTTTCTCCGTATCTTCAGGTTCCATCTTGATCTGATTATAACCCGAGAATCCATCCATGAAGGAAAATACTTTATGCTGAGTGGTGTTGTCAACTAGAACATCAATATATGGAAGTGGGAAGTCATCCTTGGGGATTTCCCTATTCAGATCCTTGTAGTCTACATACATATGCACTTTTCCATCCTTCTTAGGTATTGGCACCACATTTCCAACCCACTGATGATAAGACGTAACAGCTAAGAAACATGTATTGAATTGCTTCATAACCTCAACCTTGATCTTTTCGGACATCTCGATATGCATACGACGAACTTTTTTCTTTATTGTAGAACAGCCTTCTTTCATAGGCAGACGGTGAACCACAATATCAATATCGAGCCCTGGCATGTCTTTGTACGACCAAGCAAAGATCTCAACATAGTCATGCAACATCTGGATTAATCTGTTCTTGACATTGTCCTCTAGATTGGCACCTATCTTGACCTCTTTCCTGTCTGCCTCAGTACCCAAGTTTACAACCTCGAATGGCTCTTCATACAGTTGTATAGCTTTTTCGTCTTTCACTAACAGTCTGGAAAGTTCTCCAGGTATTTCACAATCTTCCTCCCCTTCAAATTCATAAGCAGGAATAGCATAATTGTTATCAATGGGATCCAGAGTGGATGTGGATCTGCAGTTTATTATATGGGTGTGTGTAAGAACACATAGCTATTTGAAAATGATGAAATAAAAGAAAGACAAATAGCGCAAAATTTGAATGCAAAATGTCCAATGATTTATTGAATGAAAATATGTTAATGAAATGATAACCCTAACAAATGGACCATTGTGCCCCGGGGAAGGCACAAGACTTAAAGTTATTGTTTAAAAATTACATAAACAAAACTTTGAAAGAAACAGAAAATAACAATTACTCCTGACTAAAGGAGATTGATATAAGGTCTTCAGTCTTCCATTTGCTAAGTTCGTTCCCGATGGTGGGAAAGATCCAGCTATCTAGGTCGTAGTCACTAACAGCATCTTCTATAGTCTTGACTCCATTGTTTCTAACGCGGAATGGTGGTCTTCCGGCACGAACGTGGTGCACAACCCTCTGAGCTTCTGCAGTGAAACCCAAACCAAATTTGTCAGATTTGTACGAAATGTCAGGAAGCTGACCCCAAGTAGTGCAGCCACCTTCTTCTACTACAGCTCTAGCATCCTTCAAAGAAGCCATTCTGGGTGGAAACCTGGTAACCTTGGGAATAGCATAAACGTCTTTAGTAGCGGTAGGATGGATAACTTTAAAAGTTTGGTAGGGAGTTTCAATAAATTCTCCGTCCATCTCAACATACCTGAATGTGTTTAAGTGACTCACCATATACTCTTCTTCACTTCAGACTGTAAAAACATTTCCTTTCACAGGATACTTTAGCTTTTCATGTAAGGTGGAAGTAATAATGCCTGCCCCATGAATCCAGGGGCGTCCAAGTAAACAACAATAATCTGGTCGAATATCCATCACATAGAAGGTAGAATCAAATACCTACAACCCTACTCTGATCGAAAGATCCACCTCTCAGTGTATCATCCTTTTTGAACCATCAAAGGCCCTGACCATAATGTCCCTGGGTTTCAGCACAACCCCTTCACAATCAAGTCTGTCTAGAGCATCCTTCGGTAGAACATTCAACGTGGAACCTGTAAACCAACACATAAGCTAAAGTAGTGCCCTTGCATTCAACAGAGACATATAGGGCCTTATTATGGTTTCTTACTTCGGGAGTCAAATCAGCATTAGAAAAACCTAGCCCATTATTAGTCGTCAGCTAGCAACATAACTCTAAAATTGATCAGCATAGATTTCTTGTGGCACATGCGCAGATTTTAAGAGTTTCACCAAAGCCTGGGCATGGGCTTCATAGCACAATAACAGGGATAACATGGAGATCTTTGAGGAAGTCTGCCCCAGTTGTTCAACAATCTTGTAATCACTTTTCCGGATGATTTTTAATACCTCCTCCTTGACTAGAGGTATCTTCAACTATAACTTCTTTTGGTTCCTCTATCTAGATAGGCTCTGTCATTTTCTCTTTGCCCCGAGTCATAGTAATTGGCTCGGTAGCGGTAACACGAATTGGTGTGGCGATAGTCTTCGGAGAGATTTCCGCAGAGAAAACCCTTCCGCTTCTAGTAACCTTACTAGTCCCAACAATATTTTCAATGTTGGGATCAACAACTTCAGTACTTTCATTCTCAATAGTCAATGGCTCTTCCTTGACGCCGTGGTAGTAGACATTGACTCCATAGTTCCAAGGGACAACTTTGTCTTAGGAATACGAAATAGGTCCGAGTGTGGTGATTATCAGAGGAGCAACTTTGGGTTTAGAAGTAATCTTTACAGGACCCTTGAAAGTGATCCTGATAGGATTTCTAGAAATTACAGATACCTCTTCAAGCTTTAAGTCTTAAAACAAATTCTCAACAGCAGGAATCTTCTCAACTAGAATCATGTGGTTGTCTATCAGGCGCTGAATACCTTCTTTCAGCAGTTTGCAGCCTTTGGGTTGGGTTGCACAGTAGTAACACCTTTCAATATAACCAAGAAATAAACCAGCTTGCAATAGATTCTTTTTAACAATTAGGAGGGGAATAGTCAATTCTTTTACAGTAGAAACATATGGAACATCATCAATTGCATTAATGCCTTTGTCATGCTTAGGCATAGGTGCAGTAATTACGTTGGGGTCTCGGGAGGATCAAAATCAATTCCTTTATTGCCAATCATGTCCTGAGTTTTATTCTTCAAAGCCCAACAGCTATTGGTGTCATGTCCAGGACTATTGGAATGGTAAGCACATTTCACATTAGGATTATAACGAGGAGAGGAGGTGTTGGGATTCTGAAGAGGATCCCTTAATGTTATCAGTTTTGCCTTCAACAAATGTTGTGATTCCTAAGACAATGGCATATTGATCTTAGTAAATTGTTTTATGGGTGCATCTGACCTACGCTAATTTCCCTATTGTTGTTCTTGCATAGGCACATGATTAGAAGTTAGCATCGCCCCCATAGATTGGTTGCGATCACTTCTAGCACGACCCTTCTGGACATACACAACATTTTTCTTCTTCTTACCGTTGAATGTCTTCTTTACAGTACTTGAAGATTCAACCACTTGAACCTTTCCACTTCTAATTCCATTTTCAACATGTTCCCCAGTTAATATTAGCTCGGTGAAACTAGACGAAGAGCTTCCGATCAGATGATTAAAGAAAGGCCCTGTCAAAGGTTCCATAAACATGTCCACCAACTCCATATCTGATAAAGGAGGTTGAACCCTTCTAGATAAATCTATCCACTTCTAGGCACATTCCTTAAAGCCTTCATTCGAGCCCATAGTCATACTTTGTAATGGCACCTGGGTTGGTGCAAGATCAGCATTGTATTGATATTGTTTATAAAAGGCAGCAGCCAAGTCTTGCCAAGTACGGATGTTGGTTCCTTCCAGTTGATAGAATCACTCCAGCTATGTTCCCGACAAGCTCTCTTGAAATAAGTGCACCCATAACTTCCTGTCAGCGGTATGGGGTTGGATCTTCCGGACATTAGATCTCAAATGGAGTTTAGGAAAAGAAACATTGTCATACTTCACAAAAGTATGGACCTTGAATTTGTGAGGGATAACAGCCCTGAGACTAATCCCAGCTCTTCAAAATCTAACCCAGGCACCCTCTGGATTTCCATGACATTCAGACAATCTTTGAGTTGTTTGTATTTGTCATCAGCATGAGGATACTGTTCAACAGAAAAGTCTTCTTCATCAGAATACTGGCCAAAACCAAGGTTGTTATTCTCCTAAGCTTTCACATTCTTATCATCTTCTTCTTGGTTATCATCTTCATTTGATGAGACCTCAAAATCTAGATCCCTTCTGACCGGACCTTCGAATCTTCTACCCATATTAAGAAAGGCAGTTGGCTTCTTATTCTTCTTCTTTCTTTTTTTGATGATGAGTGCTTTAAAGTCTTCCTGCCCTTTGGCTAAGTTCAGGAACATTAGGTGAAATTGGGTATTCTGAGCTTAAAGTTCCTTCACGGTTTTTTCGAGAGCCATCTTTTACTGACTTAAACAGTAAGAAGATCAGAAAACATGTCCTGGGAAATACCTGTTATGTTATGATATGGTATGTAAATGCATATGCAATGTTTTCAAGGATCTCGTGAGATTTAAATTTGTTAAACAAAAAGGAAACAAATAAACTTAGTATTAAGTTCAAATTATGATAGCCTTCTAGGCTTACAATGAAAATAGAGAGTTAAATTATAAAAATCCTGAGGCCCAAGGTATCAAGTCTCCCATGGAGGCTTCCTCTTTGTGTTGAGATATGCATTAAGTCTCTACTCTTCGTGGATTCATTTTGTCAGCTCCAGTACTTTTTTCTCACTAGCATAGAACTGAGTATCAAAGGTATCCCTTTCTTCCTTGAGTTGAATCTAATACTTCTGTAGTTCTTCGAAGTCAGAAGGCATATCAGGATGAAGAATGGTATGAGGAACGTCTCCTTTAACAACATGCTTTTACGATCACTGGTAGGATAGTTGGATATGGCATCATAAGATTTTGAGCACGAGATCGCACCCATCTGAGGTAAGGCTCTAGAGGAATGGAATTATTATGCCTCAAAGTCTTATTATCAATCTTATTGATCATGCCCCAAGCACGTATAAACCTTTGACGGTAACTTTGAGGATCGTTCTCATACTCGAACATTATACCCTGGATGAGCATATCATGAGGGTCATCTCTTCGAGTATAACCAAACTGACGTAGAGCTAGGGAATGGTTGTAAGTGATACCTCCCCTTATGCTAAGGAGTGGTACATTAGGGAATTCCCCACAGCGGACAATAATAGTGATGTCCTCCTGAGATCGGGGACACCAATGGATATCTGAATGAGCGAGTGACATCAACCTTTGAGACCACCTCAAGCCTTGTTCATTCTTCATTACTGATCGGGGGAGGTGCGAAATAAACCACCTATAAAGTAGAGGTATGCAACACATGAGAGTCCCTTGCTTCCTCATAGTACAAGTGTGAAGAGAATGCAGAATATCTTCAAGAAAAGTAGGCACAAAATTATGGGTAAGAAATATTTTGATGGCGCTCACATCTATGAGTTGGCCCAGATTAGGGAACAACACCAAACCATAGATCAGCAGAGCCAAAATATACTCAAAAGCACAAAAACTCATGGCATCTAGGAACCACTGAGCCTTCTCTACCAGAAATTTAGGAAGAAGACCCTTGACTCCATTTCCTGTTTCCCAATTAGATACGATGTCTGATTGTTTCAGATGTAAGGTTGCTGCAATGTCTTCAGGTTTTGGAACTTGTTCTAGACCGGTGAAAGGTATTTGATCAAGAATAGGAACCCCTAGTAACTTAGAGAATTCTTTCATTGTGGGCACCAACTGATAATCCGGGAAGGTAAAACAATGATGCTTATGATCAAAGAATTAGAACAGAACAATCATCATGTCTTCTTTGAAACCGGGAGTAACCAAACTGAGTAGATGGCCATGTCTTTTGGTAAATTGAGAATTTTCAGGAACCTTTGAGACTAACTCCTCAAGCTTGGAAGGTAACCTTACGAAGTTGATTCAGATGGTATTTCTGCGATCGGAAGCCATAACTTGCAACAGAGGACAAAGATAAATCCCTAGATCCTTGAAACGGTTAGTGAAAATATTATGATGTCATGATGTTATGTTTATGTCTAGACAAGAAGTAAACACCAATAAATCACACAAGAGCCTTAGGTTTAAAAGCTTTCGTGAGGTCCATAGGTAAGTACCCTTTTCTATTAGAGTTAAGTTAGCTTAACATGTCCTAAAATAGTAATCGGGTTCTAGGAATCTTAATATCACTGATTTTTCTCACAGGTTTTGTTTAGCACAGCAACTGACTTGCCACCAAAAAAACCCGAGAGTCGAATCTCAATGAGCGTAGCATCGAGTATAAAACAACTTCGGACTGGACCAAAGCCGGCTATCTCACTACCTTCTAATGGCCAAGTTGGGTCTATTATGGTTCTAAAAGTCAGTTAGTGCTTATGACACCACGCGATAGCCTAGTGTTTGCCTCAACTGACTTAAGGGACACCAAAACAAACCAAAGTATCACACTAATGTAGCCATCACTTCAACCATAATGGTCTACACCGTACAATTTCCATGATCTATTGCTACTTACCTAGGGTATCCCAGATCCGGGTGTAGGATCTTTATAAGAAATTTAAACCCGAACAACCCTCAAATATAAAGCAATTAAACAAACAAGTAAAAACAACTAAAGTGATCCTAAACTCTAAGGTAACCCCTCTTTTTTAGTAATTCCCCAGAAGAGTCTTCAGTTCTTTAATACGGTGAGAGAACTGACTTTTTGGTTTTACCCAAATGTGTGGATAGCAAGAGTCACCACCGACTTTTCTTTTATCCAATAAGGAAGGTGAAAAGAATAGGAAATACCTTTGATAGATTTTTATTTTGGGGGGTAAGTTATGAAAATGGAATGTATTAGCACCCTTTTCATCCTTAGTTATCTACGGGCTCTTAATCTCTTAGCTCAATTTTGAAAATTTCTTTGTGTCGTGTATTCGAAAAATATTTTGAAAGGTTACCAATGTAAGGAAAGACTTTGTAATGATTCTCTTATCGGTCCTCGATAATGCGTACAAAGTATTTGTTTGAAAATATTTATTGAAAAGTGTGATTGTGAGAAATGTTTTTATTTTGAAGAGCTTTATGAGCAAGCGGTTAGGAGTTCTACCCTACTCAAGGTTGTTCTTGTATTTTTCCTCCTCCTTTAGATAGTGCTATTGTGATCGGTGGGAATGGAACTGACTGTTTTGGAATGCTGGTTCGCGTTTTGCGTTTTGTTTTCGCAAAATGTCGCGGTAAGCAAGAGTCGCCACCGTCTTTTATTTTATCCAACAAAGAAAGGACAAAAGCACAGAAAAATTCCTTTTTGAGATATTTCTCGGGTTCGGGAGGTAGATTATAGAAAGGGAAGGTGTTAGCACCCTTTCTATCCGTGGTTATCCACGGGCTCTTAGGTACTTGCTCATTATGTTTTCAAAAGTTTGCTTTTCTTTGTGTTTGTGGGTTTGAAAGAAGTTTTTTTTGTTTGAAAGGAGTTTTTTGTTTGAAAGGGGTGTAAGTGCGAAAAGTTTTGTTTTGTTTTTAAAAGGAGCAAGTACTTAAGAACCATCTACCTACTCAAAAAGGAATTAAATTGTGCAAATGTCCTTTAGATAATGCTATCCCACTATTGATGAGTAGGTAGCACCGTCGTTGGAGTTTTCGGGTCAATTCGATTAAGGGACGTGTGGTCACTAAAGCAATGTTAGGACACTTTAGTGGTAACCCTAATGTCTTAGATCATTTTATCCGAGGCAACCGTTTTGAGGCAACTTTGATCTTTGGACAAGAGGGCGACCTCTAAAACTTCCTATACTCAATGACCACATTCGAGGCAACCAAGTGAGGTGTACCCTAAGAGTGGCATGTGCGAGTGTAGTGTTTTTCAGTTATATTATCTTTGTACATGTCAATGGTGAGCTACTTGTTGATTTTAAGTTAAAGTTGATCTTGTCATGCATTGCCTATTATTCAAATATCTAACAGTTAATGGTTGTGGGAATTAAATTGCAGAAAATAAATCTAAGCTATTACAAGGCGTCGGGTATTTACATCGCCAAAGACAAACCCTTAAAAATTAAATTGCAAAAAATAAATAAAAGCGATAAATAAAATCCTAAGTTAAAACTATTACATTCCCAAAACAGTTACAATATTGAAATACGGATCAAAAATAATACGCGCGCGAGAGAATTTAAATCGGAGTGTTTTTAGGGTTTTGACCCTTTTATTGAATAAAGCTTTTTTTTTGTTATTTTTTGAATTAAAAATTAGTCTAAATTAATAATTGAATTAATTAATTAAATGAAAATATTTTTGAGTTTTTATTTTAATTAAGGAAATAAAATAAGAATGGTTAAAAGATATTAAAAACCCTAATTCTATGTTAATTTTAATTTAATGCAAAAAGATTTAAAATTGTACCTAATTAAAAACTAAATTAATTGATTAAAATTTATTTACAAAAATAATAAAATAGAAAATATTATTTTATTTTTGGTTTTCTGATTTTTTATAAAAAAAAGGTTAATTTGTTAATTAATTAAGATAATAATAATAATAAAATAAAGATAGAAAAATAATGAAAAGAAAATATAAAAAAGAAAAGAACAAACTCAGGGGGGGTGGGCCTGAATAGAGGGTTTGAGTTGCAAATTCCAGGCCCAATTGCGCCAGCCTGTTGGACTTTTTTGTGATTCCATGCATGCTTGTTGACCAGGGAGTATGATGAGCCTCCATCCTGAACCATTGGATCTAAATCTGGAACCACCTGGCACATGGATACCTGAGGCATATGGTGGACCATGTTTTTGCACGCTACGTGAGATTACCTGAAAATAAAATATATCAAAGTTTTGGGGGACCTGGGATTCGAACCCAGGTCCAATTGTTCATATGCCAGCGCGCTCACCAACCCAACCAAGCTGCTTAGTTGTTATTGGAATGGAGAACAAATAATATATTCAAAACAATTAAATATGCCCTGTAAAAAAAATAAAATGCGCTATGATTCAAATTGGCCAATCACGCCCAGCCACGTGATCGTCTTCTTCATATCACCCTGGTTCGTTTACCTGCGGATTTTGTTCTGCGGGAAGATTCGTAGCATCTCTCAAAAATCTATCCTAGGTCATAAGAATGCAGGCTACGACCATCATTGGATTCGTCTCTCTCCCCTAAGTGTCCCTGTAACCATTGTTTGATCCAATTTTTCCTGTAACTCAAACGCCTAAAAACACCACATGTAAACCCTAGATTCGGGCATCATTATACAGGCCATAAAAATCAAATTGGATAATGCCAAAACGTTCTAAATCAAATAATAAACACAAATATGCCAAGATTTTAAAGAAAATATGCAAGAATATGATTTCACGATATCATGTCCAGAGCAAGGTTCATGGATACTTACAGGGCATTTCAGGATGTCTTAAGGGCTGATTTTGATCGCTCTTGCTTCACAGGATGTCAGGCAAGGGAGTAGTGTTGAGATTTTTGATTGAATCGTGCTCCAATGTTGTTTTTTATCTCTCACTTTTCAAGTTTTTTTCTCAAAGTTGTGTGGCCGTTTCGGCAGAGCTTTGTGCGTCTTGTAGGTCTGGCCTGCTTGTGTGCACATAATAGAATGATTTTAGGTCAAAATATGGGTAGTAATCCAAGTGCATTGAAGATGGAATATTGGATTTGATCACCATTGA
This sequence comes from Vicia faba, assembly GCA_948472305.1. Lineage (NCBI taxonomy): Eukaryota > Viridiplantae > Streptophyta > Magnoliopsida > Fabales > Fabaceae > Vicia > Vicia faba. Next base: position 363,006,128 of record OX451736.1, read on the forward strand.
TAAGCTTTCCAAAAATATGCTAAATCTGATTTTTTTGTGCATAACCAAGCTTGATACGAATTTGATTTGGTTCATGATGGTATTTGAAAGTTGTACAAATCACAAAGATACCATTTCATCAATTTTTAGATTTTATTTGATTTAATATTGATTAATAATGAATTAAATCAATAAAAATGAAATAAAATAGAAAAATAAATGTTTGGTCATGAAATTAAAGATGGGACACGTGTGTGGCATTACAAGACCATATCAAGTGGAAAAAAGTGGGCCCTTTTGTCAAAAATTGGAGTTTTGAGGATAGTTGACTTTTGGCAATTTTGGAAAAATGCCCAACTTCAACAATGCATAACTTCTTCAATTTTTAACTTTTGGAAGTTTTCTTGGGCTTTTTAGAAATCTTAAGATGTCCTCTAATCAACCATTTTTGTCTCATCTCATTTTGATGTTCCATGCTCAAGTTATAAGCTTTGGCAAAAAAGGTGTTTTTGTTGACTTTCAAAAATGACCTATGATGTCCAAATTTGTAACTTTTTGTGAGAGAATTTCTTGATCTTGGGGTGTGAATATGGATTGTAGGAAATTGCATCCTCTTCAAAATGAGCTTTGGATGGGTCATTTCTCATAAAGTATGAGAAAGTTATGCTTGGTCAAAGTTGAGTTAACTTTTCCTACAAAACCCTAATTTAGCAACTTTTGAATCTTGATGAATCTTGAGCAATCCTTGGTGAATCATGATCAACCCTTGATCAAATGATGAATTATCCTTCATAATGAGAATGTTGACAAAAAAGTTTGAGGTTTGACTGTATTTGGGACACAGTTGACTTTTGCCATAGCATAGTCGATTTTCGGGTCTCTTGAGCAATTGACTGACCAAACTTCCTCTGCAAGGCTTGAAATTTGACATGGATGAACTTAAGAACATATTAAGACATTGGGAAGCACTTGAGGCCATTTGGATGTAAGGCCCTTGATGCAACACAAAACCCTAATTTTGACTTGACTGTCTTAGGAGGTGATTTGACTGTCCAACCCTTGAGCCAACTTGAGCAACTTGGATATTATTCTTGATATGTCTTGAGGAATATGGGAGGGAAAATTTTAGGGTACAACAGTTGCCCCTGTTCAATTTTCTTAAACCTGAGGATATAGATTAGCTTTCGAGCCTTTCGTGATCCGAAGGTGGAAGATAATTGAACACTAGAGTGCCCAGAAATTTGCACTCACATGGTGTAGCATCAGCATTGTGATGTCGGGAATGGGCTTACAGATGCCATTTGGAGACTTCTGGTAGGAGGATGGGCTTACAGATGCCATCTGCAGGAGTGTCGATCGCATAAGAGATTCCTTAGCGAGAACTTGCATACCTATTGTCGTGAAAGATTCCGCTGGGGAAGTCTAACCTTTGTTGAGATTTAGGAACTTGCTTGTACTTCAATTGAGAGAATGCCTCGGCTGAGTCTTAAGAACCTGTCCATAATTCAACTGGGGGAAAACATCTTCATCAAGATCTAGGAATTGTCTCGTGCTCAATGGAGTATATCGTTGAGGTTATATAACTCGTCCACACTATGACGGAGGAAAACATCAAGATCTAGGAACTGACTCGTGCTCAATGGAGTATACCGTTGAGGTTATAGTACTCGTCCACACTATGACGTAGGGAAACATCTTCATCAAGATCTAGGAACTGTCTCATGCTCAATGGAGTATACCGTTGAGGTTATAGAACTCGTCCACACTATGACGGAGGAAAACATCAAGATCTAGGAACTGACTCGTGCTCAATGGAGTATACCATTGAGGTTATAGTACTCGTCCACACTATGACGTAGGGAAACATCTTCATCAAGATCTAGGAATTGTCTCGTGCTCAACGGAGTATACCGTTGAGGTTATAGAACTTGTCCACACTATGACGGAGGAAAACATCAAGATCTAGGAACTGACTCGTGCTCCACAGAGTATACCGTTGAGGTTATAGTACTCGTCCACACTATGACGTAGGGAAACATCTTCATTAAGATCTAGGAACTGTCTCGTGCTCAATGGAGTATACCGTTGAGGTTATAGAACTTGTCCATACTATGACGAAGGAAACTGTCGAGATTGAGAACCTTATCTGAAATTCAACCGAGGATAACTCAATTGAGATTTAAGAACTGGCCAGGTCTTCGACTAAGCTAAGAACTTTAACTGTATCTTTTCTGAAAGGTAAAGGTCAGTCATATGCAATGCATGATATGGATCAGGCAATGATGTTCTCAAAATAAATGAGATTATATTCATGATGCGTATATGCATGTATCATGATGTATGGAAATATGATGCTTTAGCTGGGGAAAATAAATCTCGGAGCTGCTGGAGAATAGAGTTGAGTTCTTCGTTTCCGCTGGGGATGATGAACGAAGATGATAAACCTGTAGGAGAGAAGAACTCTGTTGGGGAATAAACTGATGAAGAGATTAGTCCGAGGGGAATTACTCTGTGGGGAAGAGACGTTCTGCTGAAGATTTTAACAATAACTTTGTTGGGGATTCTGTTGATAAGCTCTGTTGGGGATTTTAATGATGAATTCCGCTGGGGATAGAAAGAACTTCGCTGGGGATGATCTTTTCGTTGTAACTTGCTGAGGATAACCCAGTTAGACTCTTGTGAGGATAACCTTCTGAATTTGGTTGGGGAGATTCATTTATGCTCTGCAGGGGATAAGCTTCCAGAATCTACTGGGTAAGATAATTCAACTCTGGCGGGGAAGCTTTTTAGACTGCGCTGGGGAAATGGCTCCACTGGGGTATCTTGTATTCCGTCGGAGAACATTCTTACATTCTGTTGAGGAATATTAAGACTGCCATGGATGTTCTTATACTTGTTGGGGAATATCTTTATACTCCACTGGGGAATATTAAGATCTTCTGGGGATACCCAGCTTTTTAGGGCTGATGGTAGACTAACTCTGCTTGGAGAAAGCATCGCTGATTCGTTCATAGTTGCAAGTCTCAGTGGGGAGAGCTACCATTATTGTTTTACTCTGCGGGGAGTGATGGTATCTTGGTCATATTCTTCAGCTGGACCTACCTTGGTACCTTGGTGGACAGAGCAATTAGACCACTCGAACAATTCTTATTGCCCCTACTTCTGATATCACCTGTAATCTGTCCTTTGTTTCGCATATAAATATTTATGAGCAGCAATTAATGTTAAATGCATATATCAAAAATGAACATTGGACGTTCTTTGCAAAACAAAACAGATAAAGGAAAAACAATTTGAAATTTGTCTGAAAATGAATTTGTATTGATTTTGAAATTTGCCTGTAAATAGGCGTTTTTGTACAAGAGGCTAATGTTCTAGTAAGAGAATGTCTCCGAACAAATAGAATTTATACAATTTTGTGAAAATAAAACAAAATAGCTATGTGAATAATCCCACTGGGTTCCAACTCTGCTATTGCCTTTATATCTTTAAGCGTCTCATCACTTTGCTGCTTAGTTGAAGATGAATCTGATTGATTGGAGCCGTCCGAGCTTGATAGTTGATACCGAAGTCTGGATGCGAGGTGATCCAATGAGACATAGTATTACGCTTTAATCCCTAACTTTTGCCTGGACCTCCCTTTTTGGTTTTCAGTCCACCAGGATACCCATTTTTGCCCAAGCCGCCTTTTCAGGTTTTCGACTTGCCGGGTGTACAGATTTTTTTTCATTTTCATCCCTTATTTTTGCCCGAACCCTTTTGGTTCGCCGGGAAGCCCTTATTTTTGCCTAGTCCAGTCAACCGAGCGGGTCTTTGATTATGCGTAGTATCTTTTTACTATGTCTGCATTAACGGGGTGAGGAAGGTCGTCACCATCCATGGTGGTTAGAATCATAGCTCCTCCTGAGAAAATGTTCTTAACCACAAATGGCCCTTCGTAAGTAGGGGTCCATTTGCCCCTGGGATCACCTTGAGGTAAGATAATGCGCTTAATTACCAAGTCCCCAACTTGATACTCTTGTCGTTTGACTTTCTTGTTAAATTCCTTGATCATCCGTTTTTGGTATGTCTGACCATGACAAATAGCAGTAAGTCTTTTTTCGTCGATTAGATTCAGTTGATCAAGTCGGGTCTGAATCCAGTCATCTTCACTCAAACCTGCATCCTTCATGATCCAAAGAGAGGGTATCTGAACTTCGATAGGCAAGACTGCCTCCATGCCATAAACCAAGGAATAGGGTGTTTCCCCTGTTGACGTCCGTGTTAAGGTAAGGTACCCATGAAGAGCAAATGGTAACATCTCATGTCAGTCTTTGTATGTCACTGTCATCTTCTGCACAATCTTCTTAATGTTTTTATTAGCCGCCTCTACAGCCCCATTCATCTTCGGCCGGTAGGGAGAAGAGTTATGATGTTGTATCTTGAATTGCTCGCAGAGCTCAATGATCATTTTGTTATTAAGATTAGTACCATTGTCCGTAATGATCCTCTCTGGTACACCGTATCGACAGATCAGGTTAGCCGAATGAACCATGCCATGACGTTCTTGGTTACCGTAGCAAAGGAAGCTGCTTCAACCCACTTCGTAAAGTAATCAATTGCTACCAGGATGAAACGATGCCCGTTGGACGCCGTAGGTCTGATCTCGCCAATCATATCAATACCCCACATTGCAAAAGGCCAAGGTGCTGTCAAAACATTCAGAGGAACTGGAGGTATGTGCACCTTATCAGCATAGACCTGGCACTTGTGACATGTCCGAGAATGCTGATAACAGTCAGCTTCCATTTTGGACCAGTAATATCCTGCCCGAAGGATTTTCTTTGCCATGGTATGTCCACTGGAATGAGTTCCGAAGGTACCTTCATGCAGCTCTGTCATGATTCTTTCTGCTTCAATCTTATCCACACAACGTAGTAAGGTCGAATCATGGTTACGTTTGTAAAGAATGCCATTGCTGATGAAGAACTTGGCTGCGAACCTCCTCAGAAACTTCTTGTCATTAACAGATGCAACCTCGGGGTATTCTTGAGCTTCAAGGTACCTCTTCACCTCATGATACCAGGGCTTTTCTGTTACCTCTTCAGTCTCAAGATCACTGCAATATGCAGGTTCGTCCAATCTTTCAATAATGATCCGGGGGGCCTCATTGTCCCATTTGACTTTGAACATAGAAGACATCGTAGCTAGCGCGTCCGCCAACTGATTCTCCTCTCTTGGGAAGTGTTCAAAGGTTATCTCCTCGAAATGGGGGAGTAACGTTAATACATACTCCTTGTAAGGAATAATATTTAGGTGTTTTGTATCCCACTCGCCTTTGATCTGACTGATCACGAGAGCGGAATCTCCGAAGACACTTAGAAACTTAATCCTTAGGTCGATTGCAGCTCGAAGACCCATGATGCACGCTTCATATTCCGCCATGTTGTTGGTGCAGTTGAAACATAGACGGGCGGTAAACGGAGTATGAGAGCCTTTAGGAGATATGATCACAGCGCCAATGCCATTACCCAAAGCCTTTGAAGCTCCATCAAAGTACATAGACCATTGGGATCCTTCCTCAGGTCCTTCATCCGGTCCAGGTGTCTCACAATCAGTTATCAGCATGATATTCTCGTCCGGAAATTCATAGTTCATAGACTGGTAATCATCCACTGCCTGTTGTGCCAAATGGTCTGCCAATACACTTCCCTTGATTGCTTTTTGAGTTGTGTACTGGATGTCATACTCAATCAAAATCATTTTCCATCTTGATATTCTTCCGGACAGGGCAGGCTTTTCGAAGATATACTTGATGGGATCCATCTTTGATATCAACAGAGTAGTGTGAGTCAGCATATACTGTCTCAGCCGGCGAGCAGCCCATGCCAAAGCGCAGCAATTTTTCTCAAGCAGTGAGTATCGGGTCTCACAGTCGGTAAAAGTTTTGCTAAGGTAATAAATAGCATGCTCTTTTCGGCCAGACTCGTCATGCTGCCCCAGCACACACCCCATTTAGTTGTCAAGTACTGTCAAGTATAAGATCATAGGTCTCCCTTCAACTGGTGGCATCAGAATAGGTGGTTCCTGGAGATACTCTTTGATTCTTTCGAAAGCGGCCTGACATTCATCGTTCCAACGTACTACCTGATCTTTCTTTAGCAGCTTGAAGATTGGTTCACAAGTAGCAGTTAGGTTCGAGATAAATCGGGCAATGTAGTTCAGTCGTCCCAGAAAGCCTCTGACCTCCTTCTCTGTCTTGGGAGCTGGCATCTCTTGTATGGCTTTCACCTTGGCAGGGTCCACTTGAATACCTTTGTCGCTAACAACGAAACCCAGTAGCTTACCAAACCTCACCCCGAAGGTGCACTTGTTCGGGTTCAATCTCAGCTTGTACAACTTCAACCTGTCAAACAGCTTCTGTAGATGGTCAAGGTGTTCCTCCTCAGTCTAGGACCTCGCAATCATGTCGTCAATGTATACTTCAATCTCATGATGGATCATATCATGAAACAAAGCAACCATGGAACGCTGATACGTTGCCCCAGCATTCTTCAACCCAAAAGGCATGACCTTGTAGCAAAAGGTACCCCACTGAGTAACAAAAGTGGTCTTCTCCATGTCTTTGGGAGCCATTTTTATCTGATTATAACCGGAGAAACCGTCCATAAAGGAGAATACCTTGTGCTGAGCAGTATTGTCAACCAGAACGTCAATGTGAGGTAGAGGGAAGTCATCCTTGGGGCTTACCATGTTCAAGTCCCTGTAGTCAACACACATTCGAACCTTCCCATCCTTCTTCGGCACAGGAACCACATTGGCCACCCATTGAGGGTAAGAAGTCACTGCTAGAAAACCGGCGTCAAACTGTTTCATAACCTCAGTCTTGATTTTCTCAGACATCTCTGGGCGCATACGGCGAACCTTCTGTTTTATGGGAGAACAGTCTTCCTTGGTAGGCAGGCGATGAACTTCAGCTTCTGATGGAGTGTTGAGGTTACAACTCCAGCTTTATGGATCCATGGACGACCCAGCAAACAAGAATAGGATGGCCGGATGTCCATCACGTAGAATGTAGAATTGAAGACCTGAGAACCAACTTTAATTGGAATATCAACCTCACCATGCACCATCCTTTTAGACCCGTCAAAGGCCCTGACAATGATGTTACTTGGCTTTATCTCCAACCCTTCGCAATCCAACCGGTCTAGAGCCTTCTTGGGTAAGACGTTCAGTGAGGAACCAGTATCAACCAATACGTGTGCAAGAGTAGTGCCCCTGCATTCAATGGAGACATGCAGGGCATCATTGTGGTTCTTCCCTTTAACAATCAAATCGGCGTCAGAGAAACCCAAACCATTATCAGCAGTTAAATTATCCACACAATCGGTAAATTGATCAGCTGATGTCTCTTGTGGCACGTGGGCAGTTTTCAGGAAGGTAATCAGAGCCTTGGCATGGGCCTCTAAACACAATAGCAGTGACAACATAGAAATCTTGGATGGGGTTTTCCCCAGCTGCTTAACTACGTTATAATCACTCTTCTTAATAATCTTCAAAATCTCTTCCATCTCCTATTTGGAAGCTTCAACAGTAATGGTCTTCGGTGCCTCCGTCTGAGCAGGCACATCAGTGGTGATCCCTTTGCCCCGAGCGTTAGATAACTTGGCGACAGGGGTAGGACTAAGAACTTGATCAGGAATGGCATTAGGTACACTTGCAGGTATAATGACAACAGGTATTCGGACAGTTGGTGGAACAATATCAGGTGAGAAAAGTCTATCGCTGCGGGTGACTTTAGCAAGTCCAGTAATGTTGTTGACGCCGGTATCAGCATCCAACTCTTGCTTAACTCCTAGAACATAAACATCTGCCCCATAGTGCCAAGGGACAGCCTTGTCAGAGGTATAGGGGATGGGCCCCGGAACAGTGATGATTACAGGTGCGATCTTCGGAACAGATGTAATTCTAACAGGCTTCCTCGAGGGGGCCTTGGAAGAATTGTTGAAAATGGTAATGATGGCAACTTCTTCAGTAGGAATGGAAGGAACAACAATCTTCTCAAACAGGATCTCCTTATTATCCATCGGGTTTTGGATACCTGACTTTAGAAATGGGCAACCAGTAGGTAAAACAGAACACATATGGCAACCTTCGCCACAGCCAGGAAATAAACCGGCTAGCAACAGGTTCTTCTTGACAGTCATCAGAGGGGTAACAATATCATCCACGGAAACTACAAACAGGTCTTCCTCTACAGCATTTACTCCATGTTTGGGCATGGGAGCAGTCACAACATTAGGCCTCTCGGGCGCCTCAAACTCAATCTCCTTTGCATCAATTAGGTCTTGCACCCTGTTCCTCAAAACCCAACAATCATTTGTATTATGCCACGGGCTATCAGAGTGAAAAGCGCAGTGGGCATTAGGGTTGTACTTTGGTGATGTGGTACTTGGATTCTTTGGAGCTTCTTTTAGAGTCACCAGATTGGTCTTCAGCAACTGTGGCAGAATCTGAGACAAAGTCATGCTGATACGAGTGAATTACCTTCGAGGTCTCTCGTCTTTTTGTTGATTGTGATGCTGAGGAGCACCAGCAGGTTTTGAAATAACAACCGCATTGACAGCTTGGCGGTGTTCAGGTCTATTATGTCTTCTCGAACTATAGACAGCACTGGACTCTTTCTTAAATGGTTTCTTCTCGGTGCTTGATGAGGCACCCTTCTGTATCTTTCCGGCCTTAATACTAGCTTCAATCCTTTCACCGGTCAAAATAAGATCTGTAAACCCAGCTAAAGAGCTTCCAATCAGATGGTTAAAGAACGGACCAGACAAGGTCCCCAAAAACATGTCAACAAGCTCACGATTAGCCAACGGTGGTTGCAACCTTCCGGCAAGGTCTCTCCACTTTTGAGCATACTCTTTGAATCCTTCGCCCGTTCCTATTGACATACCCTGGAGTTGGGTACGCGTAGGAGCAAGGTCGGAGTTGTACTGATACTGCCTATAGAATGCAATAGCCAAATCTTCCCAGCTGCAGATACTGGCTCCGTCCAACTGATAGAACCACTCAAGCTGAGTCCCTGAGAGACTGTCTTGAAAGAAATGGATCCACAAGTTTTTATTAGCAGTGTAAGGTTGGATCTTCCTCACATATGACCGGAGGTGCAGTTTTGGACAGGAAACTCCGTCATACTTGGCAAAGGTATGTGCCTTGAATTTATGGGGAATCACCACCCCAAATGATAGACCCAGATCTCTGAAGTCCAGACCGGGCACCTTCTATATTTCCATAGCGCTCAAACGGTCTTCCAGCTGTTTGTACTTATCCTCAGCAGGAGGATACTGTTCTTCATCATAGTTTGTCTCATTGTCGGAGACCATAGGGCTAGGAGCCCTCCTTTCTTGTGGACTATCTTTCCCTCCAAATGAGGTGGTCAGATCAACTTCATTCTGCAGCCCATTTCTAAACCTGCGTCCAGTATTGAACAGGATGGTCCTTTTCTTCTTCTTCTTCTTCTCCTTCAGAATCAAGGTCTTCAGGTCCAGCTGACCCTTAGCCAGATTCATGAACAGCTCTTGAAACTGGGCATTCTGGACCTGGAGAGCCTTGATAGCTTGCTCAGTTGAAGGTTTAGCAGACATGATGATTGCTGAAATAAACAGCGAAGAAGATAAGAGACCTGTAATGGGATACCTGTTTATGGAGTGCATGGGATGAAATGCGTATGATTTATGATTTCAAAGACAATCGAGATTCAAATTTGTAAACAAAAAGGAAACACACTTTATTAGATTTAAACTTCAAAATTTAAATTGTTCAACAAATTGCCCTTAGGCGTTACAAGAATGGAAATATTAAAAAGTAAATAAAAACTGTAAAAGAAATTATCAAAGGTCTATCAACGCTCCCATGGTCTCTTCTTCTCAGTGCGGACATAATCATTCAGAATCCGCTCGTTCTCCAACTGTCTGGTCAGCTTCTGGATCTTCTGCTCTTGTTCATTAAACCTCTCTCCATAAGAATCCCGTTCATCCTTCAACTGCATCCAAGACCTCTTCAGCGTCCCAATATCAGTGGGCATATAAGGTTGGAGGATAGTTGGAGGAACCCCCTCCTCATTAGCAACTTCAAGAGTAACAGGCCTGACAGCTTCATATGGCATACCTAGCTTCTGGGCACGGATGCGGACCCATCTGAGATATGGCTCCATTGGCAGAGAAGTCTTTGGTCCCAACTCATGTGGGTCAGATCGGTGAACTCTGTCCCAAGCCCTTATGAATCTACGACGCAGCTCGTCGCTATCTCCCTGAAAATCAAAGATGATATGAGGCATCAACATCTCATGAGGCCCTTCTCTTCTGGCTCTTCCAAACTGACGGAGAGCTAAGCATGGGTTATAAGAAATCCCTCCATGGAGTCCGATCAATGGAACATTAGGATACTCTCCACAGTGATCAATGACAGTCACCTCATCCATACCTTTGAGAGTCCAGATAATGTCATCATTAGAAAGAGACATCACCATATAAGCCCAGCCCATTCCTTCTTTGTTCTTTAGCACGGATTTAGGGAGGTGTGAAATAAACCACCTCGACAATAAAGGAACACAACACATCAAAGTTCCCCGCTTTCGGGCAGTACGAGCATAGAGCTGATGAAGCATATCACCCAAGAGAGTGGGTATCGGATTCTGAGAGATGAAGATCTTTATGGCATTAATACCAACAAAAGTGTCGGGATTTGGAAACAATACCAGACCATAAATCAAAAGAGCCAGAATGTCCTCGTACGCCTTGAAGTCTAAGCTGTCCCAGAAGTAATTAGCTTTGTTAACCAAAAACTTAGCCAGAAAACCCTTAGCTCCACTTCTGGTCTCCCAGTTAGCCATTACCTCCTCCTTGGTCAAGTGAAGGGCTGCAGCAATTTCTTCGGGCTTAGGAGTCTTTTCCCAACCAGTAAACGGAGTCTATTCCAGGACGGAGATACCGAGCAGCTCAGAGAACTCTTCTAGGGTAGGCACCAGCTGGAAGTCCTAGAAAGTAAAACAATGGTACAGCGGATCATAGAATTGGACCAGAACACTCATCATTTGTTCGTCCAACTTTGAGGTGACCAAACTGAGAAGAGAACCATGCTTTCTGATGAAGGAAGTAGTGTCTGGTATCCTGACAACCAACTCTTTAAGCAGGGCAGGTACTTGGACAAAGTTGATCCGGATAGTATTCCTACGCATGGGCATCATGATGACCTACAAAATAGAGCAAAGGTGAAACCCTCTTGTCTTTGAAATAGGTTAGTCCTTATGCAAGATGTATGCAATGTTATGATGTCATGATGTCATGATAAAGGCACACCACAAGTATCCACAAAAGGAAAACATGGTAAAGGCACACAAGTCACACAAAAGAGCCCTTAGATTTCAGGATGGCATGGAGCTTAGTTACTACCCTCTTTCAGTTCAGTTGGTTAAGACCTGTCCTAAAAAATAGTAACCGGGTTCTAGAGGATCTCAATATCACTGACTACCCTCAATCGGTCATAATTCCAGTTTAGCAACCTTTTCTTGCAGCCGGAATCGTCGCGAGAGTTTAGTCTCAATGAGTGTAGCATACTGTTGGCTGAAGATTTTGATGATACAGTTCGAAATGAAGCAATATGGATGTTTCGTTGGAATAAAGCAAAATGTTACAGTTCGGAATGGTAGAAGCGGTTCTTCGAACGGACATGTCAAAGCTCGGAGCTTCGAGTGATAGTTGTGAAGATATATTTAAAAGAAGCCTCGAAGTGGTAACGAGACTGTGTCTGTGAAATGAGTTCGAAGTGAAGATTACCAAGGCATTTGAAATTCAAACGCGAGCGGGATGTTGGAATTCAAATATATATGCGCTGGAGCGTTCGAAGACGCGTGGAAGCTAGAGAGGAGCAGTGCTCTGCATGTTCCGAACGTGGCAGAATCTTATAAGCAAGACCGTTATGGTCGAAGTAGTATAAATAGAAGTCTTAGTGTTAGGATTTCGTGTGTCATATCTATTGTACAAAATTCAGTAAACATTCAAAATACCACATGGATAGGGAAACGAATGCTCGAACAATGTATGTATGATAACACCAAACATTTATAATTCAGTAAAACTCTTTATCTTTTCCAGTTTATCTTCCATTTTCATGTCAATGTCATTCAAATACCTTTACATTCAAAGTCATTTACTTATTTCTTGCATTTAAACTCTTTTCTTCTATTCGAATCCTTTACATTTCAGAAACTCTTTTACATTTCATGCTTTTATATTCATGCTTTTTACATTAAAGTCTTTACATTCAAAGTCATTTACTTATTTCTGCATTTAAACATTTCTTTGCAATCGAATCTTTATTCATTCAATTCAGTTTCGTATTTCTTTACTTGATCATGTCATTAGATTCTTTTAACATGGTAATCGAAGTGAATTGAACGTCTATAAAACATTCTAAATACAAATCCTAACAATGAATATCAGTTTTGCAATTAGATTTATCCAAACGACCAATACCCCATAGGATCAATCTAGTCGATCCTGCAAGTTACCAGAGAGATTAAATAACAGTCATTAAGATTATTTGATAGTTTGGAGGACTAGCGGTTGTTTACCAGAAATCACTGTAAACAAATTGGCACGCCCAGTGGGACAGTCATTGGTCGTTACGAAATTTAAAACAAAGTAAAGATTGTTAGGATATAATCTTTGTAAAAGTTCTTTCTGAGTGATAAGTTCGTTGTTATATGAACCTTAGAAGTGGTAAGACAACTAATAGTAACCAACCTTTACCCAGAAGAAAACATAGTAGTGGGATGTCTAATCCAAATAATCAACAAGGGGAACAAAATATCCCACATGGAACAGGAACCAATGCGTCTGTTTCAACAGGGATGTCTAACGCGATCCCCACGAACGCACAGTCTGTTGCATCTTCTACCAGTAGTGTGGCCACAAATGGAGCAAGTGGCATGACGACCAACAGTTCGACCCTAGGAAATGCAGGGACCACTGGTTGTCTTGTGGGATTTGTCCCACCATCAGGGACACAAGCCCATTTCGCCACCCCACTAACTAGACCACCCGATTTCGATGGTAACAGACACAGAATTCCCTCTTATGGAATGCCAACATCTTTTATGGCGGGTCTGCACACTTCGACATCGAATACGTCACCACAATTAGGGTCTGGATCTGGGGCTAATCAATTTATGACAAATAACCAAGGGTCAGTAGGTTATAGTGAATTGCATATCTTAACCACAGAAAATCAGATGGCTTTTAGGCAATTAATGGATGATAGTAACCATAATATGATAGGAGTGTTAGCACAAACTATGCAAGAGATATTTGCCCCAATAGTACAAAACGTAACTGTAACCAACAGAGAAAACACGGACAACATGAGTCGAATAGCAGATTTTTTCGCTCCGCCAGAAAGGCGTAGGCAGAATCAGGCGGGGGTTCGAGTGAACATACCCATCATAGAGCAAATTGCTAATGACCCACCCTATAGACCAGCCAGAGAGGGGGTTAACTTGGGGGCAAGGGCACAAAGGTTAGAAGCCCCAATGATTCGAGACCCACAAAGGGGAATTATAGAACCTGGGGTAAGAGTCGAAAGGTTAGAAGTCCCAGAGTTTCGAGAAGAACAACCTAGAGGAGTTGTCATGGTGGGACGACACCAAGATGCTGATGAAGTCGTTCATAGAATTCGAAATGACAACATCTTGGCAGAAAATAATTTAACCACCATGATAGAAAGGATTATGGCTCAAAACGGTCTCAATACAGGTATTAGAAGGCCAAATTATTCCTCTCCCATAATAGATTATGTGATGCACACTGATTTACCAAGGGGATATAAAGTCCCTAAATTTACAAAGTTCGCTGGAGACACCAATGAATCAACAGTCGAACACATAGCCAGGTATCTAACCGAAGCAGGAGATATAGCAAATAATGAAGACCTTAGGATTAAATATTTCCCAAGTTCCCTAACTAATAACGCTTTCACATGGTTCACCACTTTGCCTCCTGGGTCCATAGATACTTGGGCTTTGTTGGAGAGGTTATTTCATGAACAATTCTACATGGGACAATCTAAAATAAGCCTGAAAGAGTTAGCCAGTGTCAAGAGGAAGTTTACTGAACCCATAGATGATTATCTAAATAGGTTCAGTCTCTTGAAGTCTAGATGTTTCACAGTAGTTCCCGAACATGAGTTAGTCGAAATGGCTGCTGGTGGCCTAGACTACTCCATTCGAAAGAAATTAGATACGCAACACTTGAGGGACATCGCCCAACTAGCAGACAGGGTTTGACAAGTCGAAAGACTAAAAGCCGAGAAGGCCAGAGTTTTTAAAAATAACAAGAAATAAAGGGTCTCCTATGTTGGAACTGAGGAAGCAGAAGATTACCCTGAATTCGAAGAGGTCGAAATTGATCTCGCTGAATTGAAACAGGCTCCCCCTTATTCCTATAAATTACTAGTTCTCACAAAAGGGAAATAAATTATTGAAAATGAGAAAAGTGACAAGTTCCCAAAGAAGGTTTATACCTTCGATGTAACGAAATGTGATGAAATTTTTGATCTTCTTGTCAAAGACGGCCAACTAATAGTGCCATCAAATGTCAAATTACCACCTTTAGATCAAAGAAAGAAAAGAGGATTTTGTAAGTATCACAGTTTCCTAGGCCACAAAACCTCACAGTGTTTTCTTTTCAGGGATCTGATTCAAAATGCAATTAAGGATGGCAGATTGAAATTCGCTGACAAACCAAAAATGAAAGTAGATGAAGACCCTTTGGATGTTACAGACACCAATTACTCCGAGCCTGCATGCATTGGAGAAATCAATATGGTGGAAGCAGATCAAGATGACACTCCATTAGGAGAAAAAAGCACTGAGAATAAAAACTGTGTGTTAGTCGAAGTCAACAAGGGGGTCACTGAGGACGTCCACAAGCAATTAGAGGCTTCGATCGAAGCAGTACCTTTGGCTGTTTTGAAAGAGATCCAGGCTACTGAAGGCCAGGAGAACCAAAAGCAAGAGTTGACACAGGTTACTGAAGGCCTGAGGCTAAAATTGGAGAAAGTCCAGATCACAAAGCCAGCCTCCCCTCAGAAAGAAATATGGGATACTTTGGGAGAGCCCAGTGGAAAGTTTGACTACTTGGTGAAGTATTCTGCCCCAGAAAGTTCAAAAATCCAAATCGAAGATGCCAAACCTACAGGATGGGGAGATGATGACATAAAGGGGAAGGATGTAGATGTCAACATGGTGGATATGGAGAGACCTCGTTCTGAAATGGAGGAGATGGAAAGATACTTAGAAAAAGAAAAATACAAAATGGAGGATAATTATGCTAGGGATGCCAGTTTTAAAGACTACCTCATGTTGTGCCACAAAGGAGATACCGAAATGATACTATGCCCTAGATGCAGCATCATCTGCAACCAGAGAATTGTTGCAAACTTCGAGAGGAAACAAAGGGCACGAACTGGCATCAATTGGCGCCAGGATAACCAGTTATTCAGATGTTACCCTAAAGCTGGAGAAAGTTTGTTGGAGTTTTTGGTTCGTTGTCACAAAGGGGCAACCAAATGCCTAGTATACCCAAGGTGTTATGCAGTGTACGATCAAAATATGGTTGGAGCCTTCGAAACAATCCCTTTCGCCCCATGCTGGAACCACAAAGAGACTGGTCAGATGAGCCAACGTTTCGAGAGCAACTACACTCAACGAAGGCCTGATAGTCCTCATCCCAAAGGCGCTCGAAGGGTAACATTCAAAATTCCTGCTGAAATACCAACAGACAAATGGCTGCAAGTCAGAACTGACAAGGGCAAAGACAAATGGAGAAACAATGAACGAAACGCACACCACGCCATGACATATAGAAGGCAGTTCAATATGGCAAAGAGGGAAGAAGTGAGGTTAGAAAACTACAAAGGAAGAAACCCTATGTCAAGATCACAATGGCGAAGGCAACAGAGAATTCGAAAGGCTGAAAGGGAAGCTATGGCAGATAAAGGAGCAACTTCGATCAAAAACCAAGGAGAATCAAGCACCAACAAACCTACACCAAATAATCAACCTGAGGACAAACCCCCAATTAGTAGGAGACTCTTCTCTGAAACACAACCAAATGAATCGAAGGAGTACACACCAAGTCCAGAAGAAGACGAGGATATGCTAACGGACAACTTCGAATCAGAGGGGGAGTCTTCACTGAATATCAATTGCAACATGGTATCTGTACTACCTTGTGAGTTTGGACAGGAAACTGAAATCGAAGAGCATGAGGAGGATGATACAATAGATCTGATGAAGCATAGGCCAGTGTGTTACTACGTAATGGATAACGGAGCTGTCGAAGAGCAGAATTCTTTCTTCGAGCACCCAGAGCCAGCTATGAAAAATCATCTGAAGCCATTATTCATTCGAGCAAAGGTTGGTACCCATGGCGTAAATAAGGTCTTAGTGGATGGAGGCGCTGCAGTTAACTTAATACCCCATTTCATGCTGAAAAAGTTAGGAATACACGAGGGTGACATCAAACCACACAACATGGTCCTATCCAACTATGAAGGGAAAGTAGGTCAAACATTGGGGGTAGTTCAACTGGACTTGATGGTAGGATCGAGCTGCAGGCCCACCATGTTCATGGTGATCGAAGCCAAAGCTAACTACAACTTGTTGTTGGGAAGAGAGTGGATCCATGGCGTAGGAGCAGTTCCTTCATCAATGCATCAGAGCTTAGTATTATGGAGAGAAGATGGCATTGTTGAGAACATAGAAGCTGACCAAAGCTACTTCATGACAGCAGTCAACTTATTTGATAAGAGAAATTATGACAAACACTTGGCCAAGATTGCTCCTTGTGCCCCTAACAACGAAATCAATGAAACCAGGAACGCACACTATTATATGACCCTTCGCCATGATGGCATGTATTGGGATAGAAGAATAGTCAGTGAAGATGAAGGAGTCGAAGGTACTACGTAAAGACGGCCAGCAGGCTAGGAGTTCAACAACCTTGCTCATGATTGAGTCCTCCTTCTTCGAAAGGATTTCAGCCTATATGGCTGAGAACGAATGGAAAGCGGCCTTAGAGGCTGAAATAGATAAATTGGCTGTAGAAGTGAACGAAATAAATGGGGATGGTTCGAAAGGCTCACCCTTTGAAGAACACGAAATAGATCAAAGGCTAGATGCCATCTATGATAAAGAACCCTTAGGCTTCGAGAAGGATCCCACAGACTCAGGTGCCAAAATGTTGGCGCAGGATCCGCTCGAAGAAGTGAATTTGGGGGATGAGAACACGAGAAGAATAACCTACATAAGCGCAAAACTTAATCCAGGCCTCAAGCAGGAAGTGATCGAAGTCCTCAAGAGAAACAAAGATTGCTTCGCGTGGGACTATGATGAAATGCCTGGTTTAAAGAGGGAGTTAGTGGAGCACAGACTTCCAATCAAGGATGGCAAGAAGCCCATTAAGCAAACTCCTAGAAGATTCGCACCAGCGGTTCTCACAAAGATCAAAGCTGAGATCGAAAGGTTGTTGCGCTGCAGATTCATCAGAACCACAAGGTATGTCGAGTGGTTAGCAAATATAGTGCCTGTTATCAAGAAAAATGGCTCTCTAATAATTTGCATAGATTTTAGGGATTTAAATACTGCAACCCCTAAAGATGAGTACTCCATGCCTGTGGCAGAAATGTTAATAGACTCTGCTACAGGATTCGAATATTTAAGTATGTTAGATGGATACTCTGGGTACAATCAGATTTTTATTGCTGAAGAAGATGTTGCCAAGACAGCATTTCGTTGCCCAGGAGCCTTAGGCACCTACGAATGGGTAGTGATGCCTTTTGGTTTAAAAAATGCTGGGGCAACTTATCAAAGGGCAATGAATTCGATTTTCCATGATTTCATTGAAACCTTTATGCAGGTGTATATTGATGATATAGTCATCAAATCTATATCTGCAGAAACCCATTTGCATCATTTGAGCCAATCATTCGAACGAATGAGAAAACATGGCTTAAAAATGAACCCCCTTAAGTGTGAATTTTTTGTGCAGGATGGAGATTTTCTTGGCTTTGTGGTTCATAAAAAAGGAATCGAGATCAACCAAAATAAGACCAAAGCCATAATGGAGACGAAAGCACCTACATCAAAAGGGAGCTGTAATCTTTGCTAGGGAAGATTAACTTTCTCAGAAGGTTCATTTTGAATCTAAGTGGAAGAACCCAAGCTTTCTCTTCGTTGCTTCGTTTGAAGCAAGGCCAAGCCTTCGAGTGGAACGAAGCCCATCAGGAGGCATTTGACAAGATAAAAAGATATCTCTCTCAGCCTCCTATCTTGTCTCCACCTTCATGGGGAAAGCCCATGAGATTGTACATATCCACCTCTGAAGTTAGTATAGGTAGTATGTTAGCACAAGAAGATAGCAATGGCATCGAAAGAGCCATATACTATTTAATTAGGGTATTGAATGATGCAGAGACTAGATATAGCAATATAGAAAAGCTATGTCTCTGTTTGTACTTTTCTTGTATGAAACTTAAGTATTATATAAAGCCCGTTGATGTTTATGTTTCATCTCATTTCGATGTTATCAAACACATGCTTTCGAAACCAATAATGCATAGAAGAGTTGGTAAATGGGCTCTAGCCTTAACAGAATATTCTTTGACTTTCATGCCTTTAAGAGCTGTGAAAGGTCAGGTAATTTCTGATTTCATTGTGGACCATTCACTGGTCGAAAAAACTGTCATGGGTTACGTTGAAATGCAACCTTGGAAATTATACTTTGATGGTTCGACCCATAGGGATGGTAGTGGTGTTGGAGTTCTTATAATTTCTCCTGAAGGAATTCCAACAAAATTCAAGTATAAGTTAGATGGTCCTCGTTGCTCGAACAACGAAGCTGAGTACGAAGCGCTTATTGTTGGACTTGAAGCTTTGTTGGAATTGGGGGCAACTAGAGTCGAAATTAAAGGAGACTCAGAGTTAGTGGTCAAGCAAATAACAAAGGAGTACAAATGCATAAAGGAAAATCTGATGACATACTTCGTCATAGTTAACAGGCTACTTAGAAAATTTGAATACATGGATATTCAACATATACCAAGAATAGAAAACCAAGAAGCAAATGACTTAGCACAGTTGGCTTCAGGTTATAAAGTTTCTACCAAAAACTTTGAGGATTTGGTCGAATTAAGAGATAGGGTTATGGCTACTAGACTCATACCATCAGATCTAGAGAATATAAAATTAGGTTGTGCTGATAAACAGGGATTCG
This sequence comes from Vicia faba, assembly GCA_948472305.1. Classification (NCBI taxonomy): domain Eukaryota; kingdom Viridiplantae; phylum Streptophyta; class Magnoliopsida; order Fabales; family Fabaceae; genus Vicia; species Vicia faba. The sequence continues at coordinate 363,025,417 of OX451736.1, forward strand.
AAGTACTAGCCATAGACACCTTATTAGATGCGGATTGGCGAAGTCCACTTGTGAGTTATTTAACAAATCAAACTTTGAATGTTGATAGGAAGATAAAATATAGAGCATTATCATATGTCCTCATGGGAAATGAATTGTTCAAAAATACCCAGGAAGGCGTATTACTGAAATGCCTAGGAGAAAGTGAGGCATACTTAGCATTGTCAGAAGTCCACAATGGGGCATGTGGGGCACATCAAGCAGGTCATAAAATGAAATGGTTGTTATTTCGATATGGCATGTATTGGCCCAGCATGCTCAAAGATTGTATAGACTTTGCTAAAGGGTGTGAAGAATGCCAGAAACATGCAGGGATTCAACATGCTCCTGCAAGTGAGTTACATTCGATCATTAAACCATGGCCCTTTAGAGGATGGGCATTAGATTTAATAGGAGAAATTAATCCTGCTTCGTCTAAAGGACAGAAATATATCTTGGTAGGAATAGATTATTTTACCAAGTGGATCGAAGTAATACCATTAATAGCTGCTGATCAAGAGGCTATTATTGAGTTCTTACAAAAACAAATTATCTATAGGTTCAGATTGCCAGAGAGCATAACCACAGACCAAGGTTCTGTGTTTACTGGTAGGAAGATGCAAGAATTTGCTCAAGAGATGGGGTTTAGATTACTAACATCAACACCATATTATGCTCAAGCAAATGGTCAGGTCGAAGCAGCCAATAAAGTGATAATAGGGTTAATTAAGAAACATGTTGGTAAAAAGCCAAGGAACTGGCACAAGACTTTGGACCAAATACTATGGGCCTGTAGAACATCTCCTAAAGAAGCTACTAACACCATGCCTTTCCAACTAACATTTGGTCATGAACTAGTTCTACCAGTAGAAATTCATCTACAATCAGTTCGAATTCAAAGACAAAACGAGATTCCATCTGCATTATATTGGGAGATGATGATGAATGAGTTAGTTGAGTTAGATGAAGTTAGATTGCATGCATTGGAAATCCTAATGAGACAAAAGGAAAGGGTAGCCAGGGCATATAACAAAAGGGTGAAAGGAAAAGCATTCACTATTAATGACTTAGTCTGGAAAGTCATATTGCCCATGGACAAGAAAAATAAAACATTAGGTAAATGGTCACCTCATTGGGAAGGACCTTTTTGAATAGTAAAGATATTTTCAAACAATGCATATGAAATCGAAGAGTTGGCTGATGATAAGCGAATCCTAAAGGTTAATGGGAAATATTTAAAGAAATATAAGCCACGCCTGCAGGAGATTTGAATAATAACAACATAATCGAAACATCATAAAAGAATGCCAAAATGGTAATATAGATTGCCAAAATGGCGTTGTTTGGATATTACAGACCAAAATTCAACCAAAATTCAAAACTAATTAAATAAACAGAGATTTAAAAATAGGAATTGTTCCTCAATCTATCAAAAGTACTCCGAAAGGACTCAAGCCTTTGTTGAGTAAAGCGCCTTGCTCCTTCCAGGGTAGCTACTTCTCCCTTAAGTTGCTCTGCTACTTCCATTTCTGCAAGTCCTTTGTTGAGGAGCTCTTCGAAATGATTGCCAGCAGTATTGGTTTCATATACCAATTGTTGTTGTTGAGCCTCCTTAACCTTTTGTGGAGCTCTTGAATTTGCTTTTCCCAGAGAAGAATAGACTGAGCTCGAGCTTCATAGTCAGTTTTGGCTTGCTTTATATGCATGGCTTGGTCTTCAGCTTCTTTAGAGAGCTTTGAAGCATGCTCATAAGCAGCGTCCATGGCAGTTTGTTTCTCCTGGACCTTATTAGTAGCAAATTCGTCTTGAAGAAGACACCCAGTCACGTTATCTAACAAAGCTTGAAGATCGAATAATATGGTGCTGACTGGCAAAGAGCAGGTGGAGAGGTTAACTTGCGTAAGTAGCTCCTTCATGGTATATCAAGCTGTACTATCCTTCTTGAGCACTTCGAACAAGTCCACATCAAGGATTGTTCTCCTAATTTTGTTAAGGAGTACAACTCTATCATCTGAGGGCAATGGATCGTTAGTCGAACTAGTACCAGCCCTAGTAAGAGGAGTGTCCCTTTGAGCTAGTTTAGCCTTCATATACCCAATTGGGTCATTTCGTCTTAGGAAAGCTAACTCCTCTTCAGTCACTTGAGATTGAGACGATTGAGGAAGTTCCATATGCAAGGGAGTCACATCCATCTCGACTTCCATAGGCTCATTGGTCTGGTCACCATCACCTTCACTTTTTTCTTGCTCATTGCCTTCTTCATCATCAACCAGATCCACCACTTCGATATCATTGTTCTCACTACTATTGACATCTGACTTTGTTCCATCAGTCGAACCATTTTGGGCATCTTCTTCCTCGGATCCTTCCTCTGCAGATTCTTCGTTCTCTTGATCAGAATCAGCCTTCTCCTCTTCAGCATGATTGTCCTTTGGGCTCTCTTGAAGGGTTTCGAGAGGAGACTTTGGAAGAGAAGTTTCTGGTAAAATATCTGCATACTCATGAGGCGTTGCTTCGTTCGTTTATTTCAAAGGAGGAGAAGTGCCTTGGTTATCTTGTTGCTCTGAAGCCCCAGTCGGAACCGCCATGTTGGAGGATCCTTTGTTTTGCACCAGGTTACTGGAGTCCCCATGAGGAGAAGAGTTGATGGGAGCAGCAGTCTTTGATGGAGGAGTCGAAGTAGTAGGAGTTGGGTTCGAAATGTCCTACAGAGACAAAGAATATTAAGAGCATGCATCAAGGTAATGAATAACTATTTTTGTTAAAGATTCGAGTTCAATTTACCTGTGGATTCTTAGAGGAAAGGTTACTATCTATATGTTCCAACATTACGTTGGAGGTCGAAGGTGGATTTTTGGATTTTGTTGAGGGAGCAACATCTCTGGAATCGAGTCCAGAAATTCCAGTTGGTTTAGCGCCTTTGGAAACTTATTTCTTCTGCTTCTTCTTCGAAGCGGTTGGTGAATTCCCTCCAGCATTGGGATTCTTCCCAGTAGTGCTTGGTTTCCTTTTTTTCGGAGTGGTTGGTGGGAGTTTGTTAGTCTGAAAAGATTTAAACGTGAGTTAGATCTAAATCATGAATTTCAGTTTATTCGAAACATCAGGGCTAATTGATTACCTTTGGAGTTGGAACAGTTGTTATTGCTGGTGTTGTTGTTGTTGCAGTAGTTGTTGTTGGTATGGTTAAGGGCACATCATCAGTGGTTTCGACAAATTATTGGGAGGTACTTCCTTCTTTAGACTTCGAAGCAACAGACTTTATCCTGATGGCTGAAAATCGTAACAATTAAGGTAAATGTTAAAAATGAAGAAAGTAAGAAACACTTGGGATTTTCCCAAGCATTCGCACCTGCGCCTTGATTAGATATAATCGACATGGCAGAAAGGTCATAGCGAAGATGTCCTGGGAAATCATGGAGCCAATGACGAGCCCATGTCACAGTCTCAGATGGCTTTAGTTTCTTTTCAGATTTGTATTTGAACATCTCTTTGCAAGTCAACCACCAAGGGTATGGAGGAAACCAAGCCAGAGCCAGTTCTGAGGTAGGAAATCTAGGAAATTTAGGTGGATGCATTTCGAGTGCCAACCTATACCTATCCTCAGGTGACAACCCTGAAGGAAGTTTGAACTTAGAAATTTTTCTTTAAATTTTTCCTTCAAGGTCTGGGATGCTCGATACACAGTGGTTTCCAAGCGTGTAGGATCATAAGTTGTTTCGAAATACTTCTGAAAAGCCCTAATCTCTTTGGCGTGAGTGAACATACCTTTCTTGGAGTGTACCTGCACATCGAACGCATCAGTTAGTTTCTGTTGAATGGAGAGGGTATCGAACATACAAGATTGGTAGAACTTAGTCCACCATTCCAGAAAACCCTTCGCTGTGAAGTGTGTGGGTTCAAAAGGTAGTAGTTTAAATTGAGCGAAGTCTTGATATTGTTCTTGTTGCAGTTTGGCTTCTCTTGCTTTAAAGGTTCGACAAGAAGTGATGGCACTCTGTGTTTGGAATAGAGGTTCAGGGATTAACTGACACAGGCCAAATTGTCTGGAAACAAAGTTAGGTTGATAGGCAAAGAGGAAGATTTGATTCTTGGAAGGAGTGATTCGTGAGGAAATTAATCTAGGAAGCAAAAAGGCTTTCCAAATATCTTGAATTTCTTTACTTTTAACTGCTTCTGAAAGAGACATGGTGAACCATGATGGTCCATGAGTCCTTGAAGCAAAGGGTGCCATGGTCTCTTCAAATTTGTGTCTTTTGGAAAAAATCATGATGTAGTTTGAGAAAAGGACCTTGAAGTCATCTTTATCATCATTCGGGGTGAGTTTTCGCAGCCTTGTACCTTCAATAATTCTATCCGCTATCTCCGGATCTTGTTCAACAACGGTGTAAGCAGTTGATAATGAGGATTCAAACATGGCATTACGCCATAATTGGAGTAACCAGAAGGGGCCAGCTAGAAGGATGTTTTGGGGAGTATGGGATTTCAAACTCGAAACGGCTGATCTTAAGCTTTCGTAAAGATCAACAAGTAACAGTTCGCTCAAACATACCCTCCTATTATCATGTAAGTCTCTAGCTAAAGGGATGAACCTGCTTGCTACCTGTAAGGACCTGCTACAGAATACGTATCTTGATAACCATAAAGTGAGAAAAGCAATATGTTCCACATCTGACACACTATCTCCTTCAGTGTGGTAATGGCTAATGAATTTGGAAAAACTGGCTAATTTGACATCGAAGTCAATAATGCTGGAGTGTTCTTCATTATCAGGGATGTAGGTTTCTCCTACTGGTGACAAACCAGTGACGGCTGCTATATCGAAAAACGTGGGTGTTATCATTCCCCCAGGGAGATGAAAGGTATTGTAGGTGTTATCCCAGAAATATAAGGATACAAATAACAGTGGATGACTATAGGTGAAGCCTGGTTTCGATAACTTAATCAGATTATAGATTCCTAATTCCTCCCATTGCTAGGATTTCTTGGCTTCTACTTTGGTGAGCCAGTTTTGGTAAGCTATGTCAGAGGTAGGGCAGGATCGGAATGGTTTAAAGTTGCTCTTCACGTAGTCTAACACAAAGGGATCTTTTGGGGGAATAGTTGGAGTTTCTATGGTTTTCGAATCAGAAGACTCGCCTATCTTAGGGATATCCATCTTATTAAACAAGGGTTTAAAGTTGTAACAGACAGGGAAGATTTTTCTAGTATCTTTCAAGATTTCAAAAACTGTAAGAGGACCCATTAGAGCAAACCTCTTTCCAGCAGCGTTAGTTGGAATCAATACCTGAGAGGCGTAGAGCATTTCCTTTTCCTTGGATATCATTTGAGGGATAAGCACAGATTGACCTTGATAAGTACCGACCTTGCTTTCCATAATTGTTCCTGTGTTCTTGCTTTTCTTCTTGGAAGTTTTCTTCAGTTGGGATGATGTTGTTGAAGACATTGTTGAAGATTGTTGGAAGTTTTAGGGTTTTAGTAAGAGGAGAGGAAGAAAAAGTTTCAGAATGTGAAAAAAGAATAAAAGACTAAGTTGATTAGTTTTTATAGTGTGGAAGCTTAAACATCCACTAAGTGAGACTAGGATACGTGGGAGTCGTGGGTTGGATTGAGGAGGAGGTGGCGTAAAGGCTGATATTGGTAATAAGCGTGATTAATAGAAATCATTGTTTTATAACCGCACCATGCTGTGAATACTAATTCAAGACGGTTAAGAAATCCAAGAGGCGTCGTGATTGACGTGGTTGAAGTCATACACAGTAAATGTTATGATTACTCAAAAGTCACATCAAAATCTTGCAAATATATTTAAAATAAGTGTTTCTCAAAGGATCAAAATACATATTTTAAAGGGGCATTTTGTTGGCTGAAGATTTTGATGATACAGTTCGAAATGAAGCAATATGGATGTTTCGTTGGAATAAAGCAAAATGTTACAGTTCGGAATGGTAGAAGCGGTTCTTCGAACGGACATGTCAAAGCTTGGAGCTTCGAGTGACAGTTGTGAAGATATATTTAAAAGAAGCCTCGAAGTGGTAACGAGACTGTGTCTGTGAAATGAGTTCGAAGCGAAGATTGCCAAGGCATTTGAAATTCAAATGCGAGCGGGATGTTGGAATTCAAATATATATGCGCTGGAGCGTTCGAAGACGCGTGGAAGCTAGAGAGGAGCAGTGCTCTGCATGTTTCGAATGTGGCAGAATCTTATAAGCAAGACCGTTATGGTCGAAGTAGTATAAATAGAAGTCTTAGTGTTAGGATTTCGTGTGTCATATCTATTGTACAAAATTCAGTAAACATTCAAAATACCACATGGATAGGGAAACGAATGCTCGAACAATGTACGTATGATAACACCAAACATTTATAATTCAGTAAAACTCTTTATCTTTTCCAGTTTATCTTCCATTTTCATGTCAATGTCATTCAAATACCTTTACATTCAAAGTCATTTACTTATTTCTTGCATTTAAACGCTTTTCTTCTATTTGAATCCTTTACATTTCAGAAACTCTTTTACATTTCATGCTTTTATATTTATTCTTTTTACATTAAAGTCTTTACATTCAAATTCATTTACTTATTTCTGCATTTAAACATTTCTTTGCAATCGAATCTTTATTCATTCAATTCAGTTTCGTATTTCTTTACTTGATCATGTCATTAGATTCTTTTAACATGGTAATCAAAGTGAATTGAACGTCTATAAAACATTCTAAATACAAATCCTAACTATGAGTATCAGTTTTGCAATTAGATTTATCCAAACGACCAATACCCCATAGGATCAATCTAGTCGATCCTGCAAGTTACCAGAGAGATTAAATAACAGTCATTAAGATTATTTGATAGTTTGGAGGACTAGCGGTTGTTTACCAGAAATCACTGTAAACACATACTGCTACTGTTTTATGGCCAAGTTGGTCAATTTAAAGGTTCTAAGGTCAGTTGGTGCTTAATGACTCCTTAGAAGACCCATATTCTCCTCGTTCCAACACAAGGGATATCGGTACAGACTAAGGTGTCACACTAACGTAGCTACTGCTTCATCCGTATCGGTCTACGCTGTACAGATCCCTCACAGTTTATTGCTACTTACCTAAAGGGCATCCCCAGATCCGGGTTAGGATCTATAGAACTCTGATACAAGCCCACAAATTTAAAGCATACAAAGCATACAATTGAAAACATAGTGATCTAATCCTAAGGTACACCTCACTTATATAAGAATCCCCAGCAGAGTCGCCAGTTCTGTGATCGGTGGGAATGGAACTGACTGTTTTGGAATGTTGGTTCGCACTTTGCTTTTTGTTTTTGCAAAATGTCGCGGTAAGCAAGAGTCGCCACCGTCTTTTATTTTATCCAACAAGGAAAGGACAAAAGCACAGAAAAATTCCTTTTTGAGATATTTCTAGGGTTCGGAAGGTAGATTATAGAAAGGGAAGGTGTTAGCACCCTTTCTATCTGTGGTTGTCCACGGGCTCTTAGGTACTTGCTCATTATGTTTTCAAAAGTTTGCTTTTCTTTGTGTTTGTGGGTTTGAAAAAAGTTTTTTTTGTTTGAAAGGAGTTTTTTGTTTGAAAGGGGTGTAAGTGCGAAAAGTTTTGTTTTGTTTTTAAAAGGAGCAAGTACTTAAGAACCATCTACCTACTCAAAAAGGAATTAAATTGTGCAAATGTACTTTAGACAATGCTATCCCACTATTGAGGAGTAGGTAGCACCGTCGTTGGAGTTTTCGGGTCAATTCGATTAAGGGACGTGTGGTCACTAAAGCAATGTTAGGACACTTTAGTGGTAACCGTAATGTCTTAGATCATTTTATCCGAGGCAGCCGTTTCGAGGAAACTTTGATCTTTGGACAAGAGGGCGACCTCTAAAACTTCCTATACTCAATGACCACATTCGAGGCAACCAAGTGAGGTGTACCCTAAGAGTGGCATGTGCGAGTGTATTATTTTTCAGTTATATTATCTTTGTACATGTCAATAGTGAGCTACTTGTTGATTTTAAGTTAAAGTTGATCTTGTCATGCATTGCCTATTATTCAAACATCTAACAGTTAATGGTTGCGGGAATTAAATTGCGGAAAATAAATCTAAGCTATTACAAGGCGTCGGGTATTTACATCGCCAAAGACAAACCCTTAAAAATTAAATTTCGAAAAGTAAATAAAAGCGATAAATAAAATCCTAAGTTAAAACTATTACATTCCCGAAACAGTTACAATATTGAAATACGGATCAAAAATAATACGCGCGCGAGAGAATTTAAATCGGAGTGTTTTTAGGGTTTTCAACCTTTTATTGAATAAAGCATATTTTTTTTGTTATTTTTTGAATTAAAAATTAGTCTAAATTAATAATTGAATTAATTAATTAAATGAAAATATTTTTGAGTTTTTATTTTAATTAAGGAAATAAAATAAGAATGGTTAAAAGATATTAAAAACCCTAATTCTATGTTAATTTTAATTTAACGCAAAAAGATTTAAAATTGTACCTAATTAAAAACTAAATTAATTGATTAAAATTTATTTACAAAAATAATGAAATAGAAAATATTATTTTATTTTTGGTTTTCTGATTTTTTATAAAAAAGGTTAATTTGTTAATTAATTAATTAAGATAATAATAATAATAAAATAAAGATAGAAAAATAATGAAAAGAAAATATAAAAAAGAAAAGAACAAACTCAGGGGGGTGTGGGCCTGAATAGAGGGTTTAAGTTGCAAATTCCAGGCCCAATTGCGCCAGCCTGTTGGACTTTTTTGTGATTCCATGCATGCTTGTTGACCAGGGAGTATGATGAGCCTCCATCCTGAACCACTGGATCTATATCTGGAACCACCTGGTACATGGATACCTGAGGCATATGGTGGACCACGTTTTTGCACGCTGCGTGAGATTACCTGAAAACAAAATATATCAAAATTTTGGGGGACCTGGGATTCGAACCCAGGTCCCATTGTTCATATGCCAACGCGCTCACCAACCCAACCAAGCTGCTTAGTTGTTATTGGAATGGAGAACAAATAATATATTCAAAACAATTAAATATGCCCTGTAAAAAAAATAAAACGCGTTATGATTCAAATTGGCCAATCACGCCCAGCCACATGATCGTCTTCTTCATATCACCCTGGTTCGTTTACCTGCGGATTTTGTTCCGCAGGAAGATTCGTAGCATCTCTCAAAAATCCATCCTAGGTCATAAGAATGCAGGCTACGACCATCATTGGATTCGTCTCTCTCCCCTGAGTGTCCCTGTAACCATTGTTTGATCCAATTTTTCCTGTAACTCAAACGCCTAAAACCACCACATGTAAACCCTAGATTCGGGCATCATTATACAGGCCATAAAAATCAAATTGGATAATGCCAAAACGTTCTAAATCAAATAATAAACTCAAATATGCCAAGATTTTAAAGAAAAGATGCAAGAATATGATTTCACGATATCATGTCCAGAGCAAGGTTCATGGATACTTACAGGGCGTTTCAGGCTGTCTTAAGGGCTAGTTTTGATCGCTCTTGATTCACAGGATGTCAGGCAAGGGAGTAGTGTTGAGATTTTTGATTGAATCATGCTCCAATGTTGTTTTTGATCTCTCACTTTTCAAGCTTTTTTCTCAAAGTTGTATGGCCGTTTCTGCGGAGCTTTGTGCGTCTTGTAGGGCTGGCCTGCTTGTGTGCACATAATAGAATGATTTTAGGTCAAGATATGGGCTGTAATCCAAGTGCATTGAAGATGGAATATTGGATTTGATCACCATTGATAAGCTTTCCAAAAATAGGCCAAATCTGATTTTTTGTGCATAACCAAGCTTGATACGAATTTGATTTGGTTCATGATGGTATTTGAAAGTTGTACAAATCACAAAGATACCATTTCATCAATTTTTAGATTTTATTTGATTTAATATTGATTAATAATGAATTAAATTAATAAAAATGAAATAAAATAGAAAAATAAATGTTTGGTCATGAAATTAAAGATGGGACACGTGTGTGGCATGACAAGACCATATCAAGTGGAAAAAAGTGGGCCCTTTTGTCAAAAATTGGAGTTTTGAGGATAGTTGACTTTTGGTAATTTTGGAAAAATGCCCAACTTCAACAATGCACAACTTCTTCAATTTTGATCTTTTGGAAGTGTTATTGGGCTTTTTAGAAACCTTGAGATGTCCTCTAATCAACCCTTTTGGTATCATATCATTTTGATGTTCCATGCTCAAGTTATAAGCTTTGAAAAAAAAAGGTGTTTTTGTTGACTTTCAAAAATGACCTATAATGTCCAAATTTGTAACTTTTTGTGAGAGCATTTCTTGATCTTGGGGTGTGAATATGGATTGTAGGAAATTGCATCCTCTTAAAAATGAGCTTTGGATGGGTCATTTCTCATAAAGTATGAGAAAGTTATGCTTGGTCAAAGTTGAGTTGACTTTTCCTACAAAACCCTAATTTAGCAACTTTTGAATCTTGATGAATCTTGAGCAATCCTTGGTGAATAATGATCAACCCTTGATAAAATGATGAATTATACTTTAAAATGAGAATGTTGACAAAAAATCTTGAGGTTTGACTGTATTTGGGACACAGTTGACTTTTGCCCTAGCACAGTCGATTTTTGGGTCTCTTGAGCAATTGACTGACCAAACTTCCTCTGCAAGGCTTGAAATTTGACATGGATGAACTTAAGAACATATTAAGACATTGGGAAGCACTTGAGGCCATTTGGATCTAAGGCCCTTGATGCAACACAAAACCCTAATTTTGACTTGACTGCCTTAGGAGGTGATTTGACTGTCCAACCCTTGAGCCAACTTGAGCAACTATGGATATTATTCTTGATATGTCTTGAGGAATATGGGAGGGAAAATTTTTGGGTACAACAGCTATCCATACCATTAGTTAGTAGGAAGCCCTATCGTTGGATGTGAAGGGACGGGTGAGGGTCATCGTATAGTCATTGAAGGTAACTGGTAAGGACGCTTTAGCACTTTTTGTAAGGGACTAGATCATTTACCGAAAGGCAACGTTGAAGGGTCATCGAGGGACTATGACCTTTGAATTGAGGGACTTTGCTAAAGCATCCCCATTTTCGAGGGACATGACTATTTATTTTCCAAAGGAAACAAGGGAGGTTACCCTAGAGGTGCGAGTGTGCGAGTGATTTGAATTCAGTTATTTTAATCTTTGCGTTAGGGTTAGCTATTGATTCCTTTTTGTCTTACCATACAATCCTAGTTACTAGCAACAATATAGTAAAATAGTAGCGAGAAAAGTAAAGGAGGAAAGTAAACCCTAAACTATCACATCGCTTTGGGGAAGTTACAAAATAGAAAAGCGGAAAGTAAAATCTAACTATTACAACCCGTAAACAGTTACATAATCAAGAAAATGCAAGAATAAAAAGCTACACAAAAATGTAAGAATAAGAAAAAGGATAACGAAAATGTTTTTGGTGATTTTTGATGAAAAAAGTTTTGTTTGATGGTTAATTAAATAAACCTAAAAAAGTCTAATTGATTTTAATTAAAAAATTGATTAATTAAATTAATTAAAAAACTAAAACCTTATTTGATTAGGGTTTATAAAAAGGTTTTTTGAAAAAAATTAGGTTTGTTAAAAAAGGTTTATGGTTTTATGAATTTAGGGCTTTTAAGGGAAAAGAAAAAAAAGGTCAGAAAACACAAAATGCCAGGGGTGGGTGTTGACCCCACACCCTTAGCCTTTTCTCCTACAAGCCTTGCTACTGCGCCAAGCACACTTTAGTGTTAGTAGAATGGACTCGGCGCGCTATGTAACAAAACCTGCAAAATATGAAAAAATTGTGAAAAACTTCAAAACACCAAAAGGCAGGGACCAAACCCACGCCTTGGTGTAGTAATGCCTTAACACACGCGCCTTTGCCACTGGGGTAACTATACATCCATTATCATCAATGAAACAAAATAAATATAAAATAAATAAATTGCATGGACCGGAGAAGCACCGGAGCCCTAGCTCTGGTCGTCTCCTCCCTGATGAATACGTTTTTCAACCCTGCAAAACAACAAATATTAGAGGTCCCAAAGAACCCTTTCCCCCTAATTACAGCCCTGTGAGTTCAATGGGAGTGTTGGTTTGGGATAAAACGTGCTGGATTATGAGCTACAACGAAAATAACTCAAATCGGTATGAACATGGCAAGCTTCGATTTAGCCATTATGGGGCTCATACTTTGGGTTATTCCTGCACTAATATATCTCAGAAAAACATTAATATCGTTAGTAAGCTTTAAAACAATATGAAAACTAAAATATGAGTTTGCAAAAAATAATGAGATCGGAGATGTATGCGTGCAGGTTTTGTGTGCTTTGGATCATCAAGTTTGATCCATTCTTGCCCTATACCTCTGTAGAGATCGATTGGAAGGGATGGAATTCTTTGAAGGTGGTTGTAACTAGGGTTTTCAACTTGCCCTAGTTTTTGATATATTTGATATTTTTTGGAAGTTTGGAAGAGGTTTCTTTGCAAGGGATTTCGTGTAAGGTTTTGTCTGAATGAATGAGATATATATAGGACAGTTAGGTTAAAAGATAGTAGGCTTGGACTTTGTAAGAGAAGCCTTGACTTTTATCTTTTTAATTTTGACTTTAAATTAATAAAAATCAAATAAATAGAATAAAAAAGTCTAGGGGTGCATGAGTAAGCTCTGAAGTTCATCTTGAGGTATAAAGCGCACATGGACCTTTAATCATAAGCCCAATAGCCCAAAATTCCAAGTTTGATCACTTTTGGTTTCATGCATTTGCTCAAAATTTCCCAACTTGCACCAATCATAACTCTCTCAAATTTCATCATATGAAGGTGATATTGGACTTTTTGGAAAGCCCTAGATGTCCTATGCAATCCCTATTTTTATCATTTTTGCATTTGAAGAATTCATCTTGATGTAAGTTTCCTTGACAAAAAATGTCTTTTTGTTGACTTTTGAAATGACCTATAATGTATTGGCCCATATCTCTCAAATAAAGCACTTTTTAAACTTGAGCTTAGAAAGACAAAGTTGTAGAGAATTGAATTTCCTTAAAAATGGGATTTGGTTGAGGAAAATCTGATGAAGCATGTGAAAGTTATGCTTGGTCAAAGTTCAGTTGACTTCTCCTTAAGAAAACCCTAATTTGGAAACTTTTGACTTTTGATGAATTGAGAGTTTTCTTGATGAATCATGATCAAACCTTGATAAAATGATGAATATGACTTCAAAATCTTGATGTTGACCAAACATCTTGAATTTTTACTGTATGTTGACCACAATTGACTTTTGTCTAATATAGTTGATTTTTAGTCATACGAGCCATTGACTGGGCAAACTTGTGATGCAAGGCTTGAAACTTGGAATGAGCATTCTTGGAGACATATGAGAAACCATGAAATCCACTTGAGACCTTATAAACCCAATCTTCCTTGTGAAAAGTGAAGCCCTAGTTGTGGATCCATTGCTTAGGAGGAGAATTTGTCTGATCAATTCTTGAGGAACCTTGAGCAAATGAAAACCCTAGGAGAATGTCTTGAAGAAAATGGAAGGGAAAATTTGGGGTGCAACATCATGTCATCTATATTGATCTTCATCCTTATGGCGGAGATATCTTGTGGTCCCCTTATTTTGTTGTAGTGATCTTTTTCATAACTATGTGTAATCTTGGATATCTAGGTATTCTATCCTTGTTGTTTGACATCTTTTAGATCCCTCTTCCTTGTTTCTCCTTTGTGTTTGATAATGTCGAGGGGTGTAACTTCTATGTCAATTAACTTACCTCTGAGATAGTGATATAATGAGCCTAGATGCACCATTGTGGGTGTTGTGATTCTGATGACATCGTTCAAATTGTGAAGGTTCAAGTGGGACTTGGCTTCTGGTTACTACTATGATGATTGACATGGAGGTAATATTTTTTATGCTCCACGGTGCAAGGCAATGTTCTTATATGATTTTATGAGGCATATCAATTGAACAAGTTGTGTAGTCTTCATGTCAATGGGTTTGATTTATTGGTGTAGGGATTAGATCTCTACATCTTATTCTCATAAGCTCTTTTGAGTGAATGTGGTGTGCCTGTAAAGACACTTTGATACCAAGGTAAGATGAAAGGTATGTAGAGAGAGTAAAAAAATGATTGAGTTATGATACTTAAGGGTTGATCCTCTATTTATAGAGTGTTGAAATGTTAATATAAGCCCTTGATGTCGATGATTTTAAGTTTGAAATTAAAACATGTATCATGTTAATTATTCATAATAAAAATATTTAATTATTATACTTGTTTCAAAGTAATTAGTCCTTAGAATAGTTATTCGGTTTAGTGGAACATTAAATATGACTTAAATGTGAGATACCGTTGAATATAAGAATGTTATTCTTAAAGATCATGTAGTCATGTTTTATCATCAAATGAGATTATAGTATGCAAATGGGCTATTATGTAGGTAGATTAATGACCATATCTCTCATGTTATAGAAATGAAATATGAAGTTTAGATAGGTATAAATAATAGAAATAATATTATACTAAATTTACCACCATGAGAATACTAGATAACATTTATCTGTCATAAGTTATTCTCATAGTGATAATGGTGTATGTCACTTTTTGACATGGAAAATCTATGGTCCCTATGTAACACCCTATTTCTCCAATGGTAATTTTAATAACAATCAGAGTAAAATAAAATTTCCACATCAACAACAAATAGGATGTCGCATCATTCTACATATTTGATTTTTGCTCAATTAAGATAAAACAGATACATAACACATATTTCAGATGAACCGACAATATTTCAACATGATCTTTAATCTTCAAATTTATTAATACAACAAAATGAAATCATAATTATTTTCAACATCTTCAATTCATCAAGAAACAACGTTTAAAATCAAATAAAGAGAGTCTACAATACTCCCATAATTCTTAAAAATAAAACAACAACTAAAATAAACAAGGAGGCGTTCATCCCCCGATGTTACGTATTAGAGCAATGACACTCACTCAATAAGAGAAAGCAACCTCTTTTAGACTCCACGAATTTTCACTACTCCTGAATATATATGCACGTTACCCAAGTAGAGGCAACATTCAAACAGTAAGGGTGAAATATTATGACAATATAATAAGTCATATAATCATGAATAAACAACAAGTATATCATGCAAGATTTTGAGTCCCATAATCATCAATTATATTTCATAACAATTACACGGATACATACTTAATTATCATTATGCATCATGCGACATAAATCAAACATACAACTCAACTTCATCGAACATCAACAATTCAATAAATGCAATGCGACTGACACTGATGCAAGATGCATGTGGTACCATCAGGGCATAAGCCCTCAAAAAATTGCCATATATGACAGGTCATAAGCCCTCAATAATTGCCATAAAGGCCATGGCGTAAGCCCTCAACGATTGCCAATACAGGCCAGGGCATAAGCCCTCAACGATTGCCAATACAGGCCAGGGCATAAGCCCTCAACGATGCATGAAATGAGACATGCCACAACCAAAAATTATGAAATCACAAGAATAACCATCAACATCATGCCAATTCCAGGCCAACAATGACATCTTCGCCATATTGTAATATATTATGCAGTACTTTCATACATCATTCGTACAACACCATCACGTTTAATCACAATAATATGCATCACACTTCATACAACATTAACACACAAGGCATAAGCCTTCACCAAGGTAATCATCATAAGATAGAAAATATCACATTACATCGACACCAAAATCCTTATGATTAATTTCACGACGACAATAATTCATCATTAAAATAGGATCATTCCAATTAATCTACAACAACTGACACTGACACCCAAGGAATAAACCTTCAACCCAAAAATAATTCACCTAATGTTATAAAAATTATTATTACATTGTAGAATTTTTTTTTAGCTTTTCAACGGTCCAAACGGTGCGTCAAACGAACACCCGAGGCGAAAGTTATGATTTTTCAAATTTTTTCCAAATATGTTGTCAATAGCAGTGGTAACCGGTTACCCAGTTATGGTAACCGTTTACCGCAAGACAGTAACCTATTATTTTCAAAACACAACAACGATAACCGGTTACCCACATACGGTAACTGATTATCCATTGCGAACAGACCCGGAAACTTAATTTTTCTGCTACGAAATCCCATCTTCTTCGCCCAAAAACTTCTTTTTATGAAAGATCAAATGCATCCATTATTTCAAGTCATCAACACACATCATATACCACAATTCTAACGCAAACGATACATCAACTTCATCAATCACAAGCAATTGTAACAACAATTTAACAATTAATCTACACCTAAAACCCTACATTTAAACCTTCATCTACTCACAATTATACCACCTATTAGAGAGTCAGAACCCCACCCTTACCTTAAGTTTGACGATTTTAAGCTCTCTACCGGAGATTACTCGCCCTAGCTTATATGCTCTTCTCTTCGTTCTTCTCTTCTCACTTCTACGCTTCTCTTCTGTTTTTCACGTTCTGACTATATTCTCTCTATTCTCACCTCTTATAATCCAATAATAATATAACTATCCCAATTAAATTATTATTATTTAATTATTATTATAAAATAATAATAATCCTAATTCTATAATAATAATAATAATAATAATAATAATAATAATAATAATAATAATAGTAATAATAATTCATATTACACTACACACCCCCATGTCTCTAGACATTTAGCCAAACACCCTCATAACCTCAACTTCTGTAATTCTAAGGCATCTAGTCCCCAACAAGACGTCATACCACATCATAAAATCCATAAATCATATAATTTCACTGCATCACCTTATTATTTAATTAAAAATAATTCTAATTAAATCAAGGTGTTACAACTCTCTTCCACTTTGAATATTTTTGTCCTCAAAAATTACCTACTCCAAATAACTCTGGATACGACTCTCGCATCCCACCTTACAGCTCCAACATCATATTTGGAAATTTTTCGAATACTAATATCCAACATTATATATCTCCAACTACAACAGTACAACAAGATGTATTACTACCGAGTTATGCACATATCCATTTTTCTCCTTGTCCCATCACCCTGCGATACAAGATCTATTACTTTACGATATTGCCCGCGCTTGAACCGGAACACAACGAGGTCTTTTCAGTCATTATAAGTAACATTTCTCTAATTTCTCTTCATAAGGAAAAATACACTCACCCTCGAGTCCTTGCCATAGGAAATGACACAACAACATAACTTATAGACGCATAGTCTCGTGACAAGAACACCATCTATATTATTACATCACACAATGATATCGTCCTAAGAACATCAACACAACCTTAGTGCCACCATGTTATATTCCAAAAATAGATCATGCAATTCAATACATCTATTGACATTTTAATAACACGAATAATATAGTTAACCTTTCACCTAATAATTCCATCATGAATTGTCTAATAGTTTGCATTATCCCAAAACTTTTAATATTCAATCTTTGACTCCAAAGTCATACTCGTATAAAAAAATATGCCACACTGCACTTCCACTGCGCTACTCTGATCATCTATCTTAAATCAATGTCTTTATTTTGATTTCCAACAACTATTAGATCTACAAATTTCACATCTATCTTCAGATTCTCCTTAGTAACCACCAGAAAATCTATGTTCACTTTTCGACATCCTCAACCGTCTATTCTATGGCGTTAGCTCGCATACCAACTCAAGTATCTAAACTGCTTAATAAATCCTAACTCTTTCATAGCCACTTTTTGCATTAGATTCACACAAAATGGTGAACAATTATCCTCTTGATAAAACGTCAATCACTTTACACACCATCAAGCTAGTAAGACAAGTCCATCCCATCCATTAAGATCCCGTCTACTATCAACAAGAGACTAAGGATGATCAGTTCCTCAATTTGTCAATAGGTAGCTGGCAACCATAATGGTGGCATAAATCATTGTTACCCAACTATAATGGCGTCTTTCACCTTGTGCTCAAGGTTACCTGGGCATAATGTCCAACAATCTCTCCCAGGCTTACAAACATTTTTCTTAATTTTCCATCATTTCTACCTCATCAATGATACATAAACGCCAAAATCTATTTCATAGTATCCTTTACATGCACGCAGCATAACACAATTGCTAAGTATATTCTAATACAAGAAAACTACTATACCAAGTATAATCCAAATTGTCTCATTCCAAAATAAGTCTTTATCTAGTTAGAAGATTTTGACCATATCAATGAATCCTTACTCTTTCCTTTAATCTCGCATTTGAGTCTCATTATAATCACAATCTCAATGCTACCATCACCCTAATCATGCTTAATCGGCATAAGTTGCATCTCTATGCACTTATCTAGTACATTCATATCTTTACTAATGTCAAACATTTCATTCCCTTAATTAATTCACTAACAACTCATCTCCCTTGACCTTATCTCAAGAAAACTGCAACAATAACCAGTTAATCCTGAAAAGCTTCTAGTCTTATAACCAATTTCAGACTCCCTCGATATAAACCTCTATTTACTTTGAATAGATTCCACAAATATATCCGTTTGAAATAGCATGTTCAGGAAAATTCACCTCTTCAAATCATGATCTACATCCTGACATCCTAACATACATTTTTCTTCCCTTTCAACATCCAATTCCGAATCATGACATTCAACATTTCCTTTTTCTGACTCAGACTAAATCAAAATGTCCTCAAGAAACACCACAACAAACTGATTCAATTACTTAAAATAACTTCACTGATTTCTATAAGTTTTCCTCTAACTCTTCATTCGTATCTGAAGATAATCCAACCCCAATTCAATTATATTGAGAACATACTCGCCTACTAGTTGGTCCATCCAGTCTTCAATCATCTAAAGTGGATATGTAACCTCAACCACTATTTTAATTAGTTATCGGTAATCAACATACAATTTCATACTACTTTATTTTTCCTTAAATAATGACATCAAATCTCCCAAAATGATACATTCGGTTTTACAAATCTATTTCTCTGTACATCCTCTAATAACTTATCCAATTCTCTCAACTTTAAACTGACATCCTATATGGTGCCATAGGAACAAGTCTGGTACCAAGCACGAGACCAACATCAAATTTCTCATCTCATCCAACATCATTACGTGACAAATAAATTACTTCAAGGTGATGGAACCATTTTTAAAATAAAGTTCATCATGTTAGCTTTCTAGATCTTCAAATGGAACTCAAATCGGACGTCCAGAACTCAAGTTACGAATTTTTCAAGAATTACTAAAAATCCTGTCAGCTTCAGCGGTAACCGGTTGCCCCATAATAGTAATTAGAGCTAAAATCCTGTCTAAGCAAGCGTTCATCCCCCAGTGTTACGTATCAGAGTAATGACACCCACTCAATAAGAGAAAGCAACCTCTTCTAGACTCCTCGACTTCGCACTACTTATGGCTATCTGCATGTTACCCACGTAGAGGCAACATTCAAACAGTAAGGGTGAATATCATGACAATATAATATGTCATATAATCATGAATAAACAACAAGTATATCATGCAAGATTTTGAGTCCTACAATCATCAATTATAGTTCATAACAATTACACGGATACATACTTAATTATCATTATCCATCATATGACATAAATCAAACATACAACTCAACTTTATCGAATATCTATAATTCAACAAATGCAATGCGACTGACACTGATGCAAGATGCATGTGGTACCATCAGGGCATAAGCCCTCAAAAAATTGCCATATAGGCCAGGGCATAAGCTCTCAACAATTTCCATAAAGGCCAGGGCGTAAGTTCTCAACGATTTCCAATACAGGTCAGGGCATAAGCCCTCAATGATTGTCAATACAGGCTAGGGCATAAGCCCTCAACGATGCATGAAATGCGACATGCCACAACCAAAATTATGGAATCACAAGCATAAACATCAAAATCATGCCAATTACAGGCCAACAACGACATCTTCGCCATATTGCAATATATTATGCAGTATATTCATACATCATTCGTACAACACCATCACGTTTAATCACAACAATATGCATCACACTTCATACAACATTAACACACAGGGCATAAGCCTTCACCAAGGTAATCATCGATAGAAAATATCACATTACATCGACACCAAAATCTTCATGATTAATTTCACGACGACAACAATTCATCATTAAAATAGGACCATCCCAATTAATCTACAACAACTGACACTGACACCCAAGGCATAAGCCTTCAACCCAAAAATAATTCACCTACAGTTATAAATATTTTTATTACATTGTAGAAAATGTTTTTATCTTTTCAAAGGTCCAAACGGTGCGTCAAACGGACATCCGAGGCAAAAGTTATGATTTTTTAAAGTTTTCTAAAAAATGATGTCAATAACAATGGTAACCGGTTACCGTAAGACAGTAACCTATTATTTTCAAAACACAACAGCGGTAACCGGTTACCCATATACGGTAACCGATTATCCATCACGAACAGACCCAGAAACTTGATTTTTTTGCTACGAAATCTCATCTTCTTCACCCAAAAACCTCTTTTTATGAAAGATCAAATGCATCCATTATTTCAAGTCATCAACACACATCATATACCACAACTCTAACGCAAATGATACATCAATTCCATCAATCACAAGCAATTGTAACAATAATTTAACAATTAATCTACACCCAAAACCCTACATTCAAACCTTCATCTACTCACAATCATACCACCAATTAGAGAATCAGAATCCCACTCTTACCTTAGGTTTGACGATTCTAAGCTCTCTACCAAAGATTCCTCGCCCTAGCTTGTATGCTCTTCTCTTCGTTCTTCTATTCTCACTTCTACGCTTCTCTTCTGTTTTTCACGTTCTGACTCTATTCTCTCTATTCTCGCCTCTTATAATCCAATAATAATATAATTATCCCAATTAAATTATTATTTAATTATTATTATAAAATAATAATAATAACTCTAATATTATAATAATAATAATAATAATAGTAATAATTCATATTACACTACACACCCTCATGTCTCTACACATTTAGTCAAACACCCTCATAACCTCAACTTCTATAATTCTAAGGCATCTAGTCCCCAACAAGGCGTCATACCACATCATAAAATTCATTAAATCATATAATTTCACCGCATCACCTTATTATTTAATTAAAAATAATTCTAATTAAATCGGGATGTTACACCCTACACGAGGAGTTGAGTGCTTTAGAGTTGTCAAACATTGTCTATAACAAGAAATATTAATTTGGTTAATGGGGTACTCCATAAGTCACATAGAGGGACATAAGTGACCTGTTCGAAATTGACCCCTCCTACATATACATGAGTAATATCTACGAGCCCCATAATTGGGTATGACTGTAAAATAAATGGTCATACGAAAATAAGTCATCGTGTGATATTGAGCTTATTTGTCGCTACTAAGCATGTTCTAAAATTATGTTCCTCATGGGATATATGTCGCACACGATGTCATGACAACTAGTTCGACAAGTTAAACTAGAATCACCATAACTTGACAAGATGATGAAGCAGAAAAGAAATAAATAACATAATCAGTTGGTAATCTAGTTCGATGAAACCTGCTCCAACGTCTGAAGGGTTTGCTTCCAACCCAAGAATGGAAATTTATTATTAGTAGTTTAGTACAATTAATCTTACAAGCAACAACAAATCCTATGTTGTTCAACATCTCTTCCTAACACTACCCAATGACTTTCTATTTAGGACTCCTCCTAAATATGAGACACCCTATCACTTTATTTTTCTCTCAAACACTAACCCCTAGTGTTTGAGTTACAATCACTAAACCCTAGTGATCAACTTCAATCAAAACTATGAGTGATGTTGAATCCTACAACTCAACTAGACAAACCTACAACTATGCCAAGTATTGAAACATAGTGTGGTGTACATCAAATAACAAGGGCTCTTGTAAACCTAACACTCTAAAATATTCAATGTGAATGCTTGAATTCCAATGTAGGTTTGAGCTCCGTATATAATATAATAATTCTAGACTTTTCTTCAAGGATATTTGATTTGATTTTAATCATAAATAATGCGGAATCTGTTGGATATTATTTGATCCAAAAATCTCTCCAAAAAGATATAATTTATTTCAATTCAAATTCAATTTTAAATCTCTATTTAAATATGAATTAATCTTCATCTAACTGTCAAACAAATCACTTAATTATATTGCTAAACCAATATCAATGAAATCTGATCCAATCTTTGACCAGAAAATCTTCCAAAATGCAGCAACAATGACATGTTGTGCAAGGCCGATATGTTGTACCAGCATGCTGGGACATTATGTCCAGCATGTGTCCCTTCTACACCTCCATACAACTTAAGCAAACTAGATTAGTCTTGAACACTTCTCCATGTTATTTTTTTGCAAAATGTAGTCAATCAAAAAGGAATTTCATGTTCAAGTCTCAAAGAATATAATATTAAACTGTACAAGAGTGAAACAAATTATTCCTTATCTTTAATTTAAATTAAGTTAACATAGATATTATACACGTGATCATTATCATATCAAGCTTATATCATATCACATAACATTTTGATCCTTAGAATATAAATTAGGTGTTGCTAGACATCGCCCCCTTTTTATAACATTGAATATATGATTTAATATTATTTCCAATGTTACAAAAGTCCATAGTACATACACATAAGGGCAAATAAGAGAGAAATTAAATAAATGAATAAGATTCATTTATGATTCAGTGATGTGTTCTTACGATGTACCATCACTAATTAGATAAACATGATCTACTGTCAACTATAATACATATAAGTGGTTCTAAAAATAAAATATGATATGGTGTCATAGTATGCAATGGCATGGGATCAAGGCTCCATATATCCTTGATAACCATTATAACATCCTATGAATAACTGTTGTACAACAGTCTGAAAAGGCTGAATATAACAGGATCAAAGGTTTGGACCAGTCTCTGAAAATAAGAACACAAGGTAGGATGAAGGTCAAGGTTTCCTGCAAAACAAAGACCGTATCCATCTCACATGTGAGTTCTAGTCTTGGAAGAGGTTCCTAAAGGTTCTCAGAGTCGTGAGTCCAACATGGAAATATATCATCGTAACAAAGACATGCATGAGGATAACATTCCCAAGTGAACCTCGTCTGAGTGTCGCTCTCATGATCGCGCTAGTAATAAGGTCTTCACTCAATAGGCGTCATTCCTATCCACTTTATCCTGTGTGTAAAACTCAAGCCTAGATAGTGGGCTTATCTCTCAAATGCACTAGAATTCCCAATTCATGTTCTCTCTAGGATTTCAATTCATTCACAACTGACATTGTAAGTGAATGACACTCTCGTTAAAATTTTTATTTGCGTGTACTAAGTAGAGGCCTCACCATTTGTGTGAATCTCTTGATCATCCTCTTTTTAAAAATCAAAAGTTATGCGCTACGAGAGGTAATCAATCACGAGAGATATATATATTTTATTAGTTGTGCATTATTTTTTTAATGGACTTGTATGAATGTCATTCAATTTTTATTTCTACTAAAGTGATTTAATAGATCATTAATGGATAAACGTCACTTTATTACTGTATTTGACTCAATAGTATTGTATTGTGCTATTCTGTTACGCTGAGATGAGTACCTTAAATCATGTGGTTTTGAACCTCTGTAATATATTTGTTTTTTAGATGAACTTTCTTAGCAGATGACCAATATTACATTTAGATTGCGTTGATTAGATTCATACCATTACAATGATGTATATATCTAGACTAAACAAAAATGAGTTCAATTTGTTTGTTTAAAAATAATAGTGAATTGATTTGTACTAATTTTTTATTTATTTTATATTTTCTCAAAAAATATATTAGTAAGAAAATTAAATCAATTTGCATTAATTTATATTTTCTTATTTAAAATGGTTAGCAATATATAATAATATTTTAAAAATCGGATCGAACGAACTGATTCAATCAATTGGACTGAGAATTAGAGGTGACTCCAGTCCGATTAGTCTTGTAAAATTGTAGGTGAGTCAAAATCGAAGTAAAGAAAGAAAAATTAGGTTGAACTGCTCAAAATCGTTTGAATCATAGAATCAAAGACGGTTTTCTAAAACCACCTGGTTCAATGAAATGACTATCATTGACTAATTTTAATATTTTCTTAATAAAATAATTGAAAATAATTATTATGTATCCATATTTAAAACATTTTGCCTTCACAAAAAGAAACTATTCCTTAACACAAAAGAGTAGCAGAAACTTCTATATTATGATTTTGTTTATTTAAGCATACCATTATATTGTGTAATTATGTTTATTATTAATCTTATAGTATTAAGTTTGTAATAGATTTTTAAAATATTTATTTATTAATTTCTGAACAAATGATTATGTGATTTATCCATAAAATTTAGATTTATATTGTTAATTTATTTAATAAACGGTTCGACCATAAGTTTAATCAATTAAATTAAATAAACTTTGAATCAAAAATCTTGACGGTTCAATCTCCAGTCTGATTTTTAAAACATTGATGCATATACTGATAGATTTAATCGAATCACATAGATACAAATTATAACATATTATTATATCCTAGAGTAATCAAGTATAATAGAAACGGTGTACCTTATACGATTGAAGAGATTGTCGGTTGAGACGAGTGAGTATGAGAACTACCTTCATTGTCATTTAAATTTTTTGAATATATTAATCGTTTAATAGGACAACACTTAAATAGTCAAACGATTGAAAACAAGAATTTCTTATTGGACTTAATTAAATGGTTCAGCCCATCACGCTACATTAAGAGACAATAACATAATTAAATAATTCATCAATAAATATATAATAATAATAATAAACTATAATTTATATTAATAATAATTTATAATAATTAATTATTGTTAATTCATAATGAATTAATTATTTAATTAATCCAACATATACTTCATATTTACTATAATAGTTTTATAAATATAAGTGTCGTGATTTGCTTGTTAATTTATTTATTTATATTGAGTAGTTTAAGGATTAATTTTTTTTAAGTGAATATTTGAGATTTCGAACTCATATCTCTATATTTACCGACTTAGTTGAATTTACTTTCTATTTTTTAAAAAATTATTTTAACATAATGAGAATATGAAAATTATAGATGCTTGTTTGTATTTAATTAACATTATTTAATAGTTTACTCTAAAAGCAAAACGTGTTATACACTCCAAAATTATCGATTGATATAACGATAGATTTACAATAATACCATTTTTTAAATTTTGTTTTTCATTTTAAATTAATTTGAAAACGAAATACAACAAAGATTAAAATAATGAAAACAATAAAATTATAAATAATTAACTTATCATCCTCTTAATTGTACAGTATTTTACATTCTCCTAAGAAAAGACTGTAATAATTTCGTTAAAAATTCCAATCAAAAATTTTGAAATCTTTTAAGTGATATCCTAAATTTTCGAGATTTTACTAGAAATTTTAAAACTTTCGAGAGATTTTTCTATTAATTTTGAAATTTCAAAGAGATTTTATCAATAATTTTGAAATTTCCAAGAAATTTTATCAGCAATTTTGAAATTTTTGAAAAATTTTACCTAAAATTTTAAAATTTTCAATATTTTATCCCATAATTTTGAAACTTTCAAAATTAATTATAATTTATCAAAAATTTCAAATGAACTACCAAAAATTTCAATATCTTACCAAAAATTTAATTTGAAAAAGTTGTTCTTTTTTGAATTTTTTTTGGAAATAACCATGTATTAAAAAAAATTCGCAAATAACCATGTTTCGAAAAAAATTACGCAAATAATCATGTTTCAGAAAACTCTCCAAGGGAGGAGCCATCTCACTTGGCACCTACACCTAATTTTCAAGGGGGGGTGTCATCTCACTTGGCGCCTAGGTGTTAAAGCCTTACCCTAAGTCAAGTGAGATGGCGCCTTAGTGCAATTGCAAGGCAAATTTTCGCGTTTTTTATTTAAAATGCGGTGCTTTACGTATTCGATATAGGATCAACAAATTTGACTTTTTATTTATAAAAAATGATTACACACATAACTATTACATAAAAAAAACAGATTAATCAGTGGTCCCCCGGAACCCGGTAATGACCCCCGGTTCCGCATCCCCGTCCTCGCATTTCCCGTACTGGGTTTCGTCGCGTTTCCTGTTGTGGCAGGGTCGATGGCCCAACGAAGTCAATGCGTTCTGGATCCATGAAACCAGTCAGATCTCCATATTTAGAAGATCCGCTTTGGTACAGTCGGTTACCCATACCCTCAAAGTTCGGTCGTGTTGGTGGTGGGTGGGGTTCCATGGTTGGTCTGTAGCACTGGTCGTCTAAGTACGGGGGTAGAAAGGAAATGGATCTTAGGGTGTTTGGTATTGAGGATGTTGGGTGGTTTGGTGATGTTGTGGTTGATGGTAAGTTGGGTCGGTTGGTTCATAATCTTCGGACAATCCCAGATCAAGGCTAAGGTTGGATGTTGAGTGGCCCATATTGGAATATGCAGAAGACTGAAATTGTGTGTGAGGTATGCGGGTGTGTTGGTATTGTGATTGAAATTGTGGTTGGGTGTGAGGTATATGGGGGTATTGGTACTGAGGTGGTGATTGTGGTTGGTTGTGGGGCATGTGGGTGTAATTGTATTATGGTGGTGATTGTGGTTAGGTGTTTGTGGTTCTGTTTCGTCGGGGGGTTGGTGGGAGGTTGATGTGTGTTGGGTTTGTTGTTGGGGAAATGAGGGTTATGCCCATTGTGTTCGTGGGTCAACCAAATACCTTGGATGAGACACGTGCATTTCAAGGGTACTAACCGATCTGTACCAAGATAAATATTGATTCGTGTGTCGCATATTACCATGGTTGAGGAAAACTGGGAATTACAAGACATGTCGGTGACGCCTCTGCCACATCTTACACCATTCTGGAGCAAAGTCTTTCCAGTTGGTAAGACCCCATTGGGCGTCGACCCTTTTGAGATGTCACTGGGACAAACAAGTCGGATCGCTAGGTATCTCTTGATGCATTCCAAACTGAATCTTTACACGGTCGTTGTGGTGCATCTCCATAATATTGAACCGTATGATTGCAGTCTTTGCGCTCCAAATTGCTGCATCCTCAGGGTTTGGTTCATGGCCCAAACCCAAATATGGTCTCCAGACAAACTGCAGATAAAATTAAATCAGGTTAATGAAAACGTAATATATAAATAATTTAAAAGTAGAAAAGTTGAAAGGTACGACGTACATCATCCGGGTCAAGGTGATCCAATAGATTGCGGTATAGTGCGACATTGAATCTTGGATTATTGTCGTAATTCATACCCCTCACACAATACCTAAAGGAAATGAAAAATATTTTATTTTTATCATATATTTGGTGAAGAGATGAATAGTAATAAATAATATAACTTGATGACTTACTTTGTTGCGTATGGGAAAACGAATGTGTTGTTGTTGACGGGGTTTAGGGACTCCATCCTCCACCAAGGCTTGAAGTAAAAAAGCGCAGCCATAAAATATACATTTTCCTTGATTGCATTTTTACACAAAGAACTGTATAGATGGGCTAAAACAGCAGAACCCCAACTATACTTTCTAGTTTTTTCGAAGTCTCTAAGTAAATTTAAATACATAAAATTTACACTATTTCCCGTACTTTCGGGAAATAAAAAGGTTCTAAATAGTATCATTATATAAGTTCTAGCTTTTATCACCTTAGCTAGCTCAGAGGCATTTTCGTTCAATTCCAGAGTCGCATAATGATTTTTTAGCTCAGTTAGTAGTATACCCTGACCTCTCGCACCACCACCTTCAACCATATCCCTGCCCAACAATTCTTCACACAGAGAATTGGGTTGTTGAACCGACCCGTTAACCGTCTTACCATCGACAGGGAGACCCAATAACATGTACACGTCCTCTAGTGTGACGGTACATTCACCTATTGGTGGATGAAATGTATGGGTCTCTGGTCTCCACCTTTTCAACAATGCAAGTATGAACTTTGAATTAATTGTGCAGTTGGAGATCTTTATAACGTTTCTGAAACCTGCATAATCGAGATATGATACGATCAACGGGTCAGGATCAAGGTAGTTGTGTGACCGGATTCTGAGTCTTTTAGTATCCTAAGTTAATAATGTAAAAGGTGTAAGAGTAGGTAAGTAAGATGAACAAAGCATTACTAGAAGTATGAAAAATGTATAAGTATAAAAGAAACTTACAAATGCTGCAATGTTGTCCCTTGTGCCTCTGTGAGAATCGCCCATTGTGAAAAGAGTCATTGTTGAAAATGCTTGAGATTATGAAAGAGTTTGAAATTGTAAGAGATTATGAAAGAGTTTGTAGCAGAGAGTGAGACGATTGTGGATGCGAGAGAAGTATGTAATGCTTTGTATTTATAGGCAAAAAAATTTCATAGAGTAAGTGAGGTGGTAGGTGGGTGCATGCATGCATGATAAGTGTCACTCTTGCAGTGTAGGTGCAGGCTACGTGGCAGCCTTGGAGAAGACATCCCTGCATGTATGTAACACGATTGGACATGAAGGGAGGCGCCATTGGACTTGGCGAAAGAGTATAAAAATGAAAGGTATTGTCATCCCTGTTGGCGAATAAGAGGTGGCATGGGTTGCAGTGTAGGCGCGGGCTAGGTGACAGCCTTGGAGAAGGCATCTCTGAATGCATGTAACACTATTGGACGTGATGGGAGACGCCTTAGAGGTTGCAGTGTAGGTGTAGTGTAGGTGCAGACTAGGTGACAGCCTTGGAGAAGGCATCTCTGCATGCATGTAACACGATTGGACATGAAGGGAGGCGCCATTGGACTTGGCGAAAGAGTACAAAAATGAAAGGTGTCTCCATCCCTGTTGGCGAATAAGAGGTGGCATGGGTTGCAGTGTAGGTGCAGGCTAGGTGACAACCTGGGAGAAGGCATCTCTGCATGCATGTAACACAATTGGACATGAAGGGAGGCGCCATTGTACTTGGCGAAAGAGTACAAAAATGAAAGGTGTCGCCATCCCTGTTGACGAATAAGAGATGGCATGGGTTGCAGTGTAGGCGCAGGCTAGGTGACAGCCTTGGAGAAGGCATCTCTGAATGCATGTAACATTATTGGACGTGATGGGAGGTGTCTTAGAGGTTGCAGTGTAGGTGTAATGTAGACGCAGACTAGGTGACATCCTTAGAGAAGGCATCTCTACATGCATGTTGATTAATTCAAATTAAGTACAACCTATTTAATCTTACATTTATCAAAACAGTCATACACTTAATCTCTCGAACACTAGAACATTCAAAAATTCTAGCAATTAACTCATAAACTTCAAACCTTCGAACCTTCAAACCTTCAAACAGTCATACACAATAGCCTCTGCATCCTAATATGTGATCAGTGCAAGAATGTGAGTGGAGGCGTCAAGTGAGATGGCTTCTCCCTTGAGAAATTTTCTAAAACATAGCTGTTTGCGTAATTTTTTCCGAAACATGATTATTTGCGGAAAAAAAAATTTAATACATAGTAATTCCAAAAAAAAGTTCTTCTTTTTTGGACAAAGAGTATTTCTAGTATTAAGAAAATATGGGGTGCTAAATTTAATATTGGGATGGAAAGTTAAATTTTTCAATAATTATAGGTGTTTCACATTATTTGGGCTTTCAAATATTTTTTTGGATAACTTATTTAAAATTGGCAATTTCTCTTTTCATCTTTGATATAAACGCGCACATTCTTGAAAATCTGAAAATATTTCCGAATGAATTTGAATATGTATATTGATGTATATAGCTATAAATTTATGGTATAAAGTCATACAATTAATCAAGTTTAATAATAATAATAATAATAATAATAATAATAATAATAATAATAATAATAATAATAATAATAATAATAATAATAATAATAAATAATAATAATTATTATTATTATTATAATAACAGTGAAATACAATTGATTTTTAAATGTCTATTATTAATATATATATATATTAATAATAGACATTTAAAAATCAATTGTATTTCACTGTTATTATAATAATAATAATAATAATTATTATTTATTATTATTATTATTATTATTATTATTATTATTATTATTATTATTATTATTATTATTAAACTTGATTAATTGTATGACTTTATACCATAAATTATATATATATATATATATATATATATATATATATATATATATATATATATATATATATATATATATATATATATATATATATATATATATATATATATATATATATAGCTTATAAGATTATAATGTATGCTTAATTTATTATTTAAAATTAATATTTTTATCACAAATTTAATATTTTTTTATATAATTTAAATTGATTTTTTTTACAATTTGATTAATAAAATAAAACTTTAATTTTTAATTAAACCTTTTTTAAGTTTTTATTATTGACTTGATAAATATTTGTTGAATTTAATTGAAAATATATTTAATTTAAAAGATATTATAATATAATTAAAGTGAATTACTATTAATATAAATTTATAATATGAAATATAGTAATAAATGCAACAATTATTATTATTATTATTATTATTATTATTTATTATAATTTTAAGAAATACATTTCGGACTTCGGAAGTAAAATGAGTAAAAAATTACTTTAAAATTTTGATTCTGGACTCATATATTGAACGTTGATGTGCAGGCTTGGGCCTTCAAGATAGCGTTTAATTCCAGCTTATTTGATTTCATACTCTCCAGTTTACATATGTACTCTCAAAACATTTGAACTTGTCAAAATATCCTTGATTTTAAAAAACTAAACATTTTCTCATCACAAAACACATAGCCCATTAAAATAAAAAATTGAAAATATTTGTGCAAATTCATAGAGATTTATATTTTTAATAAATATAATTTAAATATTTTTATCAAATATAAATTTTTAATAATATAATTTAAATAATCAAGTAGTTTAGACTTCAGTGATAAATAAACTTCTGCTAAAAATATAATTCAGAAAATATTGAATTCAATTTAAATGTTCATATCTCTCGGTACGAATTTTGTCGGAAGAGATGAATATAATTTTCTTTAATAAAATATAAAATATTCATATTATTTTCAAATACTATTTTGTAACACTATACAATACTTATCTAAAAATATATTATAAAATGTTAAACGTAAAAGTATTTAATAGTGGTCATTTAGAATTTTTTTTTTTTTATAATGCTTTCTCGGAGGAAAAAGTAAAACAAATTACATTACAAGAAAATTGATATATATATATATATATATATATATATATATATATATATATATATATATATATATATATATATATATATATATATATATATATATATATATATATATATATATATATATATATATATATATATATATATATATTGACAAATAAAATCTGTCATTATATATCGATTTTCATAGATAAAAGTAATTCATATTAATCATGGGTATGTTAGCCGTGCTATACTGTACAACGGATTTTTCTGTGTCAGTTAATGTTTTAGAAATTGCCAAACACTTTTAGCTACAACACTTGACCGTAAGTAAAGATGAGAAAAAATTCTACAAAATCTAACCATTTTTTTTTAATAATTCTCTCAATCATAAATAATATTTAAAATATTTAATAGCATCACAAAATTCACAATTTAAAATATTTAATAGTATCATAAAATTGACAATTTAAAATATTTAATAACATCACAAAATTGACAACATGCATTACAGCATGCATGTTCTATAGTTTTTTGAAATAAAATGAAAAATTATTATCATATAAAAGTACTTATCATTACTCATTTAAATGAAATAAATCTAAAAAATAATGTATTTAGCATATGAGCTCTTATTCATTAGAAAGTAAACATAATAGGAGAGAACAACCATGCAACAAATCAATTCTGCAACGTGGCTATACTTTCAACTTTCCTTCAATATTAACCAGAAATATCTGAAACACAAGATAAAATTTCATCAAAATTTGTGTCATCTTTTTGTCAAATAAAATTGTACTAATTATAATAAAGTATACACATTTTATAACTGGCGAATTCGAAGGAATCATACCTCGGACATCACGGCCCATAGAATTACTCTCATTCTTATTAAAAATGATCTTATATAGACCCAATATCATAGAAAGCGTAAATGTCACATGGAGAATGAGTTCATATTTCGAAAAATGAGATTCTTAAAAAGATAAAAGCATCCACAAAGAAATGGTAGTAGTCATACGAGTATACTGTTACAACAAGTGTTAGGACATACTACTTGTATATCTTGGTCTGCTCATTGCTCCTACATAAAAGAACATCAACAAAAACTAAAAACTCACCTTCCAAGTTTCATTAGTAGCCTGAGAATTAATTTTAGATGAAACACTACAAACAGAACCATCCATAAATCTAAGAGAATAAATTGCAATGACCTTAAGATGAGAATCAACAACCCTACCTATAACGCATCCACCATGATAATTCCATATAGTACTAATCATCCTACAAAATTCAGTCATATTCAACATAATTTGTTTGGTCATTAGCAAAGTAGGTCCAATAAACCTAAAATCTTTAACCCCTAACCAATTTCTAAACTTGAAATCATTCATAGCTCTACTCATAAGAACATTCCCTAATGTGGCTATGCTTCCAACCTGTCTTTCAATATTAGCCGAAAATATCTGCAACACAAGATAATATTTCATCAAAATTTGTGCCATCTTTTTGTCAAGTAAAATTGTACTGATTATAATAAAACATATACGTTTTATAAGTGACGAATTTGAAGGAATCGTACCTCGGACATCACGACCCATAAAATTGCTCTCATTCTTATTAAAAATGATCTTATATAGACCTAGTATCGTAGAAATCGTAAATGTCACATGTAAAATGAGTTCATATTTCGAAGAATGAGATTCTTATAAAGATAAAAGGGTCAACAAAGAAATGGTAGTAGTCATACGATTATACTGTTACAGCAAGTGTTGGGACAAACTACTTGTATATCATAGTCTGCTCATTGCTCCTACATAGAAGAACATCAACAAACACTAAAAACTCACCTTCCAAGCTTCATTAGTAGCCTGAGAATTAGTTTTAGATGAAACACTACAAATATAACCATCCATAAATCTAAGAGAATAAATTCCAATGACCTTAAGATGAGAATCAACAACCCTACCTACAACGCATCCACCATGATAATGCCATATAGTACTAATAATCCTACAAAATTCAGTCGTATTCAACATCATTTGTTTGATCATTAGCAAAGCAGGTCTAATAAACCTAAAATATTTAACCCTAACCAATTCCTAAACTTGAAATCATTCACAGCTCTACTCCTAAGACATTCCCCAATGTGCCTTTGCTTCCAACTTGTCCTTCAATATTAATCAGAAATATCTACAACACAAGATAATATTTTATTAAAATATGTGCCATCTTTTTGTCAAGTAAAATTGTACTGATTATAATAAAGCATACACATTTTATAACTGACAAATTCGAAGGAACTGTACCTCGGACATCACGACCCATAGAATTGCTCCCATTACTATTGAAAATTATCTTATATAGATAGACCTAGTATCATAGAAACCTAAATGTCACATGGAGAATGAGTTCATATTTCAAAGGATGAGATTCTTTAAAATATAAAAGCATCAACAAAGAAATGGTAGTAGTCATGCGAGTATACATTTACATCTAGTGTTGGGACAAACTACTTGTATATATTGGTCTGCTCATTGCTCCTACATAGAAGAACATCAACAAAAACTAAAAACTCACCTTCCAAGCTTCATTAGTAGCTTAAGAATTAGTTTTAGGTGAAACACTACAAACATAACCATCCATAAATCTAAGATAATAAATTCCAATGACCTTAAGATGAAAACCAACAACCCTACCTACAACGCGTCCACCATGATAATTCCATATAGTAATAACTATCCTACAAAATTCAGTCATATTCAGCATAATTTGTTTGATCATTAGCAAAGCAGGTCCAATAAACCTAAAATCTTTAACCCCTAACCAATTCCTAAACTTGAAATCATTCATAGCTCTACTCCTAAGAACATTCCCTAATTTTAAAGTTCCATTAACACATCTCTAAACATCAATAACATTTTTAAAGTAATTAAACCTAACATGACTTGAAGCCAATCAGAGAAAACCAATTGAAACCGTTCCTGAAATCTTCAAAATCGGCATCGTGATGGTTAAGTAAAGCAGAGAAACAGGCGGACAGATAAAAAACATTTGTTGTGCTGTAGAAAATGGAACAACACTAGAAGAAAATTAAATGTAAGCACCTGAGTTTATGATGCCTACAACCTCTAAAACTTGATAATAAAATTATCCCGACAAAATATAATGCATTCGAAAAATCCAGAAAATAAAGAAAAACAAAATAGTTATAGTAAATCAATGGTAACGATGAAGAGAAATTAAGTTGTTCTTCTTCCAGGTTCCCTTGCGGGATGGACGGTTTGTTGTCTTCCCTTAAACAATACCTTTGGGAACAATCCTCTTCTTCCACCTTTATGGACGCAGACACGATAAAAAACATAGCCCTGGAGTAATATAACAAAAATTCAGCAACACAATTATGATCAAAAATCATATTCGACAAATTTCCCAGTTCTACAATTAAGTAATAATGACAGACCCAAAGATACTGCATAAACTTCAATAAAATTGTAAGATTACAAAATAATAATAAAGAATATGTCTATAGACAAAAGAAAACAAGAATTCTAAATATAAAATATATAAAATACTAATGATTATATAAGTAACTAACAATTTATGAGCTGAAATTAAAATCATTCACCAAAAAACTAACAGTTGTTACTTTGTCAAATGCGACAACCATAGTAAATTGTTTATTAAGGCTTCCTTATCATTATATGGTGAGTAATTCATAGTATTTTCTCTTTTTTCTTGTACCTATAGTGTATATTTTAAGACAAGTGAAATTACTCAGAAGTGATAGCCCGACCATGATTCCAGTTTTGTAAATAATTAATGGCCATCCAATTGCTATGAAGGCAAAAACACGAGCTAAACTTTTCTTCACACTCTTTATTTCATTTGGTCTAAACTTTGTCAAATAGAAGTGGACAACCAATCTAAAATAAATTAGGAAGCATAATGAATATGTATAAACTAAAATACTAATTATCAAAATAGTTGAAAGCATGGCTGCTCAAGTTAATGAAATAGTACTTACGAATTGTATAATCTCATTTCAAAGTAAAGTTGATTGTACCAATGAACTATACATACACCCAACATCAAAGTGGACTATATCCATCATTATTGCTTTCCTCAAAAGTGGATTTGACCCAAACTCATTTTTCCAAACAGGATGCGAAGCAGTATCTTATTTAAATCTGTATTATTAGAGATGACTTACAATTGAAAGTAATGAAACAGAAAAGCTGCAACTTTAGCCCATACACGCATGTTAACATTACATATCTTATACAATGCTTTTGAGTTATGCTTACTGTATGTGATCTGAATTTTACATTTTTAGCACTAAGTATTGACAGGACACTTATGCCAAATGCACGTGTTGAGCCGATATAATGAAATGATGAAACCACAATTTAAACCATATTCATAGGAATAAATTAGCTATCATTCTAATGAAAATGAATTAGGGAGACTCACAACTATGATGTGCTAGTCATAAAAGTATTGTTTCCTAAGACTTCCATGCCTTGAAATTTGGGTTCAAATTCGTCTATACATATGCATCAAAAGCATTATACTTATGGGACAAAAACACATCTCACTACTAGAAATGATAGTATTAATTCAAAGACTAAGGGCCATAGAAATGAAGCAAATAAGTGGAATACCAAAATAGTAGTATACAATATAGTTCATATGAGATTCACTATCCATCTCTCAGCCTCCTCATAGTTCACATTTAACTTCTCTGTAAAAACTTTGTTTCAAAGAAATATTAGTAATTGAGCATACTAGAGTTGGAAATACTTACATTTTGTATAAAATACTAAAGGAAACTAAACAAAAAGCATAAAATAATTAACAACGTTACATACTATAAGTAAAATGACAACAAATTTCAATTGTTAGTTGATATTATAATTTTGAATCAACTCCAGTGATGAGGCTATTTTAACTTTTTTTTATTCAAAAGTAAAATGATTGAACAAAGAGTTATAAGATCGATAACTTACCAGTAGTTCCTCAAGAAAACAAAAGTATGCAAGTGTTCTAACCAAGACAAGTAACGGTACATTCTGGCAGATCATGTAAATTACGTTATAATTATAATCATAGTAGAGGTATAACAAGTACCAATACTAAAAGAAAAAGGAACATTTAAGGAACATTTACATCACTTCAATGGTTGACCTTTATTAGCTAGACAACAGTAAGAAAACTTACTTTTTCACACTCCCTGATCTTCTACTGTGCGCCATCAAAGTCATAGTTGACATAAACACAAGCTAAAAACTCAGTGATTGGGGTCTTCGTGTGAATTATGCTCTTATTGAATAACTTTTATAAAACCTTTGAATTGAGGCCATAACAGATAATATCAATATAATAGGTTTACCAATGGAAAATAATAACATGGGTTTACTATAGACCAATTCAAGAAAATGGGTACCTTTCAATTTAATGGACTTCATTAAAAATCCTAAAATTGAGGCCTTAAAAGTGCAGTGCCCAAGACCAGCACATGTGGCACAGATGTAGCACCCTGTTTGCTGCCAAATTCATAAAATTGGCAGTTGGACTCTCGTGCTCATCGCCCAAGTCCAACACCTATGGCACAGATGTAGCACGCTGTCTGCTATCAAAATTCATGTAATGAGTACTCAAACTCTCATATCCTACACCTGACATTTGCAGAATTTTGTATGAACACAATTTTTCATGTTTCAAGGTTTAAAAGCCCCAAAATAACCTGAACAAATCAGGTCACATCAAATTAGGTCATATAAACATTTAACGAGACCATAGCTGACCTAATTTACCACCACAAAATAAAAGTATTAAAAATCATGATTGCATTGATATCAATAATATCCATACCTAGTTATAAAAATTATTTTTTCATTGATTTAACCTAAACAACATATTTGATGTTCTACCTCAGTGATAAGTGCAAATTATAGTTATTTTTGTATATACTTTTTGTTGCACTTATCGACTATTGGTTGTTAATATCAGTTGAATAACCCAACTTTGTGTATAAATATATTTAGTTTGTGTATAATGCATTTTCGTGTATAAAGTGTATCATTTGATAGTTTTGTATTCATTTTGTAGGTATTTGAGCATTGTTAGAGAAAGAGGAATAAAGCTCCAAGATGCATTTTTTATCAATAAAGGAATAAGGCCAAGATTGCAGGCCAAGTGAAGTTATGCAGGAAAGCAACAAAAGTTGTTGAACTGTTATGGATCGTCGGGAGAAATTCTTGTCGTCGGACAACAGTGGGCGAGAAAACTAATTTTGATGTTGCCTCTGCCTTACTTCGCGTCTAGGTCGCCAGGCGAAAATAAAGAGAGTCGTCGGACGAAGCAGTGTGTCTCTGGGAGACGTTAGATATTTTTTTTCAGTTGAGGACATGGCAAAACTTGGGCCAAGTGTATAGAAGTCGTCGCTGAGAGACGTGTTTGTGTTGTCGGGTGACTGTTGCAGATCAAAAATTCTTTATACTTTCATTTCTTGTCATTTTGGAGGGTGATGGTTTTGGGGGTGATTTTTGTTCTCCCAATTCCATCAACCTCATTTTTGTAGTGAATTAGCTTAGATAGTAACACTAGGGCTTTGCTTATGGATGATTGGAAGTGGATTTCTCATTGTATGGAGCCGACAAATTGGAAGATTTATGGTCTATCTTTTCTCCTCTCTATGTATTTATCTTTTGTTGGGTTTTGTATGTATTTTAATTTGAACTTATGTATATTTGTCGCCCATGGCGTTATATTAAACTTGCTTTACAAATCTTTGTTGATTGTTGTCCTAGATTTTTGCTCTGTGCTAGGGATTTGAGTTGTTATAGACATATACTGCTTAGATTCTTATCTAGGATGATTATCTGTTAGTTTATGAACTCTAGATATAGGTTTAGAGCTGACATCTACTTAGGTATCAGAGCTTAATGCCTCTGTGCGGTTGTGTTGTGTTGAGAGGTCGTCAGTGCGATTACATAGTTGTCTTCTGTGTTGTTGAGGAGGTAGAGAGATCATTTCCTTGGTGATACATTCAGTCTCTCAATTTGGGTTAGAAATAACTTAGGTTGTGAGTGATACATAGTGGCATTGATGAGTATTATTAGGTTGAATGTAACTGATCAATGGATTTAAGTCTGTGATGAGTAGATTATATGCAGGCTTGATAAGTTCTTCTTTAGTTTTTTCTTTTGTTTACATTTATTTTCTGTTGATGCTTTTCTTTTCAACCCATTTATCCTCAAACTCAATAACGAATGATTTGTCGAACGACAATTCAATAACCAATCTATATGGACACGATACGATATAACCTAAATATCACCCGGTAAATTAATAACTAACTTTTCACTTACCATTATATACTGCAACAACACTCAGTCATCTTAAGAACGAAGCCGTCAATACATATGCATAATATAAGAAACTAATACCATGAGTTTTGATGTATATAAACACACAAGATCTGAGATAGTAGCGTCATCTATTTGCAATTTTTCTCATAGTTATATAAAAAATGTCATAAAATTCAATAATATCAATGATGATCAGGACCCTAAGAACTACTAAGAAGGAAATATAAAAATATTAAACCTAATACCTAAATAAAACTAAACAACCAAAATACCGCAAACACACCTGTAAGACTTCTTCTAAAGGTTATAGGTCTGGCAACAGAAAGTTAAATGAAATTGTAGTGATGTGATGGAGCCTTGCAATGTTTAATTTCATATAGTGGTAGGCGGGAGGGGAACTCTATGATCAATGGTGTTTATAAATTGAACTTTGTTTATACTAATTAATTCTTAACTAGATATAATGATGATATTATGCGGATGTTAACCATTTCAATTGAAAG
The DNA here is from genome assembly GCA_948472305.1 of Vicia faba. NCBI lineage: Eukaryota > Viridiplantae > Streptophyta > Magnoliopsida > Fabales > Fabaceae > Vicia > Vicia faba. The sequence continues at coordinate 363,064,645 of OX451736.1, forward strand.
ATTTCATAAGATGCAAAAAGAAGCCACTCTTGAATACCAAAGCTACCCTGTTCAAGTAACAATATACTAATATGCTAAAAAATGCAAGATACTTGTTCAACTATCGAAATACTAATCTGTACAAATGTGAAACTAAATAAATTCAAATATCAATGTACTTGAAATAAGATACAAAATGGTGCAATGTTCAAATAAACAAATAAAATGAACATTCCAATTAATTAAAAATTATAAAAATGAAATTTTTTTAAAAAAATCGGATTAATGTATCTGTTTTGAGATCAATACGGTGTGGTGCAATGGATTCAGATCTACAAAGGAAAATGAATTTTAAAATTAGAAAATAATTTTAAAAAAAAAGATTTTTTTTAAACCATTTTGAAAATGAAGTATAGATATACAGATGAAATTGAATTGTTAAGAGTGAAAATCTTCTAAGACATATTATGCACTTCGATATAAGCAAATATGATTTTGAGGTTTGAGTGATTCTAGAACAATTGATGTTGAAACGATTGAGATTCGAACGATTGAGATTCGAACAATTGAGATTCGAACGGTTGATACTAAAACATTTCATATTCAACTAATTGATGTTGAACTGTTGAAACGATTGGGATTTTTCTGATGAGATTTTCAACGATTTTAGGGTTTTCATTGAAGGGACTTTGAACGATTTTAGGGATTCGGTGAAGAGATTTTGAATGAATTTAGAGATTTCAGTGAAGAGATTTTGAACGATTTTAGGAATTCAGTGAAGAGATTTTAAACGATTTTACGGATTCAGTGAAGATATTTTGAACGATTTTAGGGATTTCAGTGAAAAGATTTTGAACGATTTTAGGAATTCAGTGAAGAGATTTTAAACAATTTTAGGGATTTCAATGAAGAGACTTTGAACGATTTTAGAGATTCAGTGAAGAGATTTTGAACGATCTTAAGGATTCAATGAGAAAAATATTCTTAAGAGAGAGAACTCTGAGTTTTATTTAATAAAGTTACGAGTTATTTTTTACTTGTAAAATAAAAAATATAATAAAAAATAATTATAATATTATAATATATAAAATTAAATTTTAACTCTACTGATGGTTAGGAAGTGTCGGTAGATAAAACTATTTTAAATGACCATGGGTATTGGACATTTTTTCTTGCAGTGAATTAAAATAAAATAATATAAATATTCTTCTTTTTAAATTCTAATACATAACAGTAATTTAATCATTCTTCTTTAATTTTTCAGTTTCTTCGTCTTCCAAAATCTGAGTTCTTTTTCTTTTGACAAAAAAACTTAGGACGAGTAATAACTTTCTAGCAAGTTTCTTATAAATAATCTTATACTTATCTCACTCAAAATTCGTACGGATGTCTCTGACAAATTCCCACTCGATTTTACTCTAGTATAAGAATAGCTGACTTAATTAAACTACGATTCTATCATAATCTAAGTTTAAGTGTTTAAAAACTCGAATGTGAGAATAATTTAAAAACATAAAGATAAAGATATCTGACAAGTGAACATGAGGGAGCCATCAAATATGGTACTTTGACAAGTTATTTCAAGGTTCATGACACTCTAGCCATCATAAACATTTTGGTAACATACTACATTTGGTAATCTATTCCCTACTTATAATGACTTACTTGTCTAATCATCAACGGATAATCACTTAGCTATAATAGGCCCTATTATTCACACTTAGTAATAGTAACATTATAGTGATGCATGCTTTATATTCTAGAAGAAACATATAGGAATGTAATATATCATTATCTTGAGCGTTAGCATGATAACATGAGTCATATTCATGGCAACTGCATGATTTATGGATATCATCTCTATATACACCAACAAAGTAACAACTCGACAAGGTTCTATGTCTTTAAAAACCTATTATGAATTATTGTAACATCTAACATGCCATACGTGTTCTAGATAAGTATAGAGCTAAACATGATCTATAATGCTTCAACATATATCTTAGATTAGACTTTGCATTAGTATTTTGTTGGATACAATAAATAACTTAACCATGTTACAAAATTCCATTTATTACTAGACAAGCCTCAAATTTGATCAATTAATTAAAATATCAAACGATATTCGATTCGAGTAAACTAAATTTGCCTAAAAATCTTACTAATCTTATATTAAGAGTATGGTTTTTGTTTTAGCGTGTAAATTTCCAATTGGTTCAATTTAACTAAATAATCTAAATAATATGAATAGGTACAAAGGTAGGGCCAAAAGATTTATCTAACTTGTGACTAAGATTAATTTTTGTCTAATCAAAGAAACTTGAAATTTTAAGGGTTTAATATGTATATGTGGGGTCTAATCATTGTCACATAGTCAACATAGATTTGACAAAATAAAAAGTGGCATGTGATGACAAGTAATAAGGTGTATGATGTACACATGGTGTAATTTATGGGTAACACTTGTTATGGTGCATGTTTTACAATGAACACTTACTGCTCTGAATGGAAGTTAAAAGACAAGTATCTTCGTGCATGTAAGACACCTTTGGATTGCTTCTAGTATAAATAGGACCATGAGCAAGCATTTAAAACACAATCACAAGATAAAAGCAACAAGAATCAAGAGAGAGAATGGCCATGTCGCATGGCGCATGGCCATTGGTTCTTATTTTTGGGCTTATATATGCGGGTCCATAAAAATAGGTAACGAATAGGACTTGGTCATACCAGACAGGTGTGTCCGCAACTAGTCATTAGTTTCAAGGGGGAGGTAGGTTACAGGAAATAATCTGGTCGGTTCTTGGTTGTCTGACCGACTGGAGGTCGGGCAGACTGAGAGGCACTCATCTATCATCATAGTTCAGTGCCGGTCTAGGGGGGAAAATGAATGATGGTGCCCGATGGAGGCCGGGAAAATCCGGGCCTTGGTCGTATGGACCGTATCGAAGAAAGAGGATAGACTAGGCCCACTCTGGATGTCGGGCCAGTCCAGAACAGTACCTCCCAAGTCAGTATCAAAAGATATCTTAACAGATTTGAGCAATCTCATAAGATCTCATACAATGTAAGGAGTTAAGATAAATTAGTATGTATTAATAGCTGCAATGTAATAAGTTAAACTATCAAAGGTATCTTTACATGATGGAGCAATCTCATAATATCTCAAACAATAAAAGGAGTTAAGATATATCAGTATGTCTTAACAGGATGCAATGTAACAAGTTAAGCTATCAAAGGATGGCTTAACCGGATTGAGAAATCTTAAAATATCTTACAAAATACAAGGAGTTAAGCTATATAAGTTCGTCTTGACAACTGTAATGTAACAAGTTAAGCTAATAAATGATGACTAAACAAGATTGAGCAATCTTAGAATATCTCACACAATTCAAGGAGTTAAGCTATATCAGTATGTCTTAACAAGATTCCATGTAACAAGTTGGCTATCAAAGGATGTCTTAAAAGGATTGTGCAATCTTAGAAATATCTCAGACAATTCAAAGAGTTAAGCTATATCAGTATATATTAATAGCTGCAATGCAATAAGTTAAGCTATCAAAAGATGTCTTAACATGATTGAGAAATCATAGTATATCTTAGAAAATGTAAAGAGTTAAGATATATAAGTATGTCTTAACAATTGTAATGTAACGAGTAAGCTATCAAAGTATGTCTTAACAGAGTTGAGAAATCTCAGAGTATCTCAAAAATGCAAGGAGTTAAGCTATATTAGTAAGTCTTAACATATGCAATGTAACAAGTTAAGCTATCAAAGAATGTCTTAACAGAGATGAGCAATCTTAGAATATCTTACACAATGCAAGGGGTTAAGCTATCTCAGTATGTCTTAACAACTACAATGTAACAAATTAAGCTATAAAAGGATATCTTAACAGATTTGAGAAATCTCATAAGATCTCATACAATGTAAGGAGTTAAGATAAATCAGTATGTATTAATAGCTGTAATGTAATAAGTTAAGCTATCAAAGGTATCTTTACATGATGGAGCAATCTCATAATATCTCAAACAATAAAAGGAGTTAAGATATATCGGAATTGTACCTCGTACATCATGATCCATAGAATTGCTCCATTCCTATTGAAAATTATCTTATATAGACCTAGTATCATAGAAATCCTAAATGTCACATGGAGAATGAGTTCATATTTCAAAGAATGAGATTCTTTAAAACATAAAAGCATCAACAAAGAAATGGTAGTAGTCATACGAGTATACAGTTACAGCTAGTGTTGGGACAAACTACTTGTATATCTTGGTATGCTCATTACTCCTACATAGAAGAACATCAACAAAAACTAAAAACTCACCTTCAAAGCTTCATTAGTAGCTTGAGAATTAGTTTTAGGTGAAACACTACAAACATAACCATCCATAAATCTAAGATAATAAATTTCAATGACCTTAAGATGAAAATCAACAACCCTACCTACAACGCATCCACCATGATAATTCCATATAGTAATAACTATACTACAAAATTCAGTCATATTCAACATAATTTGTTTGATCATTAGCAAAGCAGGTCCAATAAACCTAAAATCTTTAACCCTTAACCAATTCCTAAACTTGAAATCATTCATAGCTCTACTCCTAAGAACATTACCTAATTTTAAAGTTCTATTAACACATCTCTCAACATCAACAACATTTTTAAAGCAATTAAACCTAACATGACTTGAAGCCAATCAGAGAAAACCAACTGAAACCGTTTCTGAAATCTTCAAAATTAGCATCGCGATGGTTAAGTAAAGCGGAGAAACAGGCGGACAAATAAATTTTTTTTTATTGTGATGTAGAAAATGGAACAACACTAGAAGAAAATTCATTGTAAGCACCTGAGTTTATGATGCCTACAATCTCTAAAACTTGATAACAAAATTATCCCGACAAAATATAATGTGTTCAAAAAATCCAGAAAATGAAGAAAAACAAAATAGTTATAGTAAATCAATGGTAACGATGAAGAGAAATTGAGTTGTTCTTCTTCCAGGTTCCCTTGCGGGGTGGACGATTTATTGGCTTCCCTTAAATAATACCTTTAGGAACAATCCTCTTCTGCCACCTTTATAGACACGGACACGATAGACAACATAGCCCTGGAGTAATATAACAAAAATTCAGCAACACAATTATGATCATCATATTCGACAAATTTCCCAGTTCTACAATTAAGTAATAATGACAGACCCAAAGATACTGCATAAACTTCAATAAAAGTGTAAGATTACAAAATAATAAAGAATATGTCTACAGACAAAAACAAACAAGAATTCTAAATATGAAATATATAAAATACTAATGATTATATAAGTAACTAACCATTTATGAGCTGAAATTAAAATCATTCACCAAAAAACCAACAGTTGTTACTTTGTCAAATGTGATAACCATAGAACATTGTTTATTAAGGCTTACTTATCATTATATGGTGAGTAATTCATAGTATTGTCTCTTTTTTCTTGTACCTATAGTGTATATTTTAAGACAAGAGAAATTACTCAGAAGTGATAGCCCAACCATGATTCCAGATTTGTAAATAATTAATGGCCATCCAATTGCTATGAAGGCAAAAACACGAGCTAAAATTTTCTTCACACTCTTTATTTCATTTGGTCTTAACTTTGTAAAATTGAAGTGGACAACCAATCTAAAATAAATTAGGAAGCATAATGAATATGTATAAACTAAAATATTAATTATCAAAATAGTCGAAAGCATGGCTGCTCAAGTTAATGAAATAGTACTTACGAATTGTATAATCACATTTCAAAGCAAAGTTGATTATACCAATGAACTATACATACATCCAACATCAAAGTGGACTATATCCATTATTATTGCTTTCCACAAAAGTGGATTTGACCCAAACTCATTTTTCCAAACAGGATGCGAAGCAGTATCTTATTTAAATTTGTACTATGAGATATGACTTACAATTGAAAGTAATGAAACAGAAAAGCTGCAACTTTAGCCCATACACACATGTTAACATTACATATCTTATACAATGCTTTTGAGTTATGCTTATTGTATGTGATCTGAATTTTACATTTTTAGCACTAAGTATTGACAGGACACTTATGCCAAATACACGTGTTGAGCCGATATAATGACATGATAAAACCACAATTTAAACCATATTCATAGGAGTAAATTAGCTATCATTCTAATAAAAATGGATTAGGGAGACTCACAACTATGATGTTCTAGTAATAAAAGTATTTTTTCCTAAGACTTCCATGCCTTAAAATTTGGGTTCAAATTCGTCTATACATATGCATCAAAAGTATTATAACTTATGGGACAAAAACACATCTTACTACTACAAATGATAGTATTAATTCAAAGACTAAGGGCCATAGAAATGAAGCGAATAAGTGGAATACCAAAATAGTAGTATACAATATAGTTCAGATGAGATTCATTATCCATCTCTCAGCCTCCTCATAGTTCACATTTAACTTCTCCGTAAAAACTTTGTTTTAAAGAAATATTAGTAATTGAACATACTACAGTTGGAAATACTTACATTTTGTATAAAATACTAAAGGAAACTAAACAAAAAGCATAAAGTAATTAACAACGTTACATACTATAAGTAAAATGACAACAAATTTCAATTGTCAGTTGATATTATAATTTTGAATCAACTCCAATAATGAGGCTATTTTAACCTTTTTTTTATTCAAAAGTAAAATGAGCGAACAAAGCGTTCTAAGATCGATAGCTTACCAATAGTTCCTCAAGATAACAAAAGTATGCAAGTGTTCTAACCAAGACAAGTAACAGTACATTCTGCCAGATCATGTAAATTACGTTATAATTATAATCATAGTATAGGTATAACAAGCACCAATACTAAAAGAAAAAAGGAAAATTTAAGGAACATTTACATCACTTCAATGGTTGACCTTTATTAGCTAGACAACAGTAAGAAAAGTTGCTTTTTTCACACTCCTTGATCTTCTCTTGTGCACCATAAAAGTCATAGTTGACATAACACAAGCTATAAACTCAGTGATTGGGGTCTTCGTATGAATTATGCTCTTGTTGAATAACTTTTATAAAACCTTTGAATTGAGGCCCTAACAGATAATATCAATACAATAGGTTTACCAATGGAAAATAATAACATGGGTTTACTATAAACCAATTCAAGAAAATGGGTACCTTTCAATTTAATGGGCTTCATTAAAAATCCTAAAATTGAGGCATTAAAAGTGCAGTGCCCAGGACCAGCACATGTGGCACAGATGTAGCACCCTGTTTGCTGCCAAATTCATAAAATTGGCAGTTGGACTCTCGTGCTCATCGCCCAAGTCCAACACCTATGGCACAGATGTAGCACGCTGTCTGTTATCAAAATTCATGATTGAGCACTCAAACTCTCATATCCTACACCTGACATTTGCATAATTTTGTATGAACATAATTTTTCATATTCCAAGGTTAAAAAGCCACAAAATAACCTGAATAAATTAGTTCACAACAAAGTAGGTCATATAAACATTTAACGAGACCATAGCTAACCTAATTTACCACCACAAAATAAAAGTATTAAAAATCATGATTGCATTGATATCAATAATATCCATACCTAGTTATAAAATGAATTTTTTCATTGATTTAACCTAAATAACATATCTGATGTTCTACCTCAGTGATAAGTTTAAATTGTAGTTATTTTTGTATATACTATTTGTTGCACTTATCGACTATTGGTTGTTAATATCAGTTGAATAACCCAACTTTATGTATAAATACATTTATTTTGTGTATAATGTGTTTTCGTGTATAAAGTGTATCATTTGATAGTTTTGTATTTATTTTGTAGGTATTTGAGCATTGTTAGAGCAAGAGGAATAAAGCTCCAAGATGATGTTTTTATCAATAGAGGAATAAGGCCAAGATTGGAGGCCAGGTGGAGTTATGCAGGAAAGCTACAGAAGTTGCTGAACTGTCATGGATCGTTGGGAGAAATTCTTGTCGTTAGACGACAGTGGGCGAGAAGACCAATTTTGATGTTGCCTCTGCCTTGCTTCGCGTCTAGGTCGCCATGCAAAAATAAAGAGAGTCGTCGGATGAAGCAGTGTGTCTCCGGGAAATGTTAGATTTGTTTCAGTTGATGACATGGCAAAACCTGGGCCAAGTGTATAGAAGTCATCACTTAGAGACGTGTTTGTGTCGTCGGGCGACTGTCGCGGATAAGAAATTCTTTATACTTTCATTACTTGTCATTTTGGAGGGTGATGGTTTTGGGGGTGATTTTTGTTCTCTCAATCCTATCAACCTAATTTTTGTAGTGGATTAGCTTAGATAACAACACTAGGGCTTTTATTATGGTTGATTGGAGGTGGATTTCACATTGTATGGAGCTGACAAACCGAAAGATTTATGGTCTATCTCTTCTCCTCTATGTGTATTTATCTTTTGTTGGATTTTGTATGTATTTTAATTTGAACTTATGTATATTTGTCGCCCATGGCGTTATATTAAACTTGCTTTACAAATCTTTGTTGATTGTTGTCCTAGATTTTTGCTCTGTGCTAGGGAATTGAGTTGTTATAGACATATACTGCTTAGATTCTTATCTAGGATGATTATCTGTTAGTTTATGAACTCTAGAGATAGATTTAGAGCTGACATCTACTTGGGTATCAGAGCTTAATGCCTCTGTGTGGTTATGTTATGATGAGAGATCGTTAGTGCGATTACATAATTGTCTTTTGTGTTGTTGAGGAGGTAGAGAGATCATTTCCTTGGTGATACATTCAGTCTCTCAATTTGGGTTAGAAATGACTTAGGTTCTGAGTGATACGTAGTGACATTGATGAGTATTGTTAGGTTGAGTGTAATTGATCGATGGATTTAAGTCTCTGATGAGTAGATTATATGCAGGCTTGATAAGTTCTTCTTTAGTTTTTTTATTTTGTTTACATTTATTTTTTGTTGATACTTTTCTTTTCAATCCATTTATAAACTCAATAAAGAATGATTTGTCAAACGATAATTCAATAGCCAATCTCTATGGACACGATACGATATAACTTAAATATCACCCGGTAAATTAATAACTAACTTTTCGCTTGCCGCTATATACTGCAACAACACTCAGCCATCTTAAGAACAAAGCCGTCAATACATATGCATAATATAAGAAACTAATACCATCAATTTTGATGTATATAAACACACAAGATCTGAGATAGTAACGTCATCTATTTGCAATTTTTCTCATAGTTGCATAAAAAAACATCATAAAATGCTATAATATAAAAAATGATCAGGACCCTAAGAACTACTAAGAAGGAATTATAAAAATATTAAACCTAATACCTAAATAAAACTAAACAACCAAAATACCGCAAACACGGCTGTAAGACTTCTTCTAAAGGTTATAGGTTTGGCAGCAGAAAGTTAAATGAAATTGTAGTGTTGTGATGGATCCTTGCAATGTTTGGGAGGGGAACTCTATGATCAATGGTGTTTATAAATTGAACTTTGTTTATACTAATTAATTCTTAACTAGATCTAATGATGATATTATGCGGATGTTAACCATTTCAATTGAAAGATTTCATAAGATGCAAAAAGAAGCCACTCATGAATACCAAAGCTACCCTGTTCAAGTAACAATATACTAATATGCTAAAAAACGCAAGATACTTATTCAACTATCGAAATACTAATCAGTACAAAAGTGAAACTAAATAAATTCAAATATCAATGTACCTGAAATGAGATACAGAATGGTGCAGTGTTCAAATAAACAAATAAAATGAACATTCCAATTAATTAAAAATTTTAAAAATGAATTTAAAAAAAAAAATCAGATTAATGTATCTGTTTTGAGATTAATACGGTGTGGTGCAATGAATTCAGATCTACAAAGGAAAATGAATTTTAAAATTAGAAAATAATTTTTAAAAAATATATATATTTTTTAAAATCATATTGAAAATGAAGTATAGATATACATATGAAATTGAATTGTTAAGATTGAAAATCTTCTAAGACATATTTTGCACTTCGATATAAGCAAATATGATTTTGAGGTTTGAGTGATTCTAGAACAATTGATGTTGAAACGATTGAGACTCGAACGATTGAGATCGGAACGATTGAGATTCGAACGGTTGATACTAAAACATTTCATATTCAACTAATTGATGTTGAACTGTTGAAACGATTGGGATTTTTGTGATGAGATTTTAAACGATTTTAGGGTTTTCATTGAAAAGACTTTGAACGATTGGGATTTTTGTGATGAGATTTTAAACGAATTTTAGGGTTTTCATTGAAGAGACTTTGAACGATTTTAGGGATTCATTGAAGTGATTTTGAACGAATTTAGGGATTTCAGTGAAGATATTTTGAATGATTTTAGGAATTTAGTGAAGAGATTTTAAATGATTTTAGGGATTCAGTGAAGATATTTTGAACGATTTTAGGGATTTCAGTGAAGAGATTTTGAACGATTTTAGGAATTCAGTAAAGATATTTTGAACGATTTTAGGAATTTCAGTGAAGAGACTTTGAATGATTTTAGGAATTTAATGAAGAGACTTTGAACGATTTTAGGGATTCAGTAAGAAAAATATTTTTAAGAGAGAACTCTGAATTTTATTTGATAAAGTTACGAGTCATTTTTTACTTGAAAAATAAAAAATATAATAATAAAAATTTATAACATTATAATATATAAAATTAAATTTTAACTATACCGATAATTAAGAAGCGTATGTAAATAAAATTATTTTAAATGACCACATTTTTCTTGTAGTGAATTAAAGTAAAATAATATAAATATTATTCTTTTTAAATTCTAATACATAACAGTAATTTAATCATCCTTCTTTAATTTTTCAGTTTCTTCGTCATCCCAAATTTGAATTCTTTTTTTTTTGACAAAAAGCTTAAGGAGAGTAATAACTTTCTAGTGAGTTTCTTATAAATAATCTTATACTTGTCTCACACAAAATTCTTACGAATGTCTCTAACAAATTCCCACTCGATTTTACTCTAGTCTAAGAATAATTGACTTTAATTTTTTGAGAAACTACGATTCTATCGCGATCTAAGTTTAAGTGTTTAAAAACTCGAATGTGAGAATAATTTAAAAACATAAAGATAAATATATCATGACAAGTGAACATGAGGGAGCCATGGTACTTTGACAAGTTGTTTCAAGGTTCATGACACTCTAGCCATCATAAACATTTTGGTAACATACTACATTTGGTAATCTATTCCCTACTTATAATGACTTACTTGTCTAATCATCAACGGATAATCACTTAGCTATAATAGGCCCTATTATTCACACTTAGTAATAGTAACATTATAGTGATCCATGCTTTATATTCTAGAAGAAACATATAGGAATGTAATATATCATTATCTTGAGCGTTAGCATGATAACATGAGTCATATTCATGGCAACTGCATGATTTATGGATATCATCTCTATATACACCAACAAAGTAACAACTCGACAAGGTTCTATGTCTTTAAAAACCCATTATGAATTATTGTAACATCTAACATGCCATACATGTTCTAGATAAGTACATAGCTAAACATGATCCATAATGCTTCAACATATATCTTAGATTAGACTTATGCATTAGTATTTTGTTGGATACAATAAATAACTTAACCATGTTACAAAATTATATTTATTACTAGACAAGCCTCAAATTTGATCAATTAATTAAAATATCAAACGATATTCGATTCGAGTAAACTAAATTTGCCTAAAAATCTTACTAATCTTATATTAAGAATATGGTTTTTGTTTTAGTGTGTAAATTTCCAATTGGTTCAATTTAACTAAATAATCTAAATAATACGAATAGGTACAAAGGTAGGGCCAAAAGATTTATCTAATTTATAACTAAGATTACTTTTTCTCTAATCAAAGAAACTTGAAATTTTAAGAGTCTAATATGTATATGTGGAGTCCAGCCACTGTCACATGGTCAACATACATTTGACAAAATAAAAAGTGGCATGTAATGACAAGTAATAAGGTGTATGATGTACACATGGTGTAATTCACGAGTAACACTTGTTATGGTACATGTTTTACAATAAACACTTACTGCTCTGAATGGAAGCCAAAGGACAAGTATCTTCATGCATGTAAGACATCTTTGGATTGCTTCTGATATAAATAGGACCATGAACAAGCATTTAAAACACAACCACAAGATAAAAGGAACAAGAATCAAGAGAGAGAAAGTCTTGCTCAAGAGAGAAAAGTGATTCTCATAGAGAATTTCCTTGAGAGAGAAATAATGAGGCAATTTGTGAGAGTATTCTATACAAATTGAGAGATACATTGTAGTAAGATCCACCTAAGGATGAAGGTTTTGTATTCTCATTATCATTATAGTGAAATTTTAAGAGGCATAAGGGTCCTGTGATTTTTCCTTTCTCACACTGAGAAGATTTTCCACACTAAAATTCTTTTTGTGTCATTAAACTTATATGTCATGTTTCTGCTAGTGCCTAATTCAAGCTCACAGAGGAGGAAAATTACAAAGGTCATTTCCCAACAACGGTATCAGAGGAGTGTTTGAGCTCTGGGATACTACGGTGTTGTACTCATAATAAAGTTCTTAGTTTGCTCTGTGGTTGCAACATTATTTGATCTTCCACATTAGAAAATAACTATTATTATTGAAATTAAATCGTAGTATTGCAAAAGTGTGTCTTGGTATGTTCTAGCTATGGAAAGACATGGTATTTAAGCGTGTCAATATTGACCCACCTCCCTTTCCTGGGAACTTCTTAGTTACACTATTCACAAACTATGATGACTTTTCCAGTGTACAACACTATTTACAAAATCTCCTAGTTGAAGGAACTACTTTCCCGTGTCTCAAGATGGAGGGTTCTACTAGTCATGATGGAGATATGTTCAAGATGACTACTGATAATTATAACTATTGTAAGTTGATGATGGAAGACATTCTTAATTGCAAATATTTGCATGAGCCAGTCTCCCAAAAGGATAAGCTAGAGGGGAAGGAACAAAAAGAATGGGAGCTCTAAAATCGGAAGGCAGTTTCCTTGATTAGAAAATACATAGATATGAGTTTATTCAAGCATGTGTCAACTTATACCAATGCATATGAATTATGGACCAAACTTGAATCCTTGATTCAAAAGAAGACACCGAGAAACAAAGCACACCTTTTCATACGACTAGTGAAATTGGAGTACTCAGACGATCAAAACATGATCGAGCATTTGAATACCTTCAAAGGTATTATGAATTAACTGACAAAAGCTGACATGAAGATAAATGATGAGTTGCAAACTCTTCTACTCCTAAGTTCTCTATCTGAGAGGTGGGCTCTAGTCGCACTCTTAGTAACTCTACTCCAGACGAAAAACTTGTCATGGAATATGTTAGAGATTCTTTGTTAAATGAAGAGTCAAGACAGAAGGAAAGATGCTTTAACAACATTTTTGATAACATAGGAAGGAGTAAGAATCGTGAAAAGGAGGTCGTGGAAGATCACAAGCTAGATCTAAGTCTCACATAAGGCTAAGTGATGGTTAAGGAAACCCAAGAAGAGGGGGGAGGGGGGGGGGGGGGTTGAATTGGGTTTTTGATAGAAACTTTTTCGTGGCCTAAAACAAAGATCAAAGAACTTAGAATAAAAATAATGAACACAATATTTTTATTCTGGTTTGCTGTTAACGAAGCTACCTTCAGTCCATCTGTCAAGGTGATTTTGACTTCTCACAAGGACTTATTCCATTATAACCAAACTTGATTACAACCACAAAGACCTATTGTCAATTTCTTCTTGAGACTTTTGACTATACCCTAGTCTCTCAGGGAATGATCAACTCAAAAATTGAGATACAAAAGGTGTGTTTACAAAGATGCTTATATGAAAGCAGATTACCTAAATTGAAATATAATGATTAACACGAAAGTGTATGAACAAAAGTTATTTTCTTTACAATTTTTCTCACAAAGATAAAAAAAAATTTTTCAAGAGTTCACGTGAAAAGTTTTCGTAAAAGTTCTTCTTCAAATATTCCAAGGGCTTCTTTATATAGGTAAAAAAATATTCGTTAGAAGGTAGAATAGGAATCCCAAAATTCCAGTTGTATTCTTGCATAACGTCAGTGAGAGTGGTAGATAACATCGTACCATAGTACCGTCCTTGCGCTACAAAATCAGAATAGAGGAAGGAATATTTGATCTTATACCATGTACTATTTACTCACGTAAAACCTTTTGATCTTATCTTCTAATCTTAAGAGGCTTCATAATGTGTGTTGATGAAGAATGTTTAGAAGGATCAAAACACTGTATCAGAGTTTTCAAAACCTTTGTCTTTAGAGTCTTCAAAACCTTATCTTTAAAGCCTTCAAAACTTGGTCTTCAGAACCTCAGAACTGAAAAGTGAAAAATCTTCAAAGCTTGACAATCTTCAGAAGCTCTTCAGAACTATTATTTAGAAGCGTTCCAGAGCTTGAAAAATACTTTGTAAAGTTCACTTTGTATTTCTCCAGAGTCAGAGTGTGTTGAGTTTAAAATCTAATGATGTCATACGCTTTTTCCTCAGAGTCAGAACCTGTTAGCAAAAGCTACACACTAGACAAAATCATTAGGCTACACAATTTTTCTCTAAGAAACAATGTATTGTTATCATCAAAACCAAATTCCATATGCAGAACCAAATATTGTTCTTACACTAAATTGTTATTATTGTGGAAAATCAGGCCATAAAAGACCTGAGTGCATATTCTTGAAGAGAGATCAACATACTGGAACCGTCTATCCCGATTTGATAAACTCAAAGAAGAATACGAAAGATGGAACCACAATTGAAGTAGCCTCGAACAACGAGAATATTTTTCTTATTGGAGATGACAATTATAAAAATGTTGCATTCGATGACTGCACTTGGATAGTTGACACAAGAGCATCTTTCCAAGTTACAGCTCATGAAGAATTATTCTCATCATACCAAAGAGGAGATTTTGGTACGGTGAAGATGGGAAACCACATCACAATAAAGATTGTTGGTATTTATGAAGTGACCCTGATAATAGAGAATAACAATAAGCTTGTGCTAAAAGAAGTAAGACATATACTAGAAATGTGTTTAAACATTATCTTAGTAGGAAAGCTGGATGATTTAAGGATGATAAACCAATTTGGAGGTGGTAGATGGAAGCTTAGAAAAGGGACCATGACAGTTGCTTGTGGCAAAAAGAAGGCTCCCTGTACATCATACAGGGAATGATCAACAAGAGAGAGACCAATGTTTCTCAAAATGCAACCAAAGAATTGTGGCACAAACAACTTGGCCACTTGAGCGAGAAAGGTTTATAGATTCTTTCTAAAGATCGTCTTTCAAATTTCAAGGGACAAACACTTAAATCCTGTGAAGAATGTTTAGTAGGAAAACAACACAGAGTATCTTTTCAAAGATCAAGTGGTGTAAGAAGACTGGAGAAAGTCCTAGAGTTTTTTCACTCGAATGTTTGATCCACATCTGAAAGGTCTCTTAGTGGCACACAATAATTTTTTACCTTCATTAATGATCACTCTAGAAAGGTGTGGGTGTATCCATTAAAGAAGAAAAATCAAGTTCTATAAGATTTCAAGGAGTTTGACGCCTTTATAGAACAAGCATCTAGAAGAAAGTTGAATTGTTTAAGAAGTGACAATGAGGGTGAATACCTAGGTTTGAAGCATATTATTAAGCTCATGGTATAAAACATGAAAAGACGCCTATGAAGACTCCCCAAATTAATGGAATAGATGAAAGCATGAACATAATGATTGCAAAGAAAGTCAGAAGCATGCTTTCTAATGAAAATCTTCCAAAATCATTTTGGGGTGAAGCAATGAGAATTGAAGTTGATTTGATAAACTTGTCTCCTTAAAGACCATTAAATGGAGAGATGCCGAATGAAGTATAGTATGGAAAGAAAGCCTCATACGGTCAATTGAGAGTATTCTGGTGTAGGGCATTTGTTCATATTTTCAAATATGAAATAGAAAAACTTGATGCTAAAATGAAGGAGTGTGTATACCTTGGCTCACCAAGAGATGAAATTGGCTTCAGAATATGGGATTCTGTAAAAAAGAAAATTGTTTGAAGCAGAGATATGGTATTTTATGAAGATCAGACAAAGAACAAAGACCATTGTGGTATAAAACTCAGGGGAGAGATTATTCAACGTGATTTTGGACCTGATCAGACATTACAACCCCATCATATGGAGCAACCTGACTAAATATAACAAGGTCCAGAAATACTGGAAGATCAAATGATAAAGACTGATTAGAGGGACCAAAAACCTCATATGAGAAGATCCATGAGAGTAAGACAACCATCAGAAAGATATTCCCCAGATGAGTATGTCACTTTCACCGATGAATAAGAGCCTCAAAGCTTCATGGAAGCCATTAAGACATATGACAAGGACAAATGGATGCAAGCCATGCAAGAAGAATTATAATAACTAAAGGAGAACCAGATGTATGACTTGGTGAAATTACCAAAGAGAATAAGGGCTTTGAAAAACAATTTGGTGTTTAAACTCAAGTCTAAAGAGAACAACCTAAACCCCAGATACAAAGCAAAGTTTTCGTGAAGGGGTGCCATCAGAAGATAGGCATAGACTTTGAAGAGATATTCTCACCAGTAGTGAAGATGACATCTACAAGAGCAATCATTGGTCTAGATGCAACACTAAAATTGGAGATAGAGCAATTTGATGTTAAAACAACATTCTTACATGGAGACTTAGAGGAAGAAATATACATGGAGCAACCCGAAGGATTTATAAAACCAGGCCAAGAACACCTTATGTGTCACTTGAAGACATCCACATACCACTCTGTTTGTGAAGAAATATGATAAGGGTCAACCCATCATGCTTTTGTTGTATGTTGATGATATGCTAATTATTGGGAAATACAAGACAAAGATATATGCTCTAAAGAAGGCACGAAGCAAATATTTCTCCATGAATGATTTTGATACAATAAAGAAGATTATTGGAATGTAGATCATTCAAGATTGTCCCAAAAGAATGTTGTGGATGTCACAAGAAGATTATATCAAGAAAGTCCTTTTGAGGTTCAACATGCATGATGCTAAACCTATGCATGTCCCACAAGAAGATTATATCAAGAAAGTCCTTTTGAAGTTCAACAGGCATAATGTTAAACCTATGCATGTCCCACTACCAGGTCATTTGAATCTCAGTAAGACCCAATGTCCAAGCAATGAAGAAGAAAAATAAGAAATAAGCAAGGTTCCTTATTCTTCATACGTGGGTAGCCTTATGTACGCAATGGTTTGCATAAGACCAAACATTGCTTATGGTGTAGGAGTTATGAGTAGATTTCTCTCAAATCCAAGAAAAGAGCATTAAATGTTGTGAAATGGATACTAAGGTATCTAAGAGGAACTTCAAAACAGTGTTTGTTCTTTGTAAATAAAAAGCAATTTATCATTGGGTATGTAGATGCAGATATGACATGAGATGTAGATTCAAGAAAAACTACTTTCGGATATTTGATTAATTTTGTAGGGGGAACTGTCTCATGGAAATCACTAATACAAAAGTGCATTGCTTTTAGTATCACAGAAGGTGAATACATCACAATCGTTGAAGGTTGTAAGAAGATCATGTGGATGAAGAAGTTCCTGCAAGAGTTAGGCCATAAGAAAGAAATTTATGTTCTTTATTGCGATAGCCATAGTGAAATTCATATCACCAAGAACTTGACATACCATTCAAGATCAAAACACATTGATATGAGGTATCACTAGATTCATGATGCATTGGAGAGTAAACTGTTGAAAGTAGAGAAAGTTCACACTTATAAGAATAAGGAAGGTATGATGATAAAACCTCTACCAAAAGAGAAGGTAGAATTTTTCAAACAAGTTGCTAGATTGGAAGTAACCCCAAACTAATAAAGGACATTTCCCTATGGTTAGATGGGGGTAAATATGGGGTCTAGCAATTGCCACATGGCCAACATAAATTTTACAAAATGGAAGGTTTCATGTGATGACAAGTAGAAAGGTGTATGGTGTACACATGGTGTAGTGTATGAGTAACACTTGTTATGGTGCATGCTTTGCAAGGGACACTTGGTGCTTTGCATGGAAGCCAAAGGAAACGTGTCTTCATGCATTTAAGGTGCCTTTGGATTAGTTATCCTATAAATAGGACCATGATATAGCATTCATAACACAACCACAAAAGAAGAGCAATAATAAGTAAGAGAGAAAGAGAGTCTTACTCAAGAGAGAAAAGTGATATGCATAGAGAGTTTCCTTGTGAGAGAAATAGTGAGCCAATTTATGAGAGTGTTCCTTACAAATTGAGAGATACATTATAGTGAGATCAAGCTAAGGGTGAAGTTGTTATATTTTTGTTATCATTATAGTGGAAGTTTAAGAGGCCTAATGGTGCTGTGGTTTTTCCTTTCTCACATTGATAAGACTTTGCATACTAAAATTATTTTTGTCATTAAACTTATATTTCAAGTTTCTGCTAGTGTCTGAAGACGTGAGAAACACAAGAAAGGGGGGTTTGAATTGGGTTTCACCAAAATAAATCTTTTCGTTGGTAACATACCAAGTTAACTTAGAATATAAAAATAAATGAACATAATTATTTTTATCCTGGTTTGTTGTTAATTAAGCTACTCTAGTCCACCCCTCAAGAAATTTCTCTACATAGTTTGCACAATGCTTTGGTGTAGTTTTTTTTAGCTTGATTTAATCCGATAGATTTTTCGTTGTAATGTTGATTCTTACATTTCTTCAGGTTCCAAGTCTTCCTTTTATATCTTATAAAAGAGATTCGTTGAAAGGGTAGAAAGGTAAATAGAAATCTAGATGTTGGTTCTCAACGATCATAATGAGAGTGGTCACAGTAAAGTATGAACGAACTATCCTTGCACCACTCTAGAAGAGTAGAGGTCATATACACTTTATGTACCTTTTGTACACCATCTCACATTAACCATTTTAAAATTCTTCTTATCTTCACAGGCTTTGGATAATTTGAATGTTGAAGCTTGTTGTAGAAGATTTTCTCGTAAGTCTTAGAACATAAGTCTTTGAGTCTTCAGAACTTGTCCCATCAGAACCTCGTCTTCAGAGTCTTCAGCACTTGGTTCTAAGAACTTGTTTTTCTTCAGATCATCATAACCTATTCAACAGAACCATGTCTTCATAATCTTCCGAAGTTGTAACACATATAAGTAAAGCTTTAGAAGGCTTCCAAACTTAACCATTTAGTCACGATCAGAACCTCTTGTACTAACGTTCCTTAAACACTTGCATAAGACGTATTCAGAATCTTGACTTCAACTGTAACATGTAACCAAATGTTTTCTTCCAGAGTGTTTATGCTTAGAACTTGATGATGTCACACATCTTGTATCCGAGCTAGAACATTATAGCAGCAGCTACACACTAGAATGAAACCATTAGAGTATATAATCGTTCTTTATGATATCATGTAGTGTTATCATCAAAATCCTTAGGCCAGATGTAGAAACACTTATTGTTCTTACAATCTCCCCCTTTTTGATGAAGACAAAACCATGTATTTTGATAGAACAATTTATACAGAGTAATCACCATAATCGACAAATTCAGAATTAAGCTCACAACTCCCCTGAATCTGTTAATCCCAAAATTTCATTTATGCTTGTTCGGAGTCTCCCTCTGAGCCTAAGACTCACAAAATAAATTTTTATTTTTCAGAACATAGACTTACAGAAGTAACACTTTCCCGCAACAACTCATCAGATTCTGACTAGAACACCTGGTCTTCATCTCAAAACCTGGTTACTATCAGCACTTCTATTTCATGAGTCTAATATCACAACCAAAACACTATACTTCTCAAGCATCAACATTTGATTTGATATATTTCAATATATCATTCCTTCAGAGAGTTCACAACTTCTGAGTAGAGCATACTTTGCAGAAGCACACATATTAAAGCACATCTTCTGAGTGGCATCTTTGTATCAGAGCATGCATCAGAATGTTGACTTGACTTCCTTTCAGGAGAGGACAACTTCTGAAGCTTTAAGTATGAATTCCATATTTTCAGAAAGTTCACAACTTCTGAACACTATGATATCAAGCAAGATTACTTTACTTTCAGAAAGTTTATAACGTCTAAATTGTGTTTGGTACATCTGTTTGAATATTCATATATTCATAAGGTGTAAAACTTATTATATATGAAATCATAGTTGATTTCATCCATAAGGTTCTCAACCTTAGCATAAGGATCTTCATCTTCAACCTGTCTTAGAATACACAGTGGACTTGTTCAAAGTTCCTAGAATGAAACATCAAACAAACAGTTAGTAGCAACAACATTTTATATGTTTGAGTTTAAGATCCTGAGAATAAATGTTATCAAAATCATTTTACTTTCTCCCCCTTTGTCAAAAATCAAAAAGGTGATAAGGAGACAAAATAGAGAGATTTGATACGCATTTGATGTAATCACAACAAAATCACTTGAGATCTTCTAAGCAAAATGCTGATCAATTATATATTGATAAAATTAATAATCTGATACTTTCTTTAGAATCAATTTTTCTTATTAGAAGAATTTGTCATTAAAGCGTGAACTATCAAAGCATTTAAAGTATCACAAAAATATATGTAAGCAAATTTTTGAGACATAGATATGTATCAAGAGTATTTCATACTGATACTTCCTCTTTGACATAAATAGCTGGTGATAGGATAAGGAGACAAAATAGCGAGATTTGATACACATTTGATGAAATCACAACAGAATCACTTGAGATCTTCTAAGTAAAATGTTGATCAATTATATATTGATAAAATTAATAATCAGATATTTTTTCTTTAGAATCGATTTTTCTTATTATAATAACTTGTCATTAAAGGATGAACTATCAAAGCATTTATAGTATTACAAAAATATATGTAAGCAAGTTTTTGAGACATAGATATGCATCAATAACATTTCATGTTGATACTTCCTCTTTGACATAAATAGTTGGTGATAGGATAAGCTGTTGAATACAATGTTTTGACACATAACACGACCTAAAGAAGACATTCATTTTGAGTACAAAGACACTAGATTAGACTTCAAACACTTTACAACACTCATCAAATAGAGAGTTTTCTCTTTGAATTGATCCTTTCGAACAATTTTTATTACTTCAGCTAATTCAAAAAGTTCAGATAGGACACACCCATAAGGTATGAAGGATTTTTGAAGATATCTAGAGTCAGCAATGGAAGAGCAAGTGATAACAAAAGGAATACCATATATGCTCGACTTAATGTAACTGCCATCGCTACTAACAGATGCATAAAGCCAAAAAAAATTCACAATATTAGGGTAGATTGTGCAAGGGAAATCTTTTGAGATAGACAACCGAATAGCTTATCCTGTCTTTTTAGTCATAAGAGACAAATTAAAATAAGAAATATTTATCATTTGTTCCCAAGAAATTTAATTGTTCCAGGATTGATATTAAATACACATCCTTCTTGATTTAAGCCTTTCCTTCCAAGATGACTTTTAACTAGTAAAAGTATCTAATCTTACCAGTTGATCAGAACCTGTAAGGTGGCCAGATGATAACCTTCTGTCGGGTTGGAATATCGAGGAGGAAAAAAAGGGGTTGTACCTGCAAGGCACTCCGATGATCAAGTAAGTGTGAGAGCAAAGAGATATAAGCAAAGTGTTAGTATTTTAGTGGTGCATAATGAATATTTGATACTTGGCCCATACATTTGTGAGGGTTTATATAATTCCCCTGGTGCATGGCCATTGGTTCTTATTTTTGGGCCTAGATATGCGGGTCCACAAAAATAGGTAACTGATAGGACTTGGTCATATCGGGAAGGTGTGCTTGCAACTAGCCATTAGTTCTAAGAGGGGGTAGGTTACAGACAGTGGTATGGTCGGTTCCTGGTTATTTGGCCGACTGGAGGTCGGGCATACTGAAAGGTGCTCATCTATCATCATAGTTCAGTGCCAGTCTAGGGGGAAAGGAATAATGGTGCCTGACAGAGGACGGGAAAATACGAGCCTTGGTCGCATGGGTCGTACCGAAGAAGGAGGTTAAATTGGGCCCACTCTGGCTGTCGGGCCAGTCCAGAACAATACCCCCAAGTCGTTGCTTCTGGGTATAAGACTGATGACTTTAACACCTGCTCGTGGGATGGGGCGCTTCTTTCGAGGGAGCATGAGTGTCGCCCGTTGCGCCTTTCTCGCAGGGAGATGATGAGTTGGTCATTTTGAGCTTCGAATTGAAGGGGTAGCGTGTTTCAGGTAGTGTGCTGATGAAGCGGCACAATGATGGTCTAGGGGCTAGGGTGTAATGATGACGACTATATGGTTCCCTAGGCGTGTGTCTCTCATGCGCGAGCGATTTCAGCTATAAATACAATAGGAGTAGGGCATTTTGTGCTTTTCATTCTTCTGTCGCACTGCTCGTTACTGCTCGTCTGTCGAACATCGTTGTTTCTTGAAGGTTTACTGCTTGCTGCCACTCTTTTCAGCCTTCTTTCTTCTTCAACTAGTAATATTTATTTTTCCGTTGTCATTTGGCTTTTGTAGTTCAGATTTTCACTGTTTTTGCCTTAGAAATCCATGCAGTTGGAGTTAGAATCTTATCAGTTGGAACATTTTTAGAGGAGTGCTGGTAGCGGACGGTGGTTCTGTATTTTTAGAAACGCTGGAGCCGTCGTGGGTTTTCTCCTAATTTTCGTGATGCACCGTAGGTGATCTATGAGAACTTAGGTCATTTTCATTAACTGGAGCTTGTCTTATTGAAAAAAGCGTTTGTTTGTTCAGATGCTTTAGAGAGGGTTCTGGTCGGGGACATGGTCCTTGTTTATCAGTTCCCTTTCACTTGATTAGTGGTTTGTTGTAACTAGTTTTTAAATTAGAGTCGCCACCCTTAATTTTTATTCTAAGGAAGGGAATATGAAGGAATGACCCTAAAAAGCTCAGAGATTCTAGATTGTTGACTCGGTTCTAGATGATGAGAAGGTGTTAGGCACCCCTTATCTACCTTGTTCACAAGGATACTAGGTTTAAAAGCGCAATTTTTTAGAAATTGCGTTTTAATATTTATTAGGGGAAAAAGGGTTTTGATGTTTTATTAGGGGAAAAAAGGTTTTAATTTTTAATAGGAGAACTCTCCACGATTTTTATCGTATGCCTACGTATCCTCTTAGGAGGAATCAAAGTCCAATTTCGTAGTTCGTAGTTAGTTTGTGTTTTTTATGGATTACGAAGATATTTGCATTTTTCGCGTGCTTAGTATAGGTGTCGGAGTAGCGGAGATTTGTAGACAAAGCGCACGGTTGATTTAAATATTATCATAATCCTTTTTGAAAAGTTAATTGTTGTTTAATTTATTATGAAAAATAATTTGATGTTTGTTTGAGTATGTTTTAAGTATATTAATTATAGAAAATATCTTATTTAAATGCACGATTAAAAATATAATTTAATGCAAATGAATAAAGAGTATTGGAATGAGTTTAAAATAATTAATTCGATTTGTAATAATATATAAATAAAATATAAATATAAAATATAAAAATAAATGATTATAATAAAATAATAAAATAAAATTTAAATTAAGACGCGGGGGGTGTAAATATAATTGAGGTAGTAAACTAGGGGCCTTAACAACATGGGCCTGAATTCAGGCCCAAACAACAGGGGGTACGTTTTTTAGGGGCATAGCAAAACTGGAGGGTGCGTAAATCAGTAGGGCCCAAGTCCATATTTTGGACTGGGCCCATTAAGGCAGGTGTTGTACCCCAAAATTTTCTCTCACATTTTTCTTTAAGGCATTCTTCCAAGGCTTCTCAGACACTCAGGACACTCAAGGGTTGACTAGTCAAGATGCTCCTCCTAAGACAAAAGCCTACAACTAGGGTTTGTAATTTCTCAAGGAAATTTGGTTTGCAAAAGTCCCAAGTGGCTTCCATGATTCTTCATAGGTCCTCAACAAAGTTCATGTCAAGTTTCAAACCCTACATCACAAGTTTGCTCAATCAATGGCTCAGATGATTGAAAATCAAATGTATTGGTCAAAAAGTCAACTATAGTCAACATACAGTCAAACTTTAAGATTTTTGGTGATATTCATCATTTGATCAAGGGTTGATCATGATTCCTCAAGGAAAGCCCTCAAATCATCAAAAGTCAAAAATTTCCAAATTAAGGTTTCCCTAAGAGAAGTCAACTGAACTTTGACCAGGCATAACTTTCACATGCTTCATCAACTTTTCCCTAACCAAAGCCCATTTTGAAGGAAATTCAATTCTCTACAACTTTGCTTTTATTCTCAAGTCCAAAAAAATGCTTCACTTTTTATCAAGGCATCTTACATCAAGATAACCAACATAGAGATTGTAGAGGACATCTTGGGCTTTTCAAAAAGTCCAAGATCATCTTCAAAATATGAAAATTGAGCAAGTTATGAGTTGCACAAGTTAAGGAATTTTGAAGAAATTCATGAAGTACAAATTGAGCAAAATTGCATTTTTGAACCTATGAGCCTAGTTTTTGATGTTCAAACATGTCCATAACATCTTAGAGGACCTCTAAGTCCATTTTTGAATGACCTTGATTTTTATTTTTTTATTTATATTTATCTGGATTTTATTTAATTTAAAATTAAATAAATTAAATAAAAATACAATAAAACAAGGGATAATGCATTTGGGCTTAACTTGAACCATCATGGAGCCCAATATTTCGTGGAAAGACCAACAAAAATTGTCTAGGTTCGTGCAAAAACAGAATTGGCAAGAATCATTCAAATATGACCAACTTTCAATATGTTGGATTTTTTGTCTCATGGCCTTGAAAGCTTGATTCCTTGCCATATTGGTCTGATTTCCTCACTCCTCTATAAATACACAATGTTACAAGCCTAAGAGACCAGGCACAAGTTGCATAACAAAGCTCTCTCAAATTCTCAAAAACAAATTCAAAAGTTGCAAAACTCATTAACCTGAGTTTCAGCTTCTCCCATTCAAAACCAGCGTCTCCTTCATCCTTCTGAGATCTCTAGGAGGCGATTCATATTATTACCCAACCTCCACGTGTCTCAGATCATCCTCACAACCATCCCACGGTGTTTTGGTAAAATTTTGATTCCAAACTCTCTTATCATGTAACTTAAACCAGTTTTATGCATTCATTCTTGTTATTATTGATGTTGTGAGTAAATATGACGTTTTACATGTAAGCATGAAGACATAAATAACATGATGCCATGATTAGGGCGTGGAATGTAGAAAGCTTCACATTTCATGATTCAGGAGTTATTAACCCAAACTAATGGTACCACTGAGATCGCAGGATCCAATATACTGGATCTAGAGTTTTGTTTTTTTGTTTGATTGTTTTTGTAGGTTTTGAAGAAAAAAACCCCATCGGAGATGATGGTGTTTTCCACCCTCCATGGTGGTTTGAAAAATGCAGTGGAGGTCAACACATGCGTGGCAGAATAAAATGGCATGATTGGCCCACTGCTTTTTTTATTATTATTTGATTTGCATAACTAATATTATCCTTTTTTAAAAATCAGTTTTATTTTAATAAACAAAAAAAAATCAGAAAACAGAAAATCACAAAAATATTAGACTTAGTTTTTTTTATTAATCAAATTAATCTTGTTTAATTTTTAATTAATTATTTTAATCACTTTCTTTTTAATTAATTAATCAATTAGAATTAAGTTTTCATTAATTTAATTATTACTTTTCCTAAACAAAAAACAACAAAAATATTTCTTTTATCACTTAGAATTTTTTAGGGTTTTCTCTTTTCCGCGCATTTATATATTTTACTTGCATAATTTTCATACATTATGTAAAGGTCAAAAGGGTTGTAATAGCTTAACTAGGACTTTTTACTCTTTTATTTCCCCATTTTTGGTTTGTAAATTCCCTCATCCCGAAGCTTTGTAATAACGTAGATTCAATTTTATGCACTTTATTTTCTGTACTTAGATACAATTAACTGTTAGATGTATGCTAATAAGCTTGTATAGAAATACTTAAAAACAAACGCTAAAAAACTTAACACTCAAGACAATTATAACTGAAACACAATACACATCGCACACGCGCGTCTCTAAGGTACCTCCACTTGTTGCCTTCGAAAAATAGTCATGTCTCTCGAATGTGGGACACTTTAGCAAAGACCCTCGGTTAAAAAGATCATAGTCCCTCGATGACCCTTCGATGCTTCCTTAGGTATACAATCTAGTCCCTTACGATAAAATTGCTAAAGTTCCTTACGAGTTGCCTTTATGATAGTATGATGACCCGTGCCTGTCCCTCAAACATCCAATGATAGGGCTACCCACCTACTAATGGTGGGATAACACTATCTAAAGGAAAAGAGTAAAAGAACAAAGGTCTTTCGAGTAGGTAAACAGCTTGTAGTTGCTTGCTCATAAAACAAATTTCTCACACATACACTCTCCTTTCTAAACATTTTCAAACACAAAAAACATTTTGTATGCGTTATCAATGATACGAGAATCATTATAAAGTTTGCTGCACTAAGGAGTCTTTATAAAATATTTTCAAAATACTTACACAAAAAAAAGCATTTTCAAAGTGAGCTAGAAACTAAGAGCCCGTAGATAACTACAGATGGAAAGGGTGCTAATACCTTCCCTTTCCATAATCTACCCCCCAAACTCAAAATCTTTAAAAAGGTCTTTTTTGTTCTTCTTACCCTTTCCTTTGTTAGATAAAAGAAAATTCAGTGGCGACTCTTGCTAACCGCAATATTTGCGATAAAACACAAAACTAGTAAAGTCTGTTATCCCACCGTATTACAAAACTAGTGACTCTGTTGGGGATATAAAACTAAAAGTGGGGTTACCTTAGAGATAGTTCACATTTAAATGTTTAGCTTGTTTGACTTTCTTGCTTTACATTTCGGGTTTATGTTTGGGTATTCTTGTATAGATCCTATACCCGAATCTGGGGCACATTAGGTAAGTAGAAATAGATCGTGGGGACTGTGCAGCGTAATATCCACATGGTTGAAGCGATGGCTATGTTAGTGTGACATATTTGTTGGTACCGGTATCCTTTGTGTTAATCAAGGAGAATACGGGGCCGCTGTGTGGTATCATGAAGCACTAACTACACTTAGAACCTTAGTTGCACAAACTTGGCCATTAGAAAGTAGTGAGATAGCTGGCTTTGGTGCAAAACTGAGGATTGGTTGATACTCAATACTACACTCATTGAGACCAGACTTTTGGGATATTTCAGTCGCGAGAAAAGATCGTTTGAGTTGAAACAATGCCCGATGAAGAAAGATCAATGATATTGAGATTCCTTAGAACCAGGTTACTTCTTTTAGGACATGTTAAACATACTAAACTTCAAGAGGGTACTTACCTACAAACTCCATGCATGCCTGAACCTAAGGCTACTTGTGTGACTTGTTTGCATTCACTATCTAACAACTTGAACTCCTTGCAAGGCTTATTTGTATTCATTTTCTAACGACGTGAATTCCTCGTAGGACTTGTTTGTAGTCATTATCCAATAACCTGGACTTCTTGCAAGACTTACTTGTTTACGTCACCTTTCACTTTTGTTTGGTGCATAGAATACACATCATGACATCATGTTATAGCATTTTCATTAACCATTTCAAGGATCTCAAAGGGCTTGTGATGTATGTTATGATAAATCAAACGTCTAGCAAGGGGAAAGAGGATTTAATTTCCTCTGGCCAATGCCGTCAAAGCACGATGTCTTGAGTCAGAGACTATGACCCACTCGACACGGTGAGCTTGATTCTCATGGAAGGACGTTCAACGATACGAAGTTCTTAAGTCAAAGCTGCAGTCAGATTCTAACATTTTCTTTGTTTACCCTGCGAGATCCTTGAAAACATTACATCTACATATCATGCATCATTTCTTGAACAGATTTTCCAGTACAGGTTTCTCATTTTGCTCACTGTGTATTTCAACAAAAAATGACCCTCGAACAAAATGTCAAAGATCTCCAGGCTCAGCATGTACAATTCCAGGAGACCCTTCTGAATCTGGCCAAGGGGCAGCAAGAAATAATGACGCTCCTTGCCAAGCAAAAGAAGAAGACTAAGAAGCCATTTACTGTCCTTAATCTGAGAAGGAGATTCAAAGATCCGACCCAACCGAATCAAGTTGTTGAAGTCTCCTCTAATGAAGATGGCGACCAAGATGAAGAGGATAGAAAAATTAAGCCGGAAGACAGGAATAACCAGGGTTCTGAAGACGAGGATTACTCGGATGAACAATACCCTCCTGCTGATGACAGGTACAGACAGTTGGAGGATAGGCTCAAGGCTATGGAGGTCCAGAAGATACCAGGATTGGATTTCGGTGAACTAGGGCTGGTTCCAGGGGCGGTCATCCCACCTAAGTTCAAGGTCCCTCTCTTTGCCAAATATGACGGGGTCTCTTATCCTAAACTTCACTTGAGGTTATACGTCAGAAAGATCTAGCCTCACACTGCTGACCGAAAGTTATGGGTCCATTTCTTCCAAGAAATTTTGGCTAGGGTTCAACTGGAATGGTTCTATCAGCTGGAAGGAACCAACATTCATACTTGGGAATACTTGGTTGTTGCTTTCTACAAGCAATACCAATATAATGCTGACCTGGCACCAACTCGAGTGCAATTGCAAAATATGTCCATGGGCTCAAGGGAAGGATTCAAGGAATATGCATAGAAATAGAGGGATTCAGCTGGCAGGGTGCAACCTCCTCTGAATGATCGGTAAATTTTAGACATGTTAATAGGCACTCTGACAGGCCCGTTCTTTAATCTGTTGATTGGGAGTTCTTCGTCTGGTTTTACAGAGATGATTTTGACTGAGGAAAGGATTGAAAGCGATATCAAAAGTGGGAAGATCCCAATGGCCTTAACCTCTAATGATGTGAAGAAGCCCTTTGTTGGTAAAAAATAAACTAATGTTGTCTATGGTCAAAGGAGCCATAGTAAAAATGACCACCATCAGTCCGTGAGAGCGGTGTTAATTTCTAATCTACAACTATTTAACAACAACAGGGCAATAGGCGTAGGATAAAGTTTCAAGAAAGGCAGTACACTAAGATTAATATGATATTATCTCAAGCATTACAACATTTGCTAAAAGCGAAACTGATTACACTAAGGGATTGTTGTACCCCAAAATTTGCTCTCTCATTTCACTCAAGACATGCCTCTAGAGGTCCTCAATTGCTCAAGGATGACTAAGGATTGACCAGACAAATCCTCCTCATAAGGCAACAAGCTTCAAACTAGGGTTTCACTCCTCATCAAGATGTTTAAACTCCAAAGGTCCAAAATGCCTTCCATGGTCCCAATATGTTCTCAAGATCATCCATGTCAAGTTTGATGCCTTGAACAAGAAGTTTGCTCAGTCAATTGCCCAGATGCTTGAAAATCAACTACACTGGGTCAAAAGTCAATTGTGGCCCACATACAGTCAAACTTCAATATTTTTGGTCAACATTAATGTTTTGAAGAGATATCCATCATTTGATCAAGGGTTGATCATGATTCCTCAAGGAATACCCCAAATTCATCAAAACCCAAAAGTTGCTAAATTAGGGTTTCTTAGGAAAAGTTAACCAAACTTTGACCAGGCATAACTTCTTCATACTTTATTAGAAATTTTCCATCCCAGGCTCATTTTTAAGAGAATCCAATTCTCTACAACGCATCTTCATCCCATAAGTTTAAAATATGCACTCATCAAAAGGTATGAATTTCTACATTATATGTCCTTTTGAAAAGTCAACAAAAACACCTTTTGGGTCAAAGCTTCTTACATGAACATGGAAGACCCAATTGAGATGAAACCAAAAGTGTTGTTTAGGGGATATCCTAAGATTTCTAAAAAACCCAAGAACACCTCTCTAGGGTTAAAATTGGAGGAGATATGCCTTGTCAAAGTTGACCATTTTTGCAAAATTGCCAAAAGTCAAATGTGCTCAAAAGTGCATTTTTTGTCAAATGGGCCTAGCTTTTCATGATTGAATCTTGTTGGAAACATGGTCCACGACCCAAATCAGCATCCACACTTTATTTTCTTATTTATTTATTTTATTTTGATTTTTTATTATTTAAAATTCAAATTATATCAAATAAATGGCAAAAAATACAAAAAGATTGACTTTGATATGATTTTTGTAGGAATCACAATCTAATCAAGCTGGCCAAATCATATCAAATCAGATCAAGGGATAATTGGAGCAAATTGGCATGATTATACTTTTTTTTGGAAAGATATCATATAGCAAAGAAATCAAATAAAATCTCCATGATTATCAAAGATACAAAGTGTTTTTGTTGCCCTAATTCGTTCCACTATATATACAGAACATAACCAATGTGCAAGAACAAGGATTAAGGTCGTGCAAGGCATAAAAAAACTCAAAAATTGGCAAGAAAGTGGTGATTTGTTTTCTAACCTAGAGATCAATTCAAGCCATTCCAAAGCTCATAATCGATTCCTGGACCTTCCCAGAAGCTAACACGATCAATTGCAGGCATTCCCAAGCCCATAATAGCCCCCTAGACCTCACACGGTTTGCTTTTTTTTCAAATTTGATTACTATGATTCTTGCATCATGAACATGTTTTAATGGTATATTTGTGTTTGTTGTCATGTTTGCAACATGTTTGGACGATTTAATTGAAGTTTTGGTGCATGTATTCACAACTGTCATTGTTAGGGTTTACCTTTCCGTTTTAGGGTTTTTCTATACAAGTTAAATTGGCCTAAGAAAGGGGTACCATGATGCTCGTGAGATCAAGACGAATTGATATATGTACTCACAATTGATTTATCATGCTTGCTGTGAATTTTTGAAACTTGCAGTGCTATAGCCATGGAAGATGTCCGTAGGTAGAACTATCATACCTAAGACGACGGACAGGGGAAGAAGAAGATATGTGGCACGACCCCATTGGCATGTTTGAATAAATGCGTGTTTTTTTATTTTTTCAGTTATCCACTTTGTTTTTATATAATATGCATTGTTATTATTATATTAACAACTAAAACATGTAGCCCAGTGGTGAAGCGCGCGTTGGAAAATAGAGAGGACCTGGGTTCGATCCCAGGTCCAGGCGTTTTGTTATTTTCCTAATATTTGATTACAGATTCCATGCTCTACACATCAAGACATCTACCATACGCTACAACCATTCAGCTGTTTGATGCATCTCTAATCCAAATCCAGCGCTCCATCAAAGAAGGACCATGGTACACCTTCCAGCATAGCCCCCACTGGATCCATCGCAAGGCAGATGGGCCAAGGAATTTGGGCCTAACAAATTCAGTGCCACACCCCCTGAACTGCTTATACAGGCCCATTCTTTTCTTTTTTATTTTAATTCTTTTAATTATTTTCTAATTATTTTCTTTTTAAAAATAACACAAAAATCACTACTTTTTTCATTTAATCAAAAAATCATAAAAACATCAAAAAATCATTTTTTTCATAAAAATATTTTATTTCCTTAATTAACTAGTTTAATTATTTAGGGCAATTTAATCCTTTTTTCATAATTTAAATCAATTAGAGTTAGGGTTAATTTGTACATAACCTAATTTTTTCTCAAAAAATAACCTAAATCTTTTTCAACTAGATTTCTTAGGTTTTCCAATTTATTCTCGCATTTAATTCGCCGCGCACATCTTTAATTTCTTTTTTATTATTATTGTAACTGCTTCGAGTTTGTAATAGTAATTAGAGTTTCAATTCCGCATATTTATTTTCGGTCAAAATAATTATGTATCTACAAAAGCCTTGTAATAGCTAGGACTTTTAACTTTCTCACATTTTATTTCCGTAAACTATAATCTGCTTAGATGTATGTTAATAGGATCGTATGGAAAGACTAACTGAAAATTAATACGGTAGAAAACTCTAAATGTGCAAAGATAAATTAACTGAAAATTACACTGGCACATGCTCACTCCTAGAGTTTACTCCACTCCGGTTGCCTTCGGTAAATGGTCATGAAGTATATGGTTTGTTAGTGGCTGTCCTATAGCCCCGAAATATCTAAAATGACCCATTCGAATGTTGTCTCGGAAAAAGATCTTTAAAGCTTTAGGATGATTACTAACATTTCCTAACATTTCTTTTATGATCGTATTTGTCCCTTCGAATGTCCCTAAAAAACTCCAACGACGATGCTACCTATTTCTCAATAATGGGATAGCATTGTCTAAAAGGAAAATGAACAGACTTTTTCGAGTAGGTAGATTAGTTCCTAGGTACTTGCTCAAACAAACAAAAACTTTTTCACACCAACACTTTTCAAACAAAGTTTTCAAAAACAACTTCGTAACACTCTTGAGGACAGAAACAAGAGTTAATACGAAGTAAAACAAAACTTTTCAAAGCAAGCACACACAAGCAATTTTCAAAATGAGCAAGTACCTAAGAGCCCGTGGAAAACCTCGGATAGAAAGGGTGCTAACACCTTCCCTTTCTATAATCTACCCCCCGTACTCAGAAACATCTCGAAAAAGGTTTTTTCTGTTCCTTTTCCTTTTCCTTTTCCTAATTGGATAAAATAAAAGTCGGTGGTGACTCTTGCTTACCGCGACATTTTCAAACAAAAAACACAAATCAGTATTAACAGTCGGTTTTGCCACCGTATCACAGAACTGACGACTCTGCTGGGGAGTACAATATAAAGTAGGGTAAACCTTAGGATCTAGGTCATATTTAATTACTTTCTCTTGATTATCTTGCTTGATTTATATTTAGGGGAACTGTTTGGGTTATTTGATCCTACACCCGGATCGGGAAACAACTTTTAGGTAAGTAGCAATAAACTGTGAGAGAGCTGTGCTAGGGTATACCGACACGGTTGAAGCAGTAGCTACGTTGATGTGGCACTTTGGTTGGTACCCGTAACCCTTGAGTCAATCAGGGAGATGTACGGGGCCGCCACGTGGTGTCATAAAGCATCAACTGACCTTAGAACCTTTAATTGCACAACTAGGCCAGTAGGACGTAGCGAGATGGCCGGCTTTGGTGTATGACCAAGGTCGACAGATACTCGATTCTACACTCATTGAGGTTTGACTTCTGAGTTTTGTTTGATTACTAGTCAATCATCGATTGAACAAGGCTTGGGGGAAGATCAATGATATTGAGATCCCTTAGAACCCGGTTACTATTTATAGGATAGGTTAAACTAATCCAGCTTCAAGAGGGTATGACCTTAAAACCCATGCAAGCCTAAACCTAAGGTTGTTTGCGTGACTTGTGTGCTTTCAAATTGAACTACTTGTAGAGTTTTATTACCTGACAACATGAGTTCCTTGCAGGTTTTGTTTACAGTTATTATCCAATAACTTGGATTTCTTGCAGAGTTTACTTGCTTACATCACTTTGCACCTTTGCTTAAAAGCATAGCATACACATCATAACATCATGCCTTAACATTTCCTTAACCATTTCAAGGATCTCGAGGGCCTGTGATGCAGGTTATGATAAATCAGACGTCTAGTAAAGGCCAAGGGGATTTATTTTCCTCTAGCCAATGTCGTTAGAAGATCAAAACTCAATAACTTGAGTCAGGGGCTATGACCCACTTGATATGGTGATCTTGACTCTCGTAGAAGGACTCTCAACGATACAAAGTTCTTCAATCAAAGCTACAAAATTCAACTTCTGACATTTTCTTGTTTACCCCGCGAGATCCTTGAAAACATTGCATACATATATAATACATATCATTCCATAAGCAGGTTTCAAAGCAGGTCTCTCATGTTCTCGCTGTTTATTTCAGCAATGGCTCTCCAACAAGACAACAGAGATCTCCAAGCTCAAGATGCCCAGTTCAAGGAATTTCTCCTGAATCTATCCAATGGGCAAGAAAACCTGAAAACACTCTTCGCCGGGAATCTGACCAAGGAACGTACCGACAACAACAAGGATGAACAATTGGAACAACTGCAAGCTGAGGTAGAAGCAACGAGAATCCAGATGCTGGGGTAGATGGCTCTTATCCAAAACTTAGCTCGAGGACAAGAAGGACTAAGATCCTTCCTCAACAAACTTCACCAAGATGGAGGCAGATCCATGAAACAAACAGTTAAAATTGTGGATCAAGGCATTAATCAGCCCCCATTGAGAGAAGAGGTTGGTTTGGTCAGGAACAAACCTTTCCAGATTGCTACTACATCACAAGCCCAACCACAACCTCGCCAAAGACAACGGGGGGAATTGGCATAAGAAGAATACATCCGAAATACGCTTCACTGAAATCAACATGTTATTGGCTCAAGCATTGCAACGCCTGTTGAAGGCCAAGTTGGTTATGTTAAGGGACCCTCCTCAGAATCCCAACATAGCCTCCCCAAGGTACAATCCAAATGTAAGATGTGCGTACCACTCCAACAGTCCTAGACACGACACCAACAACTGTTGGGCGTTGAGACATAAAATTCAAGACCTGATTGATGAAGGAGCGTTGGAATTTGCACAAGACAGTCAGGATGATTCCTTCTTCCATCCCTCCAAGGTATACCATCTGAAGTGAAAAGTTCTCACAAGAAGACTTTGCATTCATTAGAATTTTCAATGTGTAATTTTCTTTTGATTTGTTTGAACATTTATTCATATCAAACCTCGTTATTTCATCAATGCATTACACATGTTCGTCTTGAATCAATTCATTCGTATTCACTATTTCAAAAATGCGTTCTTATTTCCTTTTGTGATATTCAACTCTCGATTAAAAACTCTAAGCCTTAGAGGGAGGATGACGAAAATGATACCACAATCTCTACAGTATGCTTTTGAACAGACCCTGCTGACGATGTACATGCGTTGTTTCAAATCCTAAACAGTTGAGTTATAAGGAAGATAATCCGTAGTCAACCCCTTCGAGCCAAAGAAGTAGGAGTTTTTCTTTTCGCACAAATTAAAACCCTTAATCATAACCTGGGGCAGGGTAGTTTTCTCAATTAATTCAGAGGCGCATTCAGTCACAATCTGCCGCTTCGTACACAATGAATGGCATCGAAGGCGTCCTTCCAAAACAAAAGACGGTGATGGTTCTAGATAATCATCAAGACAGGCAGTCATTATCTCTCGAAATAAAAGCCCATTAAGTCAAAACCTATGAAGGAGACTTAAGAGAAAATTGGGGCATCCCGCTAACTGTAATCACAAAAGAAACAGTTCAGGCAAAAGAAGGGATAACGAAAACCAAAATAAAAGAGGTTACTACAAATCCTCGAAAAAAAGAAGATTACAAAAATGACTTCCTTTTCAAAAGAAATGTTCAATTTCTGAATCATCACCAAGTATCAGAGCAAAGATTCCAGACTCAATCGGGATCTAAACGCGTAATTAACTGAGCATGGGACTGAAGAACATCACGAAGAGAGGGTTGGGTACAAATAAAATTTGAGCCTTTATCCTTTGTTTCTTGAACCGTGAACCAGGCCACGTTATAACCCTTAAAAGTCCTAGCTGAAGCATGGGTTAGTTTGAGAGCATACTGTTACAAAGGTATCTTGACGCCTGTAGGCTTTGTTACGAATCCTGAGTTGATATCACATTCTTGCAAATTTCATTTTAATACACAAAACACATTTTCAAAAAAAAAAATTCAAGACAGACATGAGTTTTGCATTCTTTAAATGACATTGTTTGCATATGACTAATTGTTTGACAGAAGAGAAATCCGCACAATGGATATTCAATGAACAGACATCCTCTTAATGGACAAAATCACCTCAGCGGGAAAGACACTTCCAATAACAGGTCTTCCATAAGCAAGGGGCATGACATGATGTTTAAACACACCTGGGGCAGTCTCTCCAAAAGTTCCAAATAACCAGGGGCAGATCTCCATCTGAATCACTTGGGGCATTACGCACGCATTCCAACAACAAATCATATGCCATCGAGAAAACATTTTTGACAATACTACAACACGACACTATGGACAATGACAACTCTTTACATCCTGAAAGCGTGGACATAGTCGGAAAATACTACGCATGAAGGAAAAAAAGACCCGCTAGGTTGACACACCTAGGAAAAAATTAGGGATAAAAAATGAAAAAATCTGTATACCCGACAAGTCAAAAACTTGAAAAAGCATCCCAGTGGACTAAAAACCCGAAAGGGCGGTCCAGGAAAAAGTTAGGGATTTAAAACGTACGACTATGTCCCGTCACCTGTCTATTAGTGGAAGACTTATACCTTGATCAACATTCATCAAGAGCACCAGAATCGAGAAACGATTCAGATACGATCCAGATACGAATGTCATTCTGCTACTTATTCAAGATTTTTATACATCAAGAAACGGTTCAGATATGATCCAGATACGAATGTCATTCTGCTACTTATTCAAGATTTTCATACATCGAGAAACGGTTCAGATAAGATCTAGATATGGATGTCATTCTGCTACATATTCAAGATTTTCATACATTGAGAAATAGTCCAGTTCAGATACGATCCATAGAAGGACGTTATCCTGACACTCATTAAATACATGTTCAAGTACAATCACGATATATATCCATCCACAAAATCTCCGCATGTACTTTTTCCAGCATGGTACAAGGGGCAGAGACAGTTGGAAGAAAAGTCACTATCACATACAAGCCAGTGATACCTATATTCCCCACAGAGCCTGGACAACCAAGGTCCGACCTCCGTATCCCCAAACAGGAATTCCTTCCCCAACAGGCTCTTTCAGAAAGCTAATGTCTGTATTCCCCAGCCGAGTTTTATAACCATGAGCAGTTTATAAAGCCATCTCCTGAACAGAGTTTATTTCTCTGACAGCGGAAGCTCAATCTCCAACATATCTCTTCTCTCCAGCAATGGAAGTTCATCCCCAGCTGAGCTTATTTCTCCAAATCAGTAGATCTTCCAACAGAGTATCTCTCTTCCCCATAGAGTCATTCCCCCACAGGATTGTTCTCAGACAGAGTCTCTCCCGGCAGAATATTCTCAAGCAAAATGGATATA
This sequence comes from Vicia faba, assembly GCA_948472305.1. Taxonomy (NCBI): domain Eukaryota; kingdom Viridiplantae; phylum Streptophyta; class Magnoliopsida; order Fabales; family Fabaceae; genus Vicia; species Vicia faba. The sequence goes on from OX451736.1 coordinate 363,101,759, forward strand.
AATCTCCAGCTAATCATCTTTATTCACTATCCCCAGCGGAAACGAAGAACTCAACTCCTTATACTCTCCAGCAGCAGTCCAAGATTTATTTTCCCTAGCTAGAGAATATCACAATAGCATTGCATATCCATACATCATGGCATGGGCATACATATTACACAGCATAATCTCATTTATTTTGAGAACATCATTACTCAATAAATTTCATACATCATGACATTACATACAACTAACTCTTTACCTTTCAGGGAAAGATGCAATCAAGTTCTCACGAGTTCTCTCTGGTTCAGTCAAACCGACACCAAGGTTTCTATTCCAATTGAAGATATTCCAACACTTTTCAAGATTTTCTCTAGTTCAGTCAAACCGACACTAAGGTTTCTATTCTAGTTGAAGATGTTCTAAGACTTTCGTCTGGGTCAGCCAAATTGCCGCTAAGATTCCCCTGATTTCTATGCCAGTCAAAGTTACTCCAAGACCTCTCCCGGGTTCAGTAAAATCGATACTAAGATTTCTCTCCCAGTTGAAGACAACTCGAGACCTTTCCCTAGTTCAGTCAAATCTATACTAAGATTTCTATTCCAATTCAAAAGCTATGAAGCCCGAAAACTGACCGGATAATAGTCAACCAATAATACATCATACTGTAAAGCCTGAAGCACGACCAGATAACAGTAAAAAATACTATGAAGCATGGAATCGACCAGATAGTGGTATATCTCAAATTCAAGCTATGAAGCCCAGAAATCAACCGGATAACAGGTCAAAATATTATGAAGCCTAGAATCGACCAGATAATGGTATATCTCAAATTCAAGCTATGAAACCCGAAAATCGACCGGATAATATCTTAATTTCTACAAAATACTATGAAGCTTGGAATCGACCAGATAGTGGTATTGTACCCCAAAATTTTCCCTCCCATATTCCTCAAGACCTCTCAAGAATAATCTTCAAGTTGCTTAAGTTGGCTCAAGGGTTGGACAGTCAAATCACCTCCTAAGACAGCCAAGTCAAAATTAGGGTTTTGTGTTGCATCAAGGTCCTCACATACAAATGACCTCAAGTGTTCCCCAATGTCCTAATATGTTCTTAAGTTCATCCATGTCAAATTTCAAGCCTCAGTTAATTGCTCAAGAGGCCCAAAAATCGACTATGCAAGGGCAAAAGTCCACTGTGTCCCAAATACAGTCAAACCTCAAGAATTTTTGTCAACATTATCATTTTGAAGGATAATTCATCATTTGATCAAGGTTTGATCATTATTCATCAAGGATTGCTCAAGATTCATCAAGATTCAAAAGTTGCTAAATTAGGGTTTTGCAGGAAAAGTCAACTCAACTTTGACCAAGAATAACATTCTCATACTTTATAAGAAATGACCCATCCAAAGATCATGTTGAAGAGGATTCAATTTCCTACAATCCATCTTCACACCCCAAGATCAAGAAATGTTCTCACAAAAAGTTACAAATTTGGACATTATAGGTCATTTTTGAAAGTCAACAAAAACACCTTTTTTGCCAAAGCTTATAACATGAGTACGGAACATCAAAATGCGATGATACCGAAAGGTTTGATTAGAGGACATCTCAAGGTTTCTAAAAAGTCCAAGAACACCTCCAAAAGTTTAAAATTGAGGAAGTTATGCATTGTTGAAGTTGGGCATTTTTCCAAATTTGCCAAAAGTCAACTATCCTCAAAACTCCAATTTTTTACAAAAGGGCCCACTTTTTTCCACATGATATGGTCTTGTCATTCCACACACGTGTCCCATATTTGATTTCATGGCCATTCATTTATTTTTCTATTTTATTTAATTTTTATTGATTTAATTCATTTTTAATCAATATTAAATCAAATAAAATCTAAAAATTGATGAAATCATATCTTTGTGATTGGTACAACTTTCAATTGTCATGATTCATCAAATCAATTCGTATCAAGGCTTATTCATGCATAAAAAAACAGATTTGAGCTATTTTGGGAAGTTTGATAATGGTGATCAAAATCAAATCTTCCATCTTCAATGCATATGGTTTAAGGCCCAAGTTTTGACCTAAATACATTCCCTTATGTACACACAAGAGAGGCATAGCAAGAACACGCACAATGCATTGTTGAAACGGCCAGAAGAAGTTTGTGAAAAAGCTTGAAAACTTGGAAATCAAAATCCACATTAGAGCTCGATTCAAAGCAAAAGCTGGACACTAATCCCTTGCTGGCAATCCCCTGAAGAGATACCAATCAAAATCAAGCCTTTTCATTGCCTAAAACTCGCTGTAAGTCATCACGAACTAAGCTCTAAACATGAAACCTAAATCTCTAATTCTTGCATCCTTTCATTGAAATAATTGCATATTCATACTCTGTGTTGCATTCTGAAACTTTTGGCATCACTGAATTTTATTTTCATAGCTTGTAACGCCATGCCCAGTTCTAGGGTTCGTACATCTTGTTTTTTGGGCTTTTAGTTGCAGGGAAAATCAAGGCTAATGCTTGACATGGATGAAACCAGGAGGAAGAGACGAATGTATTGGTGGTCTTAGTTTTCGTTTCCATGGCCTAGGGCGAATTTTGGAGACATCCCACGAACCTTCCTGCGGATAAAAATCAGTAGGTAAATAACCAGAGTTATTTTGGAGAAGACGACCATACGTCACCCTCCCATTGGTTCATTTAAAAATACGCGCTTTTATTTTTTTTATTCGGGCATAGTTGATTATTGTCCATATAATATTTGTTGTATGTATTAATAACAAAGAAACAGGCCAACTTAGTTGGTGGAAGCGCTATTGGAAAACCCCTTGGGGCCTGGGTTCGAATCCCAGGTCCCCAAAAACTTTGATAAATTTTGTTTTCAGGCAATCTTGTGGAACGTCAAAGATGAAATCCACCATGCGCTTGTAGAGATCAACGTGCCAAGTGGCTTCAGGCCAAGATCCAAAAGCCAGAATTGAGTATCCACCATACTCCCTGGTCAACAAGCACGCATTGAATCACAAAGGTCAAACAGGCTGGGACGAAAATGGGCCTGGGAATTGCCATTCAAACACCCTCTTTGGGCCCAATACCCCCTGAGTTTGTTCCTTTTTTTATTTTCTTTTCATTATTTTCCTATTTTTATTTTTTTATTATTATTATTATCTTAATTAATTAATTAACCAATTAACCTTTTTCATAAAAAATCAGAAATAACAAAAAATAATATTTTTATTAATTCCATTGATTTTATTATTTATTTTTGTAAATAAACATTAATTAATTAATTTAGTTTAAATAGGTTTAACAATAATATATTTTGCAATAAATTAAAATCAAATTAGAATATTAGGTTTTTAAATATTTTTAACCATTCTTATTTTATTTCCTTAATTAAAATAAAACCCAAAAATATTTTCATTTAATTAATTAATTCAATTATTAAGTTAGACTAAGTTTTTAATTCAAAAATAACAAAAATATGCTTTATTTAATAAAAAGGGTCAAAACCCTAAGATACTCCGATTTAATTTTCTCGCGCGCGTATTATTTTTATCCAATATTGTAACTGCTTCGGGAATGTAATAGTTTTTAACTTAGGATTTTATTTATTTATTTATCGCTTTTATTTACTTTTCGCAATTTAATTTTAAAGGGTTTGTCTTTGGCGATGTAAATACCTGACGCCTTGTAATAGCTCAGGTTTATTTTCCGCACAATATTAACTATTAGATGTTTGATAAATAGGCAATGCATGACAAGATTAACCTTTAACCTAAAATCAACAGTAGCTCACCATTAACATGTACAAAGATAATATAACTGAAAAATAACACACTCGCACATGCGCACTCTTAGGGTACACCTCACTTGGTTGCCTCGAACGTGGTCATTGAGTATAGGAAGTTTTAGAGGTCGCCCTCTTGTCCAAAGATCATAAGTTGCCTCGGATAAAATGATCTAGGACATTAGGGTTACCGCTAAGGCGTCCTAACATTGCTTTAGTGACCACATGTCCCTTAATCGAATTGACCCTTAAAACTCCAACGACGGTGCTACCTACTCCTCAATAGTGGGATAGCATTGTTTAAAGGACATTAGCACATTTTAATTCCCTTTTCGAGTAGGTAGATGGTTCTTAAGTACTTGCTCCTTTTAAAAAAAAAAACAAAACTTTTCCCACTTACACTCTCTTCAAAAACAAAAAACTCTTTTTAAACCCACAAACACAAAGAAAAGCAAACTTTTGAAAACATAATGAGCAAGTACCTAAGAGCCCGTGGATAACCACAGATAGAAATGGTGCTAACACCTTCCCTTTCTATAATCTACCTCCCGAACCCGAGAAATATCTCAAAAAAGAATTTTTCTGTGCTTTTGTCCTTTCCTTGTTGGATAAAATAAAAGACGGTGGCGACTCTTTCTTACCGCGACATTTTGCAAAAACAAACGCAAACACGAACCAGCATTCCAAAACAGTCAGTTCTTTATTCCCACCGATCACAGAACTGGCGACTCTGCTGGGGAATATTATAAGTGGGGTGTACCTTAGGATTAGATCATTGTGTTTTCAATTGTATGCTTTGTATGCTTTAATTTTATGGGCTTGTATCAGAGTTCTATAGATCATAACCCGGATCTAGGGATACCCTTTAGGTAAGTAGCAATAAACTGTGAGGGATCTGTACGGCGTAGACCGATACGGATGAAGCAGTAGCTACATTGGTGTGGCACTTTAGTCTGTACCGATATCCCTTGTGTTGGAACGAGGAGAATATGGGTCTTCTAAGGGGTCTATGATACGGTGGGAAAACTGAGTTGAGGTTTTGTGTTTGTTTTCGCAAATGTTTCGGTTGAGCAAGAGTCGCCACCGACTTTTTATTTTATCCTAAGGAAAGGTCAAAAAGCACAGGAAAGACCTTTGAGGTGTTTTTGTGGGTTCGTGGAGTAGATTATAGAAAGGGAAGGTATTAGCACCCTTTCTATCCATGGTTATCCATGGGCTCTTAGTTACTTGCTTAGATCACTTGCCTTTGCTTTTCAATTTTTTGAAATAGTGCTTTGTGGTTTTTTGAAAATGTTTTGAAAAAGATGCCTTGTCTAGGCAACCATTGTAACAATTCTTGTTTGAATGTTTTACAAGGGTGTTTGTCTTTTTGAAAAGATGTTTTAATGTTTTTGAAAGTCTGTTTTGAAGTTGTGTTGTGATGTGTGTTTTGAAAAATGGCAAGGATTGTTTTGCAAGTTTGGTCAAGTAACCAAGAGCTATCTACCCTAAATTTCTCAAAGATCTTTCTTATGTTTTAACCCTTTTAATAGTGTTGTTTCACCATTGTATTTGGTGAACAACCTTGTGTTAGGATGTTAACGGGACGGGCGCGAGTCATCGTATAGACCATGAATGCAATAGTGTCAAGTATTTTGGCAATTTTCTTGAGGGACTATGATCATTTTGTTTAGGCAACAAGATAGCGTCATTGAGGGAATATGATCATTTTGTTTGTTTTTGTTTTGTTTTGTTTTGCCAAAGTACTTGACATGCAAACATGGCCTATTTTTGAAGGCAACAAGTGGAGTAATCCTAGGGGTGCAAGTGTGCATTGTGTTTGTTTTTTCATGCATATTTATCTTGGATTAAGTCAAGCTATTTGTTGATTTGATTTGCATACAAACCCTAAGTCTAAACATGGCATAATTGAAAGCTTTTAAATGCGGAAATTTAAATGCTAAGCTATTACAACAATGATTATGGGGATGGGGGTACAAGTTTGAATTTGGGGATATTTGACAAGAAATTAAATTCTAAGCTATTACATCCATATTGAATATACAAGACAAATATCTAATATTTAAATAAGTACAAATAAATAAATATCAAATAAAAATGCATTATGCTAAAAAAGGGATTTTTCATGTATGTAAAAGTATTTTTCAATGTGAAATATAAACAAAAATAAAAAAGGTCAAATTTGAATATTTTTGTCATTTAGGGCAAAACCCTAGTTTTTAAATAAATAATAATATTTATTAATTATGTATAATATATATTAAAAAAATAAAAAGTATATTGTAAAAAAAGTATTTTTAATGTCATATATTAATAAAAATAAAAATGTATTATTTCTATATTTTTATCCTAAGTATTCTAATAAATATAATATACAAGTATTTATATATATATTTACTAAACCTATTAAATATAAAGGATAAAATTAATTATTTATGTATATATAAAAAAATGTATATTTAAGAAAATATTTTCAAGATATAAATAAAAATAACAACTAAAAAACAAACATATTTTTTATACTATTTTTTAGGGTTTTAGTAAAAAAGTATTTATATTATTTACATACATAAGCTATTAAAATGGAACAAATATCAAATAAATATGAAAAAAATATGGAAAAATATTTTTGGTGTTTTTTATGTTTAAGCAAAAAATATGAAATCAGAATAAAAAATAAAAAGTCAAAAATGACAAATATTTAATCAAATGGGCCAGGGGGGTGCAAATGGAAAAGGGGGGGTGCAAAAAGTAAGGATGGCTCAGGCCCAGCCCAAGCCATCATCTTCAACCTCCAGCTCCTTGTTCAAACAGAAAACGCGCGCCTCTCCTTGCCCAACACAAACTCCTGATTCTTTGATTATTTTGTAAAACTCATAACATAAACATTATAGAGCATCAAATCACGAGTTCAAACATGTAAAAAACTTGGATTAACACTCAAAGGCCAGAGAGAATTTCTCTGGCCCTAAATTTTAACCTAATTTTTTCATCATGTTCATGCCTAAAATTCTCACAGCATGCTTAACATAAATGAAAAGTGATCACATGTATGGCTTCAGGGCTATGAGTAGGACATGTTTCATTCACAAACCTAAGCCTAACTCTTCCTAGATTGAGAGATAGAAGTCCATGGATTACCTGTCTCAGCTTGAATCGTGCAGAGCAATGTGGCCAACTTCAATGGAGTTTGAGCTTCTGTATAGCTTGCCTGAGGTCCAAGGAAGCTTTTCCAACACCTAGCTTGCTTTGAATCACTCTGTATTGTGCTATAGAAGTCCACCTGCAAAACTGAAAACTGAAAATGGCAAGTGAGATTAGGGGTGTTACAGCTTGTGTTTAGGGCTTGGAATAGTTTAGGTGGATGGAAAGGAATCTGTTGGAACTTGTTTGGGCAAAAACGCACGAGTGGATAATGCTAGGCAAGTCAAACTGCAGGGATGCCCTGTTTTTGCAGCAAAACAGTGTTTTTCTGTTTTGGGAGGAATGAGGAATGGTTGAATCATGTTTTAGGCTTGGATTGATGTATGGAAAATGTTCACAATGTTTGTGTTTGGCTGTGTTGACAGGAAATGGAAGTTGGAGTGTTTTTGCAAAGTTGCTTCAAATGTAAGTAAGAGAGTGTGTAATGTGTCAAAGGCCTGTGCAGACCATCTTGTATGCTGCAAACAAACCTCTAGGCCCCCTCTAATCCCTGGATTTGATTTGCAATCTTAGATCTTTGTCCAAGGCTCAATGCATAGTGGTTTGACATAAAGCTACTTTTGCAAAAATGGCAAAATCACTTTTACCAATTAGGGGTTAGTTTGATGTGTAATGCCCAAATGGATAAAATAACACCTTAAAACAATGGTTAGGCATTAAATTATTGAGTGTGGAGAGGTTTAGAGGCCTGCAATCTAGCATAAACCATGCTGAGTTGAAAATGCAAGTTGTTGTGAACATGTATTTGGTCATGAACAAAAGTGAGTTTTGGCCAACTTTGCAAATTCGATTCTCTCTAACCACAAGGGTGTTTGAGAAGTTCTTGGACAATTTGGAAAACTTGGAATGTGTACTATAATCCATATTTGTAATGCAAATTGAAACTCCAAGTGGAACCATATTAAAAATGGCCAAGAAGTTGGACAAAAATCCTGCCTAGAATAGGGCAAAATTTCTCTAAGTTAAAAAATGTTTTGTACCCTTGTTCCAAAAATCATAACTTGAGATACAAGCTTCCTTTGAGAAAACTTTGTGAATCAAAGTTGTAGATTTTGCAATGAACTACAACTTTCATGTTTCTAGTTTTGTTTGAATCCAATTGCATCTTGGTGAAAAAATGGGACAAAGTTAGGAAAAAATAAGGAAATTTCATAACTTAGAAAATTTCTAAGTTATGAAATTTTTCATTTTAAAACCCTAATTTGCAATTTTGGGTTTCTTGATGAAAAAGTTTCATAATTTGACATGTCTTGATGAAAAATGAATCTTGGAACTTGATTTTGACCAAAAAGTCAAAGTTTGACTTTTCAGTATACAGTCAAATTTTGATCAGTTGACTGGAAAATTCATCTGTCAATCCTATGCATTTGAGATCTTTTGAACTTGTTGAATGGGTCAAGACAAAGCCATTGAGTCCTTGAGTCCATATGTGAGCTTGGTTTGCCATTGGTTAGGTCAAACAGTCAAAAATTACCTTTGTGCAGTCAAAACCCTAAAAATGACCATTTTGCCCTTTTGGTGATCTGATCAAATTTCTTGTGGAATTGTGATCCAAACTTGACCAAATAGTTCATATGAGTTCATTATGTTGATGTGGGTCAAAAATCATGAGGTTTGACTGTCAATTGGCCACAGTTGACTTTTCCCCCAATACAGCTGATTTTTAGGTCAACTGTCCAATTGACTGGGCAAAGATTGGAATCAAGGCTTGAAACTTGGTATGGATAAACTTGTAAGTCCAACATGAAGCATGAAAGTCACTTTGGGCCTTTTAGGTCAAAACATCCTTGTGCAAACTCAAACCCTAATTTGGGTCACCAGTGCAAGGAGGGGTCTTGAGCAGAGCAAACCCTAACTTGATCTTGAGTTCCAAGAGTCTTGTGGTGAGAAAATGTTGATGAAATGAGAGGGAAAATTTTGGGGTACAACAGTTGCCCCTGTTCAATCTTGTTGAACCTGAAGAGTTAGATTGGCAAGTTTGCCTTTCGCGTCTCGAAGGTAAAAGGAGATTGGACACTAGAGTGCCCATAAATTTGCACTCGTCAAAACATAGGTACGGGAATGGGCTTAAAGATGCCATTTGGAGATGGGCTTAAAGATGCCATCTAGAGATGTGACAGAATCTTGTCGGGGGATGGGCTTAAAGATGCCATCTGAAATGTATGTTGAACTGTTATATTGTTGGTGAAAGAAATGAGTATCAGAAAGGTGTCCATGTTTTGGAACATCTCTGAGCTAGGGGTCTGAATAAGCAATAGATTGACATCCGTATTTGGAAGCATCCGTAAACTGTTTTCAAAAGTTGAACCTGAACAAGCGATAGATTAACATCCATATTTAGAAGCATCCGTAAACTGTTTTCAGAAGTTGAGGATCTGAACAAGCGATAGATTGACATCCATATCTGGAAGCACCCGTAAACTGTTTTCAGAAGTTGAGTCTGAACAAGCGATAGATTGACATCCATATCTGGAAGCACCCGTAAACTATTTTCAGAAGTTGACTCTGAACAAGCGATAGATTAACATCCATATCTGGAGAACCCGTAAACTGTTTTCAGAAGTCTTGAGTCTGAACAAGTGATATATTAACATCTGTGTTTGGAGAATCCGTGAACTGTTTTCAGAAGTTGAGTCTGAACAAGAAATAGATTGACATCCATATCTGGAAGCACCCATAAACTGTTTTCAGAAGTCTGGAATCTGAACAAGCGATAGATTAACATCCGTGTTTGGAGAATCCGTAAACTTTTTTCAGAAGTCTAGAATCTGAACAAGCGATAGATTAACATCCGTGTTTGGAGAATCCGTAAACTGTTTTAAAAAGTTTGGAATCTGAACAAGCGATAGATTAACATCCCTGTTTGGAGAATCCGTAAACTGTATTCAGAAGTTTGGAATCTGAATAAGTGATAGATTAACATCCGTGTTTGGAGAATCCGTGAACTGTTTTCAGAAGTTGAGGTTGAAGCTTATTAATCTTATCCTGAAAAGGGTAAAATATTAGCTGAAACACAAAGTTATGTTACATGAAATGTATGATGCAATATATTTTATATCAATGTTTATGATATGAATGTAATGAATGCGCATGTAAGCTGATGAGCTGTCTTGCTGAGGATATATGAATCCTGGATAGCCGGAGATAATAGAATCTTGACTGTTGCTGGGGAAAGTTAATCCTTGACTGCTGCAGGGGATTGCAAGAATCTTTGATTGCTGAAGCTGAGACATCCTTGTTGACTGCTGACTGCTTGGGGAACAAGATCTTCAGTTGTTGAGGGATCTTAGGATCACTGATGGGGTTTGAAAAATCCTTGGTGACTTGTGGGGAATGAGAATTCTGATGATCTCTACTGGGGAGTCCAGAACCTGGTAGACTTATGCTGGAGAAGTAAGACTGAGAATCTTCAATCTGATGGGAAGTATCTCTGTGGGGAATATGTTTACTAATCTGGTTCCGCTGGGGATTGACAGTTGGAGGTTTTAGCTCCGCTGGGGATTGATAGTTTTGGCTCCACTGGGGATTCTGAAACTTACCTCTGAGGGGAATTAAGTTCTGGAAGGCTCTCTTGGTTGGGGAAATCAGCTTTGAGAAAGCTTTTGTTCTGCTGAGGATCCTGAAGTTTAACTCTGTTTGGGGAATTAAGTTCTGGATCTTAACTTTGTTGAGGAATTTGGAGTTTAATTCCGCTGGGGATTTCTTCTGAAAGGGTATCAAGATATCTACCTATACCTTCAACCTATCAGCAATCCTCTTTTCTTGATTTGTAAGCAAATGATTATGTTCAAATGCATATGCCTATTTAACAAAACATTGGACGTTTCTCAAATAAAACATAAGTGTAAAAAGAAAAGAAGACAAAGCAAATTTCTGTACTTGGAAAAGTATTTGTATTAACTTTTTATGAGTATATTTGTACAAAGGAGACAGACATCCTAGTAAGAGGACGTTGTCGTAAACATTGAAAAATTTATACAAAAGGAAAGATGGCTATGTGTAACAATTCCATGGGATTCCCATTCTGTTATAGCCTTCACCACTCTGAATATCTTGTCCATTCATTGCTTCGTCCGCCGATGATTGGATTGATCAGAAGCTCAGAGATTGTTGATGAAGAGATTGTTTTTTTTAAAGTGATCCGACGAGACATAGTCATACGCTTTAATTCCCTAACTTTTTCCTGGATCGCCCTTTCGGGTTTTCAATCCACCAGGAAACCCTTTTTTGCCCAAGTCGCCCTTTCGGGTTTTCAACTTGCCGGGTGTACAATTTTTTTTTGTTTTATCCCTAATTTTTGCCTGAACCGCCCTTTCGGGTTTTCGGTTCACCGGGATGCCCATTTTTGCCCAAGTCGCCCTTTCGGGTTTTCGACTTGTCGGGTTATTTTATGCATAGTATCTTTTGACTATGTCTGCGTTTGCAGGGTGTGGCAAATCCTCACCGTCCATGGTGGTCAGAATCATTACACCACCAGAAAATATTCTCTTGATCACAAACGGTCCTTCGTAAGTAGGAGTCCATTTGCCCCTGGGATCACTTTGCGGCAAGATGATCCGCTTAATTACAAGATCTCCGACTTGATATACTTGACGTCTTACTTTCTTGTTGAAAGCTTTTATCATTCATTTTTGGTACGTCTGACCATGGCAAACAGCAGTGAGTCGTTTCTCGTCGATCAAATTGAGTTGATCAAGTTGGGTCTGAATCCAATCGTCTTCACTCAAACCAGCGTCCTTCATAATCCTTAAAGAAGGAATCTGAACTTCCATGGGTAGGACAACTTCCATGCCATATACCAAAGAAAATAGGGTTGCCCCTGTTGAAGTACGTGCCATGGTACGGTATCCATACAGAGCAAACGGTAACATCTCATGCCAGTCCTTGTAGGTAACTGTCATTTTCTGGATGATCTTCTTGATGTTTTTTTTCGCAGCTTCAACAACACCGTTCATCTTCGGTCGATAGGGAGATGAATTGTGATGATAAATCTTGAACTGTTCGCATAGAGCGGTGATCATAGTATTGTTCAGATTTGTACCGTTGTCTGTGATGATCCTGTCGGGGACACTGTACCGGCATATGAGGTTCTGCTTGATGAAGCGGGAAACCACATTTTTTGTAACAGAGGCAAAGGAAGTTGCTTCGACCCACTTGGTAAAATAGTCAATAGCGACCAGGATGAAGCGATGTCCATTGGACGCTGTGGGCTTGATCTCTCCAATCATGTCAATGCCCCACATTACGAATGGCCAAGGAGCTGTCAGAACGTTGAGAGGAACAGGAGGGATATGTACCTTGTCGGCGTAGATTTGGCATATATGCCAAGTACGGGAATGTTGGTAGCAATCAGCTTCCATAGTAGACCAGTAATAGCCTGCCCTTAGAATCTTCTTAGCCATCGTATGTCCGCTCAAGTGGGTGCCAAATGTGCCATTGTGTATCTCAATCATGATCAACTCTGCTTCAGCTTTGTCCACACAACAAAGTAAAACACAATCATGGCTGCGCTTATAAAGGATGCCGTTGCTTAGGAAGTACTTGGCGACAAATCTCCTTAAGAACTTTTTGTCATTTACGGAAGCTCCTTCGGGATATTCTCTAGTCTGGAGATACCTTTTGATTTCATGAAACCAGGGTTGTTCCACTACTTCTTCGGTATTAATCTCATGACAATGCGCAGGTTCATCCATTCGCTCGATGGTGATTTGAGGAGCCTCGTTATCCCAGTTGAGTTTAAACATGGAAGACATTGTAGCCAAAGCATCTGCTAGTTGATTCTCTTCTCGCGGGAAATGCTCGAAGGTGATTTGCTCGAAATGAGGCAACAACGTCAGGACATGTTCTTTGTATGGGACAAGATTAGGATGCTTGGTGTCCCACTCTCCTTTGATTTGACTGATAACCAAAGCCGAGTCCCCAAATACGATCAAAGATTTGATCCCCAAGTCTATAGCAGCCTTGAGATCAAAGATGCAAGCTTCATATTCGGCCATATTGTTGGTACAACTGAAACAAAGTCGGGAAGTGAAAGGTGTATGGAAACCTTCTGGGGAAATGAGTACCGCACCGATACCGTTTCCAAGTGCATTTGAAGCACCATCAAAGTACAGGGTCCATCGGGATCCATTTTCAGGTCCGTCATACGGTCCGTTACCTTCAATGTTGTTCAAAGTCATGATGTCCTCGTCTGGGAAGTCGAATCTCATGGATTGATAATCTTCGATAGCTTGATGAGCTAGATGGTCAGCTAGTACACTCCCTTTTATAGCTTTTTGGGTAGTATACTAGATGTCATACTCAGTCAGGATCATTTGCCATCTAGCAATTCTTCCAGATAAAGCAGGCTTCTCGAAGATATATTTGATCGGGTCCATTTTGGAAATCAGCAAAGTGGTATGAGTCAACATATACTGCCTTAGTCGGCGAGCAGCTCATACTAAAGCGCAGCAAGTTTTCTCGAGCAGTGAGTAGCGAGTCTCACAGTCGGTAAACTTTTTGCTAAGGTAATAAATGGCATGCTCTTTTCGACCAGACTCGTCATGTTGGCCCAGTACGCACCCCATTGAGTTGTCCAAAACAGTCAGATACATGATCAGCGGCCTTCCTTCGACGGGTGGCATCAGAATAGGAGGTTCTAGCAAATACTCCTTGATCTTATCAAAAGCAATTTGACAATCATCGTTCCATTCGACTACCTGATCTTTCTTTAATAGTTTGAAAATTGGCTCACAGGTAGACGTCAGGTGAGAGATGAATTTGGCGATATAGTTCAAGCGTCCCAAGAATCCCCTAACCTCCTTTTCAGTACGGGGGACAAGCATTTCTTTTATAGCCTTTACTTTTGCTGGATCGACCTCAATGTCCTTGTTGCTGACAATAAATCCCAGAAGTTTACCAGACCTAACTCCAAAAGTGCACTTACTTGGATTCAGCCCGAGTTTGTATTCCTTTAACCTGGCAAACAGCTTCTGCAAATGTTCAAGGTGTTCTTCTTCCGTTTGTGATCGAGCTATCATGTCGTCTACGTAAAATTCAATCTCATGATGTATCATATCATGAAACAAAGCTACCATGGCGCGTTGATAGGTTGCCCCTGCGTTCTTCAGCCCGAACGGCATCACCTTGTAGCAGAAGGTACCCCATTGTGTAACAAAGGTAGTTTCCTCCATGTCCTCAGGGGCCATTTTAATCTGGTTGTAGCCCGAGAATCCGTCCATGAAGGAAAAAACCTTGTGCTGAGCCGTGTTGTTAATCAAGATGTCGATATGTGGCAGCGGAAAATCATCTTTAGGGCTAGCCCTGTTCAAATCCCGGTAGTCCACACACATTCTGACCTTGCCGTCTTTTTTGGGAACGGGCACAATGTTAGAAATCCATTGTGGATAGGATGTAACAGCCAGAAAGCCAGTGTTGAATTGCTTCATTACTTCAGCTTTAATCTTCTCAGACATGTCGGGCCTCATTCGGCAGACTTTTTGCTTGATCGGTGGACAGTCTTCTCTTGTAGGGAGATGGTGAACTACGATGTCTGTGTCTAACCCTGGCATGTCTTCATAAGACCAGGAGAAAATTTCAACGTATTCATTCAACAGCTGTATTAAGCGCTCCTTGACACTTGGTTCCAGATTGGCACCCACTTTGACTTCTTTCCTGTCTTCCTTTGTTCCTAAGTTGACAGTTTCCAACAACTCTTCATGAGGTAAGATGACCCTCTCTTCTTGTTGTAGAAGTCTGGCTAACTCTATCGGTACCACACAATCTTCGTCATCTTCGTACTCAGCCTGATTGACCAAATCTTCAGAGTTATTGAAGGATACAACAGAATAGTCACCCATGAAATCCGGAGTGGATGGGTACCTGCATTTGTGAGTGTGGGTGTGTGTAAGGGATAGCCATCCTTAAACAAACAAAAATGCAAAAGGAAAGAAAATGAACACAGCAGTTTATAAATGAAAAACATCCAATGATTCATTAAACATGGCATATGATTATGAAGAGAATCAAGCCCTTATAAATGGACCTACATGCCCCGGGCAAGGCATGAGGTGAAAAGTAGTGTGCAGATTGTTTTAGTAATTATTACAGACCAACATGAAATGTTCGAAAGATAAATTACTGATTGATGAAAGTAATGGGAACGAAGTCTTTCGCCTCCCAGTTGTGCAGTCCCCCTTCAATGGTTGGGAAGATCCAATCTTCAATGTTACCCTCTTCGTCTTCGTCTTCTAAAGCATTGATTCCATGAGGAGAAATCTTGACGGGTGCCTTTTTAATTTTTGAGCGACGCATAGCCTTTTGCCTCGCAGCCGTAAACCCTAACCCAAACTTGTCTGTCTTGTGGGGAAAGTCAGGCAACTGACCCCACACTATGCTCTTCCCCTCCTTCATTGCAGCCTTTGCGTCTTTCAGAGATGCCATCCTGGCCACCTACTTGGGTACCTCAGCTACTGCCTTTGTTACTGCAACCTCGGGAGAAACTTCCTCGAAGTGTTGAAAGGGTGTTTCGATGAATTCGCCATCCACTTCCACATACCGAAAGGAATTCAGATGACTGATCATGTACTCCTCCTCACCGTGTACAGTTATGATTTTACCCTTAACAGGTTACTTCAGCATCTGATGTAGAGAGGAAGTGACTGCCCCAGCATTGTGAATCCACGGCCTTCCTAGCAAGCAAGAGTATGATGGGCGGATATCCATCACATAGAATGTTGAGTGGAACACTTCAGTGCCTACCTTGATGGGAATGTCGACCTCCCCATGCACCATTCTTTTAGACCCGTCAAAGGCCCTGACAATGATATTACTTGGTTTCAGCTCCAAGCCTTCACAATCCAATCGGTCCAGAGCTTTCTTAGGCAGCACATTTAGAGAAGAACCAGTATCGACCAAGACATGGGCGAGAGTGGTTCCTCGGCATTCAACTGACACATGCAGTGCGTCATTGTGCTTTCTTCCCTTAGGAGTCAGGTCAGCATCAGAGAAACCCAGGCCGTTGTCGGCGGTAAGGCTGGCTATACAATCCTGGAATTGATCGGCTGAGGTTTCTTGGGGCACATGGGCTGTCTTCAAAAACCTTATCAAGGCTTTGGCATGAGCCTTCGAACAAAGCAGCAAAGCTAACATGGAGATCTTCGAGGAGGTTTTCCCCAGTTGCTCCACCACATCATAATCACTCTTCTTGATTATTTTCAGAATCTCCTCCATTTCTTTTTTAGAGGTCTCAGGGATGACCAATGGCTGAGCCCTCGTCCTGACGAGCTCTTCTTGGATCCCTTTCCCCTTATCATTGGCAGCAGCAGAAGGGACAACCACAAGAGTTACAATTTCTTCAATCATTGGCGTTCTTGTAGATAGTTTTATCGGTGCAGGGGTAACCTTGGGAGCAACTGAGGGTCCAAAGATTGCCTTTGGAGGGGCAATATCTAGAGAAAAAATTCTTCCGCTTCGGGTAATTTTGCTCGTACCGACAATGTTTCCAATGTCAGCAGTTTCTTCGTCAGAGCTCTCTTCAGTTATCTCAATTTGCTTAACACCGTGGTAGTAGATTTCTCCACCATAATTCCACGGTATTGATTTGTCAGATTTGTAGGGGACGGGCCCGGGCATGGTTATCTTCAATGGTACAGTCTTCGGAGCGGATGTAATCTTAACAGGTCTTTTGGGGACCTTGGAAAGATTGGCGGAAATGGTGATTATTGAAACTTCATTAATAGGAGTTGGAGTAACAGGAGTCTTTTCGAAAAGAATTTGTTGGTTGTCCATTAGGCGTTGGATGCCTATCCTCAGCAATGGACAGTCGATTGGTAGGGAGGAACAAAGGTAGCAATCTTCTTTACAACCTGGGAAAATCACAGCCTTCAAAAGATTCAACTTGATTGTCAGTAGTGGAGTTATCAGATCATCAACAGTAGAAACAAACAGATCTTCTTCAACAGCATGGACATTGCGACCATGCTTTGGCATTGGAGCGGAGATTACATTCGGCTTCTCAGGGGCGTCGAACTCAACCTCTTTAGCGTCTATCAAATCCTGAATTTTATTCTTAAGCGCCCAGCAATCGTTGGTGTCATGCCCGGCGCTGTCAGAATGATAGGCACATTTTGCGTTGGGATGATAATATGGGGAAGTGGTGTTCACATTCTTTGGCGCCTCCTTAATATTGGTGAGATTTAGCTTCAACAAATGGGGAAGAACTTGTGCAGGCGTCATATTGATGCGGGTGAACTGTCGTTGTGGCTGTTCTCCCCATTGTTGTTTAGGTCTGGACTGATTGTTATGAGGCTGATCATTTGACGAATTTTGAATTATCACGGCCCCTACATTTGGCCGGCGCTCAGTTCTTCCCAATCCTTTTTGAGAGTATATAACAGCTGCTTCCTTCTTAGCTGGGAAAGGTTTTTTAACAGCTGTGGAGGCAGAGGCATCCCTTTGAATTTTTCCGCTCTTAATACCAGCTTCCACCCGTTCGCCAGTCAGAATCAGTTCGGTAAACCCTGCAGAAGAGCTCCCGATCAAATGGTTAAAGAAAGGGCCAGATAGGGTCCCCAAGAACATATCAACTAGCTCCCTATCTGAAAGCGGTGGTTGTACTCTTCCGGCCAAGTCATGCCATTTCTGGGCGTATTCTTTGAACCCCTCATTTGAGGCCATCCCCATACTTTGTAGCTGAGTATGGGTTGGCGCCAAGTCAACATTGTATTGATACTGGCGATAGAAGGTAGCTGCCAAGTCTTCCCAGTTATGCACTTCTGACCTCTCAAGCTGGTAAAACTAATCTAGCTGTGTACCAGACAGGCTGTCCTGGAAGAAGTGTACCCAAAGATTTCTATCGGATGAATAAGGTTGAATTTTTCTGACATACGACCTCAGGTGCATCTTCGGGCAAGACAGACCGTCGTATTTTGCAAAAGTCGACACCTTAAACTTTGGAGGGATCACAATCCCAGCAATCAATCCCAATTCTTCAAAATCTAACCCGGGAACCCTTTGCAGCTCCATAGCTGCCAGTCTATCCTCCAGGTTTTTGTATTTGTCGTCCGCTGGCGGGTATTGCTGCTCTGAATAATCGTCATCTTCCTCAACCTCTTCCTCTTCAGCCTCGGATTCAGAAGGTAATGCAACTCCTTTTCCTTTGCTGGTCCCCTCGTCAGATGTGGAGGGGAATTCAAGAACTCTCCTAGCTTCATTCTCAAATCTCCTTCCCAGTGTAGCTACCCCAACTCTTTTCTTTTTCTTTTTTCCTTTTTCTTGCTCTTTATTCCCTAACAGTGCTTTAAGACCCTCCTGACCCTTTGCCAAGGTCATAAGGAGCTATTGAAACTGCGAGTTTTGTGCCTGCAGATCTTTGACCGTCTGCTCAATATCCATCTTACTGAAATAAACAACAGAAAGATAAGGAAACCTGGTGTGAAGACCTGTTTATACATATGATGAATGATATGTTTATTCATGCAATGCATTCAAGGATTTAGAAATTCAAAGTTGTTGCAGACAAAAAGAACACACGTCATATTAATAAGAAGAAAATTTGTCAGTACATAAATGCCCCATGGGCCAAATATTACAAAAACTTCTTAAAGTAAAAAGACGTTGCGCATCCTCTTTGGTGCGATGTAAGTGTTGAGGGTCTCCTCCTCCTGAAGTCGGCGGGTAAGCTCTAAAACCTTCTTCTCACTGGCGTAGAAGCTAGCTTCAAAAGTATCCCTTTCTTCCTTGAGTTGGATCCAACTCTTCTGCATTTCTTCCCATGATGTTGGCATGTCAGGATGTAGGATGGTGTATGGAACCTCTCCTTCCTTAACAGGCTCTTTGATCAAAGGGAGAATGTGAGGGTAAGGCATCATAAGACTCTGGGCGCGGGTTCGCACCCACTTGAGGTAAGGCTCAAGAGGGATGGAGTTCTTGTGTCCCAGTGTCTTGCTATCTACCTTGTTAGGCATCCTCCAAGCTCTGACGAATCTTTGGCGAAGTCCTTGCGCATCGTTGTCGAAGTTAAAAACTAGGTCAGGAATCAGCATGTCATGAGGGTCATCCCTCCGAGCATATCCAAATTGTCTCAAAGCTAGACAGGGGTTGTAGGTAATACCTCCCCTAATGCCAAGTAATGGAACATTAGGGAACTCACCATAGTGATCGATGATGATGACATTTTCTCTGGACCGAGAACACCAATGTACACCAGAACGTGTGAGGGTCATCAATCGTTGTGACCACCTCAAGCCTTGTTCATTCTTCAAAACTGATTGTGGAAGGTGAGAAATAAACCACCTTGCAAGGAGAGGAGTACAACACATGAGAACACCTCTCTTCCTCATTGTTCGTGTGTAAAATGAGTGGAGGATGTCCCCAAGCAATGTAGGTATGGGATTCTTGGACATGAAAATCTTGACAGCATTTACATCTATAAGTTGGTCAGGATTTGGGAACAAGACCAACCCATAAATGAGGAGTGCCACAATCTCTTCAAAGGCTTATAGATCCAAAGAATTCCAACACTCTTGTGCCTTCTCAAACAAGAATTTTGCCAAGAAGCCCTTGACACCACTTCTGGTTTCCCAATGCCCCTTGATGTCAGATGATTGCAAGTGTAGTGCTTGAGCAATATCTTCAGGTTTTGGTTCTTTTTCCGTACCGTTGTAGGGTAGTTGATCAAGAATAGGAATTCTCAAGAGTTGAGAAAATTCCTCCAAAGTAGGCACCAATTGGTAGTCGGGGAATGTGAAACAGTGGTGAAGGGGGTCAAAGAATTGGAACAACACTTTCACCATGTCTTCTTTAATGTTGGTGTTGACTAGGATGAGCAGTCTACCATGTCTTTCACTGAAGAGAGAGCTTTCTGGAATTCTGGATGTAAGCTCCTTGAGTTGAGGAGGGATTCTCACAAGGTTGACTTGGATAGTTTTCCTGCGAAGAATTTCCATGACCTACAAAACAAGAACAAAGATGAAGATCCAAACCCTTGAAATGGTTAGTGGATGCATATGATGCTTTATGATGTTCATGATGTATGCACAAACACATGTACAAGCAATTCACACAAAACCCTAGTTTCAGGCTTGCATGAGGTTTCATAGGTAAGTACCCTCTTGAGTATAGTTGGCTTAAAAACCCGTCCTATAAATAGTAACCGGGTTCTAAGGAGCTCAATATCATTGGATTGTTTTCTATGTTCATTGTTTTGGTTTAGCCACTTAACTAGCAACCAAAATATTCCAAGAAAACAACCCTCAATGAGTGTAGTATCGAGTATCTACCAACTTCGGACTGCACCAAAGTCGGTCATCTCACTACCCCTAATAAAAGGCCAAGATGGTCAAGTAAGGTTCTAGGTCATTAGTGCTTAGTAACATCACTCAGCGGCCCCGTACTCTCCTTGATTGAACTCAAGGGTTACCGGTACTCACAAATATGTCGCACTAATATAGCTATTGCTTCAACCGTGTCGGTATACCCCGCATAGTTTCCACAACGTATTTCTATCTATGAATGTTTCCCAAATCCGGGTGGAGGATTTCAAGCCCAAACAAGAGAACCAAAATGTAAAGCAATCAAAGCAAACAATTAGTCATGCAAAAGGGTGATCTAGGCCCTAAGGTTACTCCACTGTTAAAGTTTTCCCCAACAGAGTCGCCAGTTCTGTGATACGGTGGGAGAACTGACTTGAGGTTTTGCGTTTGTTTTCGCAAATGTTTCGGTTGAGAAAGAGTCGCCACCGACTTTTTATTTTACCCTAAGGAAAGGTCAGAAAGCACAGGAAAGACCTTTGAGATGTTTTCGTGGGTTCGGGGAGTAGATTATAGAAAGGGAAGGAATTAGCACCCTTTCTATCCATGGTTATCCATGGGCTCTTAGTTACTTGCTTAGATCACTTGCCTTTGCTTTTCAATTGTTTGAAATGGTGCTTTGTGGTTTTTTTAAAATGTTTTGAAAAAGATGCCTTGTCTAGGCAACCATTGTAACAATTCTTGTTTGAATGTTTTACAAGGGTGTTTGTCTTTTTGAAAAGATGTTTCAATGTTTTTGAAAGTCTGTTTTGAAGTTGTGTTGTGATGTGTGTTTTGAAAAATGGCAAGGATTGTTTTGCAAGTTTGGTCAAGTAACCAAGAGCTATCTACCCTAAATTTCTCAAAGATCTTTCTTATGTTTTAACCCTTTTAACAGTGTTATTTCACCATTGTATTTGGTGAACAACCTTGTGTTAGGATGTTAACGGGACGGACGCGGGTCATCGTATAGACCATGAATGCAATAGTGTCAAGTATTTTGGCAATTTTCTTGAGGGACTATGATCATTTTGTTTAGGCAACAAGATAGCGTCATCGAGGGACTATGATCATTTTGTTTGTTTTTGTTTTGTTTTGTTTTGCCAAAGTACTTGACATGCAAACATGGCCCATTTTTGAAGGCAACAAGTGGAGTAACCCTAGGGGTGCAAGTGTGCATTGTGTTTGTTTTTTCATGCATATTTATCTTGGATTAAGTCAAGCTATTTGTTGATTTGATTTGCATACAAACCCTAAGTCTAAACATGGCATAATTGAAAGCTTTTAAATGCGGAAATTTAAATGCTAAGCTATTACAACAATGATTATGGGGATGGGGGTACAAGTTTGAATTTGGGGATATTTGACAAGAAATTAAATTCTAAGCTATTACATCCATATTGAATATACAAGACAAATATCTAATATTTAAATAAGTACAAATAAATAAATATCAAATAAAAATGCATTATGCTAAAAAAGGGATTTTTCATGTATGTAAAAGTATTTTTCAATGTGAAATATAAACAAAAATAAAAAAGGTCAAATTTGAATATTTTTGTCATTTAGGGCAAAACCCTAGTTTTTAAATAAATAGTAATATTTATTAATTATGTACAATATATATTAAAAAAATAAAAAGTATACTGTAAAAAAAAAGTATTTTTAATGTCATATATTAATAAAAATAAAAATGTATTATTTCAATATTTTTATCCTAAGTATTCTAATAAATATAATATACAAGTATTTATATATATATTTACTAAACCTATTAAATATAAAGGATAAAATTAATTATTTATGTATATATAAAAAAATGTATATTTAAGAAAATATTTTCAAGATATAAATAAAAATAACAACTAAAAAACAAACATATTTTTTATACTATTTTTTAGGGTTTTAGTAAAAAAGTATTTATATTATTTACACACATAAGCTATTAAAATGCAACAAATATCAAATAAATATGAAAAAAATGTGGAAAAATATTTTTGGTGTTTTTTATGTTTAAGCAAAAAATATGAAATCAGAATAAAAAATAAAAAGTCAAAAATGACAAATATTTAATCAAATGGGCCAGGGGGTGCAAAAAGTAAGGATGGCTCAGGCCCAGCCCAAGTCATCATCTTCAACCTCCAGCTCCTTGTTCAAACAGAAAACGCGCGCCTCTCCTTGTCCAACACAAACTCCTGATTCTTTGATTATTTTGCAAAACTCATAACATAAACATTGTAGAGCATCAAATCACGAGTTCAAACATGTAAAAAACTTGGATTAACACTCAAAGGCCAGAGAGAATTTCTCTGGCCCTAAATTTTATCCTAATTTTTTCATCATGTTCATGGCTAAAATTCTCACAGCATGCTTAACATAAATGAAAAGTGATCACATGTATGGCTTCAGGGCTATGAGTAGGACATGTTTCATTCACAAACCTAAGCCTAACTCTTCATAGATTGAGAGATAGAAGTCCATGGATTACTTGTCTCAGCTTGAATCGTGCAGAGTAATGTGGCCAACTTCAATGGAGTTTGAGCTTCTGTATAGCTTGCCTGAGGTCCAAGGAAGCTTTTCCAACACCTAGCTTTCTTTGAATCACTCTGTATTGTGCTATAGAAGTTCACCTACAAAACTGAAAAACTGAAAATGGCAAGTGAGATTAGGGGTGTTACATCTTTTGTTTAGGGCTTGGAATAGTTTAGGTGGATGAAAAGGAATGTGTTGGAACTTGTTTGGGCAAAAACGCACGAGTCGATAATGCTAGGCAAGTCAAACTGCAGGGATGCCCTGTTTTTGCAGCAAAACTGTGTTTTTGTGTTTTGGGAGGTATGAGGAATGGTTGAATCATGTTTTAGGCTTGGCTTGATGTATGGAAATTGTTCACAAGGTTTGTGTTTGGCTGTGTTGACAGGAAATGGAAGTTGGAGTGTTTTTGCAAAGTTGCTTCAAATGTAAGTAAGAGAGTGTGTAATGTGTCAAAGGCCTGTGCAGGACATCTTGTATGCTGCAAACAAACCTCTAGGCCCCCTCTAATCCCTGGATTTTATTTGCAATCTAAGATCTTTGTCCAAGGCTCAATGCATAGTGGTTTGACATAAAGCTACTTTTGCAAAAATGGCAAAATCACTTTTACCAATTAGGGGTTAGTTTGATGTGTAATGTCCAAATGGATAAAATAACACATTAACACAATGGTTAGGCATTAAATTATTGAGTGTGGAGAGGTTTAGAGGACTGAAATCTAGCATAAACCATGCTGAGTTGAAAATGCAAGTTGTTGTGAACATGTATTTAGTCATGAACAAAAGTGAGTTTTGGCCAACTTTGCAAATTCGATTCTCTCTAACCACAAGGGTGTTTGAGAAGTTCTTGGACAATTTGGAAAGCTTGGAATGTGTACTATAATCCATATTTGTAATGAAAATTGAAACTCCAAGTGGAACCATGTGAAAAATGTCCAAGAAGTTGGACAAAAATCCTGCCTAGAATATGGCAAAATTTCTCTAAGTTAAAAAATGTTGTGTACCCTTGTTCCAAAAATCATAACTTGAGATAAAAGCTTCCTTTGAGAAAAATTTGTGAATAAAAGTTGTAGATTTTGCAATGGACTACAACTTTCATGTTACCAGTTTTGTTTGAATCCAATTGCATCTTGGTGAAAAAATGGGACAAAGTTAGGAAAAAATAAGGAAATTTCATAACTTAGAAAATTTCTAAGTTATGAAAATTTTCATTTTAAAACCCTAATTTGCAATTTTGGGTTTCTTGATGAACAAGTTTCATAATTTGACATGTCTTGATGAAAAATGAATCTTGGCACTTGATTTTGACCAAAAAGTCAAAGTTTGACTTTTCAGTATACAGTCAAATTTTGATCAGTTGACTGGAAAATTCATCTGTCAATCCTATGCATTTGAGATCTTTTGAACTTGTTGAATGGGTCAAGACAAAGCCATTAAGCCCTTGAGTCCATATGTGAGCTTGGTTTGCCATTGGTTAGGTCAAACAGTCAAAAATTGCCTTTGTGCAGTCAAAACCCTAAAAATGACCATTTTGCCCTTTTGGTGATCTGATCAAATTTCTTGTGGAATTATGATCCAAACTTGAACAAATAGTTCATATGAGTTCATTATGTTGATGTGGGTCAAAAATCATGAGGTTTGACTGTCAATTGGCCACAGTTGACTTTTCCCCCAATATAGCTGATTTTTAGGTCAACTGTCCAATTGACTGGGCAAAGATTGGAATCAAGGCTTGAAACTTGGTATGGATAAACTTGTAAGTCCAACATGAAGCATGAAAGTCACTTTGGGCCTTTTAGGTCAAAACATCCCTGTGCAAACTCAAACCCTAATTTGGGTCACCAGTGCAAGGAGGGGTCTTGAGTAGAGCAAACCCTAACTTGATCTTGAGTTCCAAGAGTCTTGTGGTGAGAAAATGTTGATGAAATGAGAGGGCAAATTTTGGGGTACAACAGGGTCATTAAGCACCAACTGACCTTAGAACCTTTAAATTGACCAACTTGGCCATAGAACAGTAGCAGTATGCTATACTCATTGAGACTAAACTCTCGCGATGATTCCGGCCGCAAGAAAAGGTTGC
The DNA here is from genome assembly GCA_948472305.1 of Vicia faba. Lineage (NCBI taxonomy): Eukaryota > Viridiplantae > Streptophyta > Magnoliopsida > Fabales > Fabaceae > Vicia > Vicia faba. The sequence continues at coordinate 363,126,608 of OX451736.1, forward strand.
TAAACTAGAATTATGACTGATTGAGGGTAGTCAGTGATATTGAGATCCTCTAGAACCCGGTTACTATTTTTAGGACAGGTTTAAACCAACTAAACTGAAAGAGGGTAGTACCTAAGCTCCATGCCAGCCTGAAATCTAAGGGCTCTTTTGTGTGACTTGTGTGCCTTTGCCATGTTTGCTTTTTGTGGATACTTGTGGTGTGCCTTTATCATGACATCATGACATTATAACATTGCATACATCTTGCATAAGGACTAACCTATTTCAAAGACAAGAGGGTTTCATCTTTGCTCTGTTTTGTAGGTCATCATGATTCCCATGCGTAAGAATACTATTCGGATTAACTTTGTCCAAGTCCCTACCTTGCTTAAAGAGTTGGTTGCCAAGATGCTTGACACTACTTCCTTCATCAGGAGGCATGGTTCTCTTCTCAGTTTGGTCACCTCAAAATTGGACGAACAAATGATGAGTGTCCTGGTCCAATTCTATGATCCGCTGTACCATTGTTTTACTTTCCAGGACTTCCAGCTGGTTCCTACCCTAGAAGAGTTCTCTGAGTTGCTCGGTATCTCTATTCTAGAGCAGACTCCGTTTACTGGTTGGGAAAAGACTCTTAAGCCCGAAGAAATTATTGCAGCCCTTCACTTGACCAAAGAAGAGGTAATGGCTAACTGGGAGACTAGAAGTGGAGCTAAGGGTTTTCTGACTAAGTTCTTGGTTGGCAAGGCTAACTACTTCCGGGACAGCTTAGACTTCAAGGCGTTCGAGGATATTCTGGCTCTCTTGATTTATGGCTTGGTATTGTTTCTGAATCCTGACACTTTTGTTGATATTAATGCCATAAAGATCTTCATTTCTCAGAACCCTGTACCCACTCTCTTAGGTGACATCCTTCATCAGCTCTATGCTCGTACTGCCCGAAAGCGGGGAACTTTGATGTGATGTGCTCCTTTATTGTCGAGGTCGTTTATTTCGCACCTCCCGAAGTCAGTGCTGAAAAACAAAGAAGGAATGGGTTGGGCTTATAGGGTGATGTCTCTTTCTAATAATGACATTATCTGGACCCTCAAAGGTATGGATGGGGTGACTATCATTGATCGCTGTGGAGAGTATCCTAATGTTTCATTGATCGAAACCCATGGAGGGATTTCTTACAACCCATGTGTTGTACCCCAAAATTTGCCCTCCCATATTCTTCAAGGTTTGGCAAGATCATGGTTCAAAATCTCTCAAGGGTTGCATAGTCCAATTGCCTCCTAACACAGTCAAAATTAGGGTTTTGGTTCTTGCAAAGAAATTGAGGTTTTCAAGGGTCCAATCAAGTCCCACATGCCCATATACATTGTCAAGCATCCATATGTCAAGTTTCAAGACTCACAGCATCAAATTGCACAGTCAAAAAACCCTAATTGCTCCACAGTCAACTGTAGGGGCAAAATGGTCATTTGACAGTCAAAAGTCAAAATTTTTGGTCAACATCTTATTTTGAATCCACAATCATCATTTGATCAATTCTTGATCATGATTCTCAAAGCATGGCTCAAAAAGTCCCAAGATGCAAAAGTTTCTATTTTTGGACAGATGAAAAGTCAACTGCAAATTGACCAAGGCATAACTTTTTCATGGTTTATCAGAAAAATCCCATCCAAAGCTCATTTTGAAGGGGATGACATTTCCTACAACTCATCTTCACACTCCAAGTCCAAGAAATGCTCTCACAAAAAGTTATCAATTTCAACATTATAGGTCATTTTCAAAAGTCAACAAAAAGGCACTTTAAGTCAAAGACCATAACTTTAGATTGGTAAATCAAAATGACATGGGACCAAATACATTGGTTAGAGGACTTCAAGAGCTTTCCAAAATGTCCAAGAACATGATCATATCTTCAAAATTGAGCAAGATATGCATTGGAGAAGTTGGGAAATTTTTGGGAACTTTCAAAAGTCAACTTTGCCTAAAACACTTCAAATTTGCTAATGGGCCTCAAATTCTTCCTTGAATCATTACCCAAAGCCTATGCACGACCCATTGAGCTCAAAATAATTTATTCTCTTATTTTTAATTAATTAATTGGATTTATATTTATATTAATTCATTTAATTGGTTTTAAATATAAGAAAATTCAAAGATATGATTTTTTAGATCTTTTTGTGCAGCAAATGTGACTAGGGCAAGCTGGTAAGTCGTTTCTCATTCAAAAAAGGAAGATCTTCCATAATTGGCAAGGGTTTCAATGGCAAAAGATTGAAAATCACATAATTGGCAATCAAATATTCAAGTCATTAATCCATGGACTTGTGGGCTTATTTTTGACCTAGAATCATTCACATACATATGCATAAGGAAACCCTACTGAGACATACACGAAAAAGCTGCTGAAAACTCATAACCAATTTGCAAAAAATAGAAAAAAAAAGCTTGAAACTGATTTCATAGTTGCAGGATAATTCAAGGCCTAAAATCTATTCTAACACATTGCTGGACCTTCCAGGAGTCTATTGGCATCAAGAATCAATCCTAACACGTGAAGAATCCAAGAACCTAGGCCACACGGTTTGTCTCGTTTTTCAAACTTGCATAACACGATTCATGTGCTTTTAATCCGTTTTCTTGCTTGATTCATACTAATAGGTACCTCCTGAAGCGATTGGTATAAGTTAATTGGACTAACATTGCCTGAATCCGAATCCACCATGGACAAAAATTAGGTTTTCTGAAGCTTGCATTTGGGGCTTTAGGCATAGGGAAAAATTGGACCACGTCATGGCCATGGTTGAATTCGTCAAGGCCAGACGAATTCAACCAACCTCTCGCGCTCAATTTATATTTCCTCCTCTTCTATTCGCTATTATTCACTATTCCACTTAGTGGGGGTTTAAAACCCCCACTATCTTGTTCATGTTGCAGGTACAAACGGAGAAGAAGACAGGCGTGTCATCACGTGGTTGGGTGATTCAAACCGCGCGCGTATTTTTTGTTTTATATCATTAGCTTTTGTTTTATTATATAATATTTGTTTTCCATTGTATATACAAACGCGTGCAATAGCTCAACTGGCAAGGGACGTGGCTTGGTGAGTGCTGGGACCTGGGTTCGATTCCCAGGTCCCCCATATAATTTGTTCTCTTTTTTCATAAAACGTTCCCATGCAGCGTATTCTCCAACGTCTCACCATACAGCCTCACGCATAGCTTGCCAAGTGGCTTTGATGATCAATCTGAAGGCCACTGAATGGAGTCCAGGGTATGGCGCAGTCAACCAACATGCACACAAGCATGGAAAGTCAAGTGAGCCTTGTGCTAGTGGGCCTGAATTTCTCACAAACACCTCCATTTGGGCCTGAAACCCCCCTTGGTTTGCATCCTTTTTTAATTTTATCTTCTTTTCTTTTCTAATTCTTTTCATTTGTTTTTAATTGTTTTTTTACCATAAAATAATTTTTTCCATAATAAAAACAGAAAGTCAAAAAAATGTTTTATATTTAATTATTATTAATTTCACCACTAACATATTTTTGTAAATAAATAACTAACAATTAACTTAGTTAATTTAAGTTCAAATTTTAATCTTTTTTCCTAACAAATAAAAAATACATAGAATTAGGTTTTGACATTTTCACCTTTTTTTTTCTTAATTAATTATTTTCATCATTATCTATTTATTATTATTATTAACTATTATTTTTGTAAATAAACATGTAAATTAATTAACTAGTAAAATTAGGTTAACTTTAATATTTTCATTAATAACTTAAAAATAACTTAGAATTAGGGTTTCCTTTTAAAATCTTTTCTTTATTTCCATAAATACCAAAAACATAAAAAACTTTCTTTTCTTTAATTAAATAATAATTAGGCTTTAATTTAATTTAATTTCAAGCAAAGGGTCAAAACCCTCGGACGTTCAATTTTAATTTCGCGCATTAATTTTCTTATCAATTATTATGTAACTGCTTTATGGATGTAATAGTAATTAGGTTTACCGCATTTTTTACTTTCCGCATCTTTTATCAAAAACGGGTCTTTGTAGTTTGGCGATGTATAGACCCGCGCCTTGTAATAGCGTAGCCTTTATTTTCCTGTATTTTACTTTCCGCACTCTTAAATTCTAAATTGCATGAAAGAATGTATGATAATTAAAAACAAGCGTAGCTCACAATGCCATGATCAAAGATAACTGTTAAACTGAAAATAACACACAAATACACACACCACTTCTAGGGTACGCCTCACTCGTTGCCTTCGAAACGTGGTCGTCAAGTATAGGACGTTTTAGTAGTCCTTATGTCCATGATCCAGTTGTCTCGAAACAGTTGCCTCGAAACAGTTGTCTCGAAATAGTTGCCTCGAAATAGTTGCCTCGAAAAGGTTGCCTCGGATTAAAAAAGGATCAAGGATATAAGGGTAGCTTCTAAGGTGTCCTAACTATTGCTTCGGTGACCACACTGTCCCTACACTCGAATTGACCCGAACGCCTCCAACGGTGGTGCTACCTACCTCTCAATGGTGGGATGGCACTACCTTAAGGACATTTACACAGCCTAATTCCTTAGGGTAGGTAGATGACTCATAGATACTTGCTCTCTTCAAAAACAAAAAACCTTTTCACACCGACACTTTCAAAAGCTTTCAAAACAAATTTTTCAAACACTCTTGAGGACAGATACAAGAGTCATTCAGAAAACTTTCAATGAAACTTTTTTCAAACCCACTCACATCTTGAAAATCAAACATTTTGAAAACATAAGAGTAAGTATCTAAGAGCCCATGGATAACCATGGATAGAAAGGGTGCTAACACCTTCCCTTTCTATAAATCTACCTCCCGAACCGAGAGACAACCTCATAAGGAATTTTGCTGTGCTTTTGTCCTGTCCATGTTGGAGAAAATAAAAGACGGTGGCGACTCTTGCTTCCGCGACATTTCGCGAACCAGCGTTAAACAGTCAGTTCTAAATCCACCGATCACACCATGCTTAGCTCTCCGTCAGTTTGGAAGAGCTAGAAGAGAAGGGCCTCATGAGATGTTGATGCCTCATATCATCTTTGATTTTCAGGGAGATAGCGATGAGCTGCGTCGTAGATTCATAAGGGCTTGGGACAGAGTTCACCAATCTGATCCACATGAATTGGGTCCAAAGACTTCTCTGCCAATGGAGCCATATCTCAGATGGGTCCGCATCCGTGCCCAGAAGTTAGGTATGCCATATGAAGTTGTCTGGCCTGTCACTCTTGAAGTTGCTAATGAGGAGGGGGTTCTTCCAACTATTCTCCACCCTTATATGCCCACTGATATTGGGACACTGAAGAGGTCTTGGATGCAATTGAGGGATGAACGGGATTCCTACCGAGAGAAGTTCAATGAATAAGAGCAGAAGATCCAGAAGCTAACTAGGCAACTGGAGAACGAGCGGATCCTGAATGATTATGTCCGCACTGAGAAGAAGAGACCATGGGAGCATTGATGGACCTTTGAGGATTTCTTTTACAGTTGTTATTTACTTTTCAGTATTTCCATTCTTGTAACGCCTAAGGGCAGTTCGTTGAACAATTTAAATTTTTGAGGTTTAAATATAATAAAGTGCGTTTCCTTTCTTGTTTACAAATTTGAATCTCGATTGTCTTTGAAATCATAATGTAAGTGCCTTCGTTTAGGATTGGCTCATTTCTTGTAAAACAAATAGTAACAACAATAATGTAATGTAATGTACAATAAGAACAGCCTGAAAATCCTATTGTAAATGCCTAAACATGTTGTGTTGATTTAAATCAACATCTGGAACAACATGTCTCAAGAGATGTCATAACATCATACCAGACATCAAGCTACTGAACTGTCAAGTCTGATGCAGTTCTGTTCCTGAAGTTATGCAGAATATTCTGCCAAATAGAATGCATAACAAGTAGCGAAAATTGAAGGCATGTGTGGAGCCCTAGAAGATTCAATCAGAAGCTAAGGATAAGGAGAAAAGCTCGATTGAAGACCTAACTTACAGCAGAAGTTTTCTGCTTACTTTATGCAGGTCGTTAAAGCTGCATTGCTGTCATATGAAGGCCCAAATCCAGTTGGGTAAAAAGTGTTATAAATAGAAGTATTGTAACCTAATTTGAAGAGGTCGAGTATTGACAAGATGTAATATTTTAGGGCTAGTTTTGTTGTGAACCGCCCGGGCTGTGGGATGGTCACCATACTCCTTGAAACCTGTAGGTTAGAGGATGTATGCATTGTACTTGATTGAAGCTTTTAAGCATGATCAAGATGTGTAATGGAAGTGTATCTTCTGAACAGTTTATGTACTGTAGAAAGTTATCACTGCGGTGATTGAGGGGGAGTGAGAGGGGTCTCATATCTAGGATTGGATCTTAGGTAAAAGTGTCATTGGGTAGTGATTAAGTGAGAAGGCTGTCAACGGGTGTGTTGGCTGTAGGGTCTTTGAATTGATACTACTAATAGTGAACTTTATCCCTGGCTTGGAAGCCTCCAGATGTAGGTTGGTTGAACCGAACTGGGTGAACAATTCTGTGTGTTATTTACTTTCTGCATTGGTTATTTGTTTGATGTCACAGTATTCCTCATGACATCAATGTATATGATTAACCTTAACTGTTCTGAACTTCAGTAAATCAGAACCTGCGTACAGCCTATTCTACCTGTACAGCGCTTAATGTCAGATCAGATGTCTTAACATTTCATTAGACATCCTGAGTCTGTGACATACTAGGAATTTCAATTGGTATCAGAGCAGGCATCCTGTCTGTCTCTGGATGAGATCCATGGGGGATACTTTCCGGTTGTGTACAAGGTAGAATATTGTTTGAACCAGTAGTGTTCATATTGTTTGGTCCCTAGGAGTGGAGGATGGACCAATTTGGGAGAAACTAGATCAGCTATGTTGAAGGAAGATGAAAGTGTTTGAACAAATTCAAAGACCTCATGCGGGAGTGAAGATTTTGGAGTGCATTGTTCAACCTGTATTCAGCACAGAGAAGAATATTATCAAAACCTTCATGCGGGAGTGAAGATATTGATAAGGCATCATATGTGTTTATAAAAAGCTTTCTTCTAACAGGGCTGTAGAGTTGGGTCTAGAAAGTTGCTTGGTGAAGAAGCAAACAACTTGTGGGATTGATTTATTTTCAATCCTTACGTGTCATGCTTGCTATATGGAGTAAGCACTGTGTAAGTTCTGGTGAAGTACTGCTATTCCGCTGCATAGCTTCTAATACAACCCCTAAAGTGAAAGAAGAACTCTAGGGTTATTATTTTCAACAGAATTTGTAAGCAGATTTTGCAATCTATACTTGAGATTTCCTCAAGTCCACTCATAAAGGCTTTTATTATTAGTGTTGATGAGTATCAATTGATCAATGATTCTCATATACATCTGCAAGCTGCTTGAAGACCTTGAAGATTATCAAGGATGATGTGTTCCAAGGAGATGGAACTGATGTTCTTAAGGATGTTAGAACATCATGCAACTGCCAGTTGAAGAACAGATGTTCTGGGTGCTAAACACATGTAATATGAGTACATATGTTTGGAACCTACTCCTGATCTGGAAGAGGAGACATTTGTTTTAATTGATCAGGACACGATCAACAGGTCATCTACTCCAGTTGTGAGTTTAAGGGAGTATATGTGCTGAGCTAAATGCACTTAAAAGGACTTTAAAGCTGTGATTTCCATGTTTCCCCTCATATGATGGATGATGGAACATCATTTCTGTGTCTTCAGCCAAGTAAATATGCTTAGCAAGCATGAAGAAGTAATCAGTCAGGATCCTCTAGTGTGATTAGATAATTCTAACTGAAATGATGGAAGCAGAATCTTTATGTGATAAATATGTGGAAATCAGAATCAAAAGTTCTAAAGCTTGTGATGATAAAGGATGTACAACATCACAACTGTTGAAGACATCAGTTGTTGAGGAAAGACAGATAAGTTCCAGATTTAGTGAACATCCTCATGATTGATAATGAAGTTTCTTCGAGTACAAGTTACAGAATGTGGCAACCTGAAACTTGTACAGCAAGCAAACTAAGGACTCTTAATTTGAAACCTGTGGCAAATTCCAAATAAAGAGTACTTACTATGTGTCTAAAGTAAAGAGCTCAACACTGTATCCATAAAGAGGGAAGTTGGATAACATTTTGTTCAGAGGGAGTAGTATGATCAAGCTGATGTGAAAGGGAGTTCATCTTACCTTGTTCTATAAGATGCTTGAGTTTATTTCTCATGATCTTAGTGATTCCCAAGGAGGATAGGAATAGAACAGGTTATGTCTACCAATCACATAAACTGCAGCATGTGAAGGAGAATTCACTTAATTCTCTACAAAGATCTGAGCTGAGTTTCAGGGGGAGTCCTTAACCTGAAGATCTTGGAAGACATGTCATACTGGACCAAAGTCAAATGGTGGATATCTGCACTTTGACAAGTCATCCCCATCACCTAGGATGAACTTGTTAGTTGTATGTAGCAAGGAGGAGTTATCTTCAAAAGATCATGGGTTCCTGAGAAGATCCTCTTTTTACTTGAAGTTCATTTATGTGAACAACTTGGTCTGCTCTTGTCTACAGGAGTATGGTACAATTAACTCCTTTGTACTGTTCAAGGGTCAGCAGACAAGGTGAAGGTGATACATGCTAGTTGCTGCATGGTTATGTGGTTGTTGTGGGTCTGAGAAAAGTGTGCTTTGATTGCTATGGATGTTCATCCAAAACCATAGTATAAGCCAGGCTCATATGGTTGAGATCAATGTCAGATCTGATGTTGCAACATCATCTCAAACGAAGGGTCTCTTCAGAAAAGGAAGCTTGTAAGGACCAGTTGGTTCTTCATGCATGGAGCAGAAGATTGTTAGAATAATTATCCTACCTTGAGAAGATGGCATAATCTAACTAAAAATGAATACTTTGACGGGAGACTACGTATTCATTAGGATCTTGCATAAAGATATATATAAGCACTTTGATGGGAGACTAAGTGTTTGTATAATATGCATGCAAGGCTGTATTCTGAACCTATTTCTCAGAACTTGGTAGAGAGTTTATTTCTCTCTAAGAGTATTCTGGTGAGTAATTATTGCTGAAGATGAAGATCATACCTTTCTTATGGGGAATATAAAAGGGCATCAATCCCCTGGATGTTAACTTCAGAACCCAAGCAGATAGGTTCATGCTGTAACATCATTATTGTTAGAAGTCTGTGGCAGAAACTTGGGACTGTGAATCTTAATATTCTATTGCCTCATTCAGAAGTGGCAGTTCTATTGTTGGTTTGGAATAAGTAGATTCTAATTGTGTTTAAAAGTAGTATGCTTAACAATGCATAACTACTGTTGTGGTCTGAAGAATTTACTAGTATTAGCAACTACTAGTAAATATATTATACAGAAGGATGACATGATCAAAGGATAATCCTTCTCGAAAGTCTGAATCTTAGTAAAGCTTGTAAGCACACTAAGAAGGTTGGAGGTTGGTTTCAGACTATGGCTACATGATTTCTCAGCCATCCAGAGAGTCATGATAAGTGTGGAAGTGCAACGGCATGAATCAGAGATGTCCTTACTATTCTAAGACTAGTTCAGGGTGCTTGAAGTTACCACCTCAGAGCTAGTGCTACTGGTTTCCACGCTACGATTTTGATTGGCCTTAACAAGGGGAGTCACTGAGTGTTGCACTTTCCCCAATTACAATATACATTGAAGGGAGACTTTGTATGTGTACTGTTGGACTTAATCTGAAGATCAGAAGTCAGAAGAGGACGGTGGTATGCTGATGTTTATGTGTTCTGACAATATGACATTGTGAACTTCTAAGTGAAGTCATGAATAATGTCTCAACATCAGGAGATTAAAGAATTGCTCTTGTTATCTGTCTGGGTTTAGGAAGAAAATCTCAGAGATTCTTAAAAATCTCATAAGTGGCAGTTTTGATACTTTTGGAGCAATTTGGAAGATTCAGATCTTATCAATAACAACTTGGTCTGGCAAATCAGAAATGCTTTTGTGGTAAAGACTTCACTAGCTCTAGCAACTACTAGTGAATGGAAGATCAGAAGAAGTAAATCAGATTAAGAAATCTGATATATTCAGCATATGTTCTAGGGGTCCTTCTACTACAAGAAATTGACGTGGCATCTAAATTTTGTGTATTAGAACTAATCTGTGATGTCTTGTGAAGCATTTTGGAGTCTTCTGGTTTATTCCCTCCTTCCTTATTTTGCTGTCTGGAAGAAGGTAGAAAGTAATTGTGGTGGATCTCAGCAACACTTAAGAAAGCATGATTGATGGCCATGCTTAATGCTACTAGTCTCTTGCTACTAGCTGTTTAAAGTGTCCTTCTCTGTGCCTAACTGAGAGAAGTAAAAAGAAGGCTGCTGTTGTTGAAGAATGTCTAAGTAAGTGTCATGACATTACCAACGACATTACAACCTTGGGGAAATCAAGAAGAATACGTGGAAAATAACTTCACCACGTAATTGTAGCTATTCAGGAGCTATATTTGGTATTCTGTTTCCCAAAAGAATCTTCAACCTTAAAAGTCGGTCAAAGGCTGATTTTATTCAGGAATTGCTTTGACCTAAACTTATGCATGTATTAGGACTGGTCCTTTTGGCAGAAACAAACAAATGCGTCTAAATTTCATGCACAGTCAGTCTGAAATATGCAACAACTTTAACAGGTATCCTTGACCAAGATTTTATATTACCATCTTCTTGAACCTGTTATCTCTTTATATAACCTCCTGTCACACATTCTTTTCTCTCACAACCATCATGGGGTTTGTACGGATCTGGGAAAACTGTTCTTGGATCTGGTTTTGTGAGGGCTTTCTTTGTCAATTTTTGGCCAAAAAGGGGGAGAAAGGAGTAAAGGAGTACTGTTACGGTTTGACATTGTCCTCGTTGCAGCAGCTACTCAAAATTTTGATCACAAAGACTTGTCACAAATTCAGCAGAAATTCAAATGGCGTGAATTTCTTTATGACTTGTGATCTGAGTTATGAACACAGTTGTGACCTGTGTTCTGAGTTACAAGGGAGATATTCTGGTCACTCCTTAAAGGTTCTCTGATGCCTCTGAAAGGATAGTTTATCTCCCACGGTCCTCTTTTTCCACCACCAGTGACAAGAAATGGTTCGTGGTCTAAAAGGGAATGAGGTGCATCCTCTTCCTCCTGTGCTTCAAGAGGTCCTGGATGGCTAGTGTGGTTACAACCAAAGATGTCAAGACATCCTTCTGTGTGTAATCCTGAACACTTTTATTTTTTATTGTTGTATTTGTTATAGCCAAAATTTGCCAAAGGGGGAGATTGTAAGTGCCTTCGTTTAGGATTGGCTCATTTCTTGTAAAACAAATAGTAACAACAATAATGTAATGTAATGTACAATAAGAACAGCCTGAAAATCCTATTGTAAATGCCTAAACATGTTGCGTTGATTTAAATCAACATCTGGAACAACATGTCTCAAGAGATGTCATAACATCATACCAGACATCAAGCTACTGAACTGTCAAGTCTGATGCAGTTCTGTTCCTGAAGTTATGCAGAATATTCTGCCAAATAGAATGCATAACAAGTAGCGAAAATTGAAGGCATATGTGGAGCCCTAGAAGATTCAATCAGAAGCTAAGGATAAGGAGAAAAGCTCGATTGAAGACCTAACTTACAGCAGAAGTTTTCTGCTTACTTTATGCAGGTCGTTAAAGCTGCATTGTTGTCATATGAAGGCCCAAATCCAGTTGGGTAAAAAGTGTTATAAATAGAAGTATTGTAACCTAATTTGAAGAGGTCGAGTATTGACAAGATGTAATATTTTAGGGCTAGTTTTGTTGTGAACCGCCCGGGCTGTGGGATGGTCACCATACTCCTTGAAACCTGTAGGTTAGAGGATGTATGCATTGTACTTGATTGAAGCTTTTAAGCATGATCAAGATGTGTAATGGAAGTGTATCTTCTGAACAGTTTATGTACTGTAGAAAGTTATCACTGCGGTGATTGAGGGGGAGTGAGAGGGGTCTCATATCTAGGATTGGATCTTAGGTAAAAGTGTCATTGGGTAGTGATTAAGTGAGAAGGCTGTCAACGGGTGTGTTGGCTGTAGGGTCTTTGAATTGATACTACTAATAGTGAACTTTATCCCTGGCTTGGAAGCCTCCAGATGTAGGTTGGTTGAACCGAACTGGGTGAACAATTCTGTGTGTTATTTACTTTCTGCATTGGTTATTTGTTTGATGTCACAGTATTCCTCATGACATCAATGTATATGATTAACCTTAACTGTTCTGAACTTCAGTAAATCAGAACCTGCGTACAGCCTATTCTACCTGTACAACGCTTAATGTCAGATCAGATGTCTTAACATTTCATTAGACATCCTGAGTCTGTGACATACCAGGAATTTCACATAAATCATACGCATTTCATCCCATGCACTTCATAAACAGGTACCCCATTACAGGTCTCTTATCTTCTTCGCTATTTATTTCAGCAATCATCATGTCTGCTAAACCTTCAACTGAGCAAGCTATCAAGGCCCTCCAGGCCCAGAACGCCCAATTTCAAGAGCTGGTCATGAGTCTAGCTAAGGGTCAGCAGGACCTGAAGACCTTGATTCTGAAAGAGAAGAAGAAGAAGAAGAAGAAGAGGACCATCCTGTTCAACACTGGACGTAGGTTTGGAAATAGGCTACAAAATGAAGTTGATCTGACCACCTCATCTGGAGGGAAAGATAGTCCACAAGAAAGGAGGGCTCCTAGCCCTGAAGTCTCCGACAATGAGATGGACTACGATGAAGAACAATATCCTCCTGCCGAGGATAAGTACAAACAGCTGGAAGACCGTTTAAGCGCTATGGAAATTCAGAAGGTGCCTGGTCTGGACTTCGGAGATCTAGGTCTATCCTCTGGGGTGGTGATTCCCCATAAATTCAAGGCACCTGCCTTTGCCAAGTATGACGGAGTTTCCTGTCCGAAGCCGCACCTCCGGTCATATGTAAGGAAGATCCAGCCTTACACTACTGATAAGAACTTGTGGATCCATTTCTTTCAAGACAGTCTCTCAGGGACTCAACTTGAGTGGTTTTATCAGTTGGACGGAGCTAGTATCCGCAGTTGGGAGGATTTGGCTACTGCATTTTACAGGCAGTATCAGTACAACTCCGACCTCGCTCCTACGCGTACCCAACTCCAGGGTATGTCAATAGGAACGAGTGAAGGATTTAAAGAGTATGCTAAAAAATGGAGAGACCTTGCCGGAAGGGTGCAACCACCTTTGGCTGATCGTGAACTTGTTGACATGTTTTTGGGGACCCTGTCTGGTCCATTCTTTAACCATCTGATTGGAAGCTCTTCAACTGGGTTTACAAACCTTATTTTGACTGGCGAGAGGATTGAAGATGGTATTAAGGCTGGAAAGATACAGAAGGGTGCCTCATCAAGCACTGAGAAGAAGCCATTTAAGAAAGAGTCCAGTGCTGTCTACAGTTCGAGAAGACAGAATAGACCTGAACACCGCCAAGCTGTCAATGCGGTTGCTATTTCAAAACCTGCTAGTGCTCCTCAGCACAACAATCAACAGAAGGACGAGAGACCTCAAAGGCAATTTACTCGTCTCAGCATGACTTTGTCTCATATTTTGCCCCAGTTGCTGAAGACTAATCTGGTGGTTCTAAAGGAAGCCTCGAAGAGTCCAAATACCACATCATCGAGGTATAACCCTAATGCCCGTTGTGCTTTTCACTCTGATAGCCCGGGGCATAATACAGATGATTGTTGGGTTTTGAAGAACAGGGTACAAGACCTAATTGATGCGAAGGAGATTGAGTTTGAGGCGCCCGAGAGGCCTAATGTTGTGACTGCTCCCATGCCCAAACATGGAGTAAATGCTGTAGAGGAAGACTTGTTTGTAGTTTCCGTGGATGATATTGTTACCCCTCTAATGACTGTCAAGAAGAACCTGTTGCTAGCCGGTTTATTTCCGGGCTGTGGCGAAGGTTGCCATATGTGTTCTGTTTTACCTACTGGTCGCCCATTCCTGAAGTCAGGTATCCAAATCCCGATGGATAATAAGGAGATCCTGTTTGAGAAGACTGTTGTTCCCTCCATTCCTACTGAAGAAGTTGCCATCATTACCATTTTTGACAATTCTTCTGAGGCTCCCTCGAGGAAGCCCGTTAGAATTACATCTACTCCGAAGATCGCACCTGTGATTTTCACTGTTCCGGGGCCCATCCCCTACACCTCTGACAAAGCTGTCCCCTGGCACTATGGGGATGATGTTTATGTTCTTGGAGTTAAGCAAGAGTTGGATGTTGATACTGGCATCAACAACATTACTGGACCTGCTAAAGTCACCCGCAGCGGTAGACTTTTCTCACCTGATATTGTTCCACCAACTGTCTGAAGACCTGTTGTCATTACTCCTACAAGTGTACCTATCACTATTCCTGATCAAGTTCCTAGTCCTACCTCTGTCGCCGAGTCATCTGACGCTCGAGGCAAAGGGATCACCACTGATGTGCCTGCCCAGACGGAGGCACCGAAGACGATTACTGTTGAAGCTTCCAAACAGGAGATGGAAGAGATTTTGAAGATTATTAAGAAGAGTGATTACAACGTAGTTGAGCAACTGGGGCAAACCCCATCCAAGATTTCTATGTTGTCACTGTTGTTGTGTCAGAGGCCCACACTAAGGCTCTGATTACCTTCCTTAAGTCTGCCCACGTGCCACAAGAGACATCAGCTGATCAGTTTACAGATTGTGTGGCTAATCTAACTATTAATAATGGTTTGGGTTTCTCCAACGCCGATTTGACTGTTAAAGGGAAGAACCACAATGATGCCCTGCATGTCTCCATTGAATGCAGGGGCACTACTCTTGCACATGTATTGGTTGACACTGGTTCCTCATTGAACGTCTTGCCCAAGAAAGCTCTAGACCGATTGGATTGCGAAGGGTTAGAGCTAAAGCCAAGTAACATCATTGTCAGGGCCTTTGACGGGTCTAAAAGGATGGTGCATGGTGAGGTTGATATTCCAATTAAAGTTGGTTCTCAGGTCTTCAATTCTACATTCTACGTGATGGACATTCGGCCATCCTATTCTTGTTTGCTGGGTCGTCCATGGATCCACAAAGTTGGAGTTGTAACCTCAACGCTCCACCAGAAGCTGAAGTACCCGGTCAGAGGGAAGATTGTGACAGTACAAGGGGAGGAAGAGTATATGGTCAGCCACCTTAACTCGTTCCGGTATGTAGAGATGGATGGGGAGTTCATTGAAACCCCATTTTAGCACTTTGAAGCAGTCCCCCAGACACTGGCATCAGCTGAGACTGTGGTTGAAGATTCTCCTATGAAGATGGCTTCCTTAAAGGATGCCCGGGCTGTTATTGAGAAGGGTGAGTGTGCAAATTGGGGCCGACTTCCTGATTTCACTTAGAATACTAACAAGTTTGGTTTGGGTTTCACTGCAGAAGCTCAAAGGGCTATTCGTAATGCAAGGATTGGAAGACCTCCCGTGTTCATCAGCAACTCGGGAGTAAATGCCATTGAAGATGATGTGGAGGAGTCTGAATTCGACAGCTGGATCTATCCTACGACCAACGGTGGACCAAGCAACTGGACCGCAAAGGACTTCATCCCTATTACTTTTGTTACCCAGTAATGAACTCTTTGTTTTGAATTTGTAACAAACAATGTTTTGAAACTTTATGGCCCGGTGTCTTACCCGGGGCACCGTGGCTTCATGTGTGAGGGCTTTTGTGTGTCATTTTCATATATCATTAATAAAAACATTTGACGGTCTTGCATTTCAAATCTTGCGCTCCTTGTCTTTCTTTATTATATATTGCGAAACAGCTATTTACACACACTCACGTATACAGGTCCGCATCCACTCTGGATCTCATTGGTAACGACTCTGCTACTGTCGGTTATGACTTCAAAAATCCGATCAACTTAGCCGAAGACGAAGGTGAAGATGATTGCGAAGTGCCTGGTGAACTTGCAAGACTTCTACTCCAGGAAGAGAGGGTCATTCAGCCACATGAAAAGCCAGTGGAAACAGTGAATCTGGGTACTAAAGAAGACAAGAAAGAGGTCAAGATTGGGGCCAACCTAGAGCTTAGTGTGAAACAACGGTTGATTTAGATGTTGTGTGACTACATTGAGATCTTTTCCTGGTCTTACGAAGATATGCCTGGTTTGGATACTGACATTTTGGTTCATCGCCTGCCTACCAAGGAAGACTGTCCTCCAGTGAAATAGAAGGTTCGCCGTATGCGCCCAGAGATGTCTGAGAAAATCAAGGCTGAAGTTATGAAACAATTTGACACCGGTTTTCTAGCAGTGACTTCTTACCCTCAGTGGGTCGCCAATGTGGTTCCTGTACCGAAGAAGGATGGGAAGGTTCAAATGTGTGTTGACTACAGGGATTTGAACAGGGCAAGCCCTAAGGATGACTTCCCTCTACCTCACATCAACGTTCTGGTTGACAATACTGCTCGGCACAAGGTATTCTCCTTTATGGATGGTTTCTCCGGATATAATCAAATTAAAATGGCTCCCGAAGACATGGAAAAGACCACCTTTGTTACTCAGTGGGGCACTTTTTGCTACAAAGTCATGCCTTTTGGGTTGAAGAATGTTGGGGCAACGTATCAACGTGCTATGGTTGCTTTGTTTCATGACATGATCCATCATGAGATTGAAGTATACGTCGACGATATGATTGCAAGGTCCCAGACCGAGGAAGAACACCTTGACCATCTACAGAAGCTGTTTGACAGGTTGTTGTACAAGTTGAGGTTGAACCCAAACAAGTGCATCTTCGGGGTGAGATCTGGTAAGCTACTGGGTTTCATTGTAAGAGACAAAGGTATTCAAGTGGACCCGGCCAAGGTGAAAGCCATACAGGAGATGCCAGCTCCCAGAACAGAGAAAGAAGTCAAAGGCTTTCTAGGACGACTGAACTACATTGCCCAATTCATCTCTCACTTGACTGCTACTTGTGAACCAATCTTCAAGCTGCTAAAGAAAGATCAGGTAGTACGTTGGAACGATGAATGTCAGGCCACTTTCAAAAGAATCAAAGAGTACCTCCAAGAGCCACCCGTTCTGATGCCACCAGTTGAAGGGAGACCTCTGATCTTATACTTGACAGTACTTGACAACTCAATGGGGTGTGTGCTGGGGCAGCATGACGAGTCTGGCCGAAAAGAGCATGCTATTTATTACCTTAGCAAAAAGTTTACCGACTGTGAGACTCGATACTCACTGCTTGAGAAAACTTGTTGCGCTTTGGCATGGGCTGCTCGCCGGCTG
The DNA here is from genome assembly GCA_948472305.1 of Vicia faba. Classification (NCBI taxonomy): domain Eukaryota; kingdom Viridiplantae; phylum Streptophyta; class Magnoliopsida; order Fabales; family Fabaceae; genus Vicia; species Vicia faba. The sequence continues at coordinate 363,143,934 of OX451736.1, forward strand.
AGACAGTATATGCTGACTCACACTACTCTATTGATTTCAAAGATGGACCCAATCAAGTATATCTTCGAAAAGCCTGCCTTGTCCGGAAGAATAGCAAGATGGCAGATGATCTTGACTGAGTATAACATCCAGTACACAACTCAAAAAGCAATCAAGGGAAGTGTATTGGCAGACCATTTGGCACATCAGGCAATGGATGATTACCAGTCTATGAACTTTGAATTCCCGGACGAGAATATCATGTTGGTAACTGATTGTGAGATACCTGGACCGAATGAAGGACCTGAGGAAGGATCCCGATGGTCTATGTACTTTGATGGAGCTTCGAATGCTTTGGGTAATGGCATTGGCGCCGTAATCATATCTCCTAAAGGCTCTCATACTCCTTTTACCGCCCGACTATGTTTCAACTGCACCAACAACATGGCGGAGTATGAAGCATGCATCATGGGTCTTCGAGCAGCAATTGACCTAAGGATTAAGTTTCTGAGTGTCTTCGGAGATTCCGCTCTCGTGATCAGTCAGGTTAAAGGCGAGTGGGATACGAAACACCCAAATCTTATTCCTTATAAGGAGTATGTGTTGACATTTCTTCCCCATTTTGAGGAAATAACCTTTGAGCACTTCCCTAGAGAGGAGAATCAGTTATCGGACGCGTTAGCTACGATGTCTTCTATGTTCAAGGTCAATTGGGACAACGAAGCTCCCCGAATCATTATTGAAAGGTTGGACGAACCTGCACATTGCTGTGACATTGAGACTGAAGAGGTAACAGAAAAGCCTTGGTTTCATGAGGTGAAGAGGTACCTTGAAGCTCAGGAGTATCCCGAGGGTGCATCTGTTAATGACAACAAGTTTTTGAGGAGGTTCACGGCAAAGTTCTTCATCAGTAATGGTATTCTCTACAAGCGTAACCATGATTCAACCTTATTGCATTGTGTGGATAAGAATGAAGCAGAAAGGATCATGGCGGAGTTACATGAAGGTACTTTCGGAACTCATTCCAGTGGACATACCATGGCAAAGAAAATCCTCCGGGCAGGATATTATTGGTCCACAATGGAAGCCGACTGTTATCAACATTCTCGGACATGTCACAAGTGCCAAGTCTATGTTGGTAAGGTGCACATACCTCCAGTTCCTCTGAACATCTTGACGGAACCTTGGCCTTTTGCAATGTGGGGCATTGATATGATTGGCGAGATCAGACCTACGGCATCCAACGGGCATCGTTTCATCCTGGTAGCGATTGATTACTTTACGAAGTGGGTTGAAGCAGCTTCCTTTGCTACGGTAACTAAGAACTTCGTGGCACGGTTCATTCGGCATAACCTGATCTGTCGATACGGTGTACCAGAGAGGATCATTACGGATAATGGTACCAATCTCAACAACAAGATGATCACTGAGCTCTGCGAGCAATTCAAGATACAGAATCATAACTCTTCTCCCTACCGGCCGAAGATGAACGGGGTTGTCGAAGCGGCAAATAAGAACATTAAGAAGATTGTGCAGAAAATGACACTGACATACAAAGATTGGCACGAGATGTTGCCATTTGCTCTTCATGGGTACCGTACCTCAGCACGGACGTCAACAGGGGCAACACCCTATTCCTTGGTTTATGGCATGGAGGCAGTCTTGCCTATTGAAGTTCAGATACCCTCTCTTCGAATAATGAAGGATGCAGGTTTGAGCGAAGATGACTGGATTCAGACCCGACTTGATCAACTAAACCTAATCGATGAAAAAAGACTTACTGCTATTTGTCATGGTCAGACGTACCAAAAACGGATGATCAAGGCATTTAACAAGAAAGTCAGATGACAAGAGTATCAAGTTGGGGACCTAGTAATCAAGGGCATTATTCTACCTCAAGGTGATCCCAGGGGAAAATGGACCCCTACTTACGAAGGGCCATTTGTGGTTAAGAACATCTTCTCAGGAGGAGCTATGATTCTAACCACCATGGATGGTGACGACCTTCCTCACCCCGTCAATTCAGACATAGTGAAAAGATACTACACATAATCAAAGACCCGCTAGGTTGGCTGGCCTAGGCAAAAATAAGGGCTTCTCGGCGAACCAAAAGGGTTCGGGCAAAAATAAGGGATGAAAATAAAAAAAATTTGTACACCCGGCAAGTCAAAAACCTGAAAAGGCGGCTTGGGCAAAAAGGGGTATCCCGGTGGACTGAAAACCCGAAAGGGCGGTCCAGGCAAAAATTAGGGATTAAAGCGTAACACTATGTCTCATTGGATCACCTCGCATCCAGACTTCGGTATCAACTATCAAGCTCGGACGACACTAATCAATCAGATTTATCTTCAACTAAGCAGCAAAGTGATGAGACGCTTGAAGATATAAAGGCAATAGCAGAGTTGAAACCCAATGGGATTATTCACATAGCTGTTTTGTTTTCTTTTCACAAATTGTATAAACTCTTCGGCGGCATTCTCTTACTAGGACGTCAGCCTCTTGTACGAAAACACCTATTTACAGGCAAACTTCAAAATCAATACAAATTCATTTTCAGACAAATTTCAAATTGTTTTTCCTTTATCTGTTTTGTTTTGCAAAGAACGTCCAATGTTTGTTTTGATATATGCATTTGACATTAATTGTTGCTCATAAATATTTACATGAGAAACAAAGGACGAATTACGGGTGATATCAGAAGTAGGGGCAATAAGAATTGTCCAAGCGGTCTAGTTGCTCTGTCCACCAAGGTACCAAGGTAGGTTCAGCTGAAGAATATGACCAAGATACCGTCACTCCCCGCAGAGTAAAATAGTAAGGGTAGCTCTCCCAGCTGAGACTTGCAACTATGAACGAATCAGCAATACTCTCCCCAAGCAGAGTTAGCCCGCCATCAGCCCTGAAAAGGCTTGGTATCCCCAAAAGATCTCAATCTTCCCCAACGGAGTATAAAGATATTCCCCAGCAAGTATAAGAGCATCTCCGGCAGTCTTAATATTCTTCAACAGAGTATAAGAATGTTCCCCGATGGAATACAAGATACCCCTAGTGGAGCCGTTTCCCCAGCGCAGTCTAAACAAGCTTCCCCGCCAGAGTTGAATCATCTTACCCAGTAGATTCTAGAAGCTTATACCATGCAGAGCATAAATAAATCTCCCCATCCAAATTCAGAAGGTTATCCTCACAAGAGTCTAACTGGGTTATCCTCAGCAAGTTGCAAAAGAAAGATCATCCCCAGCGAAGTTCTTCCTTTCCCCCCCAGCAGGACTTCTATCCTCAACAGACTCAATATCACCAGCAACGGTAATCCATCCCCAGTGGAGTTTATTGTTGAAATCCCCAAAAGAGCTTATCAATGGAATCCCCAGCGAAGTTTATCGTTAAAATCCTCAGCAGAACATCTCTTCCCCACAGAGTAATTCCCCTAAGAATAATCTCTTCATCAGTTTATCCCCCAACGAAGTTCTTCTCTCCTACAAATTTATCTCCTTCGTCCACCATCCCCAGCGAAAGTGAAGCATTCAACTTTATTCTCCATCAGCTCCGGGATTTATTTTCCCCAGCTAAAACATCACACTTCCATACATCATGATACATGCATATACGCATCATATGAATACAATCTCATTTATTTTGAGAACATCATTGCCTGATCCATATCATGCATTGCATGTGACTGACCTTTACCTTTCAGGAAAGATACAGTTAAAGTTCTCAGTTACGTCGAAGACCTGACCAGTTCTTAAATCTCAATTAAATTATCCTCGATTGAATTTCGGATAAGGTTCTCAATCTCGACGGTTTCCCTACGTCATAGTGTGGACAAGTGCTATAACCTCAACGGTATACTACGTTGAGCATGAGTCAGTTCCTAGATCTTGATGTTTTCCTCCGTCATAGTGTGGACGAGTGCTATAACCTCAACGGTATACTACGTTGAGCACCAGACAGTTCCTAGATCTTGATGAAGATGTTTCCCTACGTCATAGTATGGATGAGTGCTATAACCTCAACGGTATACTACGTTGAGCACGAGTCAGTTCCTAGATCTTGATGTTTTCCTCCGTCATAGTGTAGGCGAGTGCTATAACCTCAACGACATACTACGTTGAGCACGAGACAGTTCCTAGATCTTGATGAAGATGTTTCCCTACGTCATAGTGTGGACAAGTGCTATAACCTCAACGGTATAGCACGTTGAGCACGAGTCAGTTCCTAGATCTTGATGTTTTCCCCCGTCATAGTGTGGACGAGTGTTATAACCTCAACGACATACTACGTTGAGCACGAGACAGTTCCTAGATCTTGATGAAGATGTTTCCCTACGTCATAGTGTGGACAAGTGATATAACCTCAACGGTATACTACGTTGAGCACGAGTCAGTTCCTAGATCTTGATGTTTTCCTCCGTCATAGTGTGGACGAGTGCTATAACCTCAAAGGTATACTACGTTGAGCACCAGACAGTTCCTAGATCTTGAAGAATATATTTCCCTACGTCATAGTATGGACGAGTGCTATAACCTCAACGGTATACTACGTTGAGCACGAGTCAGTTCCTAGATCTTGATGTTTTCCTCCGTCATAGTGTGGGCGAGTGCTATAACCTCAACGGCATACTATGTTGAGCACGAGACAGTTCCTAGATCTTGATGAAGATGTTTCCCTATGTCATAGTGTGGACAAGTGCTATAACCTCAACGGTATACTTCGTTGAGCACGGGTCAGTTCCTAGATCTTGATGTTTTCCTCTGTCATAGTGTGGACGAGTGCTATAACCTCAACGGTATACTACGTTGAGCACGAGACAATTCCTAGATCTTGATGAAGATGTTTCCCCCCAATTGAATTACGGACAGGTTCTTAAGACTCAGCCGAGGCATTCTCTCAGTTGAAGTACAGGTAAGTTCCTAAATCTCAACAAAGTTAGGCTTCCCCAGCGGAATCTTCTACAACAACAGGTATGCAAGTTCTCGCTAAGGAATATCTTATGTGATCGACACTCCTGCAGATGGAATCTGTAAGCCCATCCTCCTACCAACAATCTCCAAATGGCATCTGTAAGCCCATTCCTGACATCACAATGCTGATACCACTTTATGCGAGTGCAAATTTCTAGGTACTCTAGTGTTCAATCATCTTCCACCTTCGGATCACGAAAGGCCCGAAAGCCAATCTACATCCTCAGGTTTAAGAAGATTGAACAGGGGAAACTGTTGTACCCCAAAATTTTCCCTCCCATATTCCTCAAGACCTCTCAAGAATAATCTTCAAGTTGCTTAAGTTGGCTCAAGGGTTGGACAGTCAAATCACCTCCTAAGGCAGCCAAGTCAAAATTAGGGTTTTGTGTTGCATCAAGGTCCTCACATCCAAATGACCTCAAGTGTTCCCCAATGTCCTAATATGTTCTTAAGTTCATCCATGTAAAATTTCAAGCCTTGCAGAGGAAGTTTGGTCAGTCAATTGCTCAAGAGGCCAAAAAATCGACTGTGCAAGGGCAAAAGTCAACTGTGTCCCAAATACAGTCAAACCTCAAGATTTTTTGTCAACATTCTCATTTTGAAGGATAATTCATCATTTGATCAAGGGTTGATCATGATTCATCAAGGATTGCTCAAGATTCATCAAGATTCAAAAGTTGCTAAATTAGGGTTTTGTAGGAAAAGTCAACTCAACTTTGACCAAGCATAACTTTCTTATACTTTATGAGAAATGATCCATACAAAGCTCATTTTGAAGAGGATGCGATTTCCTACAATCCATATTCACACCCCAAGATCATGAAATGCTCTCACAAAAAGTTACAAATTTGGACATTATAGGTCATTTTTGAAAGTCAATAAAAACACCTTTTTTTCCAAAGCTTATAACTTGAGAATGGAACATCAAAATGATATTATACCAAAAGGGTTGATTAGAGGACATATCAAGGTTTCTAAAAAGTCTAAGAACACCTCCAAAAGTTTAAAATTGAGGAAGTTATGCATTGTTGAAGTTGGGCATTTTTCCAAATTTGCCAAAAGTCAACTATCCTCGAAACTCCAATTTTTGACAAAAGGGCCCACTTTTTTCCACTTGATATGGTCTTGTCATGCCACACACGTGTCCCATATTTGATTTCATGGCCATTCATTTATTTTTCTATTTTATTTAATTTTTATTGATTTAATTCATTTTTAATCAATATTAAATCAAATAAAATCTAAAAATTGATGAAATCATATCTTTGTGATTGATACAACTTTCAATTGTCATGATTCATCAAATCAATTCGTATCAAGGCTTATTCATGCATAAAAAATCAGATTTGAGCTATTTTGGGAAGTTTGATAATGGTGATCAAAATCAAATCTTCCATCTTCAATGCATATGGTTTAAGGCCCAAGTTTTGACCTAAATACATTCCCTTATGTACACACAAGAGAGGCATAGCAAGAACACGCACAATGCATTGTTGAAACGGCCAGAAGAAGTTTGTGAAAAAGCTTGAAAACTTGGAAATCAAAATCCACATTAGAGCTCGATTCAAAGCAAAAGCTGGACAATAATCCCTTGCTGGCAATCCCCTGAAGCGATACCAATCAAAATCAAGCCTTTTCATTGCCTAAAATTCGCTGTAAGTCATCACGAACTAAGCTCTGAACATGAAACCTAAATCTCTAATTCTTGCATCCTTTCATTGAAATAATTGCATATTCATACTCTGTGTTACATTCTGAAACTTTTGGCATCACTGAATTTTATTTTCATAGCCTGTAACGCCATGCCCAGTTCTAGGGTTCGTACATCTTGTTTTTGGGGCTTTTAGTTGCAGGGAAAATCAAGGCCAATGCTTGACATGGATGAAACCAGGAGGAAGAGACGAATGTATTGGTGGTCTTAGTTTTTGTTTCCATGGCCTAGGGCGAATTTTGGAGACATCCCACGAACCTTCCTGCGGATAAAAATCCGCAGGTAAATAACCAGAGTTATTTTGGAGAAGACGACTATACGTCGCCCTCCCATTGGTTCATTTAAAAATACACGCTTTTATTTTTTTTATTCAGGCATAGTTGATTATTGTCCATATAATATTTGTTGTATGTATTAATAACAAAGAAACAGGCCAGCTCAGTTGGTGGAAGCGCTATTGGAAAACCCCTTGGGGCCTGGGTTCGAATCCCAGGTCCCCCAAAACTTTGATAAATTTTGTTTTCAGACAATCTTGTGCAACGTCAAAGATGCAATCCACCATGCGCTTGCAGAGATCAACGTGCCAAGTGGCTTCAGGCCAAGATCCAAAAGCCAGAATTGAGTATCCACCATACTCCCTGGTCAACAAGCACGCATTGAATCACAAAGGTCAAACAGGCTGGGACGAAAATGGGCCTGAAAATTGCCATTCAAACACCCTCTTTGGGCCCAATACCCCTTGAGTTTGTTCCTTTTTTTATTTTCTTTTCATTATTTTCCTATTTTTATTTTATTATTATTATTATCTTAATTAATTAATTAACCAATTAACCTTTTCCATAAAAAATCAGAAACAACAAAAAATAATATTTTTATTAATTCCATTGATTTTATTATTTATTTTTGTAAATAAACATTAATTAATTTATTTAGTTTAAATAGGTTTAACAATAATATATTTTGCAATAAATTAAAATCAAATTAGAATATTAGGTTTTTAAATATTTTTAACCATTCTTATTTTATTTCCTTAATTAAAATAAAACCCAAAAATATTTTCATTTAATTAATTAATTCAATTATTAACTTAGACTAAGTTTTTAATTCAAAAATAACAAAAATATGCTTTATTTAATAAAAAGGGTCAAAACCCTAAGATACTCCGATTTAATTTTCTCACGCGCATATTATTTTTATCCAATATTGTAACTGCTTCGGGAATGTAATAGTTTTTAACTTAGGATTTTATTTATTTATTTATCGCTTTTATTTACTTTTCGCAATTTAATTTTAAAGGGTTTGTCTTTGGCGATGTAAATACCCGACGCCTTGTAATAGCTCAGGTTTATTTTCCGCAATTTAATTTTCGCACAATATTAACTATTAGATGTTTGATAAATAGGCAATGCATGACAAGATTAACCTTTAACCTAAAATCAACAGTAGCTCACCATTAACATGTACAAAGATAATATAACTGAAAAATAATACACTCGCACATGCGCACTCTTAGGGTACACCTCACTTGGTTGCCTCGAATGTGGTCATTGAGTATAGGAAGTTTTAGAGGTCGCCCTAAGATCATAAGTTGCCTCGAAACGGTTGCCTCGGATAAAATGATCTAGGACATTAGGGTTACCGCTAAGGCGTTCTAACATTGCTTTAGTGACCACACGTCCCTTAATCGAATTGACCCTTAAAACTCCAACGACGATGCTACTTACTCCTCAATAGTGGGATAGCATTGTTTAAAGGATATTAGCACAGTTTAATTCCCTTTTCGAGTAGGTAGATGGTTCTTAAGTACTTGCTCCTTTTAAAAACAAAACAAAACTTTTCGCACTTACACTCTCTTCAAAAACAAAAACTCTTTTTAAACCCACAAACACAAAGAAAAGCAAACTTTTGAAAACATAATGAGCAAGTACCTAAGAGCCCGTGGATAACCACGGATAGAAAGGGTGCTAACACCTTCCCTTTCTATAATCTACCTCCCGAACCCGAGAAATATCTCAAAAAGGAATTTTTCTGTGCTTTTGTCCTTTCCTTGTTGGATAAAATAAAAGACGGTGGCGACTCTTGTTTACCGCGACATTTTGCAAAAACAAACGCAAACACGAACCAGCATTCCAAAACAGCCAGTTCTCTATTCCCACCGATCACAAGTGGTATATCTCAAATTCAAGCTATGAAGCCCGGAAATCGACCGAATAATATCTTAATTTCTACAAAATACTACGAAGCCTGGAATCGACCAGATAGTGGTATATCTCAAATTCAAGCTATGAAGCCCGAAAATCGATCGGATAATATCTTAATTTTTCTAAAATACTACGAAGCTTGGAATCGACCAGATAATGGTATATCTCAAATTCAAGCTATGAAGCCTGGAAATCGACCGGATAATATCTTAATTTCTCCAAATTACTGAAGCCTGGGACACGACCAAATAATGGTATAAGACACTGAAACTTGGAGCACGACCAGATAACGGTATAAGACGCTGTGAAGTATGGAGCACGACCAGATAATGGCAAGAGACACTGGGAAACCTGGAGCACGACCAGATAACAATATAAGGTACTGCGAAGCTTGGAATTCGACCAGATAACAGTTTACTCGGCCAATTACTATGAAGCCTGGAAACGAATGGATGTTAGTATGCCTTAAATTCAAGTTGAAACCCAGATGCGACCGAATAACCTCTTAATTTCTTCTGAAGCCTGGAACACGACCAGATAAGAATCGAGAAATTGAAAAGCCTGGAACACGACCAGATAGCAAGTTTAATCTCATCTCCCCAGTAAGTCACTGTAAAACCTGGAGCACGACCAGATAACAGTCAGTCTTATTATCCTCAGCAAATCACTGTAAGGCCTAGAGCACGACCAGATATCAGTTCATTTTCATCTCCTCGACTAAGAGATGATTCCCCAGTAGAGTAACGGACAATTGAAGTTCCTAAAATTCCATTTCTCCCAAGACAGAGACCAACATTCCTCAGCAGATTCCTCCTCAATGACTGGAACAGGAATTCTCATCAAAGGAATATCTCGGGAAATCAACATCCTCTAGATGGCATCTTTAAGCCTATCTCCGAGGATTCTCCGTCATATCTTCTGGATGGCATCTTTAAGCCCATCTCCGGTGACCTTCCATCATCTCCTCCAAATGGCATCTATAAGCCCATTCCTGATACTACCTACACAGTCCAGCACCATCTCAGATGAGTGCAAATTTCTGGGCACTCTAGTGTTCAATCATCTTCCACCTTCAGATTACGAAAGGCAGGCAGCCAATCTACATCCTCGGGTTTAAGAATATTGAATAGGGGAAGCTGTTGTACCCCAAAATTTTCCCTCTCATTTCACTCAAGACATGCCTCTAGAGGTCCTCAATTGCTCAATGATGACTAAGGATTGACCAGACAAATCCTCCTCCTAAGGCAACAAGCTTCAAATTAGGGTTTCACTCCTCATCAAGATGGTTGAACTCCGAAGGTCCCAAATGCCTTCCATGGTCTCAATATGTTCTCAAGATCATCCATGTCAAGTTTCATGCCTTGCACAAGAAGTTTGCTCAGTCAATTGCCCAGATGCCTAAAAATCAACTGCACTAGGTCAAAAGTCAATTGTTGCCCACATACAGTCAAACTTCAAGATTTTTGGTCAACATCAACATTTTGAAGATATATACATCATTTTATTAATTTTTGATCATGATTCCTCAAGGAATGCCCCAAATTCATCAAAACCCAAAAGTTGTTAATTAGGGTTTCTCAGGAAAAGTCAACCAAACTTTGACCAGGCATAACTTCTTCATACTTTATCATAAATTTTCCATCCAAGGCTCATTTTGAAGAGAATCCAATTCCCTACAACTTACTTCAGCCACAAGTTCAAAATACACACTCATCAAAAGATATGAATTTCTACATTATAGGTCCTTTTGAAAAGTCAACAAAAACACCTTTTGGGTCAAAGCTTCTTACATGAACATGGAAGACCCAATTGAGATGAAACCAAAAGGGTTGTTTAGGGGATATCCTAATCTTTCTAAAAAGTCCAAGAACACCTCTCTAGGGTTAAAATTGGAGGAGATATGCCTTGTCAAAGTTGTCCATTTTTGCAAAATTGCCAAAAGTCAAAAGTGCTCAAAAGTGCATTTTTTGTCAAATGGGCCTATCTTTTCATGATTGAATCTTGTTGGAAACATGGTCCACGACCCAAATCAGCATCCACACTTTATTTGATTTTTTATTTATTTTATTTTTATTTTTTATTATTTAAAATTTAAATTAAATCAAATAAATGGAAAAAAATACAAAAAGATTGAATTTGATCTGATTCTTGTAGGAATCATAATCTAATCAAGCTGGCCAAATCATATCAAATCAGATCAAGGGATAATTGGAGAAAATTGGCATGATTATACTTGTTTTGGAAAGATATCATATAGCAAAGAAATCAAATCAAGTCTCCATGATTATCAAAGATACAAAGTGTTTTTGTTGCCCTAATTCGTTCCACTATATATACAGAACATAACCAATGCGCAAGAACAAGGATTAAGGTCGTGCAAGGCATCAAACAAAACTCAAAAATTGGCAAGAAAGTGGTGATTCGTTTCTAACCTAGAGATAAATTCAAGCCATTCCAAAGCTCATAATCGATTCCTGGACTTTCCCAGAAGCTAACGCGATCAATTGTAGGCATTCCCAAGCCCAAAATCTCCCCTAGACCTCACACGATTTGATTTTTTTTCAAATTTGATTGCTATGATTCTTGCATCATGAACATGTTTTAATGGTATATCTGTGTTTGTTGTCATGTTTGCAACATGTTTGGACGATTTAATTGAAGTTTTGGTGCTTGTATTCACAACTTCCATTGTTAGGGTTTACCTTGCCGTTTTAGGGTTTTTCTATAAAGGTTAAATTGGCCTAAGAAATGGGTACCATGATGCTCGGGAGATCAAGACGAATTGATCTATATACTCACAATTGATTTCTCATGCTTGCTGTGAATTTTTAAAACTTGCAGTGCTATAGCCATGGAAGATGTCCGTAGGTAGAACTATCGTACCTAAGACGACGGACAGGGGAAGAAGAAGATATGTGGCACGACCCCATTGGCCTGTTTGAATAAAATGCGCGTTTTTTATTTTTTCAATTATCCACTTTGTTTTTATATAATATGCATTGTTATTATTATATTAACAACTAAAACATGTAGCCCAGTGGTGCAGCGCGCGTTGGAAAATAGAGAGGACCTGGGTACGATCCCAGGTCCAGGCGTTTTGTTATTTTCCTAATATTTGATTACATATTCCATGCTCCACGCATCAAGACATCTACCATACGCTACAACCATCTAACCGTTTGATGCATCTATAATCCAAATCCAGCGCTCCATCAAAGAAGGACCATGGTACACCTTCCAGCATAGCCCCCACTGGATCCAGCACAAGGCAGATGGGCCAAGGAATTTGGGCCTAACAAATTCAGTGCCACACCCCCTGAACTGTTTATACATGCCCATTCTTTTATTTTTTATTTTAATTCTTTTAATTATTTTCTAATTATTTTCTTTTTAAAAATAACACAAAAATCACTACTTTTTTCATTTAATCAAAAAATCATAAAAACATCAAAAAATCATTTTTTTCATAAAAATATTTTATTTCCTTAATTAATTAGTTTAATTATTTAGGGTAATTTAATCCTTTTTTCATAATTTAAATCAATTAGAGTTAGGGTTAATTTGTACATAACCTAATTTTTTCTCAAAAAATAACCTAAATCTTTTTCAACTAGATTTCTTAGGTTTTCCAATTTATTCTCGCATTTAATTCGCCGCGCACATTTTTAATTTCCTTTTTATTATTATTGTAACTGCTTCGAGTTTGTAATAGTAATTAGGGTTTCAATCTCGCATTTTATTTCCGCAAACTATAAACTGCTTAGATGTATGTTAATAGGATCGTATGGAAAGACTAACTGAAAATTAATACGGTAGAAAACCCTAAATGTGCAAAGATAAATTAATTGAAAATTACACTCGCACATGCTCACTCCTAGGGTTTACTCCACTCTGGTTGCCTTCGGTAAACAGTCATGAAGTATAGGGTTTGTTAGTGGTTGTCCTCTAGCCCCGAAAGATCTAAAATAACCCATTCAGATGTTTCCTCGGAAAAAGATCTTTAAGGCTTTAGGATAATTACTAACATTTCCTAACATTGCTTTTATGATTGTATTTGTCCCTTCGAATGTCCCTAAAAAACTCCAACGACGATGCTACCTATTTCTCAATAATGGGATAGCATTGTCTAAAAGGAAAACGAACAGACTTTTCGAGTAGGTAGGTTAGTTCCTAGGTACTTGCTCAAACAAACAAAAACTTTTTCACACCAACACTTTTCAAACAATGTTTTCAAAAACAACTTCGTAACACTCTTGAGGATAGAAACAAGGGTTAATACAAAGTAAAACAAAACTTTTCAAAACAAGCACACACAAGTAGTTTTCAAAATGAGAAAGTACCTAAGAGCCCATGGAAAACCTCAGATAGAAAGGGTGCTAACACTTTCCCTTTCTATAATCTACCCCCCGTACTCAGAAACATCTCGAAAAAGGTTTTTTCTGTTCTTTTTCTTTTTCCTGATTGGATAAAATAAAAGTTGGTGGCGACTCTTGCTTATCGCGATATTTACGAACAAAAAACGCAAACCAGTATTAACAGTCGATTCTTCCACCGTATCACAGGGATCCTCCTCAAAACCCCGATATCTCCTCTCCTAAGTACAATCCGAATGTGAAGTGTGCCTACCATTCTAATAGTCTTGGGCACGACACCGACAACTATTGGTGTTTGAAAAACAAGATTCAAGATTTGATTGACAGCAAGGAGATTAAATTTGACCCTCCTAAGGCTCCCAATGTGATCACTTCTCCCATGCCAAATCATGGCCAAGATTGAGAGCGTTTATTTCATTTGAATTCTCAAATTGTAATTTCTTTTGATTGTTCGAACACCTATTTTATGTCAAACTTTGTTATTCCATTAATGCATTGCATATGTTTGTCTTGAATTAATCCATTCGTTTTCACTATATTTAAACTATGCTTTTACTTCCTTTTTATGATATTCAACTCTCAATTAAAAAATTATAAGCCTTTAGAGGGAGGATGACAAAAAAGATACCACAATATCTACAATATGCTTTTGAACAGACCTGGCTAACGATGTACAGGCGTTGTTTCAAATCCTAAACAGTGGAGTTATAAGGAAGATAATCCCTAGTCAACCCCTTTGATCCTAAGAAGTAGGAGTTTTCTTTTTCACGCAAATTGAAACCTTTAATCATAACCTGGGTCATGGTAGTTTCTCAGTTAGTTCAAATATGCATTCAGTCGCAAACTCTACCTTCATACCCGACGAATAATGTCGAAGATGCTCTTCTAAATAAAAAGACAGTGATGGTTCCCCGTAATAATTAAAATGTGCAGTCATTAGTTTCCAAAAGAAAATCCCGTTAAGTCAAAACCTATGAAGGAGACTTAAGAAAAAAAACTAGGTCATCCCGTTGACTGTAATCACAAAAGAAACAATCAGGCAAAAAGTAGGGGTGATAAATAAAAGAGATCACTACAAATCCTCAACAAAAGAATTTTTTTTACAAAAAATGACTGCCTTCTCAAATAAACTTTCAGTATCCGAACCATCACCGGAATATCAGGGAAAAGATTCCAGACTCAATTGGGATCTAAATGCACAATTAATTGAGTATAAGACTGAAGAACATCATGAAGAACATGTTGGGTACAAACAAAGTTTGAGCCTTTATCCTTTGTTTCTTAAACCATGAACCAGGTCATGTTACAACCCTTAAAAGTCCTAACTGAAGCATGGGTTAGTTCGAAAGCATATTGTTACAAAAAAGGTATCCTGACTCCTGTAAGGCTTGCTATAAATCCTGAGTTGAATTCATATTCTTACAAAATTCGGTTTGTTTACTAAAAATGCTTTTTTTTTAAACTTCAAGACAGACATAAGTTTTGCATTTTTAAATGACATTGTTTGCATATGACTAATTCTTCGACAGCAGAGAAATTCACACGAAGAATATTCAGTGAACGAAAATTCTCTCAATGAACAGAATCACCTCAGATGGAAAGACATTTCTAATAACAGGCCTTTCATAATCAAGGGGTATGGCATGGTGTCTAACTGATCTGGGGGAAGTCAATTCAACATTCAAGGAATCTCTCAAAAGTCCTGAATAGCCAGGAACAGATCTCCATCTGAATCACTTGGGGAATTGAACATGAATTCCAGCAAAGTATCACGTACGATCAAGCAAACATTTTTCTAGCAGTACTATAACACTTACTGCTATGGGCAGTGACAATTCTCTGCACCCGGTGAATGCGAACATAGTCGGAAAATACTACGCATGAAAAAGACCCGTTAGGTTGACTGGCCTAGGCAAAAATAAGGGCATCCCGACGAACCAAAAGATTTCGGGAAAAAATTAGGGATATATAAATAAAAGTGTACACGCGACAAGTCGAAAACCTAAAAAGGCGGCTTGGGCAAAAAAGGGTATCCCGGTGGACTGAGAATCTGAAAGGACAGTCCAGGCAAAAATTAGAGATTAAAGCGTATGATTATGTCCCGTCATCTCGTCACTTGTCTATCAGTAGAAGATTTGTCGCCCTGATCAGCATTCGCCAAGGGCTCTAGAAGTAGAGATATGTTCAGTTATCGACGGATCCCCACAGAGCCCCTTCCATGAGATTATCCCTACAAGGTAATGTTGCAACTGGTTTTTTAATCAGAGTCACCACCCTTAATTTTTATCCTAAAGGAAGGGAGTATAAAGGAATAATCCTAAAGTTTAGATATTCTAGATTTGGACTCGGTTCTAGATGAAGGGAAGGTGTTAGACACCCTTCATCTACCTTGTTCACAAGGATACTAGGTTTAGAAGCGCGATGTTTTAGGAAATAGGGTTTTTATTATTATTGGGAAAAGGGTTTGAATTTTATTTAGCAGGACTCGCCACGATTTTAATCGTATGCCTACGTATCCTCTTATGAGGAATCAGAGTCTCATTTCGTAGTTCGCGGGGTTTCGTTTGTGTTTTTTATGGATTGCGTAGAATTGCTTTCGAATTAACCTTGAACTTTATCTGGGTTGTAAACTGAGTGATCGTAGACGCAATTCGCAGTTTGATTCGAAGACGGTTCTATTTAATCCTTTTTTAAAATGTTCTTGAATTTGATTGTTATGTCAGTAAAAATTGTTTGAGATTGGTTAGATGTTTTAAGACGCAGAGCGAGAGAGTCTGATATAGTCTCTTTATCATGTGGCCAGATATTGACCACGTGTTGCTCGTCATGAAGAATGTGGGGAGAGTCTGATATAATCTTCCTCGTCACGTGGCCAGATATTGGCCACGTGCCACTCGTATTTTTAATATCTAGTAAAATATTAAATTAAATTAATTATAAAAAATTATTTGTTTTATGTACAAAGTTAGGAATTACTCCTAATTAAGACAATTAATCCTAAATAATTAAAATCGTTTATAAGGAGGTGTATTTTTTATTTTGTATTTTTACTAATTAATTATAAAATCTAGTTAACCTAATATTAACCTAAGTTAACTAAAACTATATTTTTTTGTTTGTATTTTCATTCCTTAATGGAAAGCCAGAATAAATAACCTACCATTCAACTTAATAATTAATTCTATTACTAAACTAATTTGAATGACTAAAAAAAAAACAACTAAAACTTAATAATTAGTCATAAAACATAACAAATAAATGAGGAAACCAAGCTAAACTTAAAGGCCACGAAAATGTTCCCCCTTGTTTTAGTAAAAGCACAAATTCAAGAGAAAAAATAACTTTTACTCAATCCAAAACCATTTCCGACTCATACTATGACACTTGGCCTGCGATTAAAAAAAAACAAAACAAAAAAAGGAATACAAAAACCTGATATATGGTATACATGCGGAGAGAGAAAAAACAAAAGATGTTTTTTTTCTTTTCAATAATTCTTGGTCTTTTCTTTCTCTCTGTACTTCAACAAAAGATATATGGTAAAAATGAATTGTGATTATGTTCGTTGAATGATTATCTTAGTAAAGGTTCTGCTCTCCAGCAGAGTTCATTTCCTTAACAAGGGTGTTTCCTCAGCAAGAGTATTTCTCCATCAACAAGGTTTATTTCCCCAAACAGATTATCTTTCAGATACAGTTCAAATACAGTCTAGATATATATTCATTCTTACACTCATTCTAGACCCACTTCTAGATATGGTTTAGATACAATCTGAATATAGATTCATTCTGACACTCAATCCAGATCATCGTCTAGATACAGTTCAAATACAGTCTAAATATAGATTCATTCTGACACTCATTCCATATCCACTTCTAGATACAATTCAGTTACAGTCTAAATATAGATTCATTCTGACACTCATTCCAGATCCATTTCTAGATACAATTCAGATACAATCTAAATATAGATTCATTCTGAAAGTCATTCTAGATATAATTCAGATACGATCCATATATGTATGTCATTCTGATACTCATTCAGTGCATCCTCAGATACAATCAAGGCATAAATTTATTCTGACACTCCCCATCTTAAGTGTGCTTCTACCACAAATCACCAGCTAAATTCCTCTCCCCAGTGAAGTCGTCATTATCCCCAGGGAGTTGCTACGAAACCTAAAACCGGATCAGATATCAGTAAACTTTATCCTCCCCAGGTGAGTCAGAAGGAATATTCATCTCTTTTATCCCCAGTCAGGGTATAAAATCCCCAGTAGAGTAATGAGCAACCAACATTCTTAAACTCTTCTCCCCAAGTAGGAATTAACACTCTCCAACAGAGTTTCCTCAAGCAAAAAGCAAGAAGTCAATGTTCCCCAGTGGAGTTTCCTCAAACAAGAAAGCAGAAGTCCCCAGCAAAAACAATCCCCAAAAGATCGAAGATACACATACTCTTCATCCCTAGCATCAAACAGGGATTTATTTTCCCCAGACTAAGATGCTGCTCGAATTTGCAAATGCACTTCAATAACATTTCACATTCACCATCATTTACCAATATCATAGCATATGCATATGAAACGCATATAACACAGTCTCATTTACTTTGAGAACGTCATTACGTAATGCATTTCATACATCATGACATTGCATATAACTAACCCTTTATATTTGCAGGTGAAGTCTATAAACAGACGAATATCATCAACTATCTACATCACTAGACAAATTTCTTCAGAAACTAAATTATGACGAGTATTTCCCTCAAAGACTTTCCCCATAAAGTCATTCTGAAAAATATCTCTTCTAGATGAAGTCAGGCGTAGACATCTTCTAGTGCATCACTCAGACGAAATCAAGCGCATATTCCTTTTGGTACCCTTTGAAGTAGTAGTCGCCATAGATTCCTTCTGGTACCCTTTGAAGTAGTAGTTGCCATAGATTCCTTCCAGTACCTTGTGAAGTAGTAGTCGCCATAGATTCTTTCTGGTACCCTTTGAAGTAGTAATCGCCATAGATTCCTTCTGGTACCCTTTGAAGTAGTAGTCGCCATAGATTCCTTCTGGTACCCTTTGAAGTAGTAGTCGCCATAGATTCCTTCTAGTACCTTGTGAAGTAGTAGTCGCCATAGATTCCTTCGGGTACCCTTTGAAGTAGTAGTCGCCATAGATTCCTTCGAGTACCCTTTGAAGTAGTAGTCACCATAGATTCCTTCCAGTACCTTGTGAAGTAGTAGTCGCCATAGATTCCTTCTAGTACCCTTTGAAGTAGTAGTCGCCATAGATTCCTTCTAGTACCCTTTGAAGTAGTAGTCGCCATAGATTCCTTCCAGTACCTTGTGAATTAGTAGTCTCCATAGATTCCTTCTGGTAACCTTTGAAGTAGTAGTCAGCATAGATTCCTTCCAGTACCTTGTGAAGTAGTAGTCACCGTAGATTCCTTCCAGTACCTTGTGAAGTAGTAGTCGCCATAGATTCCTTCTGGTACCCTTTGAAGTAGTAGTTGCCATAAATTCCTTCCAGTACCTTGTGAAGTAGTAGTCGCCATAGATTCCTTCTGGTATCCTTTGAAGTAGTACTCGCCATAAATTCCTTCTGGTATCCTTTGAAGTAGTAGTCACCATAGATTCCTTCTAGTACCTTATGAAGTAGTAGTCGCTATAGATTCCTTCTGGTACCCTTTGAAGTAGTAGTCGCCATAGATTCCTTCCAGTACCTTGTGAAGTAGAAGTCGCCATAAATTCCTTCCAGTACCTTATGAAGTAGTAGTCTCCATACCTATTGAAGTACCTTCTGGTACCTATTGAAGTAGTAGTCGGTCGTAGACTCCTTCCATTACCTATTGAATTATTAGTTTGGTGTAGACCCCTTCCGAATACATCTCCTAAAGACCAAGTCAAGCATAGACTTATTATTATATTTCTATCAAATATTACTTTGGATGGCATCAATAAGCCCATCTCCGACGACTATCCATCACCTTTGGATGGCATCTATAATCCCATCTCCAACGACTCTCTGTCACCTCTACAAATGGAATCTATAAGCCCATTCCCAATACAATCAACCAACAAGTTTAGCATGTTGCACAGGCGAGTGCAAATTTTTAGGCACTTAAGTGTTCAATCATCTTCTACCTTCAAGTCACGAAAGGCAGACATGCAAATCTAACTTTTCAGGTTTAAGAAGATTGAACAAGGGCAGCTGTTGTACCCCAAAATTTTCACTCACATTTTTTTAAAGGCATTCTTTAAGGCTTCTCAGACACTCAAGACACTCAAGAGTTGACTAGTCAAGATGCTCCTCCTAAGCCAACCTACAACTAGGGTTTGGAATTTCTCAAGGAAATTTGGTTTGCAAAAGTCTAAAGTGGCTTCCATGGTTCTTTATAAGTCCTCAACAAGGTTCATATCAATTTTAAATCCATACATCACATGTTTTCTCAATCAATGGCTCAGATGATTGAAAGTCAGTTGTATTGGTCAAAAAGTCAATTGTAGTCAACATACAGTCAAACTTCAAGTTTTTTGGTGATATTCATCATTTGATCAAGGGTTGATCATGATTCCTCAAGGAAAGGCCTCAAATCATCAAAAGCCAAAAATTTCCAAATTAGGGTTTTCTTAGGAGAAGTCAACTGAACTTTGACTAGGCATAACTTTCACATGCTTCATCAACTTTTCCCTAACCAAACTCATTTTGAAGAAAATTCAATTCTCTACAACTTTGCTTTTATTCTCAAGTCCAAAAAATGCTTCACTTTTTGTCAAGGCAACTTACATCAAGATAATCAACATAGAGATTGTATAGGACATCTTGGGATTTTCAAAAAGTCCAAGATCATCTTCAAAAGATGAAAATTGAGCAAGTTATGAGTTGCACAAGTTGGGAAATTTTGAAGAAATTCATGAAGTACAAATTGAGCAAAATTGAATTTTTGAACCTATGAGCCTAGTTTTTTATGTTCAAACATGTCCATAACATCTTAGAGGACCTCTAAGTCCATTTTTGCATGATCTTGATTTTTATTTCTATTTATTTATATTTATCTTAATTTAATTTAATTTAAAATCAAATAAATTAAATAAAAATACAATAAAACATGGGATAGTGCATTTGGGCTTAACTTGACCCATCATGGAGCCCAATATTTCGTGCATAGACCAACAAAAATTGTCTAGGTTCATGCAAAAACGGAATTGGCAAGAATCATTCAAATATGACCAACTTTTAATATGTTGGATTTTTTGTCTCATGGCATTGAAAGCTTGATTCCTTGCCATATTGGTATGCTCTCCTCACTCCTCTATAAATACACAATATTGCAAGCCTTATATACCACACACAAGTTTCATAACAAATCTCTCTCAAATTCTCAAAAAAAAATTAAAAAGTTGCAAAACTCATAAACCTGAGTTTCAGCTTCTCCAATTCAAAACCAACGACTCCTTCATCCTTCTGAGATCTCCAGGAGGCGATTCATATCATTACCCAACCTCCACACATCTCATATCATCCTCACAACCATCCCAAGTGTTTTGGTAAAATTTTTATTCCAAACTCTCTTATCATGTAACTTAAACCAGTTTTATGCATTCATTCTTGTTATTATTGATGTTGTGAGTAAATATGATGTTTTACATGTAAGCATGAAGGAACAAATAACATGATGCCATGGTTAGGGCATGGAATGTAGGAAGCTTTAAATTTCGTGATTCAGGAGTTCTTAACCCAAATTAATGGCACCACTGAGATTACAGGATTCAATATACTGGATCTAGAGTTTTGTTTTTTTGTTTAATTGATTTTGCAGGTTTTGAAGAAAACCCCCCCATCAGAGATGATGGTGTTTTCCACCCTCCATGGTGGTTTGAAAAATGCAGAGGAGGTCAACACAGGCGTGGCAGAACGAAATGGCATGATTGGGCCATTGCTTTTTTTAATAATTATTATTTGATTTGCATAACTAATATTTTCCTTTTTAAAAAATCAGTTTTATTTTAATAAACAAAAAAAAAATCATAAAATCAGAAATCACAAAAATATTAGACTTAGTTTTTTTTATTAATCAATTTAATCTTGTTTAATTTTTAATTAATTATTTAATCACTTTTTTTTAATTAATTAATCAATTAGAATTAAGTTTTCATTAATTTAATTATTACTTTTCCTAAACAAAAAATAACAAAAATATTTCTTTTATCACTTAGAATTTTTTAGGGTTTTCTCTTTTACGTGCGTTTATATATTTTACTCGCATAATTTTCATAAATTATGTAACTGTCAAAAGGGTTGTAATAGCTTAACTAGGACTTTTTACTCTTTTATTTCCCCATTTTTGGTTTTTAAATTCCCCCATCCCGAAGCTTTGTAATAGCGTAGATTCAATTATCCATGCTTTACTTTCTGTACTTAGATACAATTAACTGTTAGATGTATTCTAATAAGATTATATGGAAAGACTTAAAAACAAACGCTAAAAAACCTAACACTCAAGACAAATATAATTGAAACATAATACACTTCGCACATGCGCGCCTCTAAGGTACCTCCACTTGTTGCCTTCGAAAAATAGTCATGTCCCTCAAACATGGGACACTTTAGCAAAGACCCTTGGTTAAAAAGATCGTAGTCCCTCTATGACCCTTCGATGCTGCCTTCGGTATACGATCTAGTCCCTTACGATAAAATTGCTAAAGTGCCTTATGAGTTGCCTTTATGACTAAACGATCACCCGTGCCTATCCCTCAAACATCCAATTATAGGGCTACCCACCAACTAATGATTGGATAGCACTATTTAAAGGAAAAGAGGAAAAGAACAAATATCTTTCAAGTAGGTAGACAGCTTGTATTTTCTTGCTCATAAAATAAATTTCTTACACATGCACTCTCCTTTCTAAATATTTTCAAAGACAAAATACACTTTTTATGCATTCTCAATGATACGAGAATCATTACAAAGTCCGCCGCACTAAGGCGTCTTTCTAAAATATTTTCAAAATACACTTACACAAAACAGAATTTTCAAAGTGAGCTAGCAACTAAGAGCCTATAGATAACTACAGATGGAAAGGGTTCTAATACCTTCCCTTTCCATAATCTACCCCCCAAACTCAAAATCTTTAAAAAAAAGTCTTTCCTGTTCTTTTCACCCTTTCATTTGTTGGATAAAAGAAAAATCGATGGCGACTTTTGCTAATTGCAACATTTGCGATAAAATGCAAAACCAGTAAAGTCAGTTCTCCCACCGTATTACACTAGGGAATGTGTTTTTGTTCATATTAGCAAAAACAAAAAAAGAGGGTGTGTTAGCAATGGGCCAGGCCCAATGCTTTGGGGAGAATCCGGTTGGACCATATGAGGAAGAGCGTATGGTAAGGCCGTGTACGTGCCCATTTTGGGTTGTAGGATAAAGATCACATGATTTAGATCGAGGGTGTGTGATAACAACCGTAAGTGACACACATTAGATTATAAAACAAAATATATTATATTTATTCAAAACAGTTTTTTTTATTCTTCTATTTACCTCCTTCTTTTTCTCTCGTTTATGTCTTCTTCTTGCCTCCCTTTCTTCTCCTAATCGCGACGGCGCGAATCCTTCTTACTCCCTATAACATATAATCTAACAATAGCCCACAAACCCCAAAATTATAACCCAAATCGCCTCCAAAAAACCACAAGTTGAGTATCGGTTTACCTTATTTGCCTTGCATTTTTGGGTTGCCTCAAATCTCTCTGACTCTAATCTTTTTTCTGTTTTTTCTTTTGCAGGTAAAGGTGGTGACGACAATGAAGACGAAGGTGAGAAGAGGAGTTAACAGTGACACTAGGGTTTCAGATGTTGAAACCCTAGGCTGACGGATCCGGTGATGGCAACAGAAACAACCCCCCCCCCTTATGTGTAATTTTTATTATGTATTTGTTTCCTCTCCCTTCTATTGTAATTATTTTCTCCCTCTGCGTACTATTTCTTTGTCCCCACTGTAATTTTGTCCGTCCTCCCTCTGTAATATCCTTATGTCCTCCCATAACAGTTTGTTCTTCTTTTCATTTTATAGCAAATTAGTGATTTAGATATTAGGAAACAATTCAATTAGGTTTTTTTATTGCTTTAGCAGATTTAGGAAATTAGGAATTATGTTCTGATTTTGTTGTAATATGTTGATTTGATATTAATTTGTTTTTGTTTCAGTTCGTTCTGTATTGATTAGTTTTTTAAAGAATTTGATTTTGTTTCAGTATTGAGATTAATGCGATTTTATTTATGCTTTTGTTACTCGATTCAAATAGTAAGTGTTAATGGAATTAAAACGAACGCTTCTCAACCCTGGCTTATACTTCGATAGTTTTGGACAAAAAGGCTATCACCAACATCCAACCATCAGGTCCCCAACAAGCTAGATCCAAGGCTTCTCCCTTGAGGGTCCATCATACGCCTCCAGTCAATGAGTGCACTGGATCCAACGAAGCCAACAAAGGCCAGGAGTTATTGGGCCAGGGAATCATATTTACACCCCCTTCTTGCTAAGAAACCAGGCCCATCTTTCTTTCTTATCTATTTATTTCTTTTATTTATTTAATTTTCTTAATTATTTTTAAACAAAATAAATTTCTTTTTTCACAAAAATCATAAAATCAAGAGTTTGTAAAAATTAGAATTAGGCTTTATTTTATCAAATTTAATTTAATATTAGTTTAATTTAATTTAGGGTAATTCTAACCTTTTTATATAATTAAAATCAATTAGAAAAAAAATTAGGGCTAGTTTTTATTTTCATTTCTTTCTCAAAATAAAAAATACAAAAATAGGTAAATTTAATTATTTTTCTTAACTAAAATTAATTAGTGATTAGGTTATTTTTATTCAATTGAACTTTATTTTCTCAAAATAGCATAAAAACGACAAAAAATGATTTTTCTTGTAAATTACAATTAGGTAGTTGGGATCAAAATCCTAAATCTCTCGTTTTCGATTCATCACGCACGTTTATTATTTTTTGCAATATTAATGTAACTGTCTACAGTATGTAATAGTTTAATCTAGGATTTTCTTTATTTATCGTCTTTTACGAGTTTTTTTAGCTATGTAATTAATCCCTACCCCGAAGCCTTGTAATAGTGTAGGTTTTATTTCTCGCATTTTAATTCTCGCAAATATTAACTGTTTAGATGTATGTTAATAGGATTGTATGACAAGATTGCATGATAATTTAAAATGGCTAGAAAACCCTAATGTGCAAAGATAATAACTGAAATCAAATCACTCGCACATGCGCATTCCTAGGGTATACTCTCACTTCGATTGCCTTTGGTAAACGACCATTAAGTATAGGGTGTCTTAGTGGTTGCCCTCCTGTCTAACAAAGATCATAAGTCTCGTTCGGAAGTGTTGCCTCGAAAATGTTGCCTCGAATATGATCTTAAGACTTTAGGGTTATTACTAAGACGCCCTAACATTGCTTTAGTGATCGTACGTCCCTTTCAAATTGACCCTTACAACTCCAACGATGGTGCTACCTATTTCTCAAATAATAGGATAGCACTGTCTAAAGGAAACGAGAATAGAAACGTTCTTTTTTTCGAGTAGGTAGATGCTAGTAGGTACTTGCTCAAACCAAACTTTTTACACCATACACTTTCAAACAAACTTTTCAAACTAAAGTTTTTAAACCACTTCGTAACACTCTTGAGGACAGAAACAAGGGTTAAAATGAAGTAAAATAAAACTTTTCAAAGCAAAGTACACACAAGCAATTTCAAAATGAGCAAGTACCTAAGAGCCCATGGAAAACCATGGATAGAAAGGGTGCTAACACCTTCCCTTTCTATAATTTACCCCGTACTCAGAATATCTCAAAAAAGGATTTTTTATGTGCTTTTTTCCTTTCTGGTTGGATGAAATAAAAGTCGATGGCGACTCTTTCTTACCGCGACATTTTGCGAACAAAAAATGCAAAACGCAAACCAGCATTTTCAAATAGTCGATTCTGCCACCGTATCACAAAATGCATCTCATGCATCGCATATAACTAACCCTGTATTTCTTTCAGGAAATACATTATTATCAACAATTTCCAGCAAGTCCATGATCAACACTCGAAGCTAAACAGAGTAATCATCGGCGCGACAAGAACAACCTTACCCAGGTTCCCTCTGCAGTTTCACCCAAACTCATTCGGAAACAGCCCTACTATCCAGGCTTTCATATCGAAGTAACCCTACGACCCAGGTTCCTTCTCACAGCCCTATTATTCAGGCTTTCATATCGAAGTAACCCTACTACCCAGGTTCCTTCTCATACCCCTACTATCCAGGCTTTCATATCGAAGTAACCCTACTATCCAGGTTCCTTCTCACGGCCCTACTATTCAGGCTTTCATATCGAAGTAACCCTACGACCCAGGTTCCTTCACACATCCCTACTATCCAGGCTTTCATCTCGAAGTAACCCTACTATCCAGGTTCCTTCTCACAACCCTACTATCCAGGCTTTCATCTCGAAGTAACCCTACTATCCAGGTTCCTTCTCACAGCCCTACTATCCAGGATTTCATATCGAAGTAACCCTACTACCCATGTTCCTTCTCACAACCCTACTATCCAGGCTTTCATCTCGAAGTAACCCTACTATCCAGGTTCCTTCTCACAGCCCTACTATCCAGGCTTTCATCTCGAAGTAACCCTACTATCCAGGTTCCTTCTCACAACCCTACCATCCAGGATTTCATCTCGAAGTAACCCTAATATCCAGGTTCCTTCTCACAGCCCTACTATCCAGGCTTTCATCTCGAAGTAACCCTACTATCTAGGTTCCTTCTCACAACCCTACTATCCAGGCTTTCATCTCGAAGTAACCCTACTATCCAGGTTCCTTCTCACAGCCCTATTATCCAGGATTTTATATCGAAGCAACCCTACTATCCAGGTTCTTTCTCATAACCTTACTATCCGGGTTCTTCCTCTCTTATCCCTAGACAACAATCCACGACACTGTAAGACCGGGACCCAATCAAACACAATTGATTTCAAATTTCTTCAATAAGTCGCGGTGCAACATATACCCCGACCAAACACGCAGTTCACTTCGGCTTCCCAAACCGGAGTTATTCCCCAGTAGAGTAACGGACAACTGAAGCTCCTAAAACTCTATTCCTCTCAAGACAGAGACCATCATTCCCCAACAAAGTCTACCTCAACAATAGGTATACGGGTTCGCGTAAAGGAATCTCTTATGCAATCGATGTTTATTCGGATGGCATATTTAAGCCCATCTCCGATAATTCTCTAGCAACTTCTAAATGGCATCTGTAAGCCCATTCCTGATATCACAAATCAAGTGTCACTTCACGCGAGTGCAAATTTCTGGGCACTCTAGTGTTCAATCATCTTCCACCTTCAGATCTCGAAAGGCAGACGAGCCTATCTACATCTTCAGGTTTAAGAAGATTGAACAGGGGCAGCTGTTGTACCCCAAAATTTGCCCTCCCATATTTCTCAACATGTTACAAGTGAGGTCCCCAAATTGCTCAAGGAAGTCCAAGAGTTGACCAGACAAACTCCCTCCTAAGGCAGTCTACCTCAAATCAGGGTTTCATTTTGCATCAAGATGTTTGAGTCCAAAGGATCCCAAATGCCTTACAAGGTCCTAATATGTTCTCAAGATCATCCATGTCAAGTTTCAAGCCTTGCAGAGGAAGTTTGCTCAATCAATTGCTCAAAGGCCTGAAAATCGACTGTGTTAGGTCAAAAGTCAATTGTGGCCCACATACAGTCAAACTTCAATATTTTTGGTCAACGTCCTCATTTTTAAGTAAAATTCATAATTTTATCAAGGTTTGATAATGATTCATCAAGGATTGCTCACAATTCATCAAAACCCAAAAGTTCCCAAATTAGGGTTTTGCAGGAAAAGTCAACTCAACTTTGACCAAGCATAACTTTCTCATACTTCATAAGAAATGACCCATCCAAAGCTCATTTTAAAGGGGATGCAATTCTATGCAATTCATATTCATCCCCCAAGTTCAGAATATGCACTCACAAAAAGATATGAATTTTGACATTATAGGTTCTTTTGAAAAGTCAACAAAAACACCTTTTGGGTCAAAGTTTCATACATGAACATGGAAGACTCAATTGAGATGAGACCAGAAAGGTTGCTTAGAGGACATCCTAAGCTTTAGAAAAAGTCCAAGAACACCTCTCTAGGATAAAAATGGAGAGATTTATGAATTGGCCAAGTTGACCATTTTTGCAAAACTGCCAAAAGTCAAATATGCTCAAATTTGCATTCTTTGCTAAATAGGCCCAACTTTTTATGCTTGCACCTAAAATATACCGTGATCCACGACCCACTTGTCCATTCACATGTTATTTGCTTCATTATTTATTTTATTTTGATTTTTTGTTTATTAAAAATTGAATTAAATCAAATAATTGGTAAATAATAGCAAAGATCTGTTTTTGTTGGATTTGTGGACAGAATCATGAGCTTATAGTGCTAGCGTATCAGAATCAAATCATATCAATGAAAATTGGTACAAGAAAGGCATGATTGGTATGAAAATAGAAAGATATCATATACATTGAAAATCAAATCAAATCTTGGATAAATGCAAAGATTTAATCCAAGTTTGTTAACCTAATTCACTCTAGGTTATATAAGAATGCTTGGAAGATCAAAAGGGAGAGGCTGGAGGCGTGAGACTAGAAGAACAAAACTCAAAAATCTTGACAAAAAGTGAAGTTCTGATTTCAGGATAGAGGATCTTTGAGAACAATTCAAGGCCGGCAACCTGTTCCAGGACATCTTAGGAAGCATTCCCAATCGTTTGCAGGCATCAGAACATCCAGAATCACTGCCTTGCATTCTTACGGTTTGCACAAATATTCAAATTTGATTACTGTAATTCTTGAATATTTGGCATGTTTAAATTACATATTTGTATCCATCATGTTTGCAATGTTTCTGGATAATTTGATTTGAGTTACAGTGCAGGAATAAGCTTTTTCCATTGTTAGGGTTTCGTGCTCCAATTTGGGGTTTCAGTTTTCAAGCAAAATTAGACCGGATAAATGGTACCATGACGATCAGAATTTCAAACCCAGTTGATCCATTTTCCCCAATTGAATTTATATAACATATGCTTGATTCTTGAATGACACATGTTGCAGCAACATGCCTATGTCTATGGGTAAAGGTTCAGAACCTAAAATGAAGGTTCCAAGGAAGAAGACAATAGCGTGTCACAACCTGACTGGCTAGTTTAAATTCTGGCGCGTTATTTTGGCCAGAAACTTGTTTGTTCTGATATATTATTGTTTTCATTATGTTAACAAGTTAGCATCCAGCGCAATTGGTCAGAAGATGGAAGTCAGAAGCTCAGGATTCTGGGTTCGATTCCAGGTGTGAGCTTTTGGTATTTTTTTTCTCCTTTGTGTTCACCAGATCCAGCACGTGCAGGCCTTCATTTTTTGGATCCCAGTCAGAATCAGATCCAGCACGTGCAGGCCATCATCTTTTGGATCCCAGTCAGAACCAGATTCAGCACATGCACCTCCTAAGGTTCAGCATCTTCTAGATTCACTAGCCATGACCAGATCCAGTGCATCACCTTCTGGATCCATCAGCCACAATCAAATCCAGTGCACCTCATCTTCTGAAGAGCAGCATCTTCTGATCCACCAGCAAGGATCAGATACACCGTCCCCCATCTTCTGAGTGTCACTGTAACGCCCGTAATTTAATTAATTATTTAATTAAATTATTTTTGGAATAATTGTGAAGAAGTGTTATTAAATTGGATTTATTTTATTAAATGGAGAAATAATAATATATTTGAGGTATTATATTATTATGTGGTAAAATAATGTTAGAAGCTAATATTATTTAATGTGGGTCAATATGGTGTGAGTGGAAGTAGTAAGGGGGTGTAGGTTTTGAGCCCAATAAGGAATAATACAATATTATTAGGTTATTTTATTATTTGTTGAAAGAATAGAAGGAGGAAGCAGTAAGAAGAGAAGTAAGGATTGTGAAGAACGTGAAGCTGCTGGATTTTGAAGGAAACAGCAAGAACAAAGATTCAACCCGAAAATTGTAGAGCGATCTTAGATCCAAGGTAAGGGTGGGGTTCTGGCTTTATAATTGGGTTCATGATGTTTGATATGTGGGGTTAGAGGACTGCTGTTTTTGTTATTGAATTGAATGATGTATGATGAATATTGATGAATTCTCGATGGATAAATGATGTTATGATGTTGTGTAATCGATGTAGTATGGTAAGTTAGTGTTAAGTGATGAATTATCATGGTTATGATAAGGTTTTTAGGGCTGTAGTATGATTCCCGTAGCAAAATACAGTAGAAAACGCAAAACATTATGTAGAAAATCGCAGGATGCGTCGACCTCAAACCCGATGAGTCGATGCAAGGAGGATGTTAGACTCAAGATGAGTCGATGCATGCAGGGCTTGCGTCGATGCATGTTAAGTATAACACTTAGGATGATTCGACGTGAAGATAGGATGTGTCGATGCATGATGAGTACAAGACTCATGATGAGTCGACACAAAGAGTGCATGTGTCGATACATGCTATATTGAAAGTCAGAATGAGTCGATCCAAAGGAGGATGTGTCGACTCATAGTACACATATGAAGCAGAATGATTCGATGCATAGTGTTTTGTGTCGATGCATACTGAATAATTTTGGCAGAATCAGTTTTTAAATTGCTGTAACTTGAGTTTTAAAATGTTGTTTGAGATGTCGTTCGAAGCATTGATTAGCTAACACGATGAACTCTTTTCTAGATGATTAAATGATGATTAAGAAGTGTAATCCCAGTAACTAATTTAGGATTAATTTCCGTAGATGATCGTTATGCTGGATTTTGGACAGAATGAGGAATTTTGAGATGTTAGAGGCTGCTGTTAGAATTATGACAGTAGGATTTAGTGACTATAATGATGTACAGTAGCAGAATAACAGTATGGCTTACTGTATTATTAATATACCGCTGAGTTATTAGTAAGATGTGGTTATTAAAGTGGTGTTTGATAATTTATGATGAACAAATGATGTTTGATAAATAAGTAATGTTTAATAAATTATTTTGAGATGTTTACGAGATGTTGTTCTGAGATGTTTATGAGATGTTGTTAGAGATGACTGAGATGTTGTCATTTTGAGATGATTGAGATGTTGTTGTTTTGAGATGTGTTTCGAGATGTTGTTAACTGAGTGTGTTATTACATTCATGTTGAGTTGCATACATTGCATTTTTTGAGATGGAGCTTATGCTCGTTGAGATGGCCTGGATTGGAAAATTTTGAGATGAAGGCTATGCCTTGTTGATGCCTCTATTAATTGGCAAATTAGATTTTTGAGATGGGAGTTCTGCTCCAATGGCACCACATGCATTTGCATAGTTTTGAGTCGCATCATATGAATGAATAATGAGATGTATTTGATGTTGATGAATGAGTATATATGTTGTAATTGTTATTGATTATGAGATGAGAAGTGGTGATATTGTTGATATAATTTAATATATTAATTATCATGCGCTTTATTATATTGTTAGATATCTCACCCCTTCTGTTTGAATGTTGCCCCTATGTTGGTAACATGCAGGTAATCGAGAGTGAAGGCCGTATACCTTCAATAGGTCGAGTCGGTGTCATTGCTCTGATATGTAACACTCGGGGGGATGAACACTTGCTTATTTTTTATTGCTGATTTTTAGTTGTTGAACTTTAAATTGTTTATTTACTAAATATGAGATGTTTCGAAGTTGTTGTTTATTTAAAAATGTTATTGAAGAATTCCGCTGCGTAGTTGTTGAATTATTTTATTAAAGATGTTATATTGATGGTTCATCCGATTTTTTTATTAAAAGTGTTTTATATCCATGATGAATGCAATGAATTTATTAGAAGAATTTGTGACGTCCCGATTCGTTTGTATGAATGAAATTTTATAACTCTGGTTTATTTTGCATAATTTGCTTGGGGTAGAATTGGGGTGTTACAAAGTTGGTATCAGAGCAAAAGGTTGGTCCAACCTTGTCGCCGAGTCTTACTTGTCTAACAATCGAGTATTGTTATTTTGAGTTCTAACAATTGTTTGTGTTGTAGTGATAAGTTGAGATGACTGGAAGGAATGATGCTGCTTTTGCTGCTGCTTTAGAAGCAATGGCTCATGTGATGGAAAATCAGCCGAATGTTGACGGGAATGCTGGATCTCGTAGCTTGGCGGCTTTCCAGAGAGAGAATCCACCTACGTTCAAGGGAAAATATGATCCTGACAGAGCATTGGAATGGTTGAAAGAGATTTAGAGGATCTTTCGCGTAATGGACTGCACTCCAGCGCAGAAGGTTCGTTATGGGACTCATATGCTAGCAGTCGAGGCTGATGACTGGTGGCTAGAGACTTTCCAGAAGTTGGAAGCTGCAGGTGAGAATGTCACTTGGGCTGTGTTTCGTATGGAGTTTTTGAGAAAGTATTTTCCTGAAGATGTTCGTGGAAAGAAGGAGATTGAGTTCCTTGAGCTGAAGCAAGGAAGTATGTCTGTTGTTGAGTATGCTGCCAAGTTTGCTGAGTTGGCCAAGTTTTATCCGCATTACGCTGAGGAAAATGCTGAGTTTTTGAAGTGTATTAAGTTTGAGAATGGGTTGCGCTCGGAAATTAAGAAGGCAGTTGGATACCAGAAGATCCGTGTCTTTGCGGATTTAGTTGATAGTTGTAGGATTTTTGAGGAAGACAATAATGCACATTACAAGATTATCAGTGAAAAGAGGGGTAAGCACCCGCAGAATCGTGGTAAGCCTTATGATGCCCCAGCTGGTAAGGTTAAACAGAGAGTTGCTCATGGTCAGAGGACTGGTGAGGGAGATGCTTCTGCGGGTGTGATTTTTTTTAAGTGTGGGAAACCTAGACACAAGAGTAACGTGTGCACTGCTGAAGTGAAGAGATGTCACCATTGTGGTAAGAATCGACATATTGTATCTGAGTGCGAGCACAAGAATGTGGTTTGTTTCAATTGTAAGGAAGAAGGGCACATTGGTAGTCAGTGTCCGAAGCCGAATAAGGCTCAGTCTAGTGGTAAAGTGTTTGCTTTGGTGGAGGATCAGACAGCTTCCGAGGACAGACTTATTAGAGGTACATGTTTCTTTAATAGTACTCCTTTAATTACTATTATTGATACCGGTGCTATGCATTGTTTTATTGTTGCTGATTGTGTTGAAAGATTGGGTCTTGTGTTGTCTTCTTTGAGTGGAGAAATGGTCGTCGATACTCCAGCCAAGGGATCAGTGACTACTTCTTTTGTGTGAGCTAAGTGTCCCTTGTCGATCTTCGACAGAGACTTTGTTGTTGATTTGGTTTGTTTACCGTTAAGAGGGTTGGATGTGATCCTTGGTATGAACTGGTTAGAGCATAACTGTGTTCATATTAATTGTTATGACATGTCGGTGAAGTTTTCTACTCTTGAAGAAGAGGAAGATGGTATGTTATCTGCTATACAGTTGAGGAAGTTGATGCAAAATGAAGCACATATGTTTCCGTTGATGGCGTCGCTATCTGTAGAGACTCAAGATATAATTGAGGAATTGTCGGTGGCATGTGAATTTCCTAAAGTTTTCCCTGACGAGATTCCTGATGTACCGCCAGAGAGGGAAGTTGAATTTGCAATTGATCTTGTACCTGGTACCAAACCTGTGTCTATGGCACCATACAGGATGTCTGCGTCTGAGTTGAAGAAGCAATTGGAAGAGTTACTTGAGAAGAGGTTTGTAAGACCAAGTGTATCGCCGTGGGGAGCTCCAGCGTTGTTAGTGAAGAAGAAATATGGAAGTATGAGGCTTTGTGTTGATTATAGACAGTTGAACAAGGTGACGATTAAGAACAAGTATCCGCTTTCAAGAATAGATGACTTGATGGACCAATTGGTGGATGCCCGTGTGTTTAGCAAGATTGATTTGAGATCGGGTTACCATCATATTAAAGTGAAGGATGAAGATATTCAGAAGACGGCTTTCAGAATGCGTTATGGACATTACGAGTATTCGGTGATGCCTTTCGGTGTTACTAATGCATCGGGAGTATTCATGGAATATATGAATCGTATCTTCCATACTTATTTGGATCGGTTTGTAGTGGTGTTCATTGATGATATTTTGATTTACTCTAAGTCAGAAGAAGAGCATGCTGAACATTTAAGAGTAGTATTTCAAGTTTTGAAAGAGAAGAAGTTGTATACAAAGTTGTCCAAGTGTGAATTTTGGTTAAAAGAGGTTAGTTTTCTTAGTCATGTGATTTCAGGTAGTGGCATTGCTGTAGATCCATCGAAGGTTGATGCTGTTTTGCAATGGGAAACTCCAAAGTCAGCTACTGAGATTAGAAGCTTCTTGGGATTAGCTGATTATTATAGAAGGTTTATTGAAGGGTTTTCTAAGTTGTCACTTCCGTTGACTAAGTTGACTTGTAAAGGTAGAGCTTTTGTTTGGGATGTTCAGTGCGAAGGAAGTTTTACGGAATTGAAGAAGAGGTTGACGTCGGCTCCGATTTTGACGTTGCCTAATCCATAAGAGCCTTTTGTGGTGTATTGCGATGCTTCCAAGATGGGTTTAGGAGGTGTGCTTATGCAGAATGGTAAGTTAGTTGCTTATGCATCGAGGCAGTTAAGGACTCATGAGAAGAACTATCCTACGCATGATTTAGAGCTTGCTGCAGTTGTTTTTGTGTTGAAGATTTGGAGGCATTATCTCTATGGTTCTAGATTTGAGGTGTTTAGTGACCATAAGAGCTTAAAGTATTTGTTTGATCAGAAGGAGTTGAAATATGAGGCAATGGAGATGGTTGGAATTGTTAAAGGATTATGATTTCGGTTTGAATTTTCATCCATGAAAGGCGAATGTGGTAGCTGATGCGTTGAGTCGAAAGACTTTACATATGTCAGCAATGATGATTAAAGAGTTGGAATTGATTGAGCAGTTCAGAGATATGAGCTTAGTTTGCGAGGTTACTCCGTAGAGTGTTATGTTGGGTATGTTGAAGATTAATAATGAATTTTTAGACAGTATCAGAGAAGCTCAGAAGTTGGATGTGAAACTGGTAGATTTGATGGTTGAGACAGATCAATCTAAGAATAGTGATTTTAAGTTAGATGAGCAAGGTGTGCTGAGATTTCGTAACCGGATTTGTATTCCTGATGATGCTGAGATGAAGAAAGTGATACTTGAAGAGAGTCATAGAAGTAAGTTGAGTATTCATCCAGGAGCTACGAAGATGTATCAATATTTGAGGATGAAGAGTGATGTGGCTCAGTTTGTGTATGCATGTTTGACTTGTCAGAAGTCGAAAGTTGAACATCAGAAGCCTGCAGGATTTATGAAACCGTTGGAAGTTCCAGAATGGAAATGGGATAGCATTTCAATGGACTTTGTGACGGGGTTGCTTAGTACTTCAAGAGGACATGATTCGATTTGGGTGATTATTGATAGGCTTACGAAGTCAGCTTATTTTATTCCTATTAACATCAGTTTTCCAGTGTCGAAGTTGGCTGAGATTTATATTAGTGTGATTGTGAAACTGCATGGTGTTCCTTTATGCATTGTGTCAGATAGAGATCCAAGATTTACTTCTGATTTTTGGAAGAGTTTGCAAGAAGCGTTGGGTTCTAAGTTGAGGTTGAGTTCAGCATATCATCCTCAGCCAGATGGTCAGACTGAACGAACGATTCAATCGTTAGAAGACTTGTTAAGGGAATGTGTTCCCGAGCAGGGAGGTTCGTGGGATACTTATCTTCCATTGATAGAGTTCACATATAATAACAGTTACCATTCTAGTATTAGTATGGCACCTTTTGAGGCGTTGTATGGTCGAAGATGTAGAACTCCGTTATGTTGGCATGAATCTGGTGAAAGTGTAGTACTTGGACCTGAACTTGTTCGTGAGACTACTGAGAAGGTGAAGTTGATTCGAGAAAAGATGAAAGCTTCACAGAGTAGACAGAAGAGTTATCATGACAAGCGAAGGAAGGATTTATAATTTCAAGCCGGTGATCATGTGTTTTTGAGAGTTACACTTGTGACTGGTGTTAGGCGAGCATTGAAGTCTAAGAAGCTCACTTCTCATTTTATTGGACCGTATCAGATTTCAGAGAGAGTGGGGAATGTTGCTTATAAAGTGGCTTTACCGCCTAATCTTTCGAATTTGCATGATGTGTTTCATGTGTCGCAACTTTGGAAGTATATTTCAGATCCATCTCATGTGATTCATATGGACGATGTGCAAGTAAGGGATAATCATACGGTGGAGACGATGCCTGTACGAATCGCGGATCGTGAAATGAAGACTCTGAGGGGTAAATAGATCGCCTTGGTTAAAGTGGTTTGGCGAGGAGCTGCTGGTGAAAGCATGACTTGGGAATTGGAGAGCAAGATGTGAGACTCCTATCCTGAATTGTTTGATTGAGGTAAATTTTCAAGGACGAAAATATTCTAAGTGGGGGAGAATTGTAACGCCCGTAATTTAATTAATTATTTAATTAAATTATTTTTGGAACAATTGTGAAGAAGTGTTATTAAATTGGATTTATTTTATTAAATGGAGAAATAATAATATATTTGAGGTATTATATTATTATGTGGTGAAATAATGTTAGAAGCTAATATTATTTAATGTGGGTCAATATGGTGTGAGTGGAAGTAGTAAGGGGGTGTAGGTTTTGAGCCCAATAAGGAATAATATAATAATATTAGGTTATTTTATTATTTGTTGAAATAATAGAAGAATGAAGCAGTAAGAAGAGAAATAAGGATTGTGAAGAACGTGAAGCTGCTGGATTTTGAAGGAAACGGCAAGAATAAAGATTCAACCTGGAAATTATATAGTGACCTTCGATCCAAGGTAAGGGTGGGGTTCTGGCTTTATAATTGGGTTCATGATGTTTGATATGTGGGGTTAGAGAACTGTTGTTTTTGTTATTAAATTGAATGATGTATGATGAATATTGATGAATTCTCGATGGATAAATGATGTTATGATGCGATGTAGTATGGTAAGTTAATGTTAAGTGATGAATTATCATGGTTATGATAAGGTTTTTAGGGCTGTAGTATGATTCCCGTAGAAAAATACAGTAGAAAACGCAGAAAATTATGCAGAAAATCGCAGGATGCGTCGACCTCAAACCGGATGAGCCGATGCAAGGAGGTTGTTAGACTCAGGATGAGTCGATGCATGCAGGGCTTGCGTCGATGCATGTTAAGTATAAGACTCAGGATGAGTCGACGCGAAGAGAGGATGTGTCGATGCATGATGAGTACAAGACTCAGGATGAGTCGACACGAAGAGTGCATGTGTCGATACATGCTGTATTGAAAGTCAGAATGAGTCGATCCAAAGGAGGATGTGTCGACTCATAGTACACATATGAAGCAGAATGAGTCGATGCATAGTGTTTTGTGTCGATGCATACTGAATAATTTTGGCAGAACCAGTTTTTAAATTGTTGTAACTTGAGTTTTAAAATGCTGTTTGAGATGCCGTTCGAAGCATTGATTAGCTAACGTGATGAAATATATTCTAGATGATTAAATGATGATTAAGAAGTGTAATCCTAGTAAATAATTTAGGATTAATTCCCGTAGATGACCGTTATGCTGGATTTTGGACAAAATGAGGAATTTTGAGATGTTAGAGGCTGTTGTTAGAATTATGACAGTAGGATTTAGTGACTGTAATGATGTACAGTAGCAGAATAACAGTATGGCTTACTGTATTGTTAATATACCGCTGAGTTATTAGTAATATGTGGTTATTAAAGTGGTGTTTGATAATTTATTATGAACAAATGATGTTTGATAAATAAGTAATGTTTAATAAATTATTTTGAGATGTTTACGAGATGTTGTTCTGAGATGTCTATGAGATGTTGTTAGAGATGACTGAGATGTTGTCGTTTTGAGATGATTGAGATGTTGTTGTTTTGAGATGTGTTTCGAGATGTTGTTAACTGAGTGTGTTATTACATTCATGTTGAGTCGCATACATTGCATTTTTTGAGATAGAGATTATGCTCGTTGAGATGGCCTGGATTGGCAAATTTTGAGATGAAGGCTATGCCTTGTTGATGCCTCTATTAATTGGCAGATTAGATTTTTGAGATGGGAGTTCTGCTCCAATGGCACCACATACATTTGCTTAGTTTTGAGTCGCATCATATGAATGAATAATGAGATGTATTTGATGTTGATGAATGATTATATATGCTGTAATTGTTGTTGATTATGAGATGAAAAGTGATGATATTATTGATCTAATTTAATATATTAATTATCATGCACTTTATTATATTATTAGATATCTCACCCCTTCTGTTTGAATGTTGCCCCTATGTTGGTAACGTGCAGGTAATCGAGAGTGAAGGCTGTATACCTTCAATAGATTGAGTCGGTGTCATTGCTATGATATGTAACACTCGGGGGGATGAACGCTTGCTGATTTTTGATTGCTGATTTTTAGTTGTTAAACTTTAAATTGTTTATTTACTAAATATGAGATGTTTTGAAGTTGCTGTTTATTTAAAGATGTTATTGAAGAATTCCGTTGCATAGTTGTTGAATTATTTTATTAAAGATGCTATATTGATGGTTCATCCGATGTTTTATTAAAAGTGTTATATATCCATGATGAATGCAATGAATTTATTAGAATAATTTGTGACGTCCCGATTCTTTTGTATGAATGAAATTTTATAACTCTGATTTATTTTGCATAATTTGCTTGGGGTAGAATTGGGGTGTTACAGTCACCATCTTCTGGACCCATCAGCCAGAACCAGATCTGCTGACAACAGGCCTACTGAGTTATTTCCATTATTTTTCTTTAATTTATTTTCTTTAATTATTCTGTTTTTAATCAACACAAAAATCATTTTATTTTAAAATTAACCAATCAAGATAACAAAAAAGATTTGCTTTTCTTAATAAATGTCTTAATTGATTAGTTTAATTAATTTAGGACAACTTTAATTCCTTTCACAACTAAAATTCAATTAGAAAATTAGGTTAACTCTTGATTTAGTTTTTTCCTTTTTTTCTCAAATAAAATAAAAAATATATAAAAATAGGTTTTTAGATTGGATTAATTTATTTATTTTAATTCAAAATTAATTAGAACTTAGGATTTTATTTTAATTCAATTATTGCATTATTTTCTCAAATAACAAAACATGACAAAAAAACATTTTTAATCAATTGCAATTAGGTTTAGTCAAGGGTCAAAACCCTAATCGCCTCGCATTTAATCCGCCGCGCGCTTATTATTATTTTGCCAATATTTTGTAACTGTTCATGGTTTGTAATAGTTAATTTAGGGCTCTTACTTATCGCTTTTCCCTGGGTTTTTGGCTATGTAATTAATCCCCCTCCCCGAAGCCTTGTAATAGCGTAGATTTATTTTCTCGCATTTTAATTCCTGCAAATATTTAACTGTTTAGATGTATGCTAATAGGATTGAATGACAAGAATGCATGACAAATTAATACAGTTAGACAACCCTAATGTGCAAAGATAAATAACTAAAAACAAATCACTCGCACATATCACTCTTATGGTATACTCTCACTTCGGTTGCCTTTGTTAAACGATCATTAAGCATAGGGTGTCTTAGTGGTTGCCCTCCAGTCTAAAAGATCAAAATTGTCCCGTTCGAATGTTGCCTCGAATATGATCTTAAGACTTTAGGGTTATTACTAAGGTATCCTAACATTGCTTTAGTGATCGTACGTCCCTTTCGAATTGACCCTTACAACTCCAACGACGGTGCTACCTATTTCTCAATAGTAGGATAGTGATGTGCAAAGGAAACGAGAATAGAAACGATCTTTTTTCGAGTAGGTAGATGCTAGTAGGTACTTGCTTAAATCAAAACTCTTCACACTTACACATTTTTAAAACAAATTTCAAAACAACTTCGTCACACCTTTGAGGACTGATACAAGGGTTATCACGAAGTCAAACATTTTCAAAAACAAAGCACATACACAAGCAATTTTTAAAATATGAGCAAGTACCTAAGAGCCTATGGAAAACCATGGATAGAAAGGGTGCTAATACCTTCCCTTTCTATAATCTACCCCCGTACTCAGAATATCTCGAAAAAGGATTTTTTTTGTACTTTTTTCCTTTCTGATTAGATGAAATAAAAGTCGGTGGCGACTCTTGCTTACCGCAATATTTTGCAAACACAAAACACAAAATGCAAACCAGCATTTCAAAACAGTCGGTTCTGCCACCGTATCACATCCACCAAAACATGGGCCAGAGTTGTGCCCCTACATTCCACATAGACATGTAACGCCTCGTTGTGCTTTCTTCCCCTTGGTGTCTGATCAGCATCCGAGAAGCCTAGGGCGTTATCTGCTGTCAAGCTGGCCACGCAGTCTTGGAATTGATCAGCAGACGTTTCTTGAGGCACATGGGCTGTTTTTAGGAACTTCACCAAGGCTTTCACATGTGCCTCAAAACACAGCAGTAATGCCAGGATGGAGATCTTGGAGGGAGTTTACCCCAATTGTTCAACTACATCGTAGTCGCTCCTCTTTATAATTTTCAATATCTCCTCCATTTCTTTCTTGGAAGCCTCAGGGATAGTCAGTGATTGAGCCTTCGTCTGGACAGGCTCCACTTGAATACTCTTTCCTCGAGTTTCAGCAGTAGGAGTGTTGGTAGGAATGAGAACAGGGGTTGTAACAGCTTTGTCAATAGGAGCATTTGCAGATATGATTATGGGTATGAAAGTAACCTTTGGAACATCACGGGTCCAGGAACTGCCTTTGGGGGAGCAATTTCTGGAGAAAAGATCCTACCGCTTCGGGTAATTTTACTAGTTCCGATAATATTACTGATGTCAACATCTTCTTCTTCAGAATTTATTTCTTTGGCCGCCGGCCAGTCTTGTTTGTTGACATGGTAGTAAATATCCCCTCCGTAATTCCACGACATAGTTTTGTCTGATTCATATGGGACTTGCCCAGGCATTATGATTATTAAAGGAGTTGCTTGTGGAACCGATGTAATTCTAACGAGCCTTTTGGTGGAGACCCTGGGAGAATTGGCAGAAATGGTAATGATTGAAACATCTTCAACAGGAACAGGTGAAACAAGAGTACTTTCAAACAAAATCTCTTTGTTATCTATCAAGCGTTGAATGCATGTTTTCAACAAAGGGAAATTAGTTGGTGAGGACAAGCAAAGATGGCAAACTTCATTACAGCCCGGGAACACACCGACTCTCAACAAGTTTATTTTAATGGTTGGAAGTGGAGTCATGAGTTCATCAACTGTGGTAACAAACAAATCTTCTTCAATAGCATTGGTGTTATGACCATCTCTGGGCATAGGAGCAGAAATGACATTTGGCTTTTCGGGTGCATCAAACTCAATTTCTTTTGCTTCAATGAGGTCTTGTATTTTGTTCTTCAAGGCCCAACAGTTATTAGTATCGTGACCAGGACTTTCAGAGTGATATACGCAACGGGCATTAGGATGATAATGAGGGGAAGTTGTATTGGGGTTTTTCGGAGCTTCTTTCAAGGTTTCCAAGTTGGATCTCAGAAGATGTGGTAATACTTGAGACAGAGTCATGTTAATTCTGGTGAATTGCCGGACTGGCCTTTCCACCCTTGGTTGATTACTTCTTTGTTGATCAGACGTAGGCTTTGGAATCATAACAACCCCCCACCATTGGTCGGCGTTCGGCCCTATCTTGGTTCCTTTGCGGATATACAGCAACTACCTCTTTCTTCCCGATGAAAGGTTTCCTTACAGCTGTATAAGAAGATGAATCCTTCTGAATCTTTCCACTTTTTATGCCAGCTTCCAGCCTCTCTCCAGTTAATATTAATTCAGTAAAGCATGCAGATGAACTTCCGATTAAATGGTTGAAGAAAGGGCCAGATAAAGTGTATAAGAACATGTCCACCAATTCTCTTTCAGACATAGGGGGTTGAATTCTTCCAGCCAGGTCTGTCCACTTTTGTGCGTAATCTTTGAAACCTTCATTGGAAGCCATGGCCATACTCTAGAGTTGAGTACAGGTAGGCGCCAAATCAACATTGTATTTATATTTTTTGTAGAAAGTTGCGGCAAGATCTTCCCAATTGTGGACGTTGACTCTTTCTAGTTGGTAAAACCAGTCGAATTATGTTCCAGACATATTGTCTTGGAAAAAGTTCACCCACAAGCCTTTATCGGCGGTGTGGGGTTGGATTTTTCTCACATATGATCGGAGATTCATTTTAGGGCATGACACTCCATCATATTTTGCAAACATAGGCACTTTGAATTTCGGAGGAATCACAATCCCCGATACTAGTCCCAATTTCTCAAAGTCTAAGCCTAGCACATTTTGTATTTCCATCATGCTCAAACGCTCTTCGAGATGTCTGTACTTGTCATCAGCTGAAGGATATTGTTCCTCAGAGTAGTCTTCCTCTTCTTCCTCCTCTTCTTCTGATTCTGACAGGACATCTGTTTCCTTGCCTTTCCCTTCTCCTTCACCAGAACTTGTTGCAAAGTTCAAAGTCCTTCTCGTCTGTCCCTGAAATCTTCTCCCCATGTTTAAGACTCCAGTTACCTTCTTTGTTTTATTTTTCCTCTCTTCAGCTAGCAGAGTCTTCAACTCTTCTTGCCCTTTGACTAGGGTCATGAGCAATTGTTGAAACTGCGTGTTCTGAGCTTGGAGATCTTTCACTGTTGTTCGAGATCCATCTTACTGAAATAAATAGTAGAGAGATGAGGAAACTTGTTGCAAAAGACATGTTTATGTTATGATGAATGATATGTGCATATGCAATGTTTTCAAGGATTCTGAAAATTCAAGTTCCTTTTAGACAAAAAGAAACACACGTTATATTAATAAGATAAAGTTTGAGTACGTCAATGCCCCTTGGACAAAATAATACAAAACTCTAAAATAAAAAAGTAGTGTGCATCCTCTTTGGTGCAATGTAGGCATTTAGAGTCCGCTCCTCATGAAGTAG
This sequence comes from Vicia faba, assembly GCA_948472305.1. Taxonomy (NCBI): domain Eukaryota; kingdom Viridiplantae; phylum Streptophyta; class Magnoliopsida; order Fabales; family Fabaceae; genus Vicia; species Vicia faba. The sequence continues at coordinate 363,186,216 of OX451736.1, forward strand.
CCTAGTGAGTTCCAAAACCTTCTTCTCACTTGCGTAGAGTTGGGCTTCGAAAGTATCTAGCTCTCCTTTGAGTTGTATCCAATCCCTTTGTTGGTCTTCAAGAGATGTGGGCATGTCAGGATGTAGGATAGTGTATGGAACATCTCCTTCCTTAACAGGCTCAATGATTACCAGGAGAATGGAGAGGTAAGGCATCATGAGACTCTGAGCACGAGTTCGTATCCATTTGAGGTAAGGCTCAAGAAGGATGGAATTCTTGTGCCCCAAAGTCTTGCTATCCACCTTGTTTAGAATCCTCCAAGCTCAGATAAATCTCTGGCGAAGACCTTGATCGTCGTTGTCGTAGTCAAATACCAAACCTTAAATCAGCATCTCATGCAGGACATCCCTTCGGGCATAACCAAACTGCCTTAAGGCTAAACATGGGTTGTAGGTGATTCCTCCCCTAATGCCAAGTAAAGTGACATTAAAAAATTATCCACAACAGTCGAAGGTGATAACATTCTCTTTGGAACGGGAGCACCAATGAATGTCTGAATGCTTGAGCGTCATCAACCTTTGTGACCACCTTGAACCTTGCTCATTCTTTAAGACTGATTGGGGAAGATGAGAAATAAACCATCTTTCCAAGAGAGGAGTGCAACACATAAGGACACCTCTTTTCCTCATTGTGCGAGTATGAAAAGAGTGTAGGATATCCCCTAGCAATGTAGGCACCAGGTTACGTGATATAAAGATTTTGACGGTGTTCATATCTATGAGTTGGTCGGGATTGGGAAACAAAACCATCCCATAGATAAGAAGAGCCACAATTTACTCAAAGGCTTGCAAGTCTAAGGAATTCCAACAACTTTGGGCTTTCTCAAACAGGAACTTTGCTAAGAAGCCTTTGACACCACTCCTAGTTTCCCAATGAGTTGTGACATCAGATAAGTGCAAGTGTAGAGCTTGAGCAATCTCTTCCGACTTTGGGTCTCTTTCCGTACCGTTGAAAGGTAGTTGATTGAGAATGGGAATCCTCAAGAGTTGGGAGAATTCTTCCAAAGTAGGCACAAGTTGATAGTCGGGAAATGTGAAGTAATGGTGCAAAGGATCAAAGAATTGAAAGAGCGCCTTTATCATATCCTCATCAGTGTTGGAGGTGACCAAGTTGAGAAGACGATCATGTCTTTTGGTGAATGGAGAGTTCTCAGGAATCCTTGAAGCTAGCTCCTTAAGTTGTGGAGAAATTATTACAAGGTTGACTTGAATAGTTTTCCTGCGAAGTGAATCCATATCCTACAAAACAAGAACAAAGATGAATCTACAAAATCCTTGAAATGGTTAGTGGATGCATATGATGTTCATGATGTCCATGATGTTATGTACAAGTATGCATATACAAGCAAAGCAAACAAGTTCTTAGTTTAGGCTTGCATGTAGTTTATAGGTAAATACCCTCTTGAAGTTAGTTGGCTTAAACCTGTCTTAGTAATAGTAGCCGAGTTCTAAGGAGCTCAATATCACTGGATTATTTCCTTGGTCATTGTTTCAGCTCAAGTCTCTTTAATGGCGACCGAAATATCCAAAGAAACCAAACCTCAATGAGTGTAGTATCGAGTATCTACCAACTTTGGACTGCACCAAAGCCGGTCATCTCACTACATCCTAAAGGCCAAGTTGTTCAAGTAAAGGTTCTAGGAGTTCCTTAGTGCTTCATGACATCACTCAACGGCCCCGTATTCTCTTTGATTAACTCAAAAGCTACCGGTACCCACAAATATGTCACACTAACATAGCCATTTCTTATACCATGTCGATATACCCCGCACAGTTTCCACAACATATTGCTATTTACCTATAATGTATCCCAAATACGGGTATAGGATTCAAGCCCAAACAAAGAACCATAATATAAAGCATACAAATCAAACAATGTAAGCAAGTAAATGTGATCTATCCCTAAGGTAACCCCACTTTTTTATAATTTTCCCCAGCAGAGTCGCCAGTTCTGTGATACGGTGGGAGAACTGACTTGAAAGTTTTGCGTTTTATTGCAAATGTTGCGGTTAGCAAGAGTCGCCACCGACTTTTCTTTTATCCAAAAGGAAAGGTGAAAAATCACAGGAAATACCTTTGAGATTTTTTCTTGAGTTCGGGGGGTAGATTATAAAAAGGGAAGGTATTAGCACCCTTTTTATCCATGGTTTTCCATGGGTTCTTAGTTACTTGCTAGATCACTTGCTTTTGTTTGAAATTGTGCTTTGTGTGGTTTTTGAAAGTATTTTGTAAAAGGGGCCATTGTTTAGGCAATCTTTGTAATGATTCTCGTTCGTAAGAATGTATACAAAGATGTTTGTCTTTTTGAAAATGTTTTCAATGTTTATAAGATGTTTAGAAATGTGTGTGTTTGTTTTGAAAATAGCAAGGATATTTGTTTGAAGCAGAGCAAGTAGCTAAAAGTAATATACCTACTCAAATGTCTTTCTTGTTTATTTTCTTTTCCTTTGATATTATTGTCTTACCATTGATTTGGTAAGCAACCCCATCTTTAGAGGTAAACGGGACAGGCGTGGGTCATTGTATAACCATGATTAGCAATGTTGTAAAGTATCTTAGCATTTTTGATGGACTAAGATCATTTTGTAAGGCAACTTTGGATAGCGTCATCGAGGGACTATGATCTTATATTTGTTTGTTTTGCTAAGATACTTCACATGCGTAATATGGCCATTTTTGTATGAGGCAACCAATTGGAGTAACCCTAGGGGTGTTTGTGTGCAAGTGTGTCATTTTTCATGCTTGATTTTGTCTTGGATTAGGGTTTTCTATTTGATTGGTTTTATCTTGCCATACAAGCCCTAATTACTAGCATGTTATATAAAAGCGATAAATTGCGTAATTTAAAGATTACTACGCTATTACAACATTTTGTGGGAGGGGGGAGGGGGTATACAAATTATGAATGGGGATTGCAATAATATAAACCTAATTAATCTATTACAACTAAATCGAATTTATACAAGTATTGGAATAAATAATGTACAAGACAATTTAAATATGCAAGGATATATAAATGCAAGAAAAAGATTTTTGTTTTGTTTTTTTATATGAAAAGAAGTTTTAATCTAAGCCTAATAAATAAACCAAAATTGAACTTAAATTAATTAAGAAAGAAAAATTATTTTTTAGAAAAATATTTTGATTAACCCTAATTTTAATTTGTTAAAAGAAAATAAATTTCTTTAAGTATTTTTTTGTATTTTTGTCTTGAAAATAATAAATAGTATTTGTGAAGTATTTTGGTCCTTTTATATGTTAAAATAAATATTTATAAGTGTGAGAGAAAGAATAAATATTTAACCTAATTCTATTTTAATTTACAAGTTTATTTGACTAAAATAGGTAATATATAACTAAATAAAAAATATTTTTTATGAGAAAATAAAATAAAATAAACAAAATATAATATTTATCATTTTTATATTTTTTATGGTTTTATGTTATTAAGAAAAATATTTGATAAAAAATAATAATGAAAATAAAAAATATTAAATAAACATTTGGGCCAGGGGTGCTGCAAATAAATAGAGGGTGAGAGATTAGCAAAAACATAGGGCCCAATGCCCCTGAGCCCACACTGCAAACAATCAAAAAAAGATGAGAAAATGTGGAAAAATTGCAAAAGGCAGGGCCAAGGCTCGAACATGTGACCTTAGGCATTTCTGCACGCTGCCTTGCCACTGGGGTGGCTGTACATCAGTTAGTTCAAATGAAAATAAAAATACATAACATAAAACGCTTCCTTTCCATGTACTTCATCTTCAACCTCTAGCCAGTCGGACCCCCTGTAACTCTTTCATCTCTCAACAAAAATGGAAATTGATAACATGAATGTTATAGTATTTTATCTCATGATTCTAACCATATGCATAACTAAAACTATAAGTCCAAGATCAAAGAGAATTTTAGTGACCCTAATTCTTAACCTAATTTTTTCAGAAACTGCAAACTCAAAATTCTCTCAACTTAGGCCAAATAAATGCAAGCTATGGATATGTACAACTTCGTAGCAATGATGTCTACATTGTATATTCACAAATGGAAATCTAACTATGCATGTATCAAGAGTTAGAAAAACAGAAAACTCACCTTGAAAGCAGAAATCGTGTTTTGGAAATGAGCTTGCTTTAGGATGCTGGGATGATCAGGTTAGCTTCCTTGAACCTATAGGAAGCTAATGCAATGCTTAGCTCGTCTTGAGGGTGGCTGGAATGATCTGGAGAAGTCCACCTGTGTTACTCTGTTTTTGAAGTTCAATAATGGGGAAGATGGAATTACAGTGATGTTTCAGGGTGTGGGATGGTTTACTTGTAAGGTAAGGAAGCTTAGGGAAGCAAAAGGCCTGAAGACGCACGAGTGGAATGGAAGATTCAATTCACAAGTCAGAAATGGAAAGTTTAGAGGCTTGGTATGCAATTTCTGATTCTAGGGTGTTTCAAGGCTTGGGAATTCGTGGTTTTAGTTGTAAAGTGATGGCTTTATATAGAGCAAAAGGTTGGAGGACTTGTGCTTGCTCATAAGTACAAGATCACATGTCTTGCTACATTTCTTATTTTTGAAGCAAGTGTGAGAAATGACTTCTTAATGCATGGTTCCGATCTTGTAGGGTGGTGTGAAGCTTTAAACATGTTTTGTTCAGGTTTAGAGGCTTAGTTTGTGCAGAAAGAACAAGTCCAAGGCTCAAGAAATGGAAAAAATGCAAAAAGCATGCTTTTCCAAAATGGCAATGTTGCCTTTCTTCCATAAATGATTATTTTCTTGTACAATGCATTGAATGCTTAGCTTTAGGGCATGAAATCTTGTGCAATCCATTAATGGTGGAGTGACAAACGAGTTTGAGGCCTGAAAAGTGAAGATTGTACAACATGCTTGAGGATTTGAATTTTGTTCTTCATGAAATGGCTTGAAATTAAAGTGAGAAATTACCAACTTCATCTCTTCGATTCTCCCTACTCAAGAATGATCTCAAGGAATTCTTTGACATTTTAGAAAGCTCGCAATGTGCTATACAACTAATCTTTGAATTGCTTTCAAAGATTCCCCTTGGAACTATGTGAAAAATTATCATGAAGTTAGGTCAAAAACCTGCCTAACGAGGGCAAAATTTCACTAAGTTATTTTAGTTTATGAGCATATGTTCACAAAATCATATCTTGAGATCTAAGCATCTTTAGGAAAAATTGTGTGAAGAAAATTTTTATATTTCATGGGTATCTACAACTTTCATGTTGGGAACTTCCTTTGAATCATCTTGTATCATGGTGAGAATTCGGCTTAAAGTTGAGAAAAAATAAGAAATTTTCTATACTTAGAAAAATTTCTAAGTTAAGAAAATTTCAAATTTCAAAACAAAATCCTCAATCTTTGATTTCTTGATGAACAAGTTTCACATCTTGACATGTTTTGATGATTTATGATCTTTAGCACTTGATTTTGACCAAAAAGTCAAAGTTTGACTTTTCAGTGTACAATTGACTTTTGATCAGTTGACTGAAAAATTCATCTGTCAATCCAATGGATTTTTAGTGTTTTAAAATATGTCATTAGTTCAAGATGATGCAATTTAATTCTTGAAATCATGCTTCAAACCAATTGATCATTTGCTAGGTCACAGAAATTGCCTTTTATCAGTCAAAACCCTAATTTTGACCATTTTGCCCTTTTGATCATTTGATCAAATTTCTTGAGGAATTGTGGTCCAAACTTGATCAAATGATACATATGAGTCTAAAATGTTGATGTGGATCAGAAATTATGAAGTTTGACTGTGAATTGGCCATGGTTGACTTTTTTCCCAATACAACTGATTTTTAAGTCAACTGTCCAATTGACTGATCAAAAATGTGATTCAAGGCTTGAAACTTATCATGAGTAATCTTGGGGGTCCACGTTTGTCCATGAAAGTCATATGAAGCATTGATAGTCCAGAAATCTTTGTGCAATCTCAAACCCTAATTTTGGGTCATCAGTGCATGATGAGATGTCTTGAGCTGGTCAAACCCTAATCCAATCTTGAGTCCAAGAGATCTTGTGAGAAAAATCTTAATAAATGAGGGAAAATTTTGGGGTACAACACTCATCAACTGTCAGAGTGCTTAAATCTTGGGATTCTTCAATAACAATCACCTTCATGTCAAATATCTTGGGAAGAGATCTAAGCATCTTCCTGACCAGCTTATCCTCTGATATATTCTATCCCATGTTTTCTGAGTCATTAGCAATATCTAGAACAATCATATGAAAGTCCTGGATACTTTCATCCTCATTCATCTTCAAGTTCTCAAATTTAGAGGAGAGAAGCTGAAGCTTTGCCAATTTAACCTTAGGATTTCCTTCATGAACTTTCTTCATGGTTTCCCATGCAACTTTTGCATGCTTACAATTCTTTATCAGCTTGAAAATATTTTTATCAACTCCATTGAATATGGCATTCAATGCTTTGGAGTTTCCTAGTGATAAAGACTCTTCATTATCATCCCAGTCTTCTTTAAGCTTCAGCACATCAATGGTCTTCCCTGCTGCATCCAACACCTTCGGTGGATCCCAACCTTTGGCAACATTTTTCCAAGCCTTGTCACCCAATGACTTTTATAAAGGTTTCCATACGAGGTTTCCAACTGTCATAGTTGGTACCATCCAGAACCGGTATTTTAACCATATTTCTACCATCCTTGTCCATTGCACCATAAAGTAACTTCCCTGAACCTCACCCAGAGTCAAAGAAGGATATATGCTCTAATACTAATTAAAATTCTGGCTATCAGATCTCAGATGTCCTAAGAGATGTCAAGACACCAGATCTGACTTCACACACAATAATAAGATGGATAAACAAAAATAGCATTGTTCAAAGTAAATAAGATATGGTATGTTTACCTAGTTCGGAACAACCTTCCTACTCTGGCGGCTACCAAGCCAGGGAAAAAATCAACTAGATAGTATCAATTTACAATTCCTACAGCAGATCTCCAGTTTACAGTCTAAGCACTTAATCACCACCATTTTCTTAACTTCTACCTAAGACACACCTATGTATGAGGCCCTCCTTAAATCCATCTTCAATTACACTCAGCAATTGGAGAAAACTCCACACAAGTAGAGAACAAAAACAACTGGAAGCTATACTTCTAAAACGCACAAGACTCAATGCTTAAAATTATGAGAATTGACACACAATATGCTCAATGCTTAAAAGCTTCTGAACATCTAACAGGAAAATTGCAACCCAACAATAAGGATTCTAAAAACCCTAACACAAATACAGTCGTAAGTTCCACTTAATACTAGGTATACACCAGTCTATTTATAAATTTATTCTAGACCGAGTTGGGCTTCAAAATCGCAGCTGTGAGGCTGCACAAAGTCTGCAAAAAGTCCTCCAAGAAAATAGGTCTTCAATAATTAGTTTCCTAATAAATCTCCATATTTAGAAACTAATCAAATCTTCGAAAACAAATCAAAGAATATTCTGATTTGTCAATCTTGGACGCCACATAAGCTAATTGAATATTCCCTGATAATCCAATAGCTAAAAATTAGCTGATCTACACTGTCAACTTTCTGCAGATGCGATGTCCTAACTCCTTGTTAGGACATCCTTCTCGACATGTTGAAAACATAAAGTTGGAACATCTTGATCAACATGTTGCTCCTAAAATGGTTTTACCAAAATGTAAGTCAATCATAATTTCATAGAAATAACATTGATCCTTGAAGAGAACTTATAGAGGGCATCATGAAGAATATTGTGCAAAATGAATGAGCTCCATGTGATAAGAATTGATAAATTTATGATTCTTTAAAGTTGGGTGAAAACCACTTGAAATTAGGTCGAAATTTCACTATGTCCACAAATAACCTATAATATCTTCAAACTTTTGATGACTTTCTTCACATAATTAGCTCTTGACTTGTAAAGAGAAATTTGAGAGGATGTCAAGGAGAGTCATATGCAAAAAGAACCATCCAAAACTTTTGAATTAATGAAGGAGTTGTGGTCTTGTGAACTTTGACTTGAAAACTTGCTAAATTAGATCAAAGCACTTTGTATAACTTTGATACTCTTGATCTTGTCTTGCAATCAAAGAAATGATGAAACTCATATTAACCTAGAATTATGAAGCCTTAATTGATCTTTGATTAAACATGGCAATACTTGAGGTGGCTTGAGGAAGAAGGCATGTAAATAAACTCATGAACCTTTGACTCTCTTTGAGAAACAAGCTACCAATATTTGGGCATCTCTTGATCAATTGAGATTGAATGATACTTGAAAATGATATGACCTAAGATTATAGATCAATCCCTAATGCACAAGTCCTTGAGAATCAATGTTGACCATACTTTTACTTTGATTAGATGAAAACCCTAGTTAAGTATATTTGTTTGATCCACTTGGTTCACACTTGTCCTTGCAAAACAAACAAAGGGAAACAAAGCAAGTCTTTTTGTATTTTTATTAGATGTTAGTAAAACATGAAATATGTACAAATAAATGTACAAGATTCACAAATGGATGCTTGGTGATCCCTCAAAGGCAAACTCAAAGAAGGAAGGTAGATAAAAAGGTGAGAGACAACCCAAGGTTGTGATCTTGATGTGTTGCATGGGTGCAAAAAATGATGAGGGATCTAAGAAGTAAAAATTAGGGTATAACAGATACTACCAGTGATAAAAAAATCAAGCTAACGATCCTAAAATAGTGTTGTGTTGAAGGAAACTCAGAGTGTTTTCAACTAATATAAGTTTTTTATTTTGTAGGTTGTGAGATGAATAAAATATGGAAAAGATAAAAATAAATTAAAATTTAATAAGATAAGTGCAAACAAGAATTATGGCATGTGTGTATTTCTCCACCCTATATTAGGTGTTTTAGGAGTTATGAGAGCACTAGTAGTTCATGGCGACACACATTTATATCATTACGTCTTCATTACCCTCATAACTACTATTGGCTGGAGTTTCTACCCATTTGTTCACCATATTTGATGAAGGAGATGAAGATGAGGAAAATGTATGATGTAGTGGTGGATCGGGTCATTTTTACCAAGGTCCCTCAATGGTCGTCAGTTGTACTTGCTAAAAGTATAATGAATGAAAATATCTAGTTGTATAGGGTTGCCCGAGGGTTCAGGGTTATTGTTGGTATAGAGAAAGCTCACAAAAGGATTATAATTGCATTCCAAAAACAATATCAAATATAGACAAACCTAAGCAACTCTAAATAATTAAACACCAATCAACAACAACATACTTGATGAGAAAAACATGCACCATCATGATATTGTTATAGCGAGACAAAACTCAAGCAACATCACAAGTCTCCTCATGCTTTCCCATTTGAATGCCATCAGGTTCTAAGTAAATAGCATGACCACCTAACAAATAAAAACATATCTCAAACAAAATTGTTGTTCTCATGGAATGCTTTGCAAATATGAGTAAGAAAATTAATAGAATCTTATTGAACGAGAAAAATGGAGTGCATCTCATTTAGACAAATTCCCATATGACCAGCTTCTCACTTGAGAAGATGCTATGTTGAATCCAAAAACTTCCATCATCTCTGAGTGACGGCATCAACTTTTATCCATCGGCACTAAAAACTTCTATGATCTTCATCATTACGAAAATTGTAACATGCATAGAAGATATATGAAACTCTGACACAATTTGTCTACCAAATTTTCCAACTATCCAAATCAATGATATCCCATTTTGAAAAAAATAAACCTACCATAACAATGAAAAAGAGAGAATGTGGTAGTGAAAATAAACCTACTACAACTTGTTTATCGAACACTTAATGTGCAAGTTATAAATTGTTGGTAACGATAAAAATTCAATATTAATTCATAAATCACACCCTGCAACAACAACAACAATCATCAAGAACAATAATAATTCAAATCATGAAATGAAAGAATTAAAGCGAAAAGAGACGAGAAATTGGTTAAAGCGTTCTATCTAACACCTTGCGGGCAAGACTAAAAGCTGTATTTTTCTTCATTTTTAAACGGTAAACATTCATCCACTTAGCGTCATAAGATTGTATGCTAGTATTTAGAATCAACACCGAAATCGCAAAACCAGAACTGACTCAAAATTGTGTCAAAAAATTAACTCAAAACTGTGAAAACAGAACCGTAAAAGTAATTTTCCGTAAAAAAAAAGTAAAATTCCAAAACATAAAAGAAATAGATCGTATCAGGTTCTGAAGTCGCAGTCTTGCTTTGTCGTAGTGATTGTTGTGTTTATTTTGCTTTGTTCTCCCCTTTTTTTTACCTTTTTGTTTTTCCCCCTTATTTGACCTATTATTACCCTTTTTTTTATACTTCAAATTCAAAAAAAAAATTGGATCGAGGCTTGTGCATGTGCTCAGCTTGGCCGGACCTTAAAACCTCTCATGGATGTAAAGCAAGCTCACAAAAGGATAGTGAAAAGTCATGTATCTAAGTGATTTTCAGTGAATTAAATGTCCCCTCAACATATTTATAAAAGTTTGATGGGTCTAAATTCTTGGAGAATATGACTTTCTCTTTTGATTGAGTTTCTATATCGTTAATGTTTTAAGACACGTTAATCCTCATGTTTTGTGAATGGGCAACAAATGATTTTATCCAAGTTTCTCATAGGGCGAGTGATTGGACCAAAAGCTGGGATTCGCAAACAATGGACATACGAGCGACTACAATCCCTACTTTGTACTATGTTTGTTATTCACATTGTCTTTGATAAATCTCGTGTGAATTTTTTACAAATATATCATTACAATTCCGTTAAATCTTTATCTAACATTCATAAATCATTGAGAAGGTGAATCGTCATCTTCGTAATTGCGTAATTGCAGTGAATTGCAGTTCGTACATATAATACTCTTATTCCAACTCATATCATACTTTGAGAGCGTCATCTATGACAATAATAACAACATTTTTTTGTCATTATTAAAGAGTGGTCCTTCAATGATGGTAGGATAGAGGATCAAATTTAGTGGTAGAGATATGAGATATTTTAAACTCTATGGTAGCTGAAGTTTGACCAAATACTATGCATATGTAACGACAAATGTAACATATATAAATAAATATTCAGTACTAGATTCTGATGACTCACTCCCACTAAGACAACTTGAGTGCCCTTTCAGATTATTTGTCTTCTAAATATACAGTTCTGGAATGTACTAATGTAGTATAAGTTAGAGGAAAAGCCTTTAATTATTTGTACAGTTTCAAGCACGTGATTAAAAAAATATTTGATTGAACCCAAAATATAATAGTTTATGATTAAAGCATTAATATATAGTGGCCAATACTGACTTTTGAAGCATGATCGGGTTTAGAATATAGTTATATTTTGTTATATAGTGAGATAAAGATGTCTTATGACATAAACCTTCAGAATTAATTTGTTTTGGATTATAAAAGAATTATTTTCTTTTAAAAGTTATATTCTGTTCTTAGTAAAGTAGTTATAAAAGTTGTTTATATGTCAAAAAAGTATTGGGTATGGGCTTTTTAAAGCAGATGCCTAAAAAAAGTTGTTGTTAACCACACTCTATTTTCTATATATAGTGATCACACATATATAAAAATTTTAAAATATCACTTACATAGTTTGGATATCAAAATTTGACCATGATTATTATACATCAAATAATTTTATTAGAATAATATCTCATTTTTGTTGAAAAATGTTTGAATTTCAATATTTAGATTAACTTTGTTTGCATATTTTATGTGTTTTCTTACAATAGAAAAAAGTTTTGAATTTTAATCTCCTGAATAATCTCATGACAATATTTTACATTCTTAGACAGTAAATTAGAAGAGATTTGACATGTTTTTCATAAAGTTTATAAATCAATTCCACAATAAATCATACATATTTGTCATTCAATAATAAGATCAAAATAGATGAACTATTATGTTTACATAAATACCAAAATGTGGAATACAAAATATCAAAATGTCAATACCAATCTAATAATGAACAATAATACAAAGTGTCAATATCAAAATAAAAAATAAAGGATAACTACTATGTATATTTGACATTCATGTTTCCCCCTCTGCCTCTTGTACTACAACGTATATCGTGCATCTATTAAGATGGCTTGTAGAGCAGCCATGAGGAGTGTCTTTCTCAAACCTGCCCCTAGCTATAACCTCTCTCCCAATAGCCATAATTAGGTAGCATAACGGTAACACATCAACGACATGATCTGCCCTTGCATGCGCTTCTTCTAAGATCTCTCGATGAGCTGTCTTCGGAGGATCTCCTTTTGCACCCAGTGTCATGTAAGGATGTGACACTCTATAAAATATGAATGTATATCATACTCTATGATCGAGGAGCTAACACACAACGTACATCTTCTAGGACCAGATGATCATGGTACTCTGTAAAAATTCCATCAACATCCATGCGGAGGATAATGGTGAGAGAAGCAACAATTAAACATGGAAATATTGGTGGATCCATGCATAAAAATGGTTCAAATGAAATATTAGTAACAATGTATCACTAATATTATGATATTAATATCAATAAGGGTGCCAAAAATTACCATAAATAAATAGTTGTTTCAAATCAACTGATTTGTCTTCCATAAACTACCTTTAGCTATCTTGGAGTAGAGGTACACTAAACAAGAAACCCATGTGTTATACTCGTGAATCCTCTCCAAGTTAGGGGTGGAAAATGGGCATGTCCACCCCGTTTAGGCCCGCCCCGCAAAAGCCAGCAAAAAAATGGGGCAGGGCCGACATTGTTGAGGATGCGGGCCTAAAACCTATCCCTGCCCTGCAAAAAAGTGAGGGTGGGGCGGGAAAAGCCCGCGTACACTACATCTTTTAAGCCCAAAAATACAAAAATTTATGTAAATGTACGTGCCCGCAAAAGCCCGCGTATAAAACGGGGCGGGCGGGGAGGACACATTAGAGGATAAAGGCCTAAACCCTTGGCCCGCCCCGCACTAAAGTGCATGCAAAATGGGCATGCCCAATGGGTCGGACCCATTTTGCCACCCCTACTCCAAGTTAATGAAGTATATAAGGTAGGTAGATAACATCGACATAAATCTCACTTTTGTCCACAAAAATGGACGTGTGAACCAAAACCATGAGCTATGACCTCAACGCATATGCGCTATGATATGCAACCCGTACATCATCACTATCAGTATCCACATATGCAATGAGGTGATTTTCAGACAAATCTACCTTAAATCAAAATCTAGCATGACATTCTCTGATGTCATCTATCTCTTGTCGGGCTTTTCCATGGTTAACTCTCTAATAAGTCACCATCATGTCCCGTGCCGTATGACTACTGTTTTTGGAGTAGTTTAATAATTTTCTTGTGATCCGAAGATGTGTGAGACATGATATGTCATCAAGTGTGATAAATATCTCACTAATCAAAAGATGAAATGACGATGTCTATACATGTCATAAATATTTCCTATATGCAAACAAGAAAAAACATGTAATAAACAAAGAAGGTATTGTCAAACCGAACAAAAAATTAGATAATAAATAACTCCAGATTTTGCATTTTGTACTAAGGGTCTGGATTGCATAGAACCGACAAAATGAAGCCGAGAAACAAAGCATGAACCCTAAGCTCAAATGTGAAAAATGGAGAAACAAGGTAGTTCATGACAAATAAGGCACAAACCTTAAATTCTAATATCATACCTATAAAAATGTTTAGGTAATGCATACTTGTCAAATCAAAAAGGAAAGGGAATGAGTAATGTATCAAATGTTTTCTCTGTTTGATCTTGGGTTGACTGTAGTGTCGTGGAGTAGAGCTTTATAGACGTGCTAAGCTTCAATGCAATGGAGTAGAAGTTCATAGAATGCTTGAATAATGATGGAACAAGAGTATGTTCTGATTTACTTTAGGTAGCTCTAATATTGCTCGGTTTGGAGAAATGAAAAAAGAAAGGGAGAGGTAATGGTGTGAATACTTAAACATATGCGTTCAAATTTCAACCTCTGTATGACATCCAGAAATTGAACTCAAAATTGTTTTTAAATTGTGTGGTTATGATATTTGACAAATGGTGTAGTGCGTTGATGCGCGCATCCGGAGTTCAATCTCCATAACTTACGAATCCAGATTCTAAAATTTAGGAGAATTTTTAAAATTTCGCCGGAGTGTGTATTTATTACACTGGGGTGTATTAAACTATCAAAAAAATGAGAATTAACTTCTACCTAACAATTATTTATATTTATGTATCAATGTGAATATATTATTTATAAACTATCAACTAAAAAAAAACCAATAAATATTTATTGCATTGAATTTGAAGAAGGCCTAAGCTTTTGCATAATTTGTATTATAATAATCAACTGGTTCATGACCAATCAAAATATAGAGGTATGGATATGCATGGAAAATCGAATGTTTAGCCCATATGCAAAATATAATAATAAAGAGGAATAACAATAATGAGGGTGACGTAACACCAGGGAAAAAAATTAAATTGGCTCATGGAGGAAATAACTCGAGTATACAGCTAGGCAAGATAAATGGAACTAAATCAGTCACTTAGGCTTTCAGCAAGCGTGGGAGAGAGATGATAAGAAGACAATATAAGAGAAGAATGGAGCCCTTGAAGAAGGTATGGAAGTGGAAGACGCTTCTGTGTCTACAAGTTTGTGATAAGCTAGTTTTGACACTAGTTCCCCAGCTTCTATTTTGTTTAATAAGGATAGTACAAAACAATATTTTTTTTTGGAATAACCATGTATTCAAAAAAATCGCAAATAACCATGTTTCGGAGAAAATTACGCAAATAACCATGTTTCAGAAAACCCCACAAGGGAGGAGCCAACCCAGTTGGCGCATCCACTCCCCTTCTTGCCCTATGCGCCATCCCACTTGAGGCCTCCTCTCTCTTTTAGCCAAGTGAGATGGCGCATGCACTTTAAAAGTGAGAAGAGGCGTCATCTCACTTGGCTCCTAGGGAAAAATACTATTTTTATAAATAATTCATCCGTTTCTCCGTCATTCCTCACACTTTCTCGCACTGTTCTCTTATTTTTTAATTTGTTATTTGCGTCATGACATCGCCCATGATTTTTACCAGAGATGGTTACGTTATTCTCTCCGCCACAAAACCTCCAATGAAAATGAAATTTTGGCACATTCACTCCATGGAGCGTCTGAAGAGGGAGTTAATGTGATGGCTAGAGGGAGACATCAAGGAGGGGGATCAAATTAGAAGGATCCAGCGAAGATGAACAGTAACCTCACTTGCAACAGGAAGACCTAATTTTTGGTTGGAGGAAGTCAAAACAGACAGCAACGTAATGTTGATGATGCATGGGTCAGATGAAATTATTTTAACGGTTGTAATTTCGTAGACTGTTTATCGTGTTTTATTTCTTGTTCGCGCAATGTTTATTGTAACAAATATTGTTAATGAAAAACTCTAATGTTTACAACTTAATAAAGGAAAGATTTTTTGTAACACAATTTTTATGTGGTTGAGCCAGTAGCCTGATTCGGACAATTTTTGTGATTGTGTCTGACCTGACGACATAAACTACACTTTCTTTCCAGCTTGTCAAGGGAGTCCATTTCGGTTGTGATGCGCTTACTTTTAGGAGGACCCTTTTTATTCCTTCGCATTTGGTCATTGTGCCATATTATTTCGCCGTCGTATGCAGGCCAATAATCTGGTTTTGCTACCAAAGGGAAGCTGTTGTTATAAACATTGAGCAAGGTTTCAGATATGTAAATGGAAGATAGAAGTTATAACGCGTCTTGATGAGTATAGGCACACGCGGAAATGACATGAGAGCAAGGCAGACGAAAGGCTTGAAACTTGCCACAATCGCACCAACGAGAAGGTAGTATAACCATATATTCTTGTCTTGGTAGGCCCTCGTTGTGGTTGATTGTCTCTTTGACAATGAAGTTGTGGATGTGTCGGTCAAAACGTATAACCAGATGGGTGTTGGCTTTGGCACTTTCTGCTTTAATGTACTTCATGCAACTTTCACTCCATAGTTGTCTAGATTGCAACACAACATTCCACATTTCACCTCTTTTGGAAAACAACGAAGCCATCCTAAAATATGTTGATTTAACCAAAGCAGTGACTGGGAGGTTTCACATGCCTTTGAATACCCCATTCATTGATTCAATTAGATTTGTTGTCATGTGGCCCCATCTTTGTCCATTGTCGTATGACCTAGTCCACTTTTCTACCAGAATATTATCGATCCACCTACCGGCTTCTGGATTTGACAAATGGATCTTGTTGCGATAATATTTGAACGTAGACTGTGTCAATGCATATCCCGCATTCATAACCGCTTTCCTAAGAGCTTTTTCTTTGATCTCCCTCGTGAAATTTTGGACGATATGTCTAATGCAATAGACATGCGTAGAAGGAGGGTCATGTCAACCGTTTGAAGGATTATTGTATGCACTTTCAATGGATGCATGTCTATCAAAGATCAAATAGAGATCTGGTTGAGGAGCCACGTGTGTTCATAGATTCTTGAGAAAAAATCTCTAAGCACCACCAGTCTCCCCCTCGACTAGGGAAAAGGCAATTGGAAAAATGTTGTTGTTGCCATCTTGTGTAACTGCCATCAGTAGCGTGCCTTTGTATTTCCCATACAACCAGTCCCATCAATTTATATAATTGGTTTGCATGACACAAACCCTGTGATACAAGGTTGAAAAGCCCAAAACACTCGACTGAATATTTCATTTCTGTTGAGTTGACTACCATCCGGGGCGTATGCTGGCATTGTTTCCAGAATGTAAACAGTACCCGAAGAATAAGTATGGAGTGCATTTAGGTAGAAAGGAAGTTCTTGGTATGACTCCTCCCAGTTTCCATATACCTTTTCAATCGCCTTGGTCTTTGCTAACCACGCCTTTCGGTAAGACGGGGTATAGTTAAATACCGTAGTGATGTGGGAGATTATGGTTTTCACCTTCAATGATGGATCGTTGCTGACGAGTGGTAGGATTTCCTGACAAATGAGATCATAATTTAGTTTCTGATGATCCTGTGATTGAGTAGAACTGACACACGTGTGGGTAGACATAGAACCTATGACCCAACAATCACTTCTTAATTTGTATGATGCAGTGAGCTTGAACATACAATCTGGGTGGACACACTTGATCTTGTACCTTTATGGATTTACACGGTCCACCTTAAAATCGACCGAGTTGAGCATGTGAAATTTTTTGATGGCTCTGGTACATTCTTATCTGTTACAAAATTTGTCTTTCTCTTTTAAGTTTTCATCCGACTGCATATACGGATTGAAAAATAAATCAGAAGACGGTTCATCTCCGCCCATGTTGAAGTTTGTCATGTGCGGAGGTGGTGTATAGATCTCATTTGAAGGAATACCAGGTATCCCATCGTCTTCAGAATCATCATTGACCATTTCGTCAAACTCCAACTCGTCATCTTCTTCTTCTTCATCAACGACATCTACTTCTGCTTGTTCGGTCTCCAAAGGATCAACCACTTGTGACAGTTGAGGCTCTCGCAGCATAATGCACAACTCAATAGAGTCGTACCCAGAATACTCATGACTGGAAAACATATTCTGAAGGTCCTCGTCATCTTGAACCTCAACCTTATAAAATATTATTTGGTTGTTACCAAAAAAAACCGGATTTTGATAAAATATTTGTGTCACGGGACCTCGTCCAAGTTTGGCCTGCAATCATTTTTTGAAGTACAAGAAATTGGCTTTCCTGTTTAAACAAAATCGGATGTTCTCAGTGTCTCTAAACAAAAACCCAGAGGTGGGACAAATGTATGTCTCACCGTTGAAATGTGCACTAATCACATATTGGGGTACAGAGGCCATTGTGTATGACTGTTTGAAGGTTTGAAGGTTTAAAGGTTTGAAGTTTATGAGTTAATTGCTGGAATTTTTTAATGTTCTAGTGTTTGAGAGATTAAGTGTATGAGTGTTTTGATAAATGTAAGATTAAATAGGTTGTACTGAATTTGAATAAACCAACAGTAAGCACTCTCCAAGGTTGTCACCTACACTGCACCTGCACTACAACCTCTAAGGCGCCTCCCATCACGTCCAATGGTGTTACATGCATGCATAGATGCCTTCTCCAAGGCTGTCACCTAGCTTGCGCCTACACTGCAACCCATGCCACCTCTTATTCTCCAACAGGGATGGCGACACCTTTCATTTTTGTACTCTTTCTCCAAGTCCAATGGCGCCTCCCATCACGTCTGTGATCGGTGGATCTGGAACTGACTGTTTAACGCTGGTTCGCGAAATGTCGCGGAAGCAAGAGTCGCCATCGTCTTTTATTTTCTCCAAATGGAAAGGACAAAAGCACAGAAAAATTCCTTAAAGAGATTGCTCTCGGTTCGGGAGGTAGGTTATAGAAAGGGAAGGTGTTAGCACCCTTTCTATCCATGGTTATCCATGGGCTCTTAGATACTTGCTCACTTGTGTTTTCAAAAAATGGTTTGTTTGCTTTTCAATTGTGGGTTTTAAAAAAAGGTTTCTTTGAAAATTCTAGTTCGACTCTTGTATCAGTCCTCAAGAGTGTTTGAAAAATTGCTTTCGAAAGCTTTTTGAAAAGGTGTCGGTGTGAAAAGTGTTTTTGATTTGTTTTGAAATTAGAGCAAGTATCTAGAGTCGTCCACCTACCCTAAGGAATTCGTCTGTGTAAATGTCCTTTAAAGTAGTGCCATCCCACCATTGAGAGGTAGGTAGCACCACCGTTGAAGGTGTTCGGGTCAATTCGAGGTTCGGGACATGGTGATCACTAGAGCAATGGGAAGATACCTTAGAAGCTACCCTCATGCCAGGTTCCCGGATCATGAAGACTTACTAAGATATCCTCTACTCGACGATCACCTTTCGAGGCAAGGCAACAGTGAGGCGTACCCTAGGGGTGGTGTGTGCGAATTGTGTGTCGTTTTCGTTTATTTTTGTCTTGTCAGGTTATGGGTGTTCTACGCTTGTTTTTATTTTTGTCCATACATTCTTTCATGTCACTGGATTAACAATTTTAAAAAAAGATGCGGAAGAGTAAATTCTAAGCTATTACAAAAGGCGCGGGTCCACATCGCCAAAATTAACCAGGACCCGATTTGACAGAAAAATAAAGAAATTAAAAGAATTAAAAGTGCGAGAAGTAATTTACATGGCTTCGGGAGAGATACATGAATATTTAAGCGGAATAAAATAATATGCGAATTAATAATTAAATCGAAACGAGGGCGTTGGACCTTTTTGCAAAAATTGAATTAATAATGAATTAAAAAAGAAAGCAAGAATTTGTTTTTTGTGCTTTTTAATATTTTAGGATTTAATAAAAAAAAGAATTAATTAAAATCAATACTAACCCTAATTCTATTTTATTTTAATTTATTAAGAAAACATTAGAATTTAACCTAAATTAACCCTAAATTTTATATGCAAATTTGATTATAAAATAAATAAAATAAATAATATTAAATATTTGAAAGAAAAAAAAATGAAAAGGATGAAAAATTAATTAAACCTAATTCTATGTTTTTTAGATTTTATTATGAAAAGAATTAAAATTACAACCTAATTTAAAACTAAATTTAATTACATGCAAAGTTATTTATAAAAATACTAGGAATAAAAATATTTATTATTTTAATTCTTTTCTGATTTTTTTATGGGTTTTTTATGTTTTGTGAAAATAATAAAATTAATTACTAAAACAATAATTAAAAGAAGAAAAATAGAAAATAAAAATAATAAAGAAAATAGGAAGAATTGCAAACCAAAGGGGGTTCAGATCCCAAATTAGGAGGTATTCTATAGCAATCCAGGCCCACTTAAGTTGATGGCCTCTTTGACTTTTCAGGTAGTGTGCTGGCGCGTTGACTAGGACTTATTGTGTTCTCCAACTCTCAGCCTTTGATTTGAATCTGTTAGACGCGTGGACGTTGGATAGTGAAAGTGCATCATAGTCCTCAACGTTGGCGCTACATGTGAATGTTAATGGAAAAATAATATTGAAAACATGCAGACCTGGGGCTCGAACCCAGGTCTTGGACGTTAACCCACACAACGCTTGCCAGCTGAGCCAATTTGTACATGTTAATATATAATAAACAACAAATATAATAAATAAAAACAAGCGTTAGTGGGGCTTCTGCGCGCGAAATTCAAACCAGCTTATCACGTCTTGCCACCACACCATCTTCTTCATTGTGTTTTATTTTTCCTGAAACAATAACAACATAAGCAATGGTTTTCACGCGTTGCCTAAGATACCATTCAAGGAAATAGCGATTAGGCATGGAACGCTCATAAATTGAGCGCGACACATGTATTCCCTTCGTCCAGACGCGCTGATCACAACCATGGCCCTGTGGTGTTCTAATTTTGCCTCATCTTGAAACCCCTAATTTGAAGCTCTGTAAACCCTAGAAAACAATCATGGCATAATCGCGTGTAGCACATAAAAATGCAATTAAATATATTGGTTAGCTTCAGAGTTTCATAAGGAACATGAATCAATGAATAAAATGTTATGAGGATGCCTGCAAATCAAAATACGAATGTGCATTTTTCATGAAACATATTGAATTCTGTATACCGATTCCTGAGGTTTTGATGAGCGTTAGTGATTGGAATATGTCCTATGAACCTTCAGCAAGCTAATGGAAAGGAAATCTTGGCTTGAAACCTCCTGCAAGTTTGTTTTCAGAATTCAGTTTTTAGACCAAATTTTCAAGTTTTGTTTATGCTCTTCTGCGCAGCTTAGTGTGTATTTTCATTAGGGTTGTGTTCCTGGCTTATGTATGAATCAATTAGGTTAAGAAAAACAAATCAAATCCTTTGCAATGATGGTTTTGAAGATTTTGTTTTCAAGCTTTGTTTTTTCAATCTTTCCATGTGCTTTTTGATACCAATCAACTCCAATCTCTCCAAATCTTTCTATATTGGGATATGCACGAATTATTGAGAACAAAACATGTACAAAAAGATTTGTTAGGTTAAGTTAAATATTTTTCCCATATTTAATTGATTTAAGTGAATTATTATAAATAAAAATTCAAATAAATAAATAAAAAATGAAAAAAATACTTCCCTTTGGGCCAAGTGGTCGTGCACATGCCATGGATGATGAATTATGGAAGAAAAATGGGCCCATTAGCAATTTTAGGTCATTTGAATCAATGTTGACTTTTCAAAATATCCAAAAATTTCCCAACTTCCACAAGGCATAACTTGCTCAATTTTTAAGCTTTTCTCATGTTCTTGGACATTTTGGAAAGGTCTTTGAGTCCTCTAACCAATGCCTTTGGTCCCATGTCATTTTGATTTACCAATCTCAAGTTATGGCCTTTGACTTAAAGTCCCTTTTTGTTGACTTTTGAAAATGACCTATAATGTTGAAATTGATAACTTTTTGTGAGAGCATTTCTTGGACTTGGAATATGAAGATGAGTTGTAGGAAATGTCTTTCTCTTCAAAATGAGCTTTGGATGGAATTTTTCTGATAATCCATGTGAAAGTTATGCCCTGGTCAATTTCAGTTGACTTTTTCAACTGTCCAAATAAGGAAATTTTTGCATCTTGATGATTTTTGAGCCAAATTTTGAGAATCATGATCAATCATTGATCAAATGATGTTTGTGGCTTCAAAATGATATGTTGACCAAAAATTTGAACTTTTGACTGCCAAATGACCATTTTGCCCCTACAGTTGACTGTAGTGCAATTAGGGTTTTTGACTGTGCAATTTTGAGCTGAATGTCTTGAAACTTGATATGAGGATGCTTGACCATATTTGTAGGCATGTGAGACTTGATTGGACCTTTGGAAACTTCATTTTCCTGATCATAACACAAACCCTAATCTTGACTGTATAGGAGACCTTGCACTGTGCAACCTCTGGGGAATTTTGAAGCTTGGCTTGGCAATTTCTTTGAAGAATATGGGAGGGAAAATTTTGGGGTACAACAGTTGCCCCTGTTCAATCTTCTTAGACCTGAGGATGCAGATTGGCTGACGTGCCTTTCGTAATCCGAGGGTAGAAGATGATTGAACACTAGAGTGCCCAGAAATTTGCGCTCACATAGTAGCAGTGTGATGATGGAATGGGCTTATAGATGCCATTTAGAGGTTGATGGATAGGATGATGGGCTTATAGATGCCATCTGGGTGTTGATTGCGTAAGAGATTCCTTAGCGAGAACCTGTATACCTGCAAAATAGAAAATGATTACCTGACACGTTGCAGGAGCTGATTTTCAGATGCTTGATATAGATGTGTCCTGACTGGTTACAGGAGCTGAATCTGGAGCTTCAAACGGTGATGAATGAACCAGGGATGGTTACTACCTTAGCATGAATGGTAAGAGAACCTTGGGTGACTTTAACTTCAATAATGCTCGTTGAGAAAATCTTGGTGGGAATTACCATCTTCGCAGTATCGGGAAGAGAACCAATAGGCAATTATAATCTGAAAGGGAATTATCACCTCACGCACCATCGGAGAGGGAACCATTAGGAAAGGAATTATCACCTCACGCACCATCGGAGAGGGAACCATAGAAGAAAAGGAATTATCACCTCACGCACCATCGGAGAGGGAACCATTAGGAAAGGAATTATCACCTCACTCACCGTCGGAGAGGGAACCATAGGAAATTATAATCTGAAAGGAATTATCACCTCACTCACTGTCGGAGAGGGAACCATAAGAAATTATAATCTGAAAGGAATTATCACCTCACTCACCGTCGGAGAGGGAACCATAAGAAATTATAATCTGAAAAGGAATTATCACCTCACTCACCGTCGGAGAGGGAACCATAGGAAATTATAATCTGAAAGGAATTATCACCTCACTCACCGTCGAAGAGGGAACCATAAGAAATTATAATCTGAAAGGAATTATCACCTCACTCACCGTCGGAGAGGGAACCATAAGAAATTATAATCTGAAAAGGAATTATCACCTCACTCACCGTCGGAGAGGGAACCATAGGAAATTATAATCTGAAAGGAATTATCACCTCACTCACCGTCGGAGAGGGAACCATAAGAAATTATAATCTGAAAAGGAATTATCACCTCACTCACCGTCGGAGAGGGAACCATAGGAAATTATAATCTGAAAGGAATTATCACCTCACTCACCGTCGGAGAGGGAACCAATGGAAATTATAATCTGAAAGGAATTATCACCTCACTCACCGTCGGAGAGGGAACCATAGGAAATTATAATCTGAAAGGAATTATCACCTCACTCACCGTCGGAGGGGGAACCAATGGAAATTATAATCTGAAAGGAATTATCACCTCACTCACCGTCGGAGAGGGAACCATAGGAAATTATAATAATGGAAATCTCATGCACCGTCGGAGAGAGAACCAATAGGAAAATATAACCTGGGATAACTTCTACTGAGTCCTTATCAGAAAAATCTGTTGGGAGTCGATTTAGCTGGACTAGAGAAGGCCTGGGACTGGATAAGAAATCTTTGGAGTCGATTAACTGAACTGGTCTAGGTCTTGAAATATGATTGAGAATTTAACTGAATCTTTCCTGAAAGGTAAAGGTCAGTCATATGCAATGCATGATATGGATCAAGCAATGACATTCTCAACATAAATGAGATTTGTATGACATAATGCGTCTATGCATGCTATAATGATGTATGTGATGTTTTATGAATGTATGTTTTCGTCTAGGAAATTAAATCCTTGACGAGTGCCGGGAAGTCATATCCGGGGCTGATGCTGAAGAATAGATTTTGCTTCCGCTGGGGATAATTACTGCAAGAATACCGGCAGGAGAAGATAACTCCGTTGCGGAATAAACTTGGCAAATGGAAGATTCTGCGGGGAGAAAAGATACTCTAGCGACCATACTGGGGAGTAATACTCTGTGGGGAGAGAGATGCTTTGCTGAGTTGTTGATAATAGCTTGCTGGGGATATCCTTGTTGTGTTGGAAGTATGAATAGACTTCGCTGAGGATAAGAAAATTTCGTCGGGGACACTCTTTCCGTGGCTTTTGGCTGAGGATAACCCAGTTATATCCTGTTAAGGAAATAACTCTTTGAATAAAGCCGGGAGACGCGTTCGTGCTCTGCGAGGGATAAGCTTCCAGAATCTACTGGGGATAAGCTTACTGCTTGGGGAGATGGATTCCAACTTTCCTGGGGAAACTGGATTGGACTCTCCTGGGGAAGTTTTGAACTGCGGGGAAAGTGATTCCTATGGATGTTTGATATGCCGCCGGGGAATAATCTTTAGACCAAGATTGCCGGGGATGCTTGTTAAGAATATATGTATTGCTACTGGGGAAGGTTGAGATCTGCTGGAGGATACTCAACTTCCTTGATATTTGATAACTCTGCTTGGAGAGAGTGTACTGACTGCTGACTTATTCTCTGGGGAATTAGGATATCTGGTTATGTTCTTTAGCTGAACCTACCTTGGTACCTTGGAGGATAGAACAATCAGATTGCTTAAACCACCCGTTATTGCCCCTGTTTCTATGGGGGAGGCACATGTGGGATGCTGATAATTGTTGAGGGTCAAACCTTCTTCTGGTAGGCAGGTGACAAGATGACAGGACATAGTCGTACGCTTTGATCCCTAACTTTTGCCTGGACCGCCCTTTCGGGTTTTCAGTCCACCGGGATACCCATTTTTGCCCAAGCCGCCTTTTCAGGTTTTCGACTTGCCGGGTGTACAGATTTTTTCATTTCATCCCTCATTTTGCCCGAACCCTTTTGGTTCGCCGGGAAGCCCTTATTTTTGCCTAGGTATGTCAACCTAGCGGGTCTTTGATTGTGCGTAGTATTTTTTCGACTATGTCCATGCTCTTAGAATGTAGGGAGTTGCCCCCGTTAGAAGTGTTTTGTCATGCCACCAGAAGATATTTGATCAGGCAAGATTCGTTGTTGGAGTGCCCTAAGTGACTCAGGCGGCGACTTGCCCCAGGCTATTTGGCCTTTGAGAGATTCTCCGAATCTTGATTGGACTGCCCCAGATAATGGACCATGGTCATGTTATGCCCCTTGATTGGAAGTGCTTTTGTTCACTAGGTATTCATCGTGCGAATTCCCCTGCTGTTCAAACAAGAAGTCATATGCAAACAAAGTTATGTTAAAAATGCAACGCTCATGTCTGTCTTGACGATTTTGAAAATGCATTTTTTTTCATAAAACAAATGAATGTTGGTAAGACGTGATGTCAACTCCTTCTTTACAGTAAGCCTTAAGGAGTCAGGATACCTTTCGTCACAGTATGCTTCCGAACTAACCCATGCTTCAGCTAGGACTTTTAAGGATTATAACGTGGCCTGGTTCACGGTTTAAGAAACAAAGGATAAAGGCTCAAATTTTATTTGCACCCACCCGCTCTTCGTGATGTCCTCCAAACCTAAACTCAGTTGATCATACGTTAGACCTTGCTTGAGTCTTTGCTTTGATATACCAGTGATGATTCGGATATTGACAGTTTATTTTGAATAGGCAGTCATTCCTTTTTTGCTGAGGGTTTGTAGGACCTCTTTCTTTTTTGATTTTTGTTATCCCTTTCTTTTTTTGCCTGAACTGTTTCCTTTGTTGGAATTACAGTCAGCGGGATGCCCCATTTTTGTAAGTCTCCTTCATGAGTTTTGACTTGTTGGGTTTTTTATTTTTTAAGATAATGATTGCCTTTCTTTATTGATTATTCGGAACCATCACTGTCTTTCTTTGCTTTGTAAGAACTTCTTTGGTGCCATTCGTTATGCACTTGGATCAACTGAGAGACTACCCTGCCCCAGGTTATGATTCAGGGTTTTAAATTTCGAAAAGAAAAAAACTCCTACTTCTTTGGCTCAGAGGGGTTGACGAGGGATTATCATCCTTATAACTCCAGTGTTTAGGGATTTGAAACAATGCCTGTACCTCATCAGCGGGGTCTGTTCAAAAGCATACTGTAGATTATGGTATCGTTTTCGTCATCCTCCCTCAAGAGGCTTAGAATTATTAATCGAGAGTTGACATCAGAAAAAATATGAAAATAATTTGCGTATAGTGAATACGAATATATTGTTTCAGAACAGACATATGCGATGCATCAATGAAATAACAATGTTTGACATGAATAAATGTTTGAACAAAAGAAAATTGCAACTTGAACATTCGAATGAACAAAAATTTCTCAATCCTAGCCATGTTTTGGCAAGGGAGCAGTGATCACGTGGGGAGTCTTGGGTACTTTAAACTGAATCTCTCCAGCGTCGATCATGTCTTGGATCTTATTTTTCAAGCTCCAACAATCATCTGTAGTATGCCCCGGGCTGTCAGAGTGATAAGCGCAGCGGGCGTTGGGGTTATACTTTGGTGACGTTGTATTTTGGCTCTTCGGAGCTTCTTTTAGAGTTACCAGCTTGGTCTCCAGCAACTGTGGCAATATCTGAGATAAGGTCATGATGAGCCGCGTGAACTGCCTTCTCTCACTCTTTTGTTGGTTGTGATGTTGAATTTGTGACACTGGAGCCATTTGAGGAACTCTCCCCTTACCTCCTTGTCTCAAAGGTGGTTGAACGATGACTGGCTTTTTGCCCTTAGACTTTTGCCCCAGTTGGTTACTCTGAAGCAGTTGGTTTACGAGAAACCAGAGCTCATCTTGTCTTTGAGCTAACCCTTGAATGGCAGTCACCTGCCCCAGCATCTGGACCCTCAATGCATCCACCTCAGCTTGTAGGTATTTCAGCCTTTCATCCTCAGCACTGTTCCTGACAAAGGTCTCCATGAGAAGTGTCCTTAACTCCTCCTGCCCCTTGGATAGATTCAGGAGGATTTCCCTGAACTGAGTCTCTTGAGCGAGAAGGTCCTGGTTATCTGGTTGGAAGGCCATTGCTGAAATAAACAGCGAGAAAGGTAAGTGACCTGCAACAAAGATACCTGTTATGTAATGATGTGTATGACATGCATTGAATGTTTTCAGGGATCTCGCGGGATAAACAAGAAAATTGTTAGAATTCGAATCCGATAGCTTGATTGAAGGAACTTCGTTGTTGAGAGTCCTTCTTCAAGGGTCAAAAGCTCACCATATCCAGTGGGTCATAGCCCCTGACAACCTTGGCTAGAGGAAAATAAATCCTCTTTACCCCTTGCTAGATGTTTGATTTATCATTACCTGCATCATAAGCCCTTGAGATCCTTGAAATGGGTTAGGATGTATGCAATGGTATGATGTCATGATGCATGGGGTAATATGGATAAACCCTATTATGAGTCCCTATTAAGGACTATAAACAAAACCTGCAAGAACTCAGTACACTCTGTTATGAGTCCTAATTAAGGACCATAAACAAAACCTGCAAGAAACTTAGTAAACCCTGTTATGAGTCCCAATTAAGGACTATAAACAAAACCTGCAAGTAGTTCATGTGTCAGATAACAAGCATGCAAGTAGTCAGGTATGAAGGCACACAAGTCACACAAGAGAAGCCCTTAGAGTTTAAGGCCAGCATGAGGTCTGGGTATTACCCTCTTGAAGTTGGTGGGTTCAACCTGTCCTATTAGAAGTAACCGGGTTCTAAGGGTCCCAATATCATGGGATTGCTTTCATTGTTCATCGTTTCGATTTAGCCACTGAACTGGCGACCGAAATATTCCAGGAAAGCAACCCTCAATTGAGTGTAGTATCGAGTATCAACCAACCTCGGACTGCACCAAAGTCAGTTATCTCACTACCATAAAGAGGCCAAGATAGTTCAATTAAGGTTCCTAAGGTCTGTTGATGCTTCACGACACCACGCGGAGGCCCCGTACTCTCCTTGACTGAACTCAAGGGTTACCGGTACACACCAAAGTGCCACATCAACGTAGCAGACTGTTTCAACCATGTCGGTATACCCCGCACAGTTCCCTCACAGCCTTGTTGCTACTTTCTAAGAAGGTGTCCCCCAGATCCAGGTTAGGATCTATAGAACTCCCAAGCAACCCACAATAATAAAGCAAGCAAAGAAAACAATTGAAAACACAGTGATCTTAATCCTAAGGTACACCTCACTTTAAAGTTTCCCCAGCAGAGTCGCCAGTTCTGTGATCGGTGGATCTGGAACTGACTGTTTAACGCTGGTTCGCGAAATGTCGCGGAAGCAAGAGTCGCCACCGTCTTTTATTTTCTCCAAATGGAAAGGACAAAAGCACAGAAAAATTCCTTAAAGAGATTGCTCTCGGTTCGGGAGGTAGGTTATAGAAAGGGAAGGTGTTAGCACCCTTTCTATCCATGGTTATCCATGGGCTCTTAGATACTTGCTCACTTGTGTTTTCAAAAAATGGTTTGTTTGCTTTTCAATTGTGGGTTTTAAAAAAAGGTTTCTTTGAAAATTCTAGTTCGACTCTTGTATCAGTCCTCAAGAGTGTTTGAAAAATTGCTTTCGAAAGCTTTTTGAAAAGGTGTCGGTGTGAAAAGTGTTTTTGATTTGTTTTGAAATTAGAGCAAGTATCTAGAGTCGTCCACCTACCCTAAGGAATTCGTCTGTGTAAATGTCCTTTAAAGTAGTGCCATCCCACCATTGAGAGGTAGGTAGCACCACCGTTGGAGGTGTTCGGGTCAATTCGAGGTTCGGGACATGGTGATCACTAGAGCAATGGGAAGATACCTTATAAGCTACCCTCATGCCAGGTTCCCGGATCATGAAGACTTACTAAGACATCCTCTACTCGACGATCACCTTTCGAGGCAAGGCAACAGTGAGGCGTACCCTAGGGGTGGTGTGTGCGAATTGTGTGTCGTTTTCGTTTATTTTTGTCTTGTCAGGTTATGGGTGTTCTACGCTTGTTTTTATTTTTGTCCATACATTCTTTCATGTCACTGGATTAACAATTTTAAAAAAAGATGCGGAAGAGTAAATTCTAAGCTATTACAAAAGGCGCGGGTCCACATCGCCAAAATTAACCAGGACCCGATTTGACAGAAAAATAAAGAAATTAAAAGAATTAAAAGTGCGAGAAGTAATTTACATGGCTTCGGGAGAGATACATGAATATTTAAGCGGAATAAAATAATATGCGAATTAATAATTAAATCGAAACGAGGGCGTTGGACCTTTTTGCAAAAATTGAATTAATAATGAATTAAAAAAGAAAGCAAGAATTTGTTTTTTGTGCTTTTTAATATTTTAGGATTTAATAAAAAAAAGAATTAATTAAAATCAATACTAACCCTAATTCTATTTTATTTTAATTTATTAAGAAAACATTAGAATTTAACCTAAATTAACCCTAAATTTTATATGCAAATTTGATTATAAAATAAATAAAATAAATAATATTAAATATTTGAAAGAAAAAAAAAATGAAAAGGATGAAAAATTAATTAAACCTAATTCTATGTTTTTTAGATTTTATTATGAAAAGAATTAAAATTACAACCTAATTTAAAACTAAATTTAATTACATGCAAAGTTATTTATAAAAATACTAGGAATAAAAATATTTATTATTTTAATTCTTTTCTGATTTTTTTATGGGTTTTTTATGTTTTGTGAAAATAATAAAATTAATTACTAAAACAATAATTAAAAGAAGAAAAATAGAAAATAAAAATAATAAAGAAAATAGGAAGAATTGCAAACCAAAGGGGGTTCAGATCCCAAATTAGGAGGTATTCTATAGCAATCCAGGCCCACTTAAGTTGATGGCCTCTTTGACTTTTCAGGTAGTGTGCTGGCGCGTTGACTAGGACTTATTGTGTTCTCCAACTCTCAGCCTTTGATTTGAATCTGTTAGACGCGTGGACGTTGGATAGTGAAAGTGCATCATAGTCCTCAACGTTGGCGCTACATGTGAATGTTAATGGAAAAATAATATTGAAAACATGCAGACCTGGGGCTCGAACCCAGGTCTTGGACGTTAACCCACACAACGCTTGCCAGCTGAGCCAATTTGTACATGTTAATATATAATAAACAACAAATATAATAAATAAAAACAAGCGTTAGTGGGGCTTCTGCGCGCGAAATTCAAACCAACTTATCACGTCTTGCCACCACACCATCTTCTTCATTGTGTTTTATTTTTCCTGAAACAATAACAACATAAGCAACGGTTTTCACGCGTTGCCTAAGATACCATTCAAGGAAATAGCGATTAGGCATGGAACGCTCATAAATTGAGCGCGACACATGTATTCCCTTCGTCCAGACGCGCTGATCACAACCATGGCCCTGTGGTGTTCTAATTTTGCCTCATCTTGAAACCCCTAATTTGAAGCTCTGTAAACCCTAGAAAACAATCATGGCATAATCGCGTGTAGCACATAAAAATGCAATTAAATATATTGGTTAGCTTCAGAGTTTCATAAGGAACATGAATCAATGAATAAAATGTTATGAGGATGCCTGCAAATCAAAATACGAATGTGCATTTTTCATGAAACATATTGAATTCTGTATATCGATTCCTGAGGTTTTGATGAGCGTTAGTGATTGGAAT
Organism: Vicia faba; assembly: GCA_948472305.1. Lineage (NCBI taxonomy): Eukaryota > Viridiplantae > Streptophyta > Magnoliopsida > Fabales > Fabaceae > Vicia > Vicia faba. The sequence continues at coordinate 363,216,734 of OX451736.1, forward strand.
ATGTCCTATGAACCTTCAGCAAGCTAATGGAAAGGAAATCTTGGCTTGAAACCTCCTGCAAGTTTGTTTTCAGAATTCAGTTTTTAGACCAAATTTTCAAGTTTTGTTTATGCTCTTCTGCGCAGCTTAGTGTGTATTTTCATTAGGGTTGTGTTCCTGGCTTATGTATGAATCAATTAGGTTAAGAAAAACAAATCAAATCCTTTGCAATGATGGTTTTGAAGATTTTATTTTCAAGCTTTGTTTTTTCAATCTTTCCATGTGCTTTTTGATACCAATCAACTCCAATCTCTCCAAATCTTTCTATATTGGGATATGCACGAATTATTGAGAACAAAACATGTACAAAAAGATTTGTTAGGTTAAGTTAAATATTTTTCCTATATTTAATTGATTTAAGTGAATTATTATAAATAAAAATTCAAATAAATAAATAAAAAATGAAAAAAATACTTCCCTTTGGGCAAGTGGTCGTGCACATGCCATGGATGATGAATTATGGAAGAAAAATGGGCCCATTAGCAATTTTAGGTCATTTGAATCAATGTTGACTTTTCAAAATATCCAAAAATTTCCCAACTTCCACAAGGCATAACTTGCTCAATTTTTAAGCTTTTCTCATGTACTTGGACATTTTGGAAAGGTCTTTGAGTCCTCTAACCAATGCCTTTGGTCCCATGTCATTTTGATTTACCAATATCAAGTTATGGCCTTTGACTTAAAGTCCCTTTTTGTTGACTTTTGAAAATGACCTATAATGTTGAAATTGATAACTTTTTGTGAGAGCATTTCTTGGACTTGGAATATGAAGATGAGTTGTAGGAAATGTCTTTCTCTTCAAAATGAGCTTTGGATGGAATTTTTCTGATAATCCATGTGAAAGTTATGCCCTGGTCAATTTCAGTTGACTTTTTCAACTGTCCATATAAGGAAATTTTTGCATCTTGATGATTTTTGAGCCAAATTTTGAGAATCATGATCAATCATTGATCAAATGATGTTTGTGGATTCAAAATGATATGTTGACCAAAAATTTGAACTTTTGACTGCCAAATGACCATTTTGCCCCTACAGTTGACTGTAGTGCAATTAGGGTTTTTGACTGTGCAATTTTGAGCTGAATGTCTTGAAACTTGATATGAGGATGCTTGACCATATTTGTAGGCATGTGAGACTTGATTGGACCTTTGGAAACTTCATTTTCCTGATCAGAACACAAACCCTAATCTTGACTGTATAGGAGACCTTGCACTGTGCAACCTCTGGGGAATTTTGAAGCTTGGCTTGGCAATTTCTTTGAAGAATATGGGAGGGCAAATTTTGGGGTACAACAACGTCCAATAGTGTTACATGCATTCAGAGATGCCTTCTCCAAGGCTGTCACCTAGCCTGCACCTACACTGCAACCTCTAAGGCGCCTCCCATCACGTCCAATGGTGTTACATGCATGCGGAGATGCCTTCTCCAAGGTTGTCACCTAGCCTGCGCCTACATTGTAACCTATGCCACCTCTTATTCGCCAACAGGGATGGTGACACCATTCATTTTTGCACTCTTTCGCCAAGTCCAATGGCGTCTCCCATCAAGTCTAATAGTGTTACATGCATTCAGAGATGTCTTCTCTAAGGCTGTCACCTAGCCTGCACCTACACTACAACCTCTAAGGCGCCTCCCATCATGTCCAATGGTGTTACATGCATGCAGAGATGCCTTCTCCAAGGCTATCACCTAGCCTATGCATACACTACAACCCATGCCACCTCTTATTCACCAACAGGGATGGCAACACCTTTCATTTTTGTACTCTTTCGCCAAGTCCAATGGCACCTCCCTTCACGTTCAATTGTGTTACATGCATGCAGAGATGCCTTCCCCAACGCTGCCACGTAGCCTGCACCTATACTGCAAGAGTGACACTTATCATGCATGCATGCACCCACCTACCACCTCACTTACTCTATGATAAAATTTTTCCTATAAATACAGAGCCTCACATACTTCTCTCCCATCCATAATCGTCTCACTCTCTGCTACAAACTCTTTCATAATCTCTTACAATTTCAAACTCTTTCATAATCTCAGACATTTTCAACAATGGCTCTTCTCGTAATGGGCGATTCTCACAGAGGCACAAGGGACAACATTGCAGCATTTGTAAGTTTCTTTTGTACTTACATTTTTCATAATTCTAGTAATGCTTTATTCATCTTACCTACTCTTACACTTTTTACATTATTAACTTAGGATACTAAAAGATTCAGAATCCGGTCACATAACTACCTTGCTCCCGACCCGCTGATCGTACCCTATCTCAATTATGCAAGTTTCGGAAAGGTTATAAAGATCTCCAACTGCACAATTGATTCAAAGTTAATACTTACAATATTGGAAACATGGAGACCAGAGACCCATACATTTCATCTACCAATAGGTGAATGTACCGTCACACTAGAGGACGTGTACATGTTATTGGGTCTCCCTGTCGATGGTAAGGCGGTTAACGGGTCGGTTCAACAACCCAATTCTCTGTGTGAAGAATTGTTGGGCAGGAATATGGTTGAAGGTGGTGGTGTGAGAGGTCAGGGTATACTACTTACTGAGCTAAAAATTTATTATGCGACTCTGGAATTGAATGAAAATTCCTCCGAGATAGCTAAGGTAATAAAAGCTAGAAATTATGTAATGATACTATTTGGAACCTTTTTATTTCCCAAAAGTACGGAAAATAGTGTAAATTTTATGTATTTAAATTTACTTAGAGACTTTGAAAAAACTAGAAAGTATAGTTGGGGTTCTGCTGTTTTAGCCCATCTATATAGTTCCTTGTGTAAAAATGCAATCAAGGAAAATGTACATTTGATGGCTGCGCTTTTTTACTTCAAGCCTGGGGTTGGTGGAGGATGGAGTCCCTAAACCCCGTCAACAACAACACATTCGTTTTCCCATACGCAACAAAGTAAGTCATCAACTTATATCATTTATTACTATTCATCTCTTCACCAAATATATGATAAAAATAAAATATTTTTCAATTCCTTTAGGTATTGCGTGAGGGGTATGGATTACGACAAGAATCCAAGATTCAATGTCACTCTATACCGCAATCTATTGGATCACCTTGGCCCGGATGATGTACGTCGTACCTTTCAACTTTTCTACTTTTAAATTATTTATTTATTACGTTTTCATTAACCTGATTTAATTTTATCCGCAGTTTGTCTGGAGACCATATTTGGGTTTGGACCATGAATCAAACCCTGAGGATGCAACAATTTGGAGCGCAAAGACTGCAATCATACAGTTCAATGTTGTGGAGATGCACCACAGTGACCGTGTCAAGATGCAGTTTGGAATACATCAAGAGATACCCAGCGATTTGACTTATTTGTCCCTGTGGCATCTCAAAAGGGTCGACGCCCAATGGGGTCTTACCAACTGGAAAGACTTTGCTCCAGAATGGTGTAAGATGTGGCAAAGGCGTCACCGACATGTCTTGCAGTTCCCAGTTTTCCTCAACCATGGTAATATGCAACACACAGATCAGTATTTATCTTGGTACATATCGGTTAGTACCCCTGAAATGCACGTGTCTCATCCAAGGTATTTGGTTGACCCACGGACACAATGGGAACAACCCTCATTTCCCCAACACACATCAACCTCCCACCAACCCCTCCGATGAAACAGAACCACAAACACCCAACCACAGTCACCACCACAATACAATTACACCCACATGCCCCACAACTAACCACAATCACCACCTCAGTACCAATACCCCCATATGCCTCACACCCAACCACAATTTCAATCACAATACCAATACACCCGCATACCCCACACACAATTTCAGTCTTCTGCATATCCCAATATGGGCCCTTCAACATCTAACCTTAGCCCTGATCTGGGATTGTCCGAAGATTACGTACCAACCGACCCAACTTACCATCAACCATAACATCACCAAAGCACCAAACATCCTTAATACCAAACACCCCCAAGATCCATTTCCTTTCTACCCCTCGTACTTAGACGACTAGTGCTACAGACCAACCATGGAACCCCACCCACCACCAACACGACCAAACTTTGAGGGTATGGGCAACCGACTATACCAAAGTGGATCTTCTAGATATGGAGATCTGACCAATTTCATGGATCCGGAACGCATTGACTTCACTGGCCATCGACCCTGCCACAACAGGAAACGCGACGAAACCCAACACGGGAAAGGCGAGGACAGGGATGCGGAACCAGGGGTCATTACTGGGTTCTGGGGGACCACTGATTAATCTTTTTTTATGTAATCGTTATGTGTGTAATCATATTTTGTAAATAAAAAGTCCATTTTTTTAATCCTATATCGAATACGTAACGCACCACATTTAAAATAAAAAACACAAAAAATCGCCTCCCAATTGCACTAAGGCGCCATCTCACTTGGCTTAGGGAAAGGCTTTAACACCTAGGCTCCAAGTGAGATGGCGCCTCCCCTTTAAAATAAGGTGTAGGCGCCAAGTGGGATGGCTCCTCCCTTGGGGAGTTTTCTGAAACACGGTTATTTGCATAATTTTCTCCGAAATATGGTTATTTGCAAAAAGAAAATTTAATACCTAGTTATTCCAAAAAAAAAATTCACAAAACAAAATATTAGTTTGGAATTGTAGAGGAGCAACTAGTAAGGATTTTTTTTAGGTATTGCAATCTATGTGTATCCCTGAATAAACATAAGATATGCGTTATTATGGATACAAGGTGCGATCCAATAAAGCTTGCGAAGCACTTCAAAAACATGGGGTTTGATGGTAATTTAGTAGTAGAGAATAACAGTTTTATAGGATGGATTATAGTTGTCTGGAATAGCAGACATGTCAACATTTATATGATTTCCTAAAGTGAGCAATTTATTCATGTTAAAGTTAGAGATCCAAACAGGAGAGACTAGATGTTCACATCAATATATGCAAGCCCTAATGAAGATAGGAGGAAAGAGCTATGGAAAGACTTGAAAAATATTTCAGAGACAACGTTTCATCCGTGGATGATTGTAGGTGATTTAAATTACATTGCAAACATAAAAGAAAATAAAGAAGGAGCCTTCGTATCAACTAGAAAGTGTAATATCTCCATATATCACATTAACAATTATAATCTTGTGGACATATGGATAACTGGCCATAAGTTCACTTGGAGAGGACCTGTTTACTATGGTGGACAACATAACAATGAGAAACTCGATAGAGCTCTTTGCAATGAGGAGTGTCTTATAAAGTTCCTTGATGCCCATGTGAAGGTCTAAGCCAGAGTTAACTTCTCTGATCATCATCCCTTACTTATCATGTTAGAAAGACAACATAATTATGGCGGGCCTAGACAATTCAGGTTCAAAAGTGCTTGGCTTCTCAATGAAACCTACCATGATTTGATAAGGGATACGTGGAAATAAGATATTAGTATGAAGGATAATCTCTCTAAAGTCAAGAGTGATACGAAGGATTGGAAATTCAAAACTTTTTATCACGTTGTTCACAAAAAAAAACTCATGATGAGATTGAAAGGAGTCTAGAATATAATTCATAGCGGAAGGTTTCATTCATGTATGGTAGTATTGGAAACAACCTTCAAAAAGAGTTGAGTGGTGTTCTTAAAGAGAAAGAGTTAATATGGTATAAGATATCCAAAACCAAATATGTTAGTACTATGGTTTTAGAGAACTGGCAACATTTGGCTAAAACATGGTTTCTGATCAGATGTCGAACAGGGTGTCACAACATCATGTTTTGGTGTAGCAGTCAAGGCGATACTATTTTAAATATTCAAATATTTGTTTTTATTTTGGAGATTTCTTTTGGGATTTGTCTCAAATATTCTCGCAGGTCTTGAAAATTTGTTTTGGAACATATTACATCTCCAGATGTGCAAAAGATACTAATTTGGGCCTTAAAGACAAATTAAGAAACTATGTATTGGTTTGTTCCAAGATTTAAGAAGATTGACTGCACAAAAGATGCATCACTCAACTGTGGATCAAGAAACTTTTGAACTCAAAATATCGAAGTCCATTGACTGTAGAGGTGTATTTTAAGGACAATCTTAACCTAATTTAATTTAAGTTTTTCAAAAATTGTAAAATTAGGAGAAACATAAGGCTTAGGTTTTGAGAGTCTCTTGTGTATTTTGTAAGTCACCCATGTATCTTCTGATACTATGTGGTTGACTGATTGTTGCTTGACTGTTAGTCAAGTTATTGTCCTCACTCAGAAGTCTTTAGGTAATAAGTTGAGTATTATTCTAACTCAAAGCTTTTAAGCGAGAGTTTGAGTTATTGTAATGGAAGGATGACCTTCTAAATTGAATTGTATTTATAGACAACCCCTGTGACTATAATAGGTCTTTTATCACTACAATGATTATAAGTGGGATGGAGATTTCTCATATCTAGGGAGGACCTAGGTAGAAGTAGAATTGGTTAGGGATTAGGCCATTAGTTGTAAACATGGAAGTTTAGCTTTGAACTAATACTACTGATAGTGGTCTTTCTCCCTGGCTTGATAGCCTCTAGAGTAGGTGATGTTGTACTGAACTGGGTTATCATTTTCATGTGTTCATTATCTTTCTGCAGTCTTACTTTGTCTCATATTCAGTTTGATTTATCTGGTTTGTTACCAGATGTTGTAACATATGTCTTGACATCTTCTGTTGTTAAGGAAGTTTTGTTTATATGTGTTGCATGTACCAAAATTTTAATTGGTATTAGAGCTAGCAACCTGGTTCATTAGGTGAGATTTTAGGGAGATATAACTCTGGTATTATTCGTCTTATGGGAAAGTTGGAGTGATTCCATTATGGTTGTCAATGGACAATAGAATTGTGAGGAGTATCAGGTTTGAAGAAACCTGAAGTTTGGAAGACAGAATAAAAGATTAGTTATCAAAGCCTTTATCATGTAGTTGATAAGTGTTTTATTCCAGATTGTACACCACTTGAATTGGGGCCAACGATAGTTGGGAATTTTTCAAGTCCGCTCATAAAGGCATATCTAAGTGTGTTTGGAAGAAAAAGTTCAGATGTGAGGCTGATCAAGAAGAAGTTTCTCAATTCTCTACTCAAGAGGTTTGACACGGAAGTGACAAGCTATTGAAGAAAGAAAGAAAATAGAAATTTAACTTTGCTTCCAATTCTGAAGGAGCTTAAGTTATGATTTTTAATAAAAAGGTTTCTTTTTGCTATTATGTTCTTTGGAATGTGATCCAATCAGGAGTTAAGGAGATTGGACAGGATGTCTAGACTAAATGTCAAGGACATCTGTACTGACTTCAGCATGTCTGTGATACTAAAAAGAATGCTGGAATTGGAGTAAAAGGTCGATCAATATGAAAGCATTCATATGGATGTGGAGATGTTGGATCTTTGTGAAACAAAATTCACTGCTTATCTCGAGAGCAGCTATATGGGTTTTCTATATCTGGTTTGACTGTAAGATGGACTTCTTATGAAGATTTCTGAACTGAAGATTTATCTCATAATGAGTTGGAAGTTTAATTCTATGATTTGTATCTAGAATGAAGGGAGTCTTCAACTATGAATAAATAAGAGAAGATTTATTTTTGATCTTATTAAGAAGTATCTACTCTATGTTTTTACTAGGAGATGTGACTCTATTTTATCCTAAAACTTGATATGTTAATCAAGTTTATAAGGATGTTCCAAATCAGATGGAGGAGTTTCTTCGATATTGAAAATGATTGGAAGTTTAAGGAGGATAAGTTTTTCTTCTAAGCTATTTTGCAAAGAGAAAAACTCAAAGTGACAAAAAGTTGTTGTTATCAAAAGGAAAGTTGAGTCGAGGATGTCATAACATTATGCTGAACATTTTGCTTACTCATGCTAAAAAGGATTTACTTGCATTGAAGATATATCTTTAGTGTTAAGTTGATGTTAACACAGAAGAAATTCAGGGTCAAACGTCTTGCGATCAAAATCAGTTGAGTGAAAGATTTGTAGAACGAGAAGTTCGTGCAATCAAGTAGTGGTAACTTATGGTTTGTTCGAAGAGTTTGGCATGCTTGGTTTGGTTTGAACCAAGGGGAGAGAAGGAAATAGTTTCATCATCAACAATTGGTTTGTATGTAGTGAAGACTATTGCTTCTCTTGTAACACTTTGCAACTTAATATCATATATCTCAATTCTAGATTTTAGAATTGGGGGCAGACGTACCCTACGTGAGGACGACAAGGGGAAACACCTTAACAAATCGTGTTTTGTTTCTCTTTCCCTATCCTTTTATTTTTGTTTGTTATAATTTGTGTGATATTGATTGTTCAATTCATTTTACCGTGATTGTAGTGATTCAAACTTAGTTTACAACAATCATAGCAATCACTTTGATTGTTATCAAGGAAAATTCATCACAACAATTAAGTAAAATTGAACTTATTGTGTTTTTGCACACCAAGGGTTTGATAAATTGACTAACACACAAATTAGTGATTTTGTCAAGTTTTATCTTAAACAATTCATTAGAAGTAGTATGTAATCATTGATATTGTTTAAGTTATTGATTAGTAAGTAATAGTATTGATTTATTTCTCATCATAAGATCTCCATACAATTTCACATATCCGATCTTTTCAATAACGAATTATTTAGAAGGTTTTGATTCCGGAAGCTTTCTCGTCATTTCAAAACAAATTTTAAAAGCGCAATTTTCAAATAAAGGATCTATTCAACCCCCCCCCCCCCCCCCCCCCTTCTAGATCTCTCTCATCGTCTAACACCTCTTAGGACTGATGAACTATTGTTATTTGTGAAATTCACAAGCATTCAATTATTTATTCTCTTTCTTGCTGTTCAAAGAAAGAAGAAGTCAAGATCAATCAATTGAAAAAGCTCAAGAACCTCTTTTATGGATCTAAATGGTTCAATGCAAAGTGAAGTTCCTGGTGGATAGAAAGTTGTGTATGATTTTATTTTTCAAAGTGAATCTATTATCTATGAAGTCTTCAAAGGGTCTTATCTACTCTTTTTATGAGAACAAGGTATGTTTACGAGTTACTCTTTTGAGAAAAGTACTATTGGTGATAGGTCCAGGTCCAGATTCAGTGGTATGTTCATTAAAAGGAACTGATGTTCAATCAGATGTTGGGACATTATCTCAGCAGTTTGATACTCTAGAGATGGAAGAATATTTAAAAAGGGCTATCTAGAACTAAATGAGAAGGTTCCTAGAAAACAAGTTGTTTAAAAATAGAGCTTATTATTTGGAGCTTATTTTAGTTTATGGTCATTACTTGTTTTAGAAATGAAATAGATAATGAGAGTTTTCTGGAGTTAAAACCTTAGTCAAGTCTGAAGAAGATTGTATCATTGAAGGATATTCTGATCTCTGAGATTAGAATTAATTGAGTCCTGGTATGTCTCAAATATTAGGTACATTTTTGAAGGATGATTTTTACTGTGTTGGGTTGGTCACTAAGTGTGTACAATGTGTAACCAGAGGTCATGACATTGTAGTGTAACATTCTACTACAACTAAGGGACAATGATTTTATTCTTCCTATAAAATAAAGTCATTGTAACAGAAATCTTGCTATAGGATATTGACACTCCCATGCTTGGTCTAGATAAGGAGCTTTGGGAAGGATTTTATTATAACTTGAGGTGCAAGTTATTTTGAGTACTCAAAGAGTATTTTTGAAATTGCATTGTGAGGGAATTTTTTTTGGTATTAATTGTTTGGCTGGGGTTGCCAACTATATTCCTCCTTGTGACTTATGCAGTCTCAGAAGAAGCATGTTCCATGCCATGAAGAATGTCATTTCAAATGTTGTAACATTTTTCAATAGACAAAGTTTTTAAAAGAGGAAAGTTTTAACATGAGTGTGTTTCTCTCTCATTAAGTGGTACATTGTTTCTGACGAAGATTCTATCTCATTCCAATAACGCTTTCATTGACTGATTTATCGTTACAAGCAAGGTTTTCACTACAATCAAAGTAAACCATCTTATATTTATATGATCTGCTTCCTCATGTTTCTCATATATTGTATTTTAACATGAGTAAATTCTCCAGAGATACTGGTGTCAAGGAGGTTCATTTGTTGAAATCCAACAAGGATAAGGGCAGTGATTTTAAGAATGTTGGGTTCAACATTACAATAAATGTTGTAACATCAACTGGGGCATTCTAGACAAGGAAGTCATCTATGACAGAGATAAACTCCTTGAAGAAGAATCAGTTTCATCTACATGATTCAGATTCAGATGCTGATGAAGACCGAGTCAAGTTTATTGACTCAGGAAGGAGAATTGGATAGTTGGTGACTGCTATCTTGTATATATTTTGGGTAAGTTTTTTTTTCTTTTAAAGAGTCTTCTTGATTTTATTTTTCTTGGAAACTTAAACTTACTCTTAGTTTCCTTGGGATATTTTTTTTGGGAAGAAACTTAGACTTACTCTTTGTTTCTTTGGGTTTGTTTATTCTTTTGAGTCAATCCTGCTTTGGGAGTTATTTTCCCTTAGTCAGCTCGATGCTTCTAGTTCTGCATCATATTTTTGTGTCAGTTTCCTTTGTGTCTTAAATCAATTCTCTCCAGTTTTAATTCTCTGAGTCAGTTTCTTTTCACTTCTCTTTTTGTCAATTTTTGGATAAAAAGGGGGAGAAAAGATTAGTGTGTGTATAGAGTCTAGGTTAGGATAAGTGTTGTTACTTGTTCTGTACAACACTTTAGGGGGAGCATGACAAGATGTTCTAACATTTTCTCTGCATATTCTATGAGTGTGAATTTGTGTCTTCTTGTCTGGGTATTTCTGTTGTGTCATGTGGTTTGAGTTATGATCATGGTTATATCTTGTGCTATGAGTTACCCGAATTTGGAGTCAAGTCCCAAGGGGGAGTGTCTCTGGTCCTGTGTTTAAGGGGGGTGTTTCTTATCTTCTTCTTCGTGTACAAGCTCTATGAGTTGTGTTTGTACAAAGTTTACACGATCAACATGTAGCTTGTGTTGGATCTTTATGATTTTATTCCCCTTCCCTAGTTATTTGGTCTTTGGTTGTTTTAGCCAAAATTTTCCAAAGGGGGAGATTATTAGTACCATGGTTTTAGGGAATTTGCAACATTTTGCTAAACCATGGTTTCTGACCAGATGTTGAACAGGATGTCACAACATCATGTTCTGGTGTAGCAATCAAGACGCTGTTATTTTAAATTATATTTATTTTTATTTGGGAGATTTCTTTTGGGATTTATCTCAGGTATTCTCGCAAGTCTTGAAGAATTTTTTTTTGAACATATTACATCTCCATCTATATAGAAGATACTAATTTGGGCCTTGAGCACAAATTAGGAAACTATGTATTGGTTTGTTCCAATATTTAAGGAGATTGGCTGCACAAAAGGTGCGTCACTTAGCTTGTGGATCAAGAGACTTCTGGACTCAGAATATCGAAGCCCATGGACTGCAGAGGTGTATTTAAGGATAATCCTAACCTAATGTAATTTAAGTTTTTCAAAAATTGTAAAATTAGGAGAAGCATAAGTCTTAGGTTTTGAGAGTCTCTTATGTAGTTTGTAAGTCACCCATGTATCTTCTGATACTATGTGGTCGACTGATTATTTCTTGAGTGTTAGTCAAGTTATTGTCCTCACTAAGAATCCTTTAGGCAATGAGTTGAGTATTATTCTCACTCGAAGCTTTTAAGCAAGAGTTTGGGTTATTTTAATGGAAGAATGATCTTCTAAATTGAGTTGTATTTATAGACATCCCATGTGACTGGGATAGGTCTTTTATCATTGCGGTGATTGGAAGTGGGATGGAGATTTCTCATATCCAGGGAGGACCTGGGTAGAATTAGCATTGGGTAAAGATTAGGCGATAAGTTGTAAACGAGGGAGTTTGGCTTTGAACTAATACTGTTGATAGTGGACTTCCTTCCTGGCTTGGTAGCCTCTAGAGTAGGTGGCGTTGCACTGAACTAGGTTATCATCTTCATGTGTTATTTATCTTTCTGCAATTTTACTTTCTGTCTCATATTCAGCTTGATTTATATGGTTTGTTACCAGATGTTGAACATCTATTTTGACATCTTATGTTGTTAAGGAAGTTTTGTTTATATGTGTTGCATGTACCAGAATTTCAAAATGGTTGACGGATGGTGATCGAAATACCAAATATTATCATATGAAGACTATCGGTAGAAGGATAATGGATAAAATCATTATTCTTAAAAATGACCAAGTTATTTGGATATATGCTGAGAATGAGCTCAAAATTATGGTTATTTCCAAAAGATGTTTGAAGGCTGCAACACTTTGTGTCAGTGGATGAAAACGAGTGTTAAGTATCTGATGTTAGATGCAGAAGAATATCAAATGTTAAATAATCGTGTGGAAAACTCTTATATAAAAGAAGATTTGTTTTCAATGAGTCCTTGAAAAGCCCCAGGACCAGATAGCTTCCCAATGGGGTTTTACCAAAAGTCGTGGATTACGGTCGGGAACAAAGTGTGTGAGCTAGTGCAAAATATTTGGAGAAACCCAAATGTAATCATGAATTTTAATCAAACTGATATATGCCTAACTCTAAAGGTGGCTCAACCCCAAGAGATATCTCAGTTTCGTATAATTTCTCTCTACAAAGCCATTTACAAAATGGTAAGCAAGGTTGTTATTAATAGATTCAAAATTAGTATCCCAAAGCTCATTTCCCCTTATTAGACATGCTTTATTCCATGGAGGAACATACATAAGAATATTATTATTTCTAAGGAGATCATGCACACCATGCATCATATGAAAGGGAAAAAGGATATTTCATTATCAAATATCATTTGTCCAAAGCGTATGATAATATTAGTTGTTAATAGAAGAGATAGAAAGCATAGAAGAACTTTTCATTTATGTTATAGTTTTGTAAAAGTTAGTTACAGAAGATGCACACAGTTGCATTTATAGGGCAACTTGTGTGACCTACTACAGCAGGTAAGCTAGTACACAAGACTTGACAAATAGCGGTCACAAACAAAGCCTAAAACAGAACTAATGCTTCTATCTTTGATCTTACTCTAATACCCCCCCCCCCCCCCACACAAACACACACAAACACACAGGGAGCTACTTGAAGAAACCTTGAGTTTGTGCCTGAAATAAGAAATTTAGCAGAAGAAATGGGTTTGGTGAGCACATCAGTAATTTGATCCACACCATAAATATGAGCAACTCGAATCTGCTTGGTAAGAACTCTTTCTCTCACAAAGAAGAGGTCAATTTCCATATGTTTCGTCCTGGAATGCATAATGGAATTATGAGCCAGCATCACTGCAGACTGATTGTCACACAACCACAGGCTATTTAGCCAGAACACATAGTTCAGCTAACAAGGTTTGAAGCCAGAGAAGGTCAACTGTGGCCTGAGCTAGACTCCTATATTCTGCTTCTGTGTTGGACCTAGCAACCACAGGTTGCTTCTTGGACCACCAGGATACTAAATTTCCTCCAAAGTAGATGGCTGCACCAGATGTATTGTGCCTATCATCAGGGTCTAAAGCCCAATCAACATCACAGAAAACTTGAAGGGAAGGAACTTCAAAGGGAACATGAGGGAAGAGATGAAGACCATATTGAATAGTGCCCTTGAGATATCTGAGAATCCTTTTGACAACAACCCAATGCGTTTCCAGAGGGTGAGACATAAACTGGAAAACTTTATTCACAACATAGGAAATGTCAGGTCTTGTAATGGTTGCATATTGAAGAGCGCCAACCACAGATTTGTACATGTATGGATCAGCAAGAGCAGGGGAGCCAAGTTTAGTTAGCTTGCAGGAGGACTACATAGGAGTGGCAATAAGGGCAGAATCAACCATGTGAGTTATGTGCAATAAATCCCTAACATACTTAGATTGAGTGAGGAATAGAGATTCCTGAGCAGCAAGTTTTACTTCAATGCCAAGAAAATAATCCAAATCTCCCAGGTGTTTGAGAGAAAAATCAGAATTGAGTTTATGAATAATAGACTGAAGCAGGGTAGTATTATTGCTGGTGATGATAATGCCATCCACATACACAAGTAAATAAACAGTGTTACCATTGGCAGCAAAGATGAACAAGGAAGGATCACACTTGTTGGGTTTGAAATGCAGCTTAAGAAGGGCCTCTTGCAACCTTTCAAACCACTGCCTAGGAGCCTGCTTCAGGCCATAGAGGGCTTTGTGCAGCTTGCATACAAGGGAGGAATCTGAGTTAACAAAACCAGGAGGTTGAGCCATATAGACCTCTTCATGAAGAAGCCCATTCAGAAAAGCATTATTGACATCAAGCTGCTGAACTGACCATTTGTGGGTGAGAGAAATGGTTAGAACGAGTCTGATTGTAATCGGCTTTACAACAGGGGAAAATGTCTCATTTAAATCACACCCTTGCTTATGATGAAACCCTTTTGCTACAAGGTGTGCCTTGTACCTGCTGACTGAGCCATCAGGGTTCTCCTTGATGCGAAACACCCACTTGCAGCCTATATACTGCCTATTAGGAGGAAGAGGAACAAGAGTCCAGGTGTTATTGCTACTCAAGGCATCAAATTCAGACTGTATAGCCTATTTCCACTTAGCATCTGTAAGAGCTTGTTTTACAGTTTTGGGTTCTATATGAGTGAGTAACACCTTTGGTTGCACAAAACCAGTTTTATCTCTTGTTATCATTGGGTGTTGATTAACAGGTTTAGAGCTAACTACTACAGTATTAGCAGGAATACAGCATGGTGTAGGGGTAGCTATCAGAGGTTTTGAAAGAGAATCCATAGAGGACAGCTGAGAAGGAGAAGGAAGATTTGTCGTAGGTTCAGTAAGAGAGGGAGAGATGCCTTCTGCTTGACTTGTAGAAGTAGAGGATCTGGAGGGGATGGCAGAGGCAGGAAAGTTAGTAGAAGAACAAGGAACAGCTGTTACAAGCACGGGCTTAAGAAGAGGGATGCTGGACAAAAGGGATGGCAGGGATGACGAAGGAGTCTGGTTGGTGGGTTTATTGACATTAAGGGTAGGAGAAGTGGGTGGAGAAAACAACTCCAGATAGGGAAATCTGGATTCATGAAACAAAAAATCCTTGGATATATAAAGCTTGTCACTAGGGGAAAAACATTTATAACCCTTGTGAGAATTTGAATAACCCAAAAACAGGCATTCATGAGACCTGAATTCCAGCTTGTGCGCATGATAAGGTCTCAGAAGGGGAAAACACGCACAACCAAACACCTTCAAGAACTTGTAGTCAGGTACAATGTGAAACAGAAGAGTATAGGGAACCTGGAATTGAATAGCTGAGGAGGGAAGTCTGTTTATAAGAAAAACAGTTGTGGTGAAGGCATAATCCCAGTATGTTAATGGTAGGGAGGCTTGACTTAAAAGAGTCAAGCCTAGATCCACAATGTGCCTATGCTTCCTTTCCACCACTCCATTTTAATGGTGAGTATAAGGGAAGATAACTCTGTGCACAATGCCAAGGTCAGAGAGAAACTTGTTGAAGGGACTAAATTCTCCACCCCAATCTGACTGAACAACTTTGATGGGAAATCCAAATTGCAGTTCCACAAGAGACTTAAACTGCTTGAAGAGATTAAGGGCTTCAGCTTTAGTTTTAAGTAAATACAACCATGTGAACCTGGAAAAGGCATCTACAAAGAAGATGTAGTATGTAAAACCTTGTGCTGAAGGTTGGGGAGAAGGCCCCCACAGATCATAGTACACAAGTTATAAAGGGTGAGAATAAGTGGTGTGTGAGGCAGGCGAGTGCAGTTTGTGTGATTTACCCATACAACAAGCAGAACAGAAAAATTCATGAATTTTATTGCTAAATTTGAGATTACAACTTTGTAGCACCAATCTCAAGGTGTTAATATTAGGATGGCCTAGTCTTAAATGCCACACATTGGACAAAGCAGGAGAAACATCAATAGTATTAACAAAAGGTACAAGTTTATTTGAAGAGACTAAAGGCTTAGCAGACTTAGAAGATTTGGAAATATTGAGCATAAGAAACTCATACAGCCCATCATACCCCACATGACCAGTCAACAGAACAACACTAGATACCTGACATTTGACAAAGCACGAATCAGCTATGAAAAGGAAGTATACATGATTGTCACGACAAAACTGACTCACACTTATGAGATTCTTTGTAATAGAAGGCACGTGTAAGAGATTATTTAGTGTGAGAGGTGTATGAGGGTGATTTTGAGACATAAATTGACTAGAACCAGCAGAGTTGATAAGAAGACCTTGGTCATTGCCTATGTAGATCTGTTCATGACCCTCAAGAGGTGTGGCTTGCTGCATATTATTGGCATCATTGGTGACATGATATGAGGCTCCTGAATCAGGGTACCAGGACATATCAGAAGAAGATGAAGTGGCATTTGCAATGAATATGCTGGGTGCAGAATAAGTAAGAGCTGGCCTTGCTTGAGCAGCTGGAGGTCGTGTCTACACATTAGCAGGAAAATGTCCATAAGGAACCTTAAGAAACTGCCAAAGAGCAGCATGATAGGGACTTCCATTGTAAGAGGGAGGCTGAAAGTTCTGATTAAACCTATGCCAGCAATTTAAAGCTGAGTGTCCAACTTTGGAGCAAACTTGACACTGAACTGTAGAATTTCTGCCACCTGAACCTTTGCCACGACCACCCATGTTTGATCTGCCACCTCTGAAACTAGAATATTCGGGCTCAACACGGGAGGGAGCTACTTGTGAGTGAGTAGAATCAATGCTGCCAGATTGAGGATTTTCGGGGGAAGTAGCTTGAGGTGAAACATGTGTAAGATTGAGAGATCCAAGATCTGGCATAGTAGACCTCTTAAACCTGTTCAGCCTCAATTCATGTGCAACTAGGAGAATTTCCACCTCATCAAAATCCATATCACCAAACTTACTCTCAACAATAGAAACAACATGAGCATATTCACTAGGAAGCCCCTCAAGAATCACATCAATGTGATGAGAGTTGGGAATGAGATCTCCAACTGAGGCCAAAGCATCCACAGTAGTGCAGATTTTCAACAAATAATCAGAGACAGATTGAGACTCTAGAGTTAGGGCACACAATTCTACACGCAATTGGCGTGCACGTGCACGAGTTTGCTTTTGGAAATAATTGAATAAACGATCCTAGAGTTGACGCGAATGAGAGCATCCAAGGACACGCGACAAAATTTTGATCAAAAGAGTTGATTGAAGCCAAGACAGAAGCAATTGATCTATCTGAAGCCAAATTGAATACGCGGGATTAATCATACCTTGACGACGAGCATCATCATCCACAAATTTGGACGGAATTCGAGTGCACACCACGAGATCCGTGAGATTGTGCACATTGATGTAGGGTTCCACCTATTGACACCAGAGGTGGAAGTTTTTCTGATCGAGTTTGTGCGCGATTTTGAGCGAGAATTGAAGACGACGCATTTCATCAGTCGCCACCGTGGATGGTGAGGTTTGCACCATGACGTTAGCGGAAGACGGCGATATCAGTGACGCCATGGATCGAGAACGGCTAAGCTGATACCATGATAGAAGAGATAGAAAGCATAGAAACTTTTCATTTCTGTTATAGTTTTGTAAAAGTTAGTTACATAAGATACTCACAGTTGCATTTATAGGGCAACTTGTGTGACTTGCTACAGCAGGTAAGCTAGTACACAAGACTTGACAAATGTCAATCACAGACAAAGCCTAAAACAGAACTAATGTTTCTATCTTTGATCTTACTCTAATAGTTGTGACTTCATATGGAGGGTTCTTACAAACATTCACCTGCCTGAGAATTTAGTATACGTCATTATGCATGCCGTAACAAGTATTGAAACTAACGTCAAGTGGAATGGAGTGAGAAGTAGCTATTTTATACCTCAATAGGGAATACGACAAGGGGACCCTATCTCTCCCTATCTCTTTATTTTGTGTGTGGGAAAACTCTCGCACCTTATTATGGAATCCATTAATGCCAAGATTTGGAAAGTGCTTTGTATGGGGAATGAGGGATCTTGGTTTTCGCACCTAATGTTTGTAGATGATCTACTTCTTATAGGCGAAGCCATAGAGAGCCATATGGATTATGTGATTAATATCCTTCGTAAATTTAGTGATATGTCAGGGCAAGAAGTCAACAAAGATAAGACATGCGTCATGTTTTCAAAAAATATTCACATAAACCTTACTTTATGGCTTAAATGATCTCTAATTTGTACAAAATTAACAAGTCCCTATCTAGCAACATGATTTATTATTATCTAATATCAACTAGAGGTTATCATATACAACTCATGATTAATTAATTTATACAATTTAAACCATATCCTTATTCATTCTTACATCAAACATATTATAATTAACGAGAAAATTTACATATTCAAATATATATTTTTAGTTATAGTCATCTCTGTAGATTAATCATGATTCAACTATTTACAATCTAATTATCTACTATTTAATTGTGACAAATTTGTTATGACATTCTATTCATCTACCTGCTTAATCGACACTTACTTATTATCTTGGAGATTTTAAAGATTCTACTTGAAATTTTCCACATGGTCCTCTTGTTCTAATAAAGAGTCTGTATTCATCAAAGGTCATAGCAGGGTAGAGTGATGGTGTTTCTGGCTTTACCAATTCTTTTGCTGGCTCAATTGGTACATCACTTTTGGGATTGTAGAAGAAGGCTAAAGAAACTCTCTCTTTATGTGAATTTACTAGTACTCTATGTTCAACACTTTTGTAGATTGCATTGCTTAGAACCTTGTCAAAACACAAAACAAACAAATTAATTATATGATTATTATTCCATATATTTTGAGAACCACTTGTAAAAGAAGTATCTTGCACGATCTATTCATAAATGTTGACATTCTATAAATAAATTAACCCTATCCTTAATTAGCCCCGTGACCACGAGGATAAATGTTTATCCACTTTTATTATTGTGTGTGCATGCTGATTCTGCAATACTGAAATATTACATTATTTATCATAAATGTCTCTTTCAATCAAACTATTAACCGTATTATTTTCTGTCAAATACTATAGTGACAAAAATACAATTAATAAGTTACAATAAAAAATATTAGAGACATGTCAAAAAAAAAAATAATATTAGAACTTCACGTGTTGCCTTCATGTGACAGATTCATACATCATAAATATAAATATCAACCCAGACATAATCTATAAAAGATAAGTACTAGTAACTATTGTATAAACAAAATAAAAATTATTTATATATGTTTAAAAAAACAGGTTTAGAATAATATATTGTAAAGAAATATACTCAAATATTCATATTTAATATTTTTTAATTTAATAAAAAAATATAAAATATTTTTATAGAAATTAAGAATTATATAATTCACCTGAATTTGATCACCAATATTAACAATAAATGCATTACGAACAGGTTTCACTGTAATCCAATTATCATTTTTACGAACTTGGAGGCCATGTACTTTATCATCTGGTAACAGAATTGTCATTCCTCCTGGATCTGAGTGTGATGATAAGCCAAGAGTTAATTCTGGCTGAGGGCATTTTGGGTAATAATTCACTCTTATACAAGCACCAATATCTTCACCTCCAAAAGCACTTTGAAGATAATCTTCTTCTAATCCAAGATTTTTAGATAGAACCTTCATTAATCTCCCACATAATTTCACTAATTCTTTTCCATATTCATCAAACACTTCCCTGCATTCACATTGAAAAAGTTAAATTATTGAAGAAAAAAAATGATACTAAATTATATATCAATACTAACTAACCTGCAAGAAGGAGGCAAAGAAGGCCATTTATTGTAATCCTTCAAACACAAAGGAAGATAATGAAGATAATAATAATCACTCCAATCAAGAATAGCACCTTTCTTAACACCAAGTCTACTACCATATCCTTCATAAGTTTTTGGTGAATTTGAATATTCTTGCTTAACCTCCATAGGCAAATGAAAGAATTGACGCCAAGTTTCCTTAGCCAAATCCATCAAATCATGACTAACACCATGGTTAACAATTTGAAAGAATCCCCACTCGTTACAAGCCTCGGAAATTTTCTTAAAAGTTGAAGCTTTTTCGTTTGGGTCAACACTATATAAACCTCCAAGGTCAATTATTGGAATATTGGTTGATTCAAAAAGAGAGTTTGTAGATGGACGATCATTAAGAGGTTTGATGTACCTTTGAGGGATTGAATCTATGCAAGTTTGGGATAAAGTTTGAACTCTGATTATTGGTTCTGGCCAATCTTGTGGGCTACTATTGTTAATCATTTTTGCATAAAGATGATTAATTGCTTTCTAAGATACTCTCTTTTTCATCTTATATAAATATGTCACACCCTAAGTGTGTATACTATATAGTATGAAACAAGTTACTAATTTTGTTGGTGTAAGAGTTGGTGAGTTAGGGGAAGAGAAAAGGAGAGGTGGGTTTGTAGGTGTGGGAGATGAGTTGAGAGTGGGACTTAAATGGGCAAAGAAAATAGGGTGGATCATGGTGGGGACTATAGTAAAATAAAACGTGGAATTCGTGCATAGTATGTTATATCCTAAAATGAATAGATAAGAGAATTTAGGGTTTTTTTCAAAGGTTGTATGGAGCTTGGGTGTTTTCTTTGATTTTTTTATATAAAAATTATGAATATATATAAAAGAAAAATATAGACATAAAATTTGAGAGTAGATGAATACTCTCAGTGAAAAATTAACTTAACCTATTTTTTTACAAAATCTCCTTTTAATTATATTTGCAACAAATCAAAATGAATTGAATCCATTTTGCTCAACAAATAAAAAAAGAATTGAATCCATCAAATTTAAATCTAAGTTAGGAATCTATTCATTTATATATAAATATTAGAAACTAAAAAAATTTATGTATTCATCTACACAATTGATTAATCTAGTACGAATATATTAAGACACCTTAAATGGAGGCTTTAATGCATAAACAACCGTTATAGAATATATTTTCAACCAAATGTTTGACCAAGTCTTCTCATTGGCAAAATATATCTCTCTCTCTCTATATATATATATATATATATATATATATATATATATATATATATATATATATAAAAGACTATTATAAAATATGTGGATTGTTTGTTTTTCCTTACTCCTAAATAAATGTATACAATCATTCAGATTGATTTAGAAGATAATAATCTAAAAAATTAATTCATTCTTGAAAAATATCTTAAATGATCCACTGTTTTTCGAATTGCATACATCTTGTAATTCATCTCTCACTCTTTAATATATAAATTTTGGTTCAACATTTCAAGTTCTTCAAAGCTACAATTTATTATCTTCTACTTTATTTTGAAAAACATCAATTTGTAAACTAATTCAGAGTCATCATCGTCACTATCATCATCATCATCATTATTTATTCGGTGATAATGATTATTACGATGACAACAATGATGATGTGTCTGAATTTCTCAACAAATTGATGCTTTTCAAAATAAATTAGAAGAGAATGAACATTTAATTTGAAGAACTAGAAGCATTGAACCAAATTTTATATGTTAAAGAGTGAGAGTTGAATTACAAGATGCATGCAATTTGAAAAACAGTGGATCATCTAAGAGCATCCACATCCATCATACCCATTTGGGTTCTTTAAATGAGACCCACATAATTTTTTATATTATTTCACACTTCTCAATTTTTTAAACAACCCATCTACAATTCTCAAATATCCATGTAATTCATCAAAAAAATATAAAATGGGTCCCACATTTAAAACAAATCAACTACATTCTTGCGATTTTGTTTATTAATTTATTATCATGACCCACTTAATTGGAGTGTAGAAGCGTGCTTTAGTATGATGACGTGCTTTAGTTCAGGAACGTGAAAACAAGTGAAATATCCATTTATTATTGACACAATTTCTTTAATAAATGTGTAGGAACTCTCAAAGAATACCGCTAATCATGCTCTAAGATGTTTTTCAAGAATAATTTAATTTTTTCAGATTATCATTTTTCAAACCAATTTAAATGAATGCGTGTTCAGTGAGGGGTTAGCGAAATAATCAATCTACATACAATATAATAAACTCAACAAACCTCAACAAGGCAAAGATTTTAAATGTATGCTACAAGATTCAGAAAAACAAAACATTGCTAAGTCACAAGAATATTTTTTTCTTGTGACTTAGCAATGTTTTGTTCTTACATGTTGGCCGAACGAAATCACATCTAGCTGCACAAAACAAGTTTGTTCTAGGACATGCAAAAACATCAACAAACCTCAATAAGGCAAACATTTTGAACAACAACATATCAACTCATAAAATATTTCACAAACATGCCTTTTATTGAATAGATCTGTGGAGAACAAAGATGAATAAATGATCTACTTGTCTTAGAATGGCATCCACAATGAAAGGATGATAAAACTGAAGTGAGAGCTGAAAACTTGTGTTAGATTTGAATGAATGTCATACTAGGTCTTTCATAAAAGTTTGCAGCTGTCACATTAGCTTCATCCTTCTTGTATTTTTTCTTCACAGCGTCATAAAGAATTTTTGAACTACATCTATAGTATTCACTTTCTTGAGTTAATTTTTTTCATTCACCTTCCCTACAAGTCAAAATCTATTAGCATGATATTATAATCCTTCAATTAGCATGTTAACCTAAACGGAAACAAAAACTAGATTTGGAAAGTTTGAATTTTTTTAAGAAGAACACATTCATACTTGGTACATATATGGTAACTTCTTTCCCATTTATATTGTCTTTTGATCTGTTAAACACAAATTAACCATTTCAAAAATAGAGATCCAAGTAAAGGCAACCCAAAAAGCATAAAAGTCATATAAACTGAAATCAAAAGACACCATGCCAAATGAAAGCCCTTTGTAACACCAAATAGAATAACATACCTTAAAATTTCTTCAAAAGTGATGAATATTAGATTCTATATAAATAAAAATGGAAGAAGGCATATGAAAAACATGGAAGAAAGATTATAAAGAAGAATAAAAAGAAGAAGAAGAAGAAGAAGAAGAAAAAAGATAAAGAAGAAAATGTGTTGAACTTGATTACCTTTTAGTATGAAGAAGAAGAAAGACGAGTTCTTTGGAAAAAGAAGAAAGACAAGTTCACTGCATGAGTAAGAGAGATATTTTAGGATTTTGTTTTGGGAGAGACGACTATTTTATGATAAAGTTTGATAACTTCACTTATATATGTAACACTTATCACCATAGTTGTTAGCAAAAATTATGATAAAATGTAAGTATTATTCACAATGGTTTCTGGTACTAACCGTGGTGATAGGTATTTTAATCTTTAATATACTTATAAGAGGATAAGGACATGCCATTTTTGTAACGAAAAATAAAAATTGTTGGTGTTGGGATGTGAAGCATGTAACTTTTCATCTATCACCAGGGTTTTTATTATGGTCAGTGATGAAATGTCTGTTAATAAAATATAAAAAATTAAGGTGGGTAAAAATAAGTTATTGCAACAGTTGATTAGACGGACATAGTAATATGGTGTTACCAAAAATATATTTTGTAGTAGTGATTTCTAAAAATTCAGAATGAATTAAATAGATGAATAACCACAACGTTAACTACTATAACACATTGTGCAAACTAAGCTCTGCTACAAGTGCTTCAAACCACATCCTAATTGTGATACAGTGGCAGAACCGACTGTTAATACTGGTTTATGTTTTGCGTTTTATGTTCGCAAAATGTCGCGGTAAGCAAGAGTCATCACCGACTTTTATTTCATCCAATCGAAAAGGAAAAAAGTACATAAAAAAAAAATCCTTTTTTGAGATTTTGAGTACGGGGGGTAGATTATAGAAAGGGAAGGTGTTAGCACCCTTTATATCCATGGTTTTCCATGGGCTCTTAGGTACTTGCTCATCTTTTGAAATTTCTTGTGTGTGTGCTTTGTTTTGAAGATGTTTTACTTCGTGATAACCCTTGTATCAGTCCTCAAAGGTGTGACGAAGTTGTTTTGAAAATTGTTTTGAAATGTGTAAGTGTGAAAAGCTTTGATTTGAGCAAGTACCTACTAGCATCTACCTACTCGAAAAAAGATCGTTTATGTTCTTGTTTCCTCTAGACAATGCTATCCTACTATTGAGAAATAGGTAGCACCGTCGTTGGATTTTGTAAGGGTCAATTCGAAAGGGACGTACAATCACTAAAGCAACACTAGGATGACTTAGTAATAACCCCAAAGTCTTTAAGATCACATTTGAGGCAACATTTCCGAGGTAACATTTCCGAGGCAACAGTTCCGAGGCAACATTTCCGAGGTAACATTCGAATGGGACATTTGATCTTTGTTAGATAGGAGGGAAACCACTAAGACACCATATACTTTAATGATCATTTACCGAAGGCAACCGAAGTGTGAGTACACCCTAAGAGTGATATGTGCAAGTGATCTATTTTCAATTATTTAATCTTTGCACATTAGGGTTTTCTAACTAGATTAATTTGTCATGCATTCTTGTCATACAATCCTATTAGCATTCATCTAAACAGTTAAATATTTGCGAGAATTAAAATGCGAGAAAGTAAATCTACGCTATTACAAGGCTTCGGGGAGGGGGATTAATTACATAGCCAAAAACTCGGGAAAAAGCGATAAATAAAAAGCCCTAGATTAAACTATTACAAACCATGAGCATTTACAGGTATAAATAATAATTCGCGCGCGATAAATCAAATGCGGGGCAACTAGGGTTTTGACCTTTGCCTAAACCTAATTGCGATTAGTTAAAAAAATGTTTTGGTCATGTTTTGTTATTTAGAAAAAATAGAGAAATTATTACATTAAAAAGAGAAAGGCCTAATTCTAATTAATTTTAATCTAAGAAAAATAGATTAATTTATTCTAAACCTATCTTTTTGTATTTTTATTTATTTGAGAAAAAAGAGCAAAATAACATTAAAAGTTAACCTAATTTCTATTTTGATTTTATTTATGAAAACAAATTACAACTTCTCTAAGTTAAACCTAAATTAAATTAATTTTGATAATAATAAAAAAAGACTAATCCTAATTTTGGTGAATTGTTGATTTTATGTTTTTTTTTTGTGAAAAATAAATAAATTAGTAAATTAAATAAATAAAGGAAATTAAAAGAATAAAAAAATGATAAAGAAAATAAATATAAAAAAAGATTAGCAATGGGCCTGATGCTGTTCAGCAATTGAGGGGGGTTGGAATATAAATTCCTGGGCCCAAATGGCTAAGGCCTGTTTGACTTCGCCCAATCCAGTGTGCACGCTTGATTGAGGCGCATGGTGGTCCTCCAATGGTGGTATGTTGATCTGAGGCGTTGATGAATTGGATGGCCAGATCCTGATGGTGTATGGTGAACTTCCTGACTTGCTATGCGCTGGATCACCTATTGAAGAAAAATGTGAAATAAAGGTTGGGACTTGGGAATCGAACTCAGGCCCTTTGCACTTTTCCCCTGCACACTTGCCAACTGAGCTATTTGGTTTGTTTGAATATATAATAGAAATCAATTATAATATAATAAAAAACAAAACGCTGAAATTCAAAACGCGCCAAATTCAAATCACCCAACCAGTGGATGACACGCATCGTCGTCTTTCTCCCAAACCGTTGTTTTAGGTAGCCAACTTTTACCTACAGACACTCACTGTAGGTATATCCCTGTGTATTTCAAAAATCATGTGTGCTCAAGATAAATGGTTATGGCTGGTACCAATCAACTCGTTTCATCCTCACTAGTCTCATGGTACCAGAATCAATGCCCAATTTTGCCTATCCTGCAAAGCCCTAATCAAGAACACAAAACCCTAGCTATGGCAACATCCTGTACAGGCGTTAGAAATGCAATTAAATGGTACCAATCATTTGCAAACTTAATGATAAACACGAATATATAATCAAAATATGAATATGATGAGTAAATCAATGAAACCGAATTTGAATTTGGAGGCAAGTCGTGATACCTATATCTTACAATTCCAGGCGTTAGAGAGCTTGCAGAAGGTTGGAATTCCTTCTGGAGATGTCCAAGAACCTGTTGGTGTCGTGAGAATGGTATGAATTGGCCTCTAATATGGAAATTGGATCACCATTTTTTCCTAGATTTTTTGAGTTTTGTTTTCCTCTTTCACGACTGTTCTAACCTCTTTCATGCCTTGGCTTGCTTCTGTATATGTAGCACAACTTATTAGGTCAACAAAAACGACCTCAATCTTCCCCATTATGAAGATTTGATTTGGTCTTGTATGACATATGATTTCTTTCCAATTTTGCTCAAATCCAATATTTTTCCAACCAAATTTACCTTGCACGAGTTGATCTTCAATTGACAGCATATAAGATCTTCTTTCAATGCAAAAAAATCATCCCTAAAATACAATATATGATTTATTATGATTTATTTGATTTGATTTGAATTTTAAATGAATAAAAATCAAAATCAATTAAATAAATGAACAAATAAAGCATGGAGGGTCCCATAGGTCGTGGACTATGTTAGGAATGAGATGCAAGCATAAAAAGTTGGGCCCATTTAGTAAAAGATGCAAATTTGAGCATATTTGACTTTTGGCAATTTTGCAAAAAAGGTCAACTTGGCCAATTCATAACTCTCTCAATTTTGACCCTAGAGAGGTGTTATTGAACATTTTAGGAATCTTGTGATGTCCTCTAAGCAACCCTTTTGGTGTCATCTCAATTGAGTCTTCCATGTTCATGTATGGAGCTTTGACCCAAAAGGTGTTTTTGTTGACTTTTTAAAATGACCTATAATGTCAAAATTAATATCTTTTTGTGAGTGCATATTTTTAACTTGGGATATGAATATGAATTGTAGGTAATTGCATCCTATTCAAAATGATCTTTGGATGGGTCATTTCTGATAAAGTATGAGAAAGTTATGCTTGGTCAAAGTTGAGTTGACTTTTCCTAGAAAACCCTAATTTAGCAACTTTTGGGTTTTGATGAATTGTGAGCAATACTTGATGAATCATGATCAACCCTTGATCCAATGATTAATGATACTTCAAAATTAGGATGTTGACCAAAAATATTGAAGTTTGACTGTATGTGGGCCACAGTTGACTTTTGACTTATCATAGTCGATTTTCAGGCCTTTGAGCAATTGACTGAACAAACTTCCTCTGCAAGGCTTGAAACTTGACATGGATGATCTTGAGAATATATTAGGACAATGTTGAGCATTTGGGGTCCTTTGGAATCAAACATCTTGATGCAAAATGAAACCCTAATTTGAGGTAGACTGCCTCAAGAGAGAGTTTGTCTGGTCAACCCTTAGGCTTCCTTGAGCCATTTGAGGACCTCACTTGACATGTATTTGAGGAATATGGGAGGGAAAATTTTGGGATACAACAGTTTCCCCTGTTCAATCTTATTAAACCTGAGGATGTAGATTGGCGTGTCTGCCTTTCGTGATCTGAAGGTGAAAGATGATTGAACACTAGAGTGCCCAGAAATTTGTACTCGCATGAAGTGATACTTGACTTATGCTATCGGGAATGGGCTTATAGATGCCATTTGGAAGTTTCTAGAGAATTTTCAGAGATGGGCTTAAAGATGCCATCCGAGGAAGCGTTGATCGCATAAGAGATTCCTTTGCGAGAAACCGTATACCTGTTGTTGAGGAGGACTTCGTTGGGGAATGCTGGTCTCTGTCTTGAGAGAAATAGAGTTTTAGGAGCTTAAGTTGTCCGTTACTCTACTGGGGAATAATTCTGGTTTGGGAAGCGGAAATAAACCGCGTGTTTGGTCAGAGTACCTACTGTACCGCGACTTATTGGGGAAATGTGAAATCAATTGTGTTTGATTGGGTCCCGGTCTTACGGTGTTGTGGACTGTTGTCTGGGGATAAGGGAGGCCGAACCCGGATAGTAAGGTTAGGAGAAGGAACCTGGATAGTATGGTTACTTCGATATGAAATCCTGGATAATAGGGCTGTGAGAAGGAACCTGGATAGTAGGGTTACTTCGATATGAAAGCCTGGATAGTAGGGCTGTGAGAAGGAACCTGGATAGTAGGGTTACTTCGATATGAAAGCATAGGTAGTAGGGCTGTGAGAAGGAACCTGGATAGTAGGGTTACTTCGATATGAAAGCCTGGGTAGTAGGGTTGTGAGAAGGAACCTGGATAGTAGGGTTACTTCGATATGAAAGCTTGGATAGTAGGGCTGTGAGAAGGAACCTGGATAGTAGGGTTACTTCGATATGAAAGCCTGGGTAGTAGGGTTGTGAGAAGGAACCTGAATGAGGTTGCATTTGTTGCCGATGATTACTCTGTTTAGCTTTGAGTGTTGATCATGGACTTGCTGGAAATTGTTGATAATAATGTCTTTCCTGAAAGGAATACAGGGTTATTATATGCGATGCATGAGGTGCATTGTATAATGATGTTCTCAAAATAAATGAGACTATGTTATATATGATGTATGCACATGTCATGATGTATGAACATTAAATGCTGACGTGATAATTTGAATCTGGGAAAATAAATCCCTAATTGCTATGAAAACCATAGTTCCTCCACCTCTGCTGGGGATGGTGAACAAAGATGACCGTGCTGGGGATTTTCCCCTTGGCTGGTAAATATTCTGCCGTACGAGACTTTGTCTGAGGATAACTCTGCGGGGAATAACTCTGTTGGAGAGGAGATACTCTATCGATAGATCTGTCGACTTGGAGAAATAAATCAGTTGGGGATGAACTTCTGTTGATGGTGATAAACAAACTCTGCTTGGGGAAAATTTTGCCGACTCACTCGCGATTGTGAACCTCGGCTGGGGAGAGTTGTGTCCTGTTCAGAAAAGATAACACCACTGTCTTTGGATACTTCTTACTCTGTGGGGAGTGTATGTACCACTTCTCATGTTCTCCAGCTGCCTCTATCCCTGTACCTGATGGGCAGAGTAACTGTAAGGCTTGGACACTTCTTGTTTGTCCCTGTTCCTGGAATTACAAGTAATTGTCTTTTGTTTTTTATGTAAATATTTATGAACAATAATTATTTTCACATGCATATATCAAAAATGAACCATTGGACGTTCTAGCAAAACAAAACAGAAAAAGAAAAACAATTTGAAATTGCTTGTAAAAATGAATTGTATTGATTTTGAAATTGGCCTGTAATAGGCGTTTTGTACAAAGAGGCTGACGTCCTAGTAAGAGAACGCCGCCGAAAGACAGAAATTACAATTTGTGTAACATAAAGAAAAACAGCTATGTGAAACAATCCCATTGGGTTTCAACTCTGCTATTGCCCTTATACCTTCAAACGTCTCATCACTTTGCTACTTGGTCGAAGGTTGATCAGATTGATTGGTGCCGTCCGAGCTTGATAGTTGATACCGAAGTCTGGTTGCGAGATGATTCAATGAGACATAGCGTTACACTTTAATCCCTAATTTTTGTCTGGACCGCCCTTTCGGGTTTTCGGTCCACCGGGATACCCTTTTTTTTCCCAAGTCGCCTTTTCAGGTTTTCAACTTGCCGGGTGTACAGTTTTTTTAATTTTCATCCCTTACTTTTGCCCAAACTCTTTTGGTTCGCCGGGAAGCCCTTATTTTTTCCAAGGCCAGTCAACCTAGCGGGTCTTTGATTATACGTAGTATCTTTTCACTATGTCTTCATTGACGAGGCGAGGAAGGTCGTCACCATCCACGGTGGTTAAAATCATAGCTCCTCCCGATAAAATGTTCTTAACCACAAATGGCCCTTCGTATGTGGGGGTCCATTTGCCCCTGGGATCACCTTGCGATAGTGTGATACGTTTGATCACTAGATCCCCGACCTGATATTCTTGACGTCTGACTTTCTTGTTAAAAGCCTTGATCATCCGCCTTTGATACGTCTGACCGTGGCAGATAACAGTGAGTCTCTTTTCATCGATTAGATTCAGTTGATCAAGTCGGGTTTGGATCCAGTCGTCTTTGTTCAAACCTGCATCCTTCATAAT
Source organism: Vicia faba (assembly GCA_948472305.1). Lineage (NCBI taxonomy): Eukaryota > Viridiplantae > Streptophyta > Magnoliopsida > Fabales > Fabaceae > Vicia > Vicia faba. Next base: position 363,246,751 of record OX451736.1, read on the forward strand.
CCTGAGTGAGGGTATCTGGAATTTGATGGGTAGGACTGCCTCCATGCCGTACACCAAAGAGTAGGGTGTTTCCCCTGTCGACGTCCGTGCTGAGGTACGGTAGCCATGAAGAGCGAATGGTAACATCTCATGCCATTCTTTATATGTCACCGTCATCTTCTGCACAATCTTCTTGATGTTCTTGTTATCCGCTTCAACAACTCCATTCATCTTCGGCCGGTAGGGAGAAGAGTTATGATGCTGTATCTTGAACTGTTTGCAGAGCTCGGTGATCATCGTATTATTGAGATTTGTACCATTGTCAGTGATAATCCTCTTTGGTACACCATATCGACAGATCAGATTGTGTCGGATAAACCGCGCCACGACGTTCTTGGTTAATGTAGCAAACGAAGTTGCCTCAACCCACTTCTTAAAGTAATTAATTGCTACCAGAATGAAACGATGCATGTTAGATGCAGTAGGTCTGATCTCGCCAATCATGTCGATGCCCCACACTGCAAAAGGCCAAGGAGTTGTCAAAACATTTAGGGGAACCAGAGGTACATGCACCTTATTGGCATAGACTTGGCACTTATGACAGGTTCGAGAATGCTGATAACAATCGGCTTCCATAGTGGACCAGTAATATCCTGCCCGTAGGATTTTCTTAGCCATGGTATGTCCACTGGAATGAGTTCCGAAGGTACCTTCATGCAACTCTGCCATGATCCTTTCCGCTTCGCTCTTGTTTACACACCGCAGTAAGGTTGAATCATGGTTACGCTTATAGAGGATCCCATTACTAAGAAAGAACTTCGCAACGAACCTTCTCAGAAATTTCTTGTCATTAACAGATGCCCCCTCAGGGTACTCTTGAGCCTCAAGATACCTCTTTACCTCGTGAAACCAGGGTTTATCTACTACTTCTTCAATCTCAATGTCGCAGCAATGTGCGGGTTCGTCCAACCTCTCGATGGTAATTTGGGGTGCTTCATTGTCCCACATAACTTTGAACATAGAAGACATGGTAGCCAGTGCGTCCGCCAACTGGTTCTCTTCTCGTGGGAAATGTTCAAAGGTTATCTCCTCGAAGTGTGGGAGCAATGTCAGTACATACTCTTTATAAGGAATGAGATTCGGGTGCTTCGTATCCCACTCGCCTTTGATATGACTTATCACCAAAGCGGAATCTCCGAATACACTCAAGAACTTAATCCTCAGGTCAATAGCAGCTCGAAGACCCATGATACATGCTTCACACTCCGCCATATTGTTGGTGCAGTTAAAACATAATCGGGCAGTAAATGGAATATGACAGTCCTCAGGAGATATGATTACAGCTCCAATGCCATTACCCAATGCGTTCGAGACTCCATCAAAATACATAGACCATCAGGATCCGTCCTCGGGTCCTTCATCCGATCCAGGTTCTTCACAGTCGGTTACCAACATGATATTCTCATTCGGGAACTCGAAATTCATGGACTGGTAGTCATCCACGGCCCGATGCGCCAAATGATCCGCCAATACACTCCCCTTGATTGCTTTTTGGGTTGTGTATTGGATGTCGTACTTGGTTAAGATCATCTGCCATCTTGCTATTCTTCCGGAGAGAGCGGGCTTCTCGAAAATATACTTGACCGGATCCATCTTTGATATCAACAAGGTGGTGTAGGTCAGCATATACTGTCTCAGCCAGTGAGCAGCCCATGCCAAAACGCAACAAGTTTTCTCGAGCAATGACTATTGGGTCTCACAGTCGGTAAACTTTTTGCTAAGGTAGTAAATGGCGTGCTCTTTTCGGCCAGACTCGTCATGCTACCCCAACACACAGCCTATTGAATTGTCCAGCACTGTCAAGTATAGTATCAAAGGCCTTCCTTCAACTGGAGGCATCCTAATTGGTGGTTCTTGAAGGTATCCCTTGATTCTTTCGAAAGCGGCCTGGCATTCATCATTCCACTTTACCACCTGATCTTTCTTCAGCAACTTGAAGATTGGTTCACAGGTAGCAGTCAGATGTGAAATGAACCTGGCGATGTCATTCAGACGTCCCAAGAAACCTCTAACTTCCTTTTATATGCAGGGAACCAGCATCTCTTGTATGGCTTTTACCTTTGCAGGGTCCACCTGAATATCTTTGTCACTGACAACAAAACCCAGAAGCTTACCAGACCTTACCCCGAAGGTACACTTGTTCGGATTCAACCTCAGCTTGTACGTCTTCAACCTGTCAAATAATTTCTGGAGATGATCAAGGTGCTCTTCCTCAGTCTGGGACCTGGCTATCATGTCATCAACATAAACCTCGACCTCGTGGTGAATCATATCGTGGAACAAAGCGACCATGGCGTGCTGATAAGTTACCCCAGCATTCTTCAACCCAAAAGGCATTACCTTGTAACAGAAGGTGCCCCACTGTGTAACGAAGGTTGTCTTCTCCATGTCCTCAGGAGCCATCTTGATCTGGTTATATCCAGAAAAACCATCCATGAAGGAGAAGATCTTGTGATGCACGGTGTTGTCGACTAGAACATCGATGTGAGGAAGTGGGAAGTCATCTTTAGGGCTTGCCCTGTTCATATCTCTATAGTCCATACACATCCGTACCTTACCATCCTTCTTTGGCACCGGTACGACATTGGCAACCCACTGCGGACAAGAAGTGACAGCTAAGAACCCTGCGTCGAACTGTTTCATGATTTCTGCCTTGATTTTCTCTGACATTTCAGGGCGCATACGACGAACTTTCTACTTTACCGGAGGGTAGTCTTCTTTGGTTGGCAGTCGATGTACCACAATGTCAGTGTCCAAACCAGGCATATGGTCATAGGACCAGGCGAAGATCTCAACGTAGTCGTGTAGCATCTATATTAACCGTTCTTTGACACTTGGCTCCAGATTCGCACTTATCTTGACCTCCTTTATGTCTTCCTCTGTACCCAAATTCACTAACTCAACTGGCTCTTCATGAGGCTGTATGGCCCTTTCTTCCTGCTGTAACAGTCTAGCAAGCTCTCCAGGCACCTCACAATCATCCTCACCTTTGTCCTCGGCTTGGTTGATCGGACTTTCAAAGTCATAACTGGCAGTAGCAGAGTCGTTATCAATGGGATCCAAAGTGGACATGGATCTGCAGTATGATACGTGAGTGTGTGTAAGAAAATAGTCGTTTTGATAAAGTGAGAGACAGAAAAGAAAAAGACAATGAGTGTAAATAATGCAAGAAACGTCTAATGTTTTATTAATGATATATGAAATGACAAATAATAAGCCCTCACTGGCAAAGCCAAGGTGCCTCGGGCAAGGCACCAGACCGTAAAGTTTCAAACTGTTTATTACAAATCTTAAAACCAAAGTCAATTACTGCGGAATAAAAGAAACAGGTATGAAGTCCTTCGTCGTCCAGTTATTCAGTCCACCACTGGTTGTTGGGTAGATCCAGCTGCCGATGTCTGAATTTTCTTCACTTTCCTCAATTGCATTAACTCCCCGATTGCTGATGTGTAGAGGAGGTCTTCCAATCCGTGCGCGCCTAACATCCCTTTGAGCCCCTGTAGTAAATCCCAAACCAAATTTGTCAGTTTTGTGAGTGAAATCAGGGAGCTGACCCCAATTGGTACACCCACCTTCTTCAATTAAAGCCCTGGCGTCTTTGAGAGAAGCCATTTCAACGGAGGTTTGCTGATAGTAACTTCAGTTAATACCGAGAACTGAGGGACCTCTTCGAAATTTTGACAAGGCGTTTCTATGAATTCCCCGTCCATATCCACGTAACGAAAGGAGTTGAGATGACTTAAGCATATACTCTTATTCACCTCGTACCGTGACAATCTTCCCCTTCACCGGATATTTCAGCATTTGATGGAGTGTGGAAGTCACCGCCCCAGCCCTATAGATCCAAGGAAGACCCAACAAGCAAGAATATGATGGTATGATATCCATTACGTAGAAGGTGGACCAAAAGGTCTGAGAACCCACCTTGACAGGGATGTCCATCTCCCCGTGCACCATTCTTTTTGACCCATCAAAAGCCCTTACCACAATGTTACTCGGCTTCAGAATCAAACCTTCATAATCCTGACGGTCTAACGCTTTCTTTGGCAAAACATTCAGTGAGGACCCGATATCTACCAGCACATGAGCCATAGTGGTTCCCCTGCACCCTCGATCGAGACATACAGAGCATCATTATAATTACTTCCTTTCGGTGTTAGATCCGCATCTGAGAAACCAACCCATTATCGGCAGTTAGGCTGGCCACGCAATCTTTGAACTGATCGGCTGAAGTTTCCCGTTGCACATGCTCAGTCTTGAGAAATTCAATTAAAGCCTTCGCATGGGCTTCAGAACACAATAACTGGGACAACATGTAGATCTTTGACGAGGTTTGTCCCAGCTGCTCGACTACGTTGTAGTCGCTCTTCTTGATAATTTTCAAATTTTCCTATATTTCCTGTTTAAAGGTTTCTACAATGATTTTCTTAGGTGCCTCCGTCCGGGCAGGCTCACCTATGATTTCTTTGCCCCGAGTCCCAGATGGCTCGGCGACATGGGTGATAACTGGAATAGGAACTGGGACAATAGTTGATGTACTAGCAGGCGGAATGACAACAGGTTTGTGGACAGCCGGAGGGGAAATCTCGGGAGAAAAGAGTCTTCCACTTCTGGTGACCTTGCTAGCCCCAAAAATATTACTGATATTCATATCGGCTTATTCAGTCCTCAGATCTTGTTTAACACCATGGTAATATACATCAGCACCGTAATGCCATGGGATAGCCTTATCTGAGGTGTATGGGATGGGACCCGGAGCAGTGATTATTAATGGAGCAATTCTTGGAACAGGTGTAACCCTAACAGGTTTTCTCGAGGAAACCTTGGAAGGATAGGCGGAAATGGTTACGATGGCAACATCTTCAAATGGAATCATAGTCTTCTCAAACAAAATTTCTTTATTATCCATCAGGCATTGAACACATGACTTTAATAAACAACAACCGAAAGGCAGATTTGAACACATGTGGCAACCTTCACCACATCCCAGAAATAAACCGGCCAACAAAAAATTCTTCTTAACCGTCATCAAAGGAGTAGAAATTTCTTCCACAGAGGTCACAAACGAATCGGTGTCCACAAAATTGACTCCACGACTATGTTTGGGCATAGGAGCAATTATAACGTTTGGTTTTTCTGGAGCATCAAACTCAATCTCCTTAGCTTCCAGTAAATCTTGCACTTTATTCCTCAGAGCCCAACAATCGTTTGTGTCATGGCCTGGGCTCTCCGAATGGTAGGCGCACCGCACGTTGGGATTGTATCTGGGAGAAGTAGTGTTTGGACTCTTGGGAGCCTCTTTCAAGGTTGCCAAGTTGGATTTTAACAGATGAGGCAGAACTTCAGCCAAAGTCATGTTGATGCGGGTAAACTGCCGCTGTGGTCTTTTCACCCTTTGCTGATTGTTGCATTGTGGAGCAACCACAGGTCTTGATATCACTACAACATTTACCATTTGGCGGTGTTCAGGTCTGCTTTGGCCCCTCGAGCCGTAGACTGCACTAGCTTCCTTCTTACCAGTGAAAGGCTTCTTTGCTGAAGTTGACGTAATATCCTTCTGTATTTTACCACTTCGAATACCAGCTTCTACTCTCTCTCCAGTCAGAATTAACTCAGTGAAACCAGATGACGAGCTGTCGATCAAGTGATTGAAAAACGGACTGGATAGCGTCCCTAGAAACATGTCAACCAACTCTCTATCAAACAAAGGGGGTTGGACTCTTCCAGCCAAGTCTCTCCACTTTTTAGCATAGTCCTTAAAACCTTCACTTGCACCCATAGACATACTGGGATACGGTGGGAGAACTGACTTGAGGTTTTGCGTTTGTGTTCGCAAATGTTTCAGTTAAGTAAGAGTCGCCACCGACTTTTTATTTTATCCAAAGGAAAGGTCAAAAAGCACAGGAAAGACCTTTGAGATGTTTTCTTGGGTTCGGGGGGTAGATTATGAAAAGGGAAGGTGCAAGCACCCTTTTCATCCATGGTTTTCCATGGGCTCTTAGTTACTTGTTTAGATCACTTGCTTTGCTTTTCCAATTGTTTGAAATGGTGCTTTGTGTGTGGTTTTGGAAATGTTTTGAAAAGAGGCCATCGTGGTGGCAACCTTTGTAATGATTCTTGTTTGAATGTATACAAAGGTATTTGTCTTTTGAAAAGATATTTCAATGTTTGAAAGTTTGTTTTTGGGAAACGTTTTGAAATTATGTTGTGAAGTATGTTTGAAAATAACAAGGATGTTTTGCAAGTTTTGATTAAGTAACTAAGAGTTATCTACCCTATTTTACTCAAAGATCTTTCCTACACATTTTAACCCTTTTGACAGTGTTGTTTTACCATTGCATTTGGTAAACAACCTTGTATTAGGATGTTCAACGGGACAAGCTCGGGTCATCGTATTGACCATGATAGCAATATTGCCAAGTATCTTTAGCAATTTTGAGGGACTAGATCATTTTGTATAGGCAACCAAGATAGCGTCATCGAGGGACTATGATCTTTTGTTTTGTTTTTGTTTTGCCAAGATACTCAACATGCATAACATGGCCCTTTTAAAGGCAACAAGTGGATGAAACCCTAGGGGTGCATGTGTGCATTGTGTTGTCAATTTTCATGCTTTTTGTCTTTGTATTCGTCAAGCAATTTGTTTTGATTTTGGATTTTTGCATACAAACCCTAGTCTCTAACATGGCATATTTGTAAGCATAAAGCGCGCGAAATAAATCTACACTATTACAACATTTGATATGGGGAGAGGGATACAATTTTTGAATGGGGAATATTTGCAAGAAAATAAAATCATAATATTTACTATTACATCCAAATTGAATAAATGGTACAAATAATAAATAGACAAGTATTTAAATAGTCAATCAAATAAATATGCTAAATATTATGAATATGCAAAAAAAATGTTTTTATTTATTTTTTATGGATGTGAAAATATTTAATGTATATATAAAAAGGAAATAAAAGATTATATTTTTTGTTAAGGGTAAAAACCCTAATTTTCTTTTAAGAAAGTAAATATATATTAAATATATTATTTATTTATGTACAATAAAAATAAAAATAAAAATATATTCAAGTGTCAAAAAATAAAATATATTAGAAAGAAAATTATTATTTTTAAAGAGGGTAGAAACCCTAGTTTTTTTGTTTTGAGATAATATATACTATATTATTTATTTTATGTACAAGAAAATAAATACAAATATATATACAAATATTAAAGAAAATAAAACATATGAAAAAAAATATTATTTATTTGTATGAATAATAAAAATAAAATAAAATATTTCTATAATGTTTATAAGTTTTTATTAAAGAAAATAAAGGTATATACCAAATAATAATTATTTTTATGTCTAAAAAAATAACAAAATAATGAAATAAAATGTGAAAATTTATGAAAATATTTTTAGTTATTTTTTATGTTTAGAAAATATAAAATAAAATCATAAATGAAAAATAAATGGAAAAATACAGAAATATGAAGAAATGGGCCAGGGGGTGCAGTCAGCAATGCAGGGGGTGCCAAAAACAAAAAGCAAAAGCCCAGCCTAATTCCAAGCTTCGTCTTCAACCTTAGCTCAGAAATACGTGCGCCTGTACAAAATATCCAGATCCTGCATACGTGCTCTAATGCAAAAACACATAACATCAAAGTTGTAGCATTTCTCAAGACGAATCCAACCATGTAAAGAACTCATTCTAACTCTCAAAGACCAGAGAGAATTTATCTGGCCCTAAATTCTAACCTAATTTTTTCAAGAAGTTCATGAATCAAATTCTCTTAACACGCTTAACTTAAATGAAAACTGAGCATATGTACAGCTTCATGGCCATGAATACTACATTTTTTATTCACAAACCTAAGCCTAATGATTCCTAAATAGAGAGATAGGAAGTTGATAAAAACCTGTTTCAGTTGAAATCGTGTATGACAATGTGGAGCTTTTCAGTGAGGCCTGAGGTGTTTGGGAGCTTGCTTGAACTTCCTCTGAGCTTTCCCAATGCCTAGTTTGCCTTGAATGTGCTTGAACAAGCTTGTAGAACTCAACCTGCACAAGCTGAAAACAAAAATGGTGAACCTTGTAAATGGAGTTACAGTCACTCTTCAATGGTTGGGATAGCTTGGATAGGTTATGTGGAATGTGTTTGAACAAGTTTGAGGCAAAATGCACGAGGGGTTTTTGCTATGGAAGTCAAACTGCAGGGAGTGCCCTGTTTTGCCAATGGAATGTGATTTTGTGTTTTGGAAGGCTTAAGGACTCAAAGGATCGTGTTTCTAGATAAAGGGGATGTGTGAAACTTGTCTCAAATGCTTGCAAAAGTTGGTTCTCTCAGATGTTCAAGTTGTAGTGTATTTGACAAGTTTCTTGTATTTTAAGCAAAAATAAGCAATGATGCAAGACAGGCATGTACATGCTATCTATCAGTTGGTATTTTGTGATCTTGGCCCGATCAATTGGTGGATATTGTGTGTTGTACCAGATCTTGTTCAAGTCTCAAGAGATGTGGTTTGACATAAAGCAAGATTTTGACAAAAATGGCAATGTTGCCTTTTACTATTTTTGGATTAATTCTTTGTGTAATCCTCCCATGACAAAAAAAAAGCCTTAAACCAATGGATTTGCATTTAATTATTGAGCATGGAAGGGTTTTGGGACCTGTAATCAAGTACAAACAAGGCTGATTAGAGTTTGCAACTTGTATCAATATGAACATGCCATGGATCAAAAGTGAGTTTTTGCCAACTTCAAGCCTTCGATTCTCCCTAACCACAAATGATTTTGGAGAGTTCTTGGACATTTTAGAAAGATTGTAACATGATATACAATCCATATTTGAAATTAACTTTGAGATTCCAAGTGGAACTATGTGAAAAATGGTCATGAAGATGGGTCAAAATCCTGCCTAAACTAGGGCAAAATTTCACTAAGTTAAAAGTTTCCTGGACCCTTGTTCCAAAAATCATAACTTGCGATACAAGCTTCTTTTGGGAAAACTTTGTGAATAAAAGTTGTAGATTTTATGGAGGACTACAACTTTCATGTTGGAAGTTTTGTTTGAATCCAATTGCATCATGGTGAAAATATTGGGCAAAGTTGGGAAAAATTAAGAAAATTTCATAACTTAGAAAAATTGTAAGTTATGAAATTTTTCAATCTTAAACCCTAATTTGTAAAATTGGGTTTCTTGATGAACAAGTTTCATGTTTTGACACATCTTGATGAAAAATGACCCTTGGCACTTGATTTTGGCCAAAAAGTCAAAGTTTGACTTTTCAGTGTACAATCAAATTTTGATCAGTTGACTGAAAAATTCATCTGTGAATCCAATGCATTTGAGATCTTTTGAACCTTATGAATAGTTCAAGATGATGCCATTGAGTCCATGCTTGAACCCAATTTGCCATTGGCTAGGTGAAAAATCAGAAATTGCCCTTATACAGTCAAAACCCTAAAAATGACCATTTTGCCCTTTTGATGATCTGATCAAATTTCTTGAGGAGTTGTCGTCCAAACTTGACCAAATAGTTCATATGAGTCTATAATGTTGATGTGGGTCAAAAATTGTGAGGTTTGACTGTAAATTGGCCACAATTGACTTTTTCCCCAATACAGCTGATTTCTAGGTCAACTGTCCAATTGACTGGACAAAAATTTGATTCAAGGCTTGAAACTTGGTAGAGGTAATCTTGTAATTCCAACATGAAGTATGAAAGTAACTTTGAGCATTGAAAGTCAAAAAATACCTATGCAAACTCAAACCCTAATTTAGGTCATTAGTGCAAGAAGATGTCTTGAGCAGAGCAAAACCCTAATCCTGTCTGGAGTTCAAGGAGTCTTGTGAGGGGAAATCTTTATAAAATGAGAGGGCAAATTTTGGGGTACAACAGCTGCCCCTGTTCAATCTTCTTGAACCTGAAGAGTTATATTGGCGAGTTTTCCTTTCATGACTCGAAGGTAAAAGATGATTGGACACTAGAGTGCCCGTAAATTTGCACTCGTCAAAATGTAGCTGAGGGAATGGGCTTAAAGATTCCATTTGGAGATGGTAGAATCTTGCTGGAGATGGGCTTAAAGATGCCATCCAAGACTTGTTTGTTGAAAATTAGGAGAATGAATATCAGAATGGTATCCGTATCTGGAACGTATCTGAGTTGTATCTAGAGATTGGATTCGTATGAGCGAAGGAATAGCCTCCGTGTTTGGAGCGTATCCGAGATGTAACTGTATTTGATTCTTGAATGAATATCAGAATGACTGTCGTGTTTGGAGTGTATCTGTATTGTATCTGAATTCTGAATGGGTGACAGAAAAACATCCGTGTATGGAGCATCTCTGGGCTGGGGATAAATTCCAAATGAGTGACAGAATGGCAACCGTGTCTGGAGCGTATCTGGACTGTATCTGAAGTTGAGATCTTGTATGAGTAGCAGAATGAATTTCGTGTCTGGAGTGTATCCGTACTGTAACTGGGATCCAGACAAGTGACAGAATAACTTCCGTGTCTGGAGTGCATCTGAACCTGAAGTTGATAGTTGAATCTGAATGAGAAATAGAATGGCTTCTGTGTATGGAGTGTATCTAGTCTGTATCTGATTGCTGAAGTCTGAATGAGTAGTAGAATGACCGCCGTGTCTGGGGTGTATCCATACTGTATCTGAAATAAGAGATCTGAATGAATAGCAGAATGACTTCCATGTTTTGGAGTGTATCTGTACTATATCTGAAATAAGAGATATGAATAATAACAGAATGACTTCCATGTCTTGGAGTGTATTCGTACTGTATCTGAAATATTTGAACATTTGTTAAAGGTAGCTTTTAATCTTATCCTGAAAAGGGTAAAATGTAAGCTAAAACACAAATTTATGTTGCATGACATGTATGATGCCATAAAATGTGTTCTATCAATGTTTATGATATATGAACGTAATATATATGTATGTAAGCTGATTAGCTGTCTTGCTGAGGAAAACAAATCTTTGACAGCTGGAGATAATGAAATCTTTGACTACTGCCGGGGAAAATAAATCCTTGACCGCTGTTGAGGATAGAAAATCCTTGGTGACTTGTGGGGATGTGAGAATCCTTCACGACTTTCTGGGGAATAAGGAAAACCCTGACGATCTCTACTGGGGAATCAAAACCTGGGAGGCTTCAACTGAAGAAATGAGATCGAGAATCTTCGATCTTCTGGGAAATAACTCTATGGGGAGAATGCTTATTCTGTTGAAGAGTTCTCAAGGGCTTGGGTTATATGCCAATCTACTGGGGAATTTGGAGGAAAATGGATGGTACTCCATCGGGGTTTAAGGGTTGAAGTTTTGGACTCTCTTGGGGAAGAAAGTTTTATCTTCGCTGAGGGTTTGTAGTTCAAAGTTTTCTGGCTCCGCTGGGGATTGGGAGTTTGGACACTTAATTCTAATGGGGATTTTGAAATTTAACACCGCTGGGGATATGTATTTCAAAGCTTTAACTCTGTTGAGGATCTGGATGGCGTACTGCAGGGGATTTCCTCTGGAATAGCCTAAAGACATCTTCCTATACTTTCAACCTATCAGTAATTATCCTTTCTCATTTTGTTTTATTTGTAAGCAGTGATTATATTCAAATGCATATGCTCATTTAATAAATCATTGGACGTTTTCAAATAAAACATAAGTGTAAAAAAGAAAGAAAAGGCAACAATTTTTCTGCGCTTTGAAGTATATTTGTATTAACTTTGTGTAAGTATTTTGTACAAAGGAGACAAACATCCTAGTAAGAGAATGTTGTCATAAAATTGAGAAAAAATTTATACAAATAAAGATGGCTATGTGTAACAATTCCATGGGGTTCCCATTCTGCTATTGCCTTCGTAACTCTGAGTATCTTGTCCATTCGTTGCTTCGTTCGATGTTGAATAGGTTGATCAGAAGCCCGGAGCTTGTTTGTGAAGAGATTGTCCTTAAAGTGATCCGACGAGACATAGTCATACGCTTTAATTCCCTAACTTTTGCCTGGACCGCCCTTTCGGGTTTTCGATCAACTGGGAAACCCTTTTTTGCCCAAGTCGCCCTTTCGGGTTTTCAACTTGCCGGGTGTACAATTTTTTTTATTTATCCCTAATTTTTGCCTGAACCGCCCTTTCGGGTTTTCGATTCTCCGGGATGCCCATTTTTGCCCAAGTCGCCCTTTCGGGTTTTCGACTTGTCGGGTTATTTTATGCGTAGTATCTTTTGACTATGTTTGCATTCGCAGGGTGCGACAGGTCATCACCATCCATGGTGGTCAAGATCATTGCCCCACCAGAAAAGATGTTTTTGATCACAAATGGTCCTTCGTAAGTAGGAGTCCATTTGCCCCTGGGATCACTTTGCGGCAAGATGATCCGCTTGATTACAAGGTCCCCGACTTGATATACTTGTCTCTTGACTTTCTTGTTGAAGGCTTTGATCATACGTTTCTGATACGCCTGACCATGGAAAACAGCAGTAAGTCGCTTCTCGTCAATCAAGTTAAGTTGATCAAGCCGGGTCTGAATCCAATCGTCTTCCCTCAAACCAACATCCTTCATGATTCTCAAGGAAGGAATCTGAACTTCTATAGGTAAAACAACTTCCATGCCATATACCAAACAAAAGGGGGTTGCCCCAGTTGAAGTGCGTGCTGTGGTACGGTACCCGTGCAGAGAAAATGGTAACATCTCATGCCAGTCCTTGTAGGTGACTGTCATCTTTTGAATGATCTTTTTGATATTTTTGTTCGCAGCTTCGACATCAACGTTCATCTTAGGCCAATAGGGAGATGAATTGTGATGTTGAATCTTGAACTGCTCGCACAGAGCAGTGATCATAGTATTGTTCAAATTTGTACCGTTGTCAATGGTGATCCTGTCGGGGATACCATATCGGCATATGAGGTTCTGCTTGATGAAGCGGGCAACCACATTCTTTGTAACAGATGCGAAGGAAGCTGCTTCGACCCACTTGGTAAAGTAATCAATGGCCACCAAGATGAAACAGTGTCCATTGGATGTTGTAGGCTTGATCTCTCCAATCATGTCGATTCCGCACATCGCGAATGGCCAAGGAGCTGTTAAGACATTGAGAGGAACTGGAGGAATATGTACCTTGTCAGCATAGATTTGGCATTTGTGACAAGTACGGGAATATTGATGTCAATTAGCTTCCATGGTAGACCAGTAGTAGCCTGCCCGTAGAATCTTTTTAGCCATCGTATGACCGCTTGAGTGGGTGACAAAGGTGCCATTATGTAGTTCAGCCATGATCTGCTCAGCTTCAACCTTGTCCACACAATGGAGTAGGACACAATCAAGATTGCGCTTGTATAGGATATCATTGCTCAGAAAGAACTTGGCAGCGAACCTCCTTAAGAACTTTTTGTCGTTGACTGAAGCTCCTTCATGGCATTCTTGTGCTTCGAGATACCTTTTGACGTCATGAAACCAAGGTTGGTCCACCACTTCTTCGGTATTAATCTCGTGACAATGTGCAGGTTCATCCATTCGTTCAATGGTGATAGTGAGGCTCCTCAAATCACCATTGAACGAATGGACGAACCTGCACATTGTCACGAGATTAATACCGAAGAAGTGGTGGGCCAACCTTGGTTTCAAGACGTCAAAAAGTATCTCGAAGCACAAGATCACCCTGAAGGAGCTTCAGTCAACGACAAAAAGTTCTTAAGGAGGTTCGCTGCCAGGTTCTTTCTGAGCAATGGTATCCTATACAAGCGCAATCTTGATTGTGTCCTACTCCATTGTGTGGACAAGGTTGAAGCTGAGCAAATTATGGCTGAACTACATAATGGCACCTTTGGCACCCACTCAAGTGGTCATACGATGGCTAAGAAGATTCTACGGGCAGGCTACTACTGGTTTACCATGGAAGCTGATTGTCATCAATATTCCCGTCCTTGTCACAAATGCCAAATCTATGCTGACAAGGTATATATTCCTCCAGTTCCTCTCAATGTCTTAACAACTCCTTGGCCATTCGCGATGTGGGGAATCGACATGATTGGAGAGATCAAGCCTACGGCGTCTAATGGAAATCGTTTCATCCTGGTGGCCATTGATTACTTTACCAAGTTGGTCGAAGCAGCTTCCTTCGCATCCGTTACAAAGAATGTGGTTTCCTGCTTCATCAAGCAAGACCTCATATGCCGGTATGGTATCCCTGACAGGATTATCACTGACAACGGTACAAATTTGAACAATACTATGGTCACCGCTCTGTGCGAGCAGTTCAAGATTTAACATCACAATTCATTTCCCTATTGGCCTAAGATGAACGGTGTTGTCGAAGCTGCGAACAAAAATATCAAGAAGATCATTCAAAAGATGACAGTCACCTACAAGGACTGGCATGAGATGTTACCGTTTGCTCTGCATGGGTACCGTACCACGACACGCACTTCAACTGGGGCAACCCCCTTTTCTTTGGTATATGGCATGGAAGCTATTTTACCTATGGAAGTTCAGATTCTTTCCTTGAGAATCATGAAGGATGCTGGTTTGAATGAAGAAGATTAGATTCAGACCTGGCTTGATCAACTTAACTTGATTGACGAAAAACGACTTACTGCTGTTTGTCATGGTCAGGCGTATCATAAACGTATGATCAAGGCCTTCAACAAGAAATTCAAGAGACAAGTATATCAAGTCGGGGATGTTGTAATCAAGCGGATCATCTTGCCGCAAAGTGATCCCAGGGGAAAATGGACTCCTACTTACGAAGGACCATTTGTGATCAAAAACATCTTTTCTGGTGGGGCAATGATTCTGACCACCATGGACGGCGATGACCTGCCGCACCCTGCGAACACAGACATAGTCAAAAGATACTACGCATAAACAACCCGACTAGTTGAAAATCCGAAAGGGCGACTTGGGTAAAAATGGGCATCCCAGTGAATCGAAAACCTGAAAGGGCGGTTTAGGAAAAAATTAGGGATAATTAAAAAAAATCTTTACACCCGACAAGTTGAAAACCCGAAAGGGCGACTTGGGCAAAAAAGGGTTTCCCGGTGGATCGAAAACCTGAAAGGGAGGTCCAGGAAAAAGTTAGGGAATTAAAGCGTATGACTATGTCTCGTCGGATCACTTTAAGGATAATCTCTTCAAAAACAAGCTCCTGGCTTCTGATTAACCTAATCAACGTCAAACGAAGCAGCGAATGGACAAGATACTCAGAGTTGGGAAGGCTATAGCAGAATGGGAACCCCATGGAATTGTTACACATAGCCATCTTTCTTTGTATAAAATTTTTCTCATTTTTTATGACAACATTCTCTTACTAGGATGTCTGTCTCCTTTGTACAAAATACTTACACAAAGTTAATACAAAGATACTTCAAAGTGCAGAATTTTGTTTGCCTTTTCTTGCTTTAC
Organism: Vicia faba; assembly: GCA_948472305.1. Lineage (NCBI taxonomy): Eukaryota > Viridiplantae > Streptophyta > Magnoliopsida > Fabales > Fabaceae > Vicia > Vicia faba. The sequence goes on from OX451736.1 coordinate 363,262,195, forward strand.
ACACTTGTGTTTTATTTGAAAACGTCCAATGATTTATTAAATGAGCATATGCATTTGATATAATCACTGCTTACAAATAAAACGAAATGAGAAAGGATAATTACTGATAGGTTGAAAGTATAAGAAAATGTCTTTAGACTATTCCAGAGGAAATCCCCTGCAGTACATCATCTAGATCCCCAGCGGAGCTAAAAGCCTTGAAATACATATCCTCAGCGAAGTTAAGTTTCAAAATCCTCATCAGAACTAAGTTTCCAAACTCCCAACTCCCAACAGAGTCCAAAACTTCAAACTTTAAACCCCAGTGGAGTACCATCCCACTTCCTCAAAATTCCCCAGTAGATTGGCATACAACCCAAGCCCTTGAGAACTCTTTAGTAGAATCAGCATTCTCCCCACAGAGTTATTTCCCAGCAGAACGAAGATTCTCAATCTCATTTCTCTGGTTGAAGCCTCCCAGGTTTTAATTCCCCTGTAGAGATTGTCAGAGTTTTCCTTATTTCTAGGAAAGTCGTGAAGGATTCTCACATCCCCACAGAAGTTGTCAAAGTTCTTATTAATCCCCACAAGTCACCAAGGATTTTCTATCTCCAACAACGATCAAGGATTTATTTTCCCCAACAGCAGTCAAAGATTTCATTATCTCCAGCTATCAAGGATTTATTTTCCTCAGCAAGACAGCTAAACAGCTTACATGCGCATCCATTACATTCATATATCATAAACATTAATAAAGCACATTTTATTGCATCATACATGTCATGCAACATAACTTTGTGTGTTTTGGCTAACACTTTACCTTTTTCAGGATAAGATTAAAAGCTACCTTTAAACAAATGTTCAAAGATTTCAGATACAGTAAGATACACCCCAGACACGGCGGTCATTCTACTACTCATTTAGATCTCTTATTCAGATACAGTGTGGATACACCCCAGACACGACGGTCAATCTACTACTCATTAAGACTTCAGCAATCAGATACAGATTAGATACGCTCCAGACACGAAAGCCATTCTATTTCTCATTCAGAATTCAACTATCAACTTCAGGTTCAGATGCACTCCAGACACATAACTCATTATGCTACTCATATAGATCTCAACTTCAGATACAGTCTAGATACACTCCAGACACAGTTTCCATTCTATCACTCATTCAAACCTATTCCCCAGCCCAAAGATACTCCAGACAGGGATGTCTTTCTGTCGCTTATTCAGATTTCAGATTTCGGATACAATACAGATACACTCCAGATACGGCAGTCATTCTGATATTCATTCAAGAATCAAACACAGTTATAACTTGGATACGCTCCAGACACGGACACCATTCTTTTGCTCATACGAATCCAATCTCCAGATAAAACTCAGATACGTTCTAGATACGGATACCAATCTGGTGTTCATTCTCCTGATTTTCAACAAACAAGTGTTGGATGGAATCTTTAATCCCATCTCCAGCAAGATTCTACCATATCCAAATGGCATCTTTAAGCCCATTCCCTCAACTACATTTTGACGAGTGCAAATTTACGGGCACTCTAGTGTCCAATCATCTTTTACCTTTGAGTCACAAAAGGCAAACTCGCCAATCTAACTCTTCAGGTTCAAGAAGATTGAACAAGGGCAGTTGTTGTACCCCAAAATTTCCCTCTCATTTTATCAAGATTTCCCCTCACCAGACTCTTTGAACTCCAGACAGGATTAGGGTTTTGCTCTGCTCAAGACATCTCCTTGCACTGATGACCCAAATTAGGGTTTGGGTTTGCACAAGGATTTTTGGACTTCCAATGCTCAAAGTGACTTTCATACTTCATGTTGGACTTATAATATTGCCTCTACCAAGTTTCAAGCTTTGAATCAAATTTTTACCCAGTCAATTGGACAGTTGACCTAGAAATCAACTGTATTGGGAAAAAGTCAACTGTGGCCAATATACAGTCAAACCTCATAAAATTTGATCTAGATCAACATTCTAGGCTCCTATGAACCATTTGATCAAGGTTGGACCACAACTCCTCAAGAAATTTGATCAGATCATCAAAAGGGTAAAATAGTCATTTTTAGGGTTTTGACTGCACCAGGGCAATTTCTTATTTTTCACCTAGCCAATGGCAAATTGGGTTCAAGAATGGACTCAAGGACTCAATGGCATCATCTTGACCTATTCAAAAGGTTCAAAAAATCTCAATTGCATTGGATTGATAGATGAATTTTTCAGTCAACTGATCAAAATTTGACTGTACACTAAAAAGTCAAACTTTGACTTTTGGTCAAAATCAAGTGCCAAGGGTCATTTTTCATCAAGATGTGTCAAAACATGAAACTTGTTCATCAAGAAACCCAATTTTGCAAATTAGGGTTTAAGTTTGAAAAAAATTTCATAACTTAAAATTTTTCTAAGTTATGAAATTTTCTTAATTTTTCCCAAATTTGCCCAACATTTTAACCATGATGCAATTGGATTCAAACAAAACTTCCAACATGAAAGTTGTAGTCCTCCACAAAGCGTACAACTTTTATTCACAAAGTTTTCTCAAAAGAAGCTTGGATTTCAAGTTATGATTTTTGGAACAAGGGTCCATGAAACTTTTAACTTAGTGAAATTTTGCCCTAGTTTAGGAAGGATTTTGACCCATCTTCATGACCATTGTTCACATAGTTCCTCTTGGAATATCAAGTTTCACTTCAAAGATGGATTATAGAGCATGTTACAAGCTTTCTAAAAAGTCCAAGAACTCTCCAAAATCATTTGTGGTTAGGGAGAATCGAAAGCTTGAAGTTGGCAAAAACTCACTTTTGATTCATGGCATGTTCATATTGATACAAGTTGCAAACTCTAATCAGCCTTGTTTGCACTAGATTACAGGTCCCAAAACCCTTCCATACTCAATAATTAAATGCAAATCCATTGGTCTAAGGCTTTGTTTTGTTCATTAGAGGATTGCACACAAGATTAATCCTTAAATAGAAAAAGCAACTTTGCCATTTTTGTCAAAAATTGCTTTATGTCAAACCACATACCTTGAGCATTGAACCATATCTTGTGCAGCAAATAAAATCCACCAACTTGAGGGGCCAAGAGCATAGAGTGCAAGCTGATAGATGGCTTGTACAGGCTTGTCTTGCATCACTTCTCATTTTTTGCTTCATAACCAAGAAACTTGTCAAATATCACACAACTTGAACATCAGAAAAAACCTACTTTTGCAAGCACTTGAGACAAGTTTCTCACATCCCCTTGAGCCAGAAACACGAGCCTTTGAGCCCTCAAACCTCCCATAGCACAAAATCATCTTCCATTGGCAAAACAGGGCACTCCCTGCAGTTTGATTTCCATAGCACAAATCCCTCGTGCGTTTTGCCTCAAACTAGTTCAAACACCTTCCACATAACCTATCCAAGCTATCCCAACCCTTAAACACTGACTGTAACTCCATTTACAAGGTTTTCCATTTTGATTTCAGCTTGTGCAGGTTGAGTTCTACAGGCTTGTTCAAGCACATTCAAGGCAAGCTAGACATTGAAGAATGTCAGAGGAAGTTCAAGCAAGCTCCCAAACATCTCAGGCCTCACTGAAAAGCTCCACGTTGCCATACACGAAGTCAACTGAAACAGGTTTTTGTCAACTTCCTATCTCTCTATTTAGGAATAATTAGGCTTAGGTTTGTGAATAAAAAATGTAGTATTCATAGCCATGAAGCTGTACATATGCTAAGTTTTCATTTTAGTTAAGCATGCTAAGAGAATTTGATCCATGAACTTTGAGAGTTAGAATGAGTTCTTTACATGGTTGGATTCGTCTTGAAAAATGCTACAACTTTGATGTTTTGAGTTTTTGCATTAGAGCACGTATGCAGGATCTAGCATTTTGTACAGGGCGCGCGCAATTTTGAGAACGAAGGTTGAAGATGAACTCTGGTGGGCTGGGTTTGGTCTTGGCTTTGTTTTTGACACCCCCCTTTTACAAATTTCACCGCCTGGCCCATTTCTTCATATTTTTGTAATTTTCTATTTTATTTTCATTTCTGATTTTATTTTCTTATTTTTCAAACATAAAAAATATCAAAAAATATTTTTATAAATTTTCACATTTATTTTTATTTTTTTTCTAACATAAAAAATAATTTAATTAGTATGTACTTTTATTTAATGAAAACTTGAAAATAATATATAATAATATTATACCTTTATTTCATTCTTTATTTTATTTATACTAAAAAAATATTGTTCTAAATATATTTTTGTCTTGTATATATTTTATTTTATTTTTATTATACATAACTAATGTAATTAATATATATATACATACTTTTATTTTTTTAATAAAAACTTGAGAATAAAAACATAAAAATATTGTACCTTTATTTTTTATCATTTATACTTAAATAATTTTTTTCTATATATATGTTATTTTTATATACATTACTTTATTGTACATAGAAAATATATAATATATATTTATTTTCTTAAAAGAAAATTAGGGTTTTGCCCTTAATAAAAAAAGTAATAATCTTTTTATTTCTTTATTTTACATTAAATATTATATTTTTACATATATAAAAATAAACAAAACATTTTTTTTTCATATTCATAATATTTTTGCATATTTATTTAATTGATCATTTAAATATTGTTCATTTATTTTTGTACCAATTATTCAATTTGGATGTAATAGTAAATATTAGGGTTTTATTTTCTTACAAATATTCCCCATTCAAAAATTGTATCCCCCTTCCCATATCAAATGTTGTAATAGTGCAGATTTAGTTTACGCATTTATGCATTCAATTATGCCATGATTAGAGATTAGGGTTTGTATGCAAAAATCCAAAATCAAACAAATAGCTTGACTAATACAAAGACAAAAAGCATGAAAATTGGCAACACAATGCACACATGCACCCCTAGGGTTTCATCCACTTGTTGCCTTAAAAATGGGCCATGTTATGCATGTTGAGTATTTTGGCAAAACAAAAACAAAACAAAAGATCACAGTCCCTCGATGACACTATCTTGGTTGCCTATACAAAATGATCTAGTCCCTTGGAAAATTTGCTAAAAATACTTAACACAATTTCTATCATGGTCTATACGATGACCCGCGCCTGTCCCGTTTAACATCCTAATACAAGGTTGTTTACCAAATGCAATGGTAAAACAACACTGTCAAAAGGGTTAAAAATGTGTAGGAAATATCTTTGAGTAAAATAGGGTAGACAGCTCGTAGTTACTTGATCAAAGCTTGCAAAAACATCCTTGCTATTTTCAAACATACCTCACAACACAATTTCAAAACATTTCCCAAATCAAACTTTCAAAACATTGAAACATCTTTTCAAAAGACACAAACACCTTTGTATACATTCAAACAAGAATCATTACAAAGGTTTCCACAATTATGGCCTCTTTTCAAAACATTTTCAAAAAACCACACACAAAGCAACATTTCAAACAATTGGAAAAGCAAAGCAAGTGATCTAAACAAGTAACTAAGAGTCCATGGATAACCATGGATGAAAAGGGTGCTTGCACCTTCCCTTTTCATAATCTACTCCCCGAACCCAAGAAAACATCTCAAAGGTCTTTCCTGTGCTTTTTGACCTTTCCTTTGGATAAAATAAAAAGTCAGTGGCGACTCTTGCTAAACCGAAACATTTGCGAACACAAACGCAAAACCTCAAGTCAATTCTCCCACCGTATCACAACCATCAAAGTACAGGGTCCATCGGAATCCTTGTTCAGGTCCGTCATACGGTCTGTTTTCTTCAATGTTGCTCAAAGTCATGATATCCTCGTCGGGAAAGTCGAACCTCATGGATTGGTAATCTTCGACAGCTTGAGGGGCCAGATGATCGGCTAGCACACTCCCCTTTATAGCTTTTTGGGTTATGTACTGTATATCATATTCGGTGAGGATCATCTGCCATCTAGAGATTCTTCCGGATAAAGCAGACTTTTCGAAGATGTACTTAATCAGATCCATTTTAGAAATCAGGAAAGTGGTATGTGTCAACATATACTGCCTTAGCCGGCGAGCAGCCCATACCAAAGCGCATCAAGTTTTCTCGAGCAGTGAGTATCGGGTCTCACAGTCGGTAAACTTTTTGCTAAGGTAATAAATGGCATGCTCTTTTCGGCCAAACTCGTCATGTTGGCCCAGTACGCACCCCATTGAATTATCTAAGACAGTCAGATACGTGATTAAAGGCCTTCCTTCGACGGGTGGCATCAAGATAGGAGGTTCCAGCAAATACTCCTTGATATTATCAAAAGCAACTTGACAGTCATCATTCCATTTAACCACTTGATCTTTCTTCAGCAGCTTGAAGATTGGTTCACAGGTGGATGTTAGGTGAGAGATGAACCTTGCAATGTAGTTTAGGCGTCCCAAGAAACCTCTGACCTCCTTCTCAGTGCGAGGGGCAGGCATTTCTTATATAGATTTGACTTTGGCAGGATCAACCTCGATGCCTTTGTTACTGACAATGAATCCCAAAAGTTTACCGGAACTGACTCCGAAAGTGCACTTGCTAGGGTTCAGTCTAAGCTTGTATTCCTTTAACCTGACAAACAGCTTTTGCAGATGGTCGAGGTGTTCTTCTTCTGTTTGTGAACGGGCTATCATGTCGTCTACGTAGACTTTGATCTCATGATGTATCATGTCATGAAACAAAGCTACCATGGCTCGCTGATAGGTTTCCCCAGCATTCTTCAGTCCGAATGGCATCACTTTATAGCATAAGGTACCCCACTGTGTAACAAAGGTAGTTTTCTCCATGTCTTCGGGGGCCATTTTGATCTGGTTGTACCCTGAAAATCCATCCATGAAAGAAAATACCTTGTGCTGAGCTGTATTGTCGACCAAGATGTCAATGTATTGTAGTGGAAAGTCATATTTAAGGCTAGCCCTGTTTAAGTCTCTGTAGTCCATGCACATTCTGACTTTACCGTCCTTCTTAGGCACGGGCACAATGTTAGCAACCCATTGTGGATAGGAAGTAACAGCAAGAAAGCCAACATTGAACTGCTTCATCACTTCAGCTTTGATCTTTTCGGACATGTCGGGGCTCATTCGACAGACTTTCTGTTTAATTGGTGGACAGTCTTCTCTTGTAGGGAGGCGGTGAACCATAATATCTGTATCCAGTCCCAGCATATCTTCATAGGACCAGGCGAAGATCTCAACATATTCATTCAACAGCTGAACTAAGCACTCTTTGACATTTGGCTTTAAGTTGGCACCTACTTTAAACTCTTTTCTGTCTTCGGTGGTACCCAAATTGATAGTCTCTAACAACTCTTCATGGGGCAGAATAGCCCTTTCTTCTTGTTGCAAAAGTCTAGCCAACTCTCCAGGCACTTCACAGCCTTCATCTCCTTCGTATTCGGCATGATTGACCAGATCTTCAGAGTCACTGAAGGCCATAGCAGAATTGTTACCCATGGAATCCGTAGTGGATGGCTACCTGCATTTTGTGAGTGTGTGTGTGTGTGTAAGGGATACCCACCTTTAAACAGATAAAATGTAAAAAGAAAGAAAATGAACACAAAAGTTTATATATGAAAACGTCCATGACTCATTAAAAATGGCATATGAAAATGAAGAATCAAAACCCTTACAAATGGACCTATATGCCCCGGGTAAGGCATAAGGCGAAAAGAGTGTACGAATTGTTTAATAATTATTACAGACCAAACAAGAAATGTTCAAAAGATAAATTACTGATTGATGAAAGTAATGGGAACAAAGTCTTTCGCCTCCCAATTGTTCAGTCCTCCTTCAATTGTTGGAAAGATCCAGTCTTCAAAATTGCTTCCTTCATCACCATCCTCTAAAGCATGAACTCAATGATGAGTGATTTTCAGTGGCGGTCCTCCAGCCCGGGAGCGACGCATGACCTTCTGACTAGAAGCAGTGAAACCCAAACCGAACTTATCTGTCTTGTAAGGAAAATATGGAAGTTGACCCCATACTGTGCTTCCTCCTTCCTTGACTACAGCCTCCGCATCTTTAAGGGATGACATCTGGGACACAGGTTTGGTAATGATGGGCACAATAGTCATTGTCTTGGCTACCGCAACTTTAGGAGAAACCTCTTCAAAGTGTTGGAAATGTGTTTCTATGAACTCACCATCTAACTCCATGTAGCGGAAAGAGTTAAGGTGGCTTATCATATACTCCTCTTCACCATGAACTGTTATGATTTTACCCTAGACTGGGTACTTGAGCATCTGGTGTAGAGAAGAAGTGACTGCCCCAACATTGTGGATCCATGGCCTTCCCAACAAACATGAATATGAAGGACGGATGTCCATCACATAAAAAGTAGAGTTGAAAATTTCTGTACCCACTTTAATTGGGATGTTCGCTTCTCCGTGAACCATCCGCTTAGAACCGTCAAAGGCTCTAACAATGATATTACTGGGCTTTAGGGTCAAACCTTCATAGTCCAATCTGTCCAACGCTTTTTTAGGCAAGACATTTAAAGATGACCCGGTATCAACTAGAACATGAGCAAGAGTGGTCCCTCTACACTCTACTGAGACATGCAGCGCATCATTATGCTTTCTTCGCTTAGATGTTAGATCGGCATCAGAGAAGCCAAGATCATTGTCGGCTGTAAGGCTAGCTACACACTCTTGAAACTGATCCGTAGAAGTTTCTTGAGGGACGTGCGCCGTCTTCAGAAATTCGATCAAGGCTTTGGCATGAGCCTCGGAGCAGAGTAATAAAGATAACATAAAGATTTTTGAAGGGGTTTTCCCCAGCTGCTCTACGACATCATAGTCGCTTTTCTTAATTATCTTTAAAATCTCCTCCATTTCCTTTTGGGTGGTCTCGGGGATAACCAAAGTCTGATCCCTCGTCCTGACGGGTGCTTCTTGGATCCCCTTACCTTTATCAGCAATAACAGCAGAGGGTATAGCTTCGGGAGTAACAATTTCTTCAATAACTGGACTTCGTATAAATATCTTGACTGGCACAGGAGCACCTGAAGGTCCGAAGATTTCCCTTGGAGGAGCAATCTCCGGAGAGAATATTCTTCCGCTACGAGTGATCTTACTTGTCCCTGCAATATTTCCTACATTAGGAGTCTCTTCATCAGAACTTTCTTCAACTGATTCGACCTACTTAACACCGTGGTAGAAGATCTCTCCTCCATAATTCCATGGTATTGTCTTGTTGGACTTATATGGGATATGCCCCGGCATAGTAATCTTCAGAGGTACACACTTTGGATCGGGTGTAATCTTAACAGGTCTTTTGGAGACCTTGGAAAGATTGTCAGAAATGGTGATTATAGCAACATCATTGATTAGAGTAACAGGAGTAACATGAGTTTTCTTGAAGAGAATTTCTTGAGTATCCATTAGGTGTTGGATGCCTGACTTCAATAGCGGACAGTCAGATTGCAAGGTCGAACAAAGGTAACAATCTTTTCCACAGCCTGGGAAAATCCCGACTTTCAACAGATTCATCTTGATCATTGGCAACGGAGTCATTAAGTCATCAACAATAGTAACATGAAAATCTTCTACAATAGCATGGAAATTATGACCATGTTTTGGCATAGGAACGAATTCCACATTAGGTTTTTCGGGGGTATCAAACTTCCCCTCCTTGGCATCTATTAAATCCTGGATCTTATTTTTAAGGGCCCAACAGTTGTTGGTGTCGTGCCCCACACTGTCCGAGTGATAGGCACACTTTGCATTTGAATGATAATAGGGAGAGGAGGTATTTGGGTTTTTCGGCACCTCTTTCAAGTTCGTAAGGTTTAACTTTAACAGACGAGGGCGAACCTGAGCGGGTGTCATATTGATCCGAGTGAATTGCCGTGCAGGCCTTTCCACCCTGGTTTGGTTAGCTCTGGGTTGACTACTTCGAGGTTGATCGGCTGAGTAGTTCTGGATCATCACAACCCCCACTGTTGATCGGTGCTCCATTCTTCCTTGATTTCTCTGGGTGTAAACAGCAGAAACTTCCTTCTTGGCTGGGAAGGTCTTCTTGATAGAGGCGGAAGTAGATGCATCCTTCTGAATTTTACCGCTCTTAATGACAGCTTCGACCCTTTCACCCGTCAGAATTATCTCTGTGAACCCTGCAGATGAGCTCCCGATCAAGTGATTAAAGAATGGACCTGACAGGGTCCCCAAAAACATATCAACCAGCTCTCTTTCAGACAATGGTGGCTGCACCCTTCCATCCAAATCCCGCCACTTCTGGGCATACTCCTTAAAGCCTTCATTAGAGACCATACCCATACTCTGTAATTGAGTACGAGTAGGCGCTAAATCTGCATTATATTGATATTGTCGATAGAAAGCAGCAGCCAAGTCCTCCCAGTTATGTACATCAGATCTCTCAAGCTGATAGAACCAATCCAATTGTGTACCCGACAAACTATCTTGAAAAAAGTGAACCCATAAATCCTTATCAGAAGAGTGAGGTTGGATCTTTCTGACGTAAGACCGCAGATGCATCTTCGGAAAGGACAAACTGTCGTATTTAGCAAATGTAGGCACTTTGAATTTAGGGGGAATGACAATCCCAGCAACCAACCCTATTTCTTCGAAATCCAGCCCAGGTACTCTTTGTACCTCCATGGCTGCCAGCCGATCCTCCAGATTTTTATACTTATCGTCCGCAGGAGGGTACTGCTGCTCAGAGTAATCTTTCTCCTCCTCTTCTTCTTCCTCTTCGGCTTCAGACTCGGAGGGCATTGCAACTCCCTTTCCTTTACCAACCCCTTCATCAGACGTCGAGGGGAAATCTAGGACCCTTCTAGCCTAGTTCTCAAACCTTCTCCCCAAAGTAGCCACACCAACTCTTTTCTTTTTCTTCTTTTCTTTTTCCTTTTCTTTCTCTAACAGTGCTTTAAGGTCCTCTTGACCCTTTGCCAAGCTCATGAGGAGTTGTTGGAACTGTGAATTCTGTGCTTGTAGGTCTTTGACCGTCTGCTCTATATCCATCTTGCTGAAATAAACATAAGAAAGATAAGGAAACCTGGTGTGAAGACCTGCTTATGCATATGATGAATGATATGCTATTCATGTAATGCATTCAAGGATTCAAAAATTCAAATTTGTTGTAAACAAAAAAGAACGCACGTCATATTAATAAGAAGAATTTGTTAGTACATAAATGCCCCATGGGAAAAAATATTACAAAAATTCTTAATGTAAAAATACGTTGCGCATCCTCTTTGGTGCGATGTAGGTGTTGAGATTCTGCTCTTCATGAAGTCGACGGGTAAGTTCCAAAACCTTCTTCTCACTGGTGTAGAAGCTGGCTTCAAAAGTATTATGTTCTTCCTTGAGTTGTATCCAACTCTTTTTCAAATCTTCCAATGATGTTGGCATGTCTGGATGTAGGAGGGTGTATGGAACCTCTCCTTCCATAACATGCTCTTTGATCACAGGGAGAATGTGGGGGTAAGGCATCATAAGACTCTAGGCACGGGTTCGTACCCACTTGAGGTAAGGCTCAAGGGGGATGGAATTCTTGTGTCCCAGTGTCTTACTGTCCACTTTGTTGGGCATCTTCCAAGCTCGGATAAACCTTTGTCGAAGTCCTTGAGCGTTGTTGTCAAAGTCAAAAACCAAGTCTGGAATCAGCATGTCGTGAGGGCCATCCCTTCGGGCATACCCAAATTGTCTCAGAGCTAAACAGGGGTTGTAGGTAATGCCTCCCCTAATGCCAAGTAATGGGAGATTAGGGAATTCTCTGCAACGATCAATGATGATGACATTTTCTCTGGATCGAGAACACCAATGAACATCAGAATGTGTAAGAGTCATCAATCGCTGTGACCACCTCAAGCCTTATTCATTCTTCAAGACTGACTGGGGAAGGTGAGAAATAAACCACCTTGCTAGAAGAGGAGTACAACACATGAGAACACCTCTTTTCCTCATTGTTCGTGTGTAAAATGAGTGTAGGATGTCCCCAAGCAATGTAGGCATAGGATTCCGAGATATGAAAATTTTGACAGCATTCACATCTATAAGTTGATTAGGGTTTGGGAACAAGACCAACCCATAGATGAGAAGTGCTACAATCTCCTCAAAAGCTTGCAGATCTAGAGAATTCCAGCAGTCTTGTGCCTTCTCAAACAGAAACTTTGACAAGAAACCCTTGACACCACTTCTGGTTTCCCAATGACCTTTGATATCAGATGGTTGCAAGTGTAAGGATTGAGCAACATCTTCAGGCTTTGGATCTCTTTCTGTACCGTTGTAGGGTAGTTGATGGAGAATAGGAACCCTCAGGAGTTGAGAAAATTCCTCAAAAGTAGGTACTAGTTGGTAATCAGGAAATGTAAAGCAATGGTGTAGGGGGTCAAAGAACTGGAAAAGAACTTTCACCATGTCTTCTTAAATGTTGGAGTTGACCAAGTTGATAAGTCTACCATGTATTTCACTAAAGGGAGAATTATCTGGAATCTTGGAAGTAAGCTCCTTGAGTAGAGGAGGGATTCTCACAAGGTTGACCTAAATAGTTTTTCTACGGAGTGATTCCATGACCTACAAAACAGGAACAAAGATGAAGATCCAAACCCTTGAAATGGTTAGTGGATGCATATGATGCTTTATGATGTTCACGATGTATGCACCAGTATATGTACAAGCGAATCACACAAGATCCTAGTTTCAGGCTTGCATGGGGTTTCATAGGTAAGTACCCTCTTGAAGTTAGTTGGCTCAACCTGTCCTATAAATAGTAATCGGGTTCTAAAGAGCTCAATATAACTGGATTATTTTCTGTGTTCATTGTTTCAGTTTAGCCACTTAACTGGCGACCGAAATATTCCAAGAAAACAACCCTCAATGAGTGTAGTATCGAGTATCTACCAACTTCGGACTGCACCAAAGCCGGTCATCTCACTACCCCTAAAAAGGCCAAGATGGTCAAGTAAAGGTTCTAGAAGTTCATTAGTGCTTTATGACATCACTCAGTCGTCCCGTATTATCTTTGATTGACTCAAAGGCTACCGGTACCCACAAATATGTCACACTAATATATCTATTTCTTTAACCATATCGGTATACCCCGCACAGTTTCCACAACGTATTGCTATTTACCTATGAATGTTTCCCAAATCCGGGTAGAGGATTTCAAACACAAACAATAGAACCAAGTATAAAGCAATCAAAGCAAACAAGGTAAGCATGTAAAGGTGATCTAAACCCTAAGTTAACCCCACTTTTCATCTATATCCCCAACAGAGTCGCCAGTTCTGTGGTACAGTGGGAGAACTGACTTGAGGTTTTGCGTTTGTGTTCACAAATGTTTCGATTTAGTAAGAGTCGCCACCGACTTTTTATTTTATCCAAAGGAAAGGTCAAAAAGAACAGGAAAGACCTTTGAGATGTTTTCTTGCATTCGGGGGGTAGATTATGAAAAGGGAAGGTGCAAGCACCCTTTTCATCCATGGTTTTCCATGGGCTCTTAGTTACTTGTTTAGATCACTTGCTTTTCTTTTCCAATTGTTTGAAATGGTGCTTTGTGTGTGGTTTTGAAAATGTTTTGAAAAGAGGCCATCATGGTGGAAACCTTTGTAATGATTCTTGTTTTAATGTATACAAAGGTGTTTGTCTTTTTAAAAGATATTTCAATGTTTAAAAGTTTGTTTTTGGGAAATGTTTTGAAATTGTGTTGTGAAGTATGTTTGAAAATAGCAAGGATGTTTTGCAAGTTTTGATCAAGTAACTAAGAGTTATCTACCCTATTTTACTCAAAGATCTTTCCTACACATTTTAAACCTTTTGACAGTGTTGTTTTACCATTGCATTTGGTAAACAACCTTGTATTAGGATGTTAAACGGGACAGGCGCGGGTCATCGTATTGACCATGATAGCAATATTGCCAAGTATCTTTAGCAATTTTGAGGGACTAGATCATTTTGTATAGGCAACCAAGATAGCATCATCGAGGGACTATGATCTTTTGTTTGGTTTTTGTTTTACCAAGATACTCAACATGCATAACATGGCCCTTTTAAAGGCAACAAGTGGATGAAACCCTAGGGGTGCATGTGTGCATTGTGTTGTCAATTTTCATGCTTTTTGTCTTTGTATTAGTCAAGCTATTTGTTTTGGTTTTGGATTTTTGCATACAAA